>OY728139.1:492360136-493610136 GCA_963277665.1 Viscum album
ATCTCTTCAATTTCATCTATTAGTTTGGTGTTCTTAATCAAAGCTGATGATTGGTCATCCTCTCCATCAATATGGTAAATAGCCAGAGTCACCTTCTCCATCTCAAAATAGTGAATCATAGAAAATATCTTCTCCATTGAGTTGACCCACTATTCCACATCATGTGGTTAGAAGATCCAATAAATGTCGGTGGTCATTGCGGCATAAAACAGTTGACAACCAGTTGCTCTATCTTTGGTGTAGGTGGATGTTCTACATTATTCAGGTTATTATTCCTAACATGAGACAGTTGGGTAAGAATGTCCATAAAGTTTGTAACTCCAACTTCGAAACCATTAGGGATGCCATTTGGGAAATAACATGTTTGTCTATCACATGGGTTATTAGATTAGTTTCGCCTTGTCCCCCTATTTTCTAAAAAAAATGGTTAAAAGAAAACATAAATCAACATGTCATGAATAAATAATTCATTATTTTTTTCAATTATCACTAAAATCATATCTTATGGTATCCATATGTTTAGAAAATATTCTTGTGTTGGTTCATATGCTTTGTCCCATACTATGGTTTTCACTAAGGCTCTTTATTACTAATTCCCAAATTAACTAAACCGTGACTCTGATACAAATTATAATGACCATACATTTCTTACATTATGTTTACATAATTTTAATGATGAAAACAAGAAAAATTATACCACAAGGATCTAAAGGTTTAGTTTTTTGGAAAAACTAGGACCATACCTAAATTTTACAATATAAAACATAAACATTTATTTAATTTCTTCTTCTCTAGCTTCTTATTGGCCCATAATGTCTCCTTAGTACACATAATCACAAGAGGATTTACATCAAATGGGTGTGATATAAAATACCATTAGGAGGATATGAACATGAGACAATAAAACATGGGGTGATCATAAACATTATCATCATAACATAGGCATAGTATCATAAACATTATAGGAAGAATTAATAAAAGGCTTGAAAAGTTGAAATTAATAAAATTGAAACCATTTGTCTTATTGGTTAACTAACACAAATATTTGTGCCAAAATATAGAATCATGTTCATTTATATTTCACATTAACTCGTGAGATTCATTATATTACCCAATGAAATTGCAGTATTGTATAATTCCAGGAACACCTATCACATCATAACATCAACATTGCGCTATATAATTTTGGGTGCAACCATCACATCATAACATTAAAATTATCATGAATTAGACATTGAAAATATATCAATCTTGGTCATAAATATCCCATTAAATGGAATAGGTTTCATTTAATAAATCATAAATTCATTAAATTTTGGTTCTATAATCAAAGGATGAATGACATAGTTGAAACAAGAACTATCATCCTAGTGTGAGAAGTAAAAGGTGTGTTTTTGAAAGAAGGGTTCATTTAGAAATTATTGTGCTTGATATAAACTATAGTGGAACAATTTTATATCCCATAATTGGTAAGATAATTATGAAGAAATTATTTCTCAAGAATAACCATTCAGAAAATGGTTTGAAATAGATAAAACATGAAGAAAGAAAGTTTGGTTCAAGAATTCTCCATACCTTATGTTAAAATGATTTCTTCACTTTAATGTCTTTTATAATAAAATTATATTTACTAATTAACACAAAAAAACCTTTTATACATGTAATTTATAAATTATGGGATTATTACGTTCTTTTTTGGGCCATTGGATGAGTTTTATACTTTAAATTCATTGTTTGGGACTGTTCTTTTTCTTAATTTTCATTGTACACATGAATGGAAGTTCATGTAGAAAACGTATAAATGTAAATAATTTCAATTAAATGATATTAATAATCTCCCGTGAATTTAAGTGATATTATAATGAATTTTTTATACCATGATGATGAATCATTAGTTAAAATTTAATGATGATTTTTTTAGGTTAATTTAAGTGGTTTTTCATCAAAATGAAATTTTTTTGTTTTACCATATAGTATTATTTATAAAAGTTATTCCTATAACATAAAAGGGGTTAAAAATAAATATTAAAGTATTTTTGTAACCAATTAATTGTTTTATTGACTTCCTTGACAACATTGATGGAAACTGTTAGTGAATCGCCCACGATGTCTGTAAATTAACACATCACATACGAAGATTTCATTTTTATACTCAAAGAGAGAGAGAGGATTAAAATGAATAATATTCCATTAAAATTATATAATAATTTTATATCAATCATAATAATGTTGTAATGAAATTTTTATAATATAAATGGAGGATACGTTAAGAAAAGAAATGAAAAATTAAAAATAATTTAGAATAAAAGAGAGAGAGAAATTGCCTCTTGAAGTCTCCTCTTGAGATCCTCCTCAAGGAACCTTGGATTGGTCTTTGGATGAGACCAAGAGATAACACACATGGGGGAGGGAAAAGGAAGATGTTTGGTTAGAATTAAGAATAGTACTAAATCTTGAGAAGTGTGAAGACATGAGGTTGTGAGGGGTGGTATTTATAGTGGAAGAGAGGAGTGTTTTCTCAGTATTTAATTCATTAGATTATTAATTTCCCTCATTAAAAGAAATAATGATTATTCATGAGCTAAATACAGTAAATATAGCACGTGAATTTTAAATTTGGGTTCTTACATCACTCATGAAGTTTGTAATAGTTAATTTAACATATAATGTGTTAATACTATAAATTTCAGTATGTTACTATTCAATAAAAATTCAAGTATTTCAGAAAAATCTCAAAAATTCACCATAACCACTTTTAAATGTGTACCATTAAAAAATGAACTCCATTTTATGGAAATATTTTTCTAAATATGAGTAATTTAATATTTAACTAAAAACATAATTAACCTGAAAAATAAAAATTTCAAGATTAAAACTACTTTTGTAACACTTGGAAAATTTAATCACGGTCTCATAAAATTATCATATAATCATAAGACATCAAAATACTAGTTTATGAATGAATTTTATTAAAATAATTTTTCTTTAAAATTACTAAATGAATAATTAAATATTCATGACTTACAAAAATACCAACACTATAATATAATTATATCATATTTTCACTTACAAGATGGATAAATTTTGTTTATACATTCATTGGTAAGGATTCTATTCACTTGGATGTTTTACTATTCATAAGGATCATATTACAATATATAAGGGTAACATTACTTTTAATAAGGGTATTTTATGCTTCACAAAAAATTAATTTTGTTCTATTGGACCCCAAACATCTTACTATACACAAACATGTATATTCCATATTTAAAAATTATATCACAGAAGTGGAAATTTTATATTTAAAGGTGACGTATAATTTTTTTTATTCCATTTAAGTATGATGTTGTATTGTTTTTCCTAATGTGATTTTATTTGATTATATTGTATGATATTACTACAAAAAGGGGGAATTTTATTGATAAATGTCTGGGATTTTACAATGAATTTCCATTATAATTGTATTATTGAGTGTGGATATTATTTTTTGTATGATTAAGAATATCTATCTCAAATGATTGAAACAAATGAGGGAATCATGACTTATGATATTCTTATTAAAGGGGACTATACTGATGTATTCTGTAAAGAGTTTCATGGTGTTCCTCCGAATTGAGAGGATGAGTTATCAATGAAACTTATACCTAGATCATTTCCTCTATCAATGATTCCTTTCATAATGGCCACTGTTGTGTTTGTATAACTAAATATGTAATTAACAGAGAACTTATAAATGTATATTATTTGTTTAAGATATCTACTATAGAGAACTATGGTCTTATTCATCAAAAATAGTTATGTGTCAATGTGTATCTATGTTGATTATCCAAGAAAACAATTGTTGATAAAGATATAATATCAACTTTAATCGATAGATAAAGTGTTCGAATCAATACATGCCCCCCAATATTTAAATAAGTTGGAACTTTGGTTGGGATATCATCAATTAAATGTGATAGGGGATATTCTAAAAACTACATTTTGAAAAAGGTATGGACACTATGACTTCATTGTGAAGCCCAACAGGCTCACTAATTCTCCAAAAATATTTATGGACATAACTAATAAATTATTTAGAAATTACATTGAAAAATTTGTGGTTTCATTTATAGATGATATTTGGATATAATCCAAAAATAAGGTGCATCATGAGAATAAATTCAATACCATTATACTGAATTATCTAATGGGTAATTCTTTATGAATCTTATAAAAATAAGAGTTTTTTATGAAGGACATATCAATCTGGGGGATTTTCATCATTAGCATGGGGATATTTGTAGTCCCTTATAAGATAGTGGTAATTTAGAAGTTTCCTAACCCCACATCAATAATAGTGATCATTTTTCTCATTGTACTAGATTGGTATTACCATTTTTTATTGAAAATATTCTTACAACCATCAAATATTATATCAAATATGACTAGAAAAGGGTAATGTTTATCTAGATTGAAAAATTAAAATATAGATTTACGTAAATGAAAAATAGTATTATCACTAAAATATTACTTACATTACACAATTATGGTGAATATTTTATGATATATAATGATTCTTAGATGATGATATTAAGATTTTTACTAATGTATAATGATAAATAGATACTTTATATCTCAATACAATTGAAATATCATTAATAAATATATAAAATACATGACATAGTCTTGGTTGTAGTGATCATAACATCCTAAATATGGAAAGATTATCACTATGGTGATAAGTGTGATATATATACAAATAATTAGAGACTCAAATATATATATATATATATATATATATATATATTCATACAAATGTTTCTTAATATTTTTGAAAATATATTAATATATGATCAAGTACTATGATTACTTAATCCACCATCACCCTCAGAAACAATATAAAGTTATAGATTCTCTAAGTAGAAGGATCATATGAACTTACTAATTGGGACCATTGAGAAATATAAAATCGTATTATTATTGTAAATGATGTACGTGGGGATCACAAAGGAAATAATTTTATAATTCTTTCTCAAATTATATATAAAACATTAAATTCAGAGAAGATAAATTATTCTCAAATAGATGATTTGGAAATAAAAAGACTGTAGAGTCTAGAAGAAAAGGGAAATCCTTAGAAATGAAAATTGATGATGGAATTGTATGTTTTTTGCCATTTCTATTTCGACCATTAAATATTGAGATAAATTGGATGTTTTTAAATGATGAGTATAGATCAAGCTTCCACATCCACTATGGGAGAATGAAAATTTATCGAGAACATTGAGAGAATAATTGTTGGGAAAATATGAAGAAGGGGATCATATAATATACATCGAAATACATGGAATAATAGAAACTGATGGATGAATGGCCAAAATCCAAAAGGATTGTAAAACCATGAAAAATGACTATGTAGAAATGGGAAATAATAACCATGAAAATAGCCATCGGTCTTTAGAAGACATCAAGAGGAAATTACTCATATGCATTTTGGTGAATCATTTTATGAAAACTGTACACTTTATTATAAATAGAGAGGACTTATCACTAGATCAACTCGATATTATATACATCATAAATTTTTTGATGAAGCATAGAAAACCAGTATCAATTATATATGATCGATATATGAGAATTAAAACTAATTTTTTGAATGATATCCAATATCCTATTAATACTCAGTTGAACATTGTTATGAATTATCACCTGAAACTGATGGCCATTATAATAGAACTATCTATAAAATCAAATAAATGTTTTGATCCGAATTTATGGACTTTAAAAGAGGATAATATTGACATATTTTTTTCATTGTGTACTTTTACAATAACACCATTCACCATGGATTCTAAATGGATATTTATTATTCTATTTTTGGGAATGGATATTGAAAACCTTTGTCTTAGGACGATGTTATTGAAAAAAAAATTAGGACGTGAAATAGAAGACAAAATCATAGAATATGTCAAGACCATTCAAAAATACATTAGGGTTTGTTTGAGATGATAGAGGAGTTATACTAATAAACTTCGATGAGACCTTTAGTTTGAGGTTGAGGAGAAAGTGTATCACTACATATCCTCATGGAAAAGAGTCATGATATTTGTGAATAATGAAATGTTATGTACCAAGTTGATTATCCCCTTTGACATTGCAAAATAATTATTTTCATGACATATCTACTACCACTCCCACCAACCATATCTGATGAACACGATGTATTCCATGAATCCCTATTTTGGAAGAACAGAACTGATCCATCACATTTACATAATGTTGGTGTGTAATGATTGAAAATTTATCTCTCTTATGAGGAGGATATAGTTAATATCTTGGACCATATATATAAATTTCTACATAATATGGAAATTCACATATTCAAAGTATTGTAGAGAAACTATATATACGAGAAGGAAACACAAAAATCATATAAATCCATGAAGAAGAAGTACCCTAACCTATTTTCACCTAAATATTTACTTTAAAAATTTTAGTGTTGAATTTTTGATGTGGGGAAGAATTTATCTCCCCAAGTATTTAAAAATGAAAACTATGTTTGATAGCATATTTGACACGCAATATCAATACTAAATGAATGGTGAAATATTATTATTTAATTATAATCATTATAACATAGAAATTAAATTAGATGTTGTGAATATGATTAAATTATATATGTAATTTTAATAATGTAATTAATTAATATAAATATATTGACAACTATATACTAAATAATCACTAAATTTTAATCAAATACATTTTATTCTTTTAATTTTTTTCTTAAAAAATGGGTTTAATTAGTTTGGTGGGTAAATATTATTTTTAATTTATTAAACTATTAGAAATTTAGTTTCATAAAAATTATTTAACATTTAAATTCATCAAAGATATATATATCTTATTTTAGAAAATTTTGAGACTTTTTTGAAAATATTTATCTTCAATAAATAGTGAAATTATACATGTTTATTGATAAAAATATTCTCTCGTAAATATTTAAATAGTAAAATTACATCTCAGATTAGTTTTTAAATGTCATTACATAATTTTTATTGAATCTTACCTAGTTATAGTATTTGGAATGAATTTTATAATTAAATTTTGTATGAAAAAAATTATAATTAAAAGGATTTTTTCTATGATAATTGTTTTTGTTGCATTTTTCATTTACATGTTCGATTAGTTTATGAATATTTTATTAAATTTATATTTAAAAATTGATTCCATATTATCAATTATATAGTATATATTTAATAAATATTTACCTTTTTTTATTACGATTAGTCACCATTGTAAAGGGTCACCATAGTAATGGTAAATCAATAAATTTGGTTTAATGATAATATTATAAAGTGAAAAAATGATCCTAACAAATTATTTTATCCTACTAGATGAGTGTATTTCATCCATTTCCATGCATTTGTTTGAAAATATGTTAACTTGCTTTCATATTTCATTTATTTTGATAATTATTTTATTTTATGTTAAGAAAAGTAGAAATTTCAATCACTTTGTTTTATTATCACTAAATTTTTTATAGATGGGTAAAAGAGGCTATGTTTAGTTATACATGTGTTTCGATGAAGATATTTATTTTAATGTTAATTTATTTCTATTTTTTAGTTATGAAATTATTTTTATAAATGGTTAAGAAATGCTGAGAAAATATTTATTCAATTAATAGAAAAATAATATAGAAGACATTAAAAATATTAAAATTAATATAGTTTAAATTAATTATTATAGTCCTAAAATGTTTTAGATAAATATAAAATATTTGTTACTTTTTAATGGATTATATTATAAATCATTTTTTGTCATTTTTTTCAATGTCAAATTAAATGAATAGTTTGAAAAAAGAAATAAATTTTATTTTGTTATAAAATATAAGTTATTGATTAATTTAAAATTAAAAATATATATATCATTGAAATGTAATTATGAAATTAATAAAAATTTGAAACATTGTTTATTTGTGATCCAATTTTTATTTTTTAGTAACGATATTCACTACTAATGAGTAAAAAACATTTTTATCATGATAATCATCAAAAGGGTTAAACAAGGGTTAAAATAAAAATATAAGTCTTAAAGAATCACCTAAACTTGTAAACACTATTTTTGGAATTATATAGACATATAAAAATATAATATTATAATTGTATCAATTAGGAGTCATTTTCCATGGAAAATTATTTATACTAATTTAATATTTAATAAATTCAATGAAATAAACTCCCCTCTCTTATAAAAGGGAACCAATTTTTATTTATTCTTTACACTCCAAAATAACTCTAGTTCACCCATTACCTAGAAACATTACCTTCCAATTCCCCTCCCAATGTTATAGATGACTTGTATTAGGAATAATGCTTATATAAGAGGGTTTAATGTGTAATAAAAATAATGTGGTCCAGAGAAGATATAGAGTGTTTAACCGAATGATTTAGATTTATTTTTTTCTACAATATTAAAATCGTCTTAAAAGATTTTTGACAAATAAAAAAGTATCTTCTATACACTATTATTTTATAATTTTAATGGAATCACTTATATCCATATCTTCTTCCATCAAATATGACACAAATTTATCATACATGTATAAAGAGGACTACCACCTCAGGAATCGATGAAATTAATTTTCCATCACCACCTCTCATAGAAGGTAATAATTTTTTATTTGATGAATATATATTTTATTTATATTTTCTTATTATTCATGAAAGGATAATTGTTATTTACCTTTCTTTAATTTTATTGATCAAAAATAGAAGCAACATTGATGCCTATAAATGTCCTATAGTCTTCTTAAATGATGTAATTCATTTATTTTATCTATATGTTTTATCAATGTCACAATATTATGTATATGTATATATATAATTAATATATAAGGTATTAATATAATGATTAACATTGTTGAGGTGATTTATACATGATTAATATATAGTTATTGATATTAATAGGTCAAAACATGCATGAAAAATAAAGAAATTATCACATGGAACAATGATTTTAATAAAGAGATATTAATAAACATGTTGTAAAATCATAGAGAAAAAAATATGGTATGGTATATATTATTATATATGTATAATACATATAAAATAAATGTATATTTATTATATAGGTTTTTCTATCAAGTATAATAAAAGGAAAGTCTTATGGAATTGGATCGTTCCAAACAACATTTATTGGGTTATGACCATTCCCTCCCTAACTCAATTTCACTCGCACTTTAATTTTATTTAATTCTTATAAAATATATATTTTTTCACATATATATTCTTATCCTTTTCTTTATTCCCATAATATGGTAATTCATTCATTATATTCATTTCTCAAATCAATTTTTTAATAAATCACTTTTTATTACTATATGAGGGAAGATTATGAAACCCATTTCATTACCTGGGAAAATTTTCTGTTTTTGACTTATTGTTGATTCTATTTTTTGGATCACATAAACGTGTTGATTTTATTATGGGTGTGAAAAAATGATATAATATATTGGGTATAGATTTTTTTCTTATATGACATCATGTATAGGATTAGGGAGTAAGCCTAATAAAATATGGGACTATGTCAACTATGTGATGTTTTCATGGCAGTTAGATACGAATTATGCTCAGGTCATGTTTTATGTATCTTACACCATCCTATATTACAATTTTCATTTGATTCATTTTTATTTATGATATTATTCCATTTGATTAATCATGACCATATCTTTTATGATAAAATGTTATACATTTAAATAATATGTTATGCTTATTTATCATATTTATACACTTATTAATATTTTTATGTCACCCATTTTTTCTATGTACTCCCTAGGTTGTACCAAATAGTTTTATGAGATTAATGTGATCAAGAAGCTCATTATGGATATTAAAATAATTTCATTTCATATTTACGTTGCTGTAATATCCACATAGTATTAAAATTCCACCAAACCTAACAATTATTATATTGTAATTAATGGATATTTTGGTTAAAAATAATGTAATACTATATATAAAATGTCTTAGGTATGGATAGTATTGAAATCAAAGGATAACTCAAGGTAAGGGATTCTTTGTCTCATTTTGTTGTCCATGAGATATGTGTGAATCGTCTCACAATAATTTAATTCTCATGATGTATGTTTTGCCACATATCCT
This sequence comes from Viscum album, assembly GCA_963277665.1. Taxonomy (NCBI): domain Eukaryota; kingdom Viridiplantae; phylum Streptophyta; class Magnoliopsida; order Santalales; family Viscaceae; genus Viscum; species Viscum album. The sequence continues at coordinate 492,370,282 of OY728139.1, forward strand.
CTAATTATGTTAAATATAAAAATTTTCTTCATCCTCGAATTTCCATTTCATTGTAATCCTCATAATCTTATGATACAATTACCATAAGTGTTTTTAGAAACATAATTATCATCCATTGAGTTATGATTATTCTTGTTGAACATATTGAATATCAGTTGGGTATATTCTATACATTGATTGTTTTATTCGATGATTTGTAGTTTGTTTTTGGGATTTAATGTTATATAAAATATCATGTTTCAAAATGTCCCTTTCTTATTGGATTTTTAAAACCTTAAAGGATTTTTCAACTCAATTTTTTTAATTGAGTAAAAATGTCTTTATATAGTGTCTTTCTTCTATTATTGATAAATCCTTATATTTTATATTCCATCAGATATTATATCCTTTCAATCTCATGAATATGGTGTTTTTAACTGATATATGTAATATTTTTTATTTTTATTTTTCTGAAAAGTGAATTTTTTTAAGAAAACATGTTTTGAATAATTTAAATATGTTTTCCCTCTAAATCCTTTTTCATTATTCCTATTTTATAATTTCTTATTTTTAACACTAAATATTTGTTTACTTATATGACCAATATTTTTCCATTATCCACTTTTAATATGGATGTTTTACTACCTCTTTTATGATGTTGGATTTCCATAAATACATTTTAAAATTTTCAAAAGGGATTATGTCCTTTTCAAAATCAAAATTTATATTTTCCACTCTATAGTATTTATGATAGACATTAATAAATTCCAAGGATATTTATTTATGAACAATTTATAATAATATTTTCAAAAATATTTTCTTTCCTTCTAAAAAGTTTTTTTGAATGTAAATTTTACATCCTATTTAAAAAAAATTAAAACTTTTTGTGAAAACTTGGGTATTTTCATTTCAATGTTCACTAAAAGTTTTATAATTCACCAAGTGATGTTTTTAGTACCCTATATAATAAAATATGATATCATTTTTTTTGAAAATTGTAGTTTTGTTGATATCCTATAACTTATAATGTTAATATATGGAGATGTTTTGGAATATTTTAAGAAATCCATTTTTTCTATTGGTTATATATGATATGATAAACGTTTTATTATAGTAGAAATATATGTATGTATTATGGAAGGTTGGGGTATTATATATCCATCCCATAAATTGGTAAATGTTTTATTTCTCTTGAGGAACATATGTTATGTGCTGAAAATTGTTTTGTTCATAAACTGAAGCCCAAATTGTTTTTCACACAATATGAAGTGTGATAATATTTTTTTGTTAAAACATGAAGCATAGAATTTTTTTTATTCTAAATGTGATAATTTATAAATGATTATGTTTATTCAAATGTTAATTTTTATTATATGGTTCAATTAAAGGTTACATTTCCGTGTTATATGGCTATGCTAATTCTCACATGGATCCTTTTTATTAACTCGGGTTTCCACACTCTAATGATTCATGTCGTATGGTATTCCCATTATTATTCCATAAATTATTATCCCTGATTTTTTTTTACATTTTTCTTTGATATCTCCATTATACAAATATTCTATCTGATTATCACTTATCATATTTTATTGCAAACACATATATTTATCATTATATATCATTTGAGGTCAGACCATTCTTATATTTTTATCCCTTATTTAATGAAGATATGAAACATATATACTATCATAAAGAGTTAGTTTTGTGAATAATTTTTGGGGTATTTTGAAGGCATTTTATGGATTAAGAGGTAACTATAATAGAATAAAAATAAATTTCAATTTCAATTTTTTATGAGGGAATGCGTTTTTTAGTTATTTTTAAACATTATTTAAATTTCTAGAACAAAATAGTAATTGGAGTGTATTTTAATAAAATATTGTCCTTATGTAATGTAAATTTATGATCATATATATGGGATGTGTTATTGAACTTGTTAGACCTATGATATAACTATTTTACAATCATTAATATTTCATATTTAGAACTCATCAATTATGAAAATTCATCAATATAATTAATTATTCTTCTATTAAATTCAATTTTATTGGGGTACACTAAAACTAGAAATAATTATTCTTTGGAATCTTTCACATGGAGGTAATGATTAATGCCTCCTCTTATGAGAAGAAACATACATAAAAAACTTTTTGTAGCATTATATCAATATATAGGTGCTTTATTGAGGCCATAAAATGATTTAATAAACCTATAAACATTATAATTTTTATTTAAAAAATGTAACTATTTTTTATATATACCTCCTCATTAAAAACAACATTAAAAAAATTTAGTCTTTACATTAATATGAATCAATTTGATCATTATTTGGATAAAAATTACTAAGAAGATAAAAAAAATACACTATCCTTTAAATTAAAGAAAATACTTATTCCATGTATATACATTAAACCTATGAATACCCTTTATAATCCAATCCTATAATATTTCAAATAAGTATTCCATATTCATTTAATTTATTCTTCAACACCCTATTTATTAATTACATTTTTTCATATCTATATAAATTATTCAAAGTCGATTTTTAATGAATTTGATCAACTTCTTAGTTCATATATTTCACCCATGAATATTTATTTTTTTCTTCATCAAATGATATCGGTTGATTCTAAGAAAATGTAAGAGTATGATATAATCTTTTCATACTCCATGTATCAGTTATAGTTTATTGGTATCTGATGATATTTATTGGATAAAATTCATCCATTTTACTTCATTAATGATTCATATTTTTACTGACATAATCACATTGGTCATTTATAGAATCAATTTCAAATTTATCATCATTTTGAACATATAGATTTTATCATAAATCTTTATTTTTTATTCTCATACATCAAATACTTCTTCATAAATAGAAATTCCATAATTATCTTTTTCTTCATTTGAAAAAATATGTATATCAAAAATCTCAACTATTTTGTCGATACATTTATTGAATCACTTGTTGACATTACTCTTTGAGGAGAATTATAAAAAATTTACCTTCAACTACCACACCACCATATTTCTCTTGATATCATTCATCATTTTTAATAAAGAACATTATTCAAAATAATGTGAGATTACTAAAAGATTGTTGCCTTTTGGGAAAAAATTTATATGGAATCATTTCCTATCTAAGACTTTGTAATACTCTTTTTCAAGTACCGGAAATGAATTGAAAAATTTCATTTCTGTAGTGATTTCATATGTCAATATATATTAACAACGTTTTTTCTATAATATTGACAATGTGATTCCTTATTTAAAGATATTTTTTTAGTGGGTGGCCATTTATGACACATAAAATTTAATATAATGTTCTTCAATATAGATTTCATTTTTATAAGATGTTCAATATATTTAATTATATAATATACTGATTTATAAAATTTGTTCTAATATCATTTTCTACCCTTTTTCAAAACCAATTTTTGAAATCCAACACTTCTTTTTCTGAACACATGAAAATTTAAAATCCATTATTATAATAATAATTTATAAATAAGATGAAATACCACATAAAATAGGTCCCTTCATCTCCAATCAAAACAAACACATCGTTGTGAATTAAATTCTACAAAACATAATGGATTTCTATCTATTTTTCCTTGGTTTCTTTATACAATAATATTTTCCATATAACTATTTAGAGTAAAGAATTTTATGGTGCCTAAAATATTTTAATATTTCCCATAATTTTAACTAAAATTCAATATCCTTTGATGAAATAATATGTTTTCATATTCCACAATTAATTTGAAAGTGTTACCTTTCTATGAACTCGATAAAAATGTAAATTTGTTCTCCATAATTTCATAATATAATTTCTATATATTCCTTTTATGTTACAAACCTTCATAAAAAATATTTCCCCTAATCCTGAGACTTAATGTTTAGTGAAATAAAATACCTTGTTTTGTAAACCATCAATATAAAGTATAAAATTTTTTTAAAACTAATATCCAAAAAATTATCTCATTCCATTTCTATTTATCATGAATTTGTAAAGATTTTAAAACCATAATGTTCCATGAACCCTTAATTATTATTTATTAAAAAAATCTGCTTTTCTTTTCATATGATATGAATACCGACTATCCAGAATCATTGCGATTCATTTATTTTTTTCATTAAAATCAATTTTCACTATGTTTCCATATTCAATCATTCCCCTCAAATTCCTTGAAATTTTTTAACAATCTAAGGCAATCATTTTTATCTTACTATAACATTAAACACAATACATGAAGTAAAATAATTTTTCTTTATGCGGATAAAAAATATTATTCAATATAATTGGATTATATTTTAAAAAAATAATCTGTCTTCCATAAGATGACCTTCCACTTATATACTTGAAATTAACTACTTTATATCATATATTTGAATAATTTAAATAGTTACCATATATACTTACTTCCCCAAAAGAATAGTATGTAAAAAAATCCTCTATAGTAATCAAATATCTCCTCCTTTTAGATAAATTTTGACATCAAAATAATATGATATAGTTTTGTAGGGGATACAAAAAAATGAAAGTTATTCTACAAAATAATTCTATTTTCATATTATCTCTATATATCTCATGCTTTTGAATAACCATTTGACTGTTTATATGTTTTTCTCAATTGAGAACACTAACATATATATATTTTTCTATTTTCATTCTTATAGAAATTTTTTTCTTTGTCTAACTAATAGAAAAATTACAATATTTTTCCCACTCTAATTGACCTTTTACTAGTAAACATTTTATTATGTTGAATATCAATTTTTATGATCAATATCAATTAAAGTGGATCTTAAAATTTTGTTTATGTCATTCTTGGTTATAATATTTTAAATTTTTCTTAGGGAATAATCATACCAATCAAAGGCATACTAATAAGTAAAAATACCTTTCTTAATGTCTATTTTTGTATCCACCAAATGACAAATTGGTAGGGTTACACCAGCTAGTTAGAGGCTCCTTTCTTGTTCCATGGATTTAAAATATTTTTTTTAAATCCAAATGAATATATTATAGAATTTTATCACATGAAATTGAATAATGACTCTTCATGATACTACATATATCGAAACATTATTCGATACAACACTTTAGTTTATTTCAGGAAAATTGGGAACCTAATGTGAAAAATATCCAAAAATATAAATAGATAAAAAACATCTCGGTAAATGATCTAATAAAATATTGCACGAATTGTATGACTATAGTTAAGTGACAATCTAAAAAGGCATCCAAAGTAGTCAAGGAATAAGAGACAATTTCCTTTAATTAAATTAATTATGACTATTATGATGGTGATGAAATGAATCATCTTTATAGTTCAAAATATTAAAAATAAAAAAATATTTCCAATATTCCAAAAAGGAGGATGATTAACCTGAATAAAAAGATACATTCATTGTATTAAAAAAAAGAACCAAATAATGCTAGAATTCCTCATGATCAAATATAAATATTAGGATTAGGGGAATAAAATCATGAAAAAATTCAACAATTCAACCTAGTTTGTCGGTGAGGATTCTCCATGTTTATGTGATTCTTGTGATGAATGTTCCAAATCTCACCCAGATAAAATTGTGGTTAGTATTATAGTATTATTGAACACCTATTATTATTTCTAATTAAGTTATTATTGTTATTATTTTCTTCAAATCACCTAAGATTCTATGATCTAAAATATATTCACAATAAACATGATGTTGTTTTTCAAGAACTTACATCAATATAAAAATAAGCTACATAAATGTATAGTAGGTAAATCAAGGGAATGGATCAAATTAAAATAAGAAAGGTGAGTTATTGAAAAAATTAAATGATCAACCTAATGCACAAGAGTTACAATAAACTATTAATGACCTTATAAATTATGTAATAAAATTAAACTAATTTGAGGAAACATAAAATATAATTTTTTGGTTCCCAATGACTTGTGAAAAATGGTTATTCATTTTTTAAATAATTATGGTACAAATAAAATTGAATTTTGAAGAAATATCTTTAAAAATTAAATTATAATTAAAAATACCATCATATATTTTATGAATGTAATAGAAAAACACTTAATATGATATACCAAAAAATAAATATCTTATGTCTCATATTTAATCATAAACGTTGTTTTAAATATAAAATTGGGCACACAAATTCATCCTGGATAACATATGAAAACTAAAAAATGGGAACTAAAAACAATAAATTATTAATTTTTTTGGAAAAACGTATAATAAGTAAAGAAAAAATAAAAATGTTACATGGGTAGTGGATGATCTTAGAACATGTGTGGTGATCCATATAAATTAATCAACTAGAAAAATATGATTGAGGATATGTGACATTCATTGAAAATACAAAACGAGAAATCCTTAGTGCATGTACATTCATTTTTTTCATTTCTTTTCTTAGAAAAAATTATTTATAAATTGATGGTATAAAATAATATATTTAGAGTCATTCAATTACGTTAAAATTGATTTAAGATCTAATTTAAAAATTATTTTTTAAAAATGTTTACCTCAAAGAAAAACATTTTTTACAGATTTCCAATTTTAAAATGTTTATATAATAAATTTAAATTCTATTTAATTAGAAAATAATAAATTTTTTAGTGTTCAATATAGTGTGTTATGGATTTTTAATATATTACTTACTCATTATATCACACACACACACACAAACACACTATGATCAACTAAAAATATCTAGTACTATATTTACCAATACATTATTTTAAAATAGAATGTTATTTTTATAACCTTTCCAACATGGTAAGAAACAAAGAATTTGTGTTAAAACTAAATAATATGTATTGACCAATAAATCCCTTAAAATTGTTCACTATGATATTATTTTATTTAATAAAGTTGTATGAATTTTATTAAATGAATATTCTTTTCTATTGATAAAAATTATATTATATTCAATTGGGTATTTTTGTTAGGACACAAAACATTGACTTGTAATATATTTATAAGATTAATAAATGATTTTAAAAATAAAAAAAGTAAAAAAATATCATTTCCATTAAAATTTATTACAGGGGAGAGTCTAATAATAATTTTTTTTTTAAAATTTACTTTACATTGTTATAATCATACATTATTTGTCTTCTCTGTCACTATAAAAAAGAATCTTATTGAAATATGAAATCAATCTCTTCATGAAATATAAATAAAAAATATGAACTAATTGAAAATCCAAAGATTATTTTCAACCAAGGTAGTCATTGCCACTTCTTATATAATGTACCAAGTTCTCATAAGACACATTCTATAGAATACCCTTTATGAATATTGAAAAAATATAATTATAATTTTATTATTTTTACAAGTGTTTAGATAAAAATTTTATATTCATAAAAATTATTATAACTTGGGGAAATTTGGACCAAAATCTGATGAATAAATATTTATTGAGTATTGAAACTCATGTAAATACAATAATTTCTTTAATAAAGAAACCAAAACTAATTAGTAATCCCTTAATATAAAATTTAATTAAACTTTTAATAATAATTATTTCCATTTGAATATTTTATTCATAACATTGAAATTTTGACTATAAATGTTCCACATTCCCTAAAGAACAAATTGATGATGATTTTAATTCATACCAATTAATTAATTAATTAAAAACCACCTACCATTATTTGGAAAATATTGTCATCGTTACACAAGATAGTACTATTACTAGAAGTTTTTTCTAAAGATATATTAAATATTTTAAAAAAATTTATTTTTTATAACTATGATGGTGATACTAATGATGGAAATTAGGTTTTTTATATTAATTAAAAGATAATCCAATTATAATTTAATAATGTTTCAACCATTTTTTAAATACATAACTCTCATCATATTATTTATATAAATGGAGTTTTATAAATATATTAGATGAGAAAGGTAAAATCAAATGTTATATTTAAAACCTCATAGAAACATTCTATAATCAATTATATTTCATTTATTATGGTGAAAATATCTGACATGTTTCTAAGATTTGATGAATAATAATTTTTTTGGCATTAAACATCCATGAAAACTTTAAAACTTATACAATTTGATGTAGACTATTCTGTTTATAATTTTTTTCTTTCTAATTTTTTTGAATAAACACCTAGTTTGGAAATGAAAAAATTTCAAATTTTAATTTTGACCATAACAAAGTTTTTATTTTGTTTACATTGAATTACATTATGATTTATATGAAATGTTAGAAATTTTATTTTATAGAATGATTTTAAAATGGTAAAATGGGAATTAAAAATGTTTGTAAAAACTGTTTCATAAGATCTTTTTATAATTAAAATACATGTTGGGTATATAATTATTGGATGAATAAATAAATCTATCCATAATGAATATTAATATTATATGATAAATTAATATGAAATGATTTTTATGCGTGAGATCAAACTTTTTATTATTATTCAAATCTCTCAAAACACGAATGACACTTTTATTCCCCAAATAAAATACACAGATGAATAGATAAATTATTTTTTTCCTAGTTTATTATATATAAATCGGATAAACTATGAGTAATAAATTTATGATAATTTTTTATTAAGATTGTAAACCATTCAAAAAAATCATTATAGATGTTATATTGGAATTATTTTTTGATATATTATGACATGATCATATATTATGTTTTGTGTTTTTATTTGTTATCACTACAAATATAGTCCTAAAGAATCAAATTTAAAATCTCTAAAAATGGTTTCCTATATTTAAAATGTTTATAACATTCATTTTTTATGTTTTATAAAAGGATCATATTTTAATAATTCATGATTTTTTTATGATGACATTGGTTGATGTCAATTTGATAAAAAAATGTACATGTGTGGAATGCAACCATATTAAACATTACTCAAATAAATTAGAGTTATAATAATCACAATTTTGTTTCTAATTTTAGAACCGAAGAATAATTTATTGGTGTTGAGTGTTGTTTCACCAATCTTATATTTATGAAACAAATCTCAGATTGTTGGAAAATATTTCTACATATCCCAATTAAGTATGATAGTTCATGTTCACTAAGAACATATTTAAATTCTATTCCTCATGTACACACTAAGAACATTTATTTTATATAACACACATTGAGAAAATAATTTCAAAAATGTGATAAAATTTTATAATATATTATCATAGATCTTCAATTAACATATATTTTCAAAAATCCCTTTTATTTTCAATGTGTAATTTTGATTAAGTGGGACCTAATAAAGAAATTATTATTTTTATGATTTGTATGTCATCTCGTATAAAATTTCTATTCAGAATACGTAATTGTTTTAATAAACCCTTTTCTTATTTTTCAATATAATTTTATTATTTTAAAAATCAATATTTATCATCACTTTATAATATAATACATAATTTTTTATCTTATATATGTAACCTTTTTATTTATAAGTATATTTTCTCATATGTAAAGGGGATAATGTTTAAAATGAATATTGGGGGATAAAATTCTTTACAAAGGATTAACTATTATTGTGAATGGGGATAAAGACAAAATATTTCTAAATTGTGGATGTTTCAAGGGGGTAAAAAATTTTATTTCTCAATAATTTATTCCTCCCATATTCTTAGGTTTTTCTTTATTTTTACCATACTTTTTTCCATTATGATTTTATATTATTATTATATGTTTTTTGTGATCATGAAAAAGTCGGATATCATTGAACCTTTAATGTGTTATTTTTATCAGAATCACATAGTGTTTCTCTAAAATTTGTGTTTTATTACTTCTTAGTTACAGTAAATGAAATTTTTCATAGTAAAAAATACAATTAATATAATTAATCAAAATAATGATGTATTTTTTCCTTGAATAATATAATCGTCTCCACCCACTTATTAATTGGTATTGTTTCTCTTAATAACCTGTTCAAATTGGATGAACTATCATACCACTAAGAGAACTGATTTCTACCCTATAGAATATCATAAGATACCCAGTGGTATTGGATAAAAGTAAAAGTTTTCAAAGTAGTTCATCTGCTACCATATAAATAACACTAATTTATTGGTTGAGTCTAAATTATCCCAAGAAGCTACAAAATGGACTAAAAATACTATGGAATCAAATCATATACATGTTATATTTGATCAAGATATTTAGAAGGTCATTATATGATGGTCTTAAATTCATTTAATCGAAACATTAATTTTTTTTCTTTTCTCAAGGCACATCTAACTCATATAATTTTTAAATTAGACTACAAGGGATATTAAATTTTATCAATTAACCTGAATGAAAAATATTCGTAAAAAATTATTATTCATAAATCAATGACATTCTTCTATAAGAGATATCAAAGAACGTTAAAATTCTCAAAAGATAAAATATGAATCAATGGATACAATCAAATTTTATTTTTACTCATTTATTTATTGTATTTGTTTTCCCTTATTTTAATTTCTCAGTGGATCATTATATTATTCCATTTATCTATCTATATCTTCTTTTTAATCATTATTTTTCATAACAATCTTCTTTAGATATTTTAATCCTTCTTAAGGGTCTGTAATAAATATTCTATCTCATTCATCATATTTTTTAGTTTCTCACCATCGTTAATGTAAGGGTACTTGTTTTTTAGTTTTTTTTTAAAAAGGGTTTTACTTTGGTTTTTTGGTTTTTATAAATCTAATGGATTATTTCCTTTATTCATTATCTATTGGGTTCATTAAATCCGTGGGAAAAATATAACCCTCTCAATACATCTTGAGGGGAGGAGATATAAGGTATTATTCTTGAGTTATTATTGATTTACTTTATTAAATTGTTCATTTTAATTTCAATAATATATTGTATATTTTACTAAAAGTTATTTTATTGTTTTTAAAAAGTGAAATCAAAAGTTTTTGTTATATTTATTCATTTTGAACATTTTTTTAAATGTAATTTACCCCTACTCTTGCTATTTAATCTCCAACCTATTCATAAACCATTTTTTTCAACTAAATATCCTTTAATTCAAAAAATCATCTGAAAGATTCACTAACTAAATATTATTTTTTCAATAATACGATTTTGAAAATTGTACAATAATATATATCTAATACAAAAATTACTATTTAATAATTTAAAACACTTTAACTTTATCCTAGGTATACAAGTTAAAATTATCAATGATCATTTACTATTCATCAAACATATTGCTTTTATTCATATCCTATTCAAATTTCATATGTTTCTCTTCCCAAAATTTCAAAACATTCTCAATATAATATATTTCTATATTAATTTAATAAACATTATTTTATGACTAATTCATAAAATGGGAAAATATCTATTTTTCATCATTTTTTAAATCAAGATCTTCAAGAGTTTATTCTAACTCCAATTATTATGTAAAATAAACCTCTTTTTTCCATATTCTTCAACATAATCTTTTTATTTTTTCATATATTACATAATAGTATCATCACATCAGATATAAATTATGTTTCAATCCCTTATAATTATTTTTCCTGTGTATACGCTTCTTCTTTACCAAAATCACATTCATTTGAAACTTATTTCTACTAGAGTTTCTAGAGTTAATGTTCCCTCGACATAAAAACTTATTAATTATTTATTTTGTGAAAAAAAACTAATAAAATTATACATTTATCTTCATCATAAATCTAGTAATAATATGTCAATATTTCAAATAATGAAAACAATTTGGAGTTACTTTCCATTAAAAAGACATTTTTCTCATTCAAATATAACTGAAAATGTTATATTAAATCAAAAAACATGTAAAATTCACCTATATTAAGTTTGAATTTAAAACAAATAATTATCAATTAATGTTACTAAATTTGTTTAATATTAAAAAGAGCTTACTAGGTTCACCTTAAATTTAGAAGGAACCAATTTTCTGTGTAATCAATCAATTGAAAATTCAATAAAATTCATTTATTCAAGAGATAATACATTTGATAGAGATATCTGTAAGGTAATATTTTTATAATAATCCTAAAAATATCATAATATTTTATTTAATGTCAAATCACTTGAATGGAATAAAAAATTCACTAATATAGCTAATCAATCCTTCATTTTTATAGGAACTGATCTTTATATCTTGAATACTATTTTTCAATATATATATAGTAATTTCTCATTTAATTTGGAATCAACTAAAAATATATTATCATTTTTATTAAAATACTTTTTGTCTTTGATAATTCCACCACCATAAAAAAATTTTGATTTGAATGTGATCCAAAAAAAGCAAAATGATCATTTGAATCAGTATTCACTATTTTTTTTAGATTTCATCCTTTATGTTCATGATTGGAAACATATTTGTATCCCATGTATTATAGAAGAAAAAACATGAAGTCTAAATTATATGATATGATATCTCATTATTTATTTTATATCTGATGATTAAAGTATTCAAACAATTGAATTCCTATAAAATTAATGTAACACCATGTTTTTTTAAAAACAAAACTATTTTTGATATTGTATGTGATATGTAGCACCAAACTAAAAAAATATTATTTAAATATGGATAACATAACCTTAATATTAAAATTTTCTATATTAGTAGCATTAAATAATTTATTAAATATATATTCCTTAAATATATTGATAAAAAAAGTAAATAATCAATCAATTTTTAGTAATGTACTTTTGTTCTTCAAAATATGTTTTCCTCAAAATAATTTTTTATTTATTCTATTGAAAAATATAATACAATTATTTTATATAACATTCATAAATTAAATTTGATAAAATTAACTCCATTTTTTATTAGAATATAAAAATTATCTTAGGGTAATAAATTTGGATTTTTCAGAAAATATTGATTTTTTAGTAAAAAGAGAAAAATCCCATTTTAATGTAAAATTTTCATATATTTTGTTAAATTAAGTAATATTAAAGTCCTGATATAATTTTAATATAATTTCTATGTAATATAAATATTTTGAATTTATATTTTATTAAAGTAAATAAATCATCAATATAATAAATTCTAATACAATATAATTTTCAGGACTAAAAACTGTTTTTTTTATACAGTTTTAAAATAAAAAATGTTAATCAATTATAATTAATTAAAATAACCCCTAATGATAAATTGTTAAAATTAAAAATTTATAATACGTATATATATTTATGAATTTAAATTCATTTAATGAATATAACTTGTTATATAGTTAAAGTAAAATCTATTTTTCCTTTAAAAATGTATATCTCACAAAATTGATTTCCATCAAGATTACGGGTTTTATATAAAATTATATTATTCCACCTCCATAAATTATTTTTGATAAAATTTAATCCATATTTAGAATCATTATTTTTATAAATATTAAATTAGTTCAACAAAAATTTTCAACAATACAAATGGTATTTGTAGAAAATACATATTACCTCGGTGAAAACAAAATATGATAATTGAGGGTAAAAATAATTAATAAATAATTGAAAAATGTAACCCTAATAATATAAATATTTATTTTGAATATCATTGAAATAATGATAATATTTATTCATTATTGTTTTACATTAAAAATGACTATGTAACCCATTTCATAAAAATTATAGTATGATATGTTTAAACCGATAATGTATTGGATAATATATAATTTCAATTACAAATTTATTTTTTTAATTGATTTATTTTTCAAGTAAGTTATATTTTATTAAAATATAATTTTTCAAGTATTTTTATTAAACATAAATTGTAGTGTAATTTTTATAAAGGAAAATGAAATTTTTTAAAGGTTCAAATAGTGTTATCGTCAACAAACACTGCAATTCTCAATAAGTGTCGATTCTTATTTTAAAAGTGAAAATAAATTTTTTTTATAATTTCTTCTGATAAAATTAATATTATTTCTGAATCAAAATATAAATATTATCCATCTTTAAATTTTACATAATTTTTTAAGAGTTCAATTTTTGGGTAAAAATTAAAAACCATAAAAACATATGGTGTGTATTATGGCATCATAATGACCCAAAAGTGATATAATAAATACTATAAAATATATCCATGACCAAATATATATATTAACATTAATATAATGTGACTTTATGCTTATTAGATTATTTTTTAAAGCCTTTTTTAATCCTTCAAAATTTATAAAATATTTAAGGTTTTGTAATCATTTCTTGAAGAGTATGACTCACAAACACATTATAAAGAGTATTATTTTATTAATTTAGTAACATGGCCGTATAAAAAAATTCAAACCACTACCCTTTGTCAAAAACCATTGGAAAAACCATGGTAAAGTCTGTGGTTGGGGTTATTTGATTATATGGAGTTCAAAACCTATCTTTGAGAAATAATGAAAAATTCCTTACTCATTTCCTATATAAACCCATAGAAGCTCCTATTTATCTTCAATAAAAATCCTTTTATCACGTATTTAATCTATCCTACCTTATATTGAGTCTTTTAATGGTAACCTCATGCTCTCAATAAGATCCCCCGTGCATTTTAAGTCACACTCTCATGGTACAAGATCTCCCTCTCTCCATTTTATTCAAGAACCTCATTTGTGTTATGATTTTTAATTACTATTTTTTAATATTGGGATATGTTCTTATATATCCCTAATATTTCAATTTGATTTATAAATTATGACATACCACATTCCCAATCATTTAACCCTCCCATTAATCTTTATGTACAACAATTTCTATGCCAATATTTATTAAGGGATCCCCACCTTCTCTTTTTTATTCATGTTTATTTATTATATTATAACTTGTATTTACAATTAATAACATTAGGATATATATTTACATGTCTATATTGCTATTTATTTGATTTAAATACTATAAGAGAAACATTTCTCTCTCATCAAACCATTTTTTGAATTATAATGTGATGTCGTTATGCTGTAGAAATTTCACTACGATTTTCCATGCAAAGACGATTATGTATTGAATACCGATACAATTTCATATCAAGGGTGTTCACCTTTGTAAACATATACTTTTCTATGTTGGAAATTAAATTTATGCATTCAAAAATCCATGATCATGTAATGAAATATGATGATAAATTGATCAATGGTGTATGATCTATGTGCACACTTAAGTAATATAGTGAAATGAATGTAACAGATGACCTTGAAATTATAGAGAGTTATGATGCATTGGGTAATGTTTTAGTATCATGAGATGACATACAAGTGATTTAAGAGTGAACCTAATCCATCATGAGACGTTTTCCATCATGATGTACTGGATTTTATCTTTTCTCAATGTTTATAATGTTGTGTTTTATATTGTTCCCACATTTCCCATATTGCCTTTATAATTATCATACTACATAACATCTCATTTTTTATTTTTATGATTATCACACCTTTTATGTCCCATTGATATGATTATTTTCTAATATATTTTATTATGTCTTTTATATTCAATGTTTATTCTCTTACTGGGATATATAGATCATCCAATTTTTAGGTATTTTCCTAGGTTATCTAATGTAGTTCTAAGTATGAGTATGTTAAGAAAATTTATAATAAATATGATATATTTCCTATTTTAATTTTTTATGTAGTGTACCTAATTCTCAAATACACAAGACTTATAAATATTCGTGGGTTTATTATGTGTAATCTCATGTAACAAATCCTGAATTAATGTCAAATTATGAGACAGTCTGTTATAGTTGGTATAATAAGAAAAGTGTTTTTATTGTTGTTATGAATAATATATAACTCAAGAGATGTCCCTAGGGATAAAACAATGTATAAGAAAACAACTTTAAAATATATTAATGTATATTCGAAGGATTTTATCAAGAAAATAAATCATTTCATTGATACAACAGGAGAATTTGGCTAAGTCATATATGTACACAAGGGTAAAAACCCAAAACACCACATTGAGCTAGACATGACTGAGAACTTTTACATGATAATGGGTCATGACGCACACCTTGTTTGACACTCCTGGGGGATATTCTTTGGTAAAATAATATGTCCATTATGAACCATTATCAAATGAAAAAATTCCGATAAGTGTCTATGTTAGGAAATATATCATGAATAACATAGATTGAATCTTATAAATTCATATGTTAAGGAATAAACATAATTTATTTGTTATCCCATTATGATAATTTCTGATGAATTGATGGTTTTATCACCCATCATTGACTTATTGTTTTGTAGTCATTTAATTTCAATATACAATGTTCTCTATCACACTCTATTAGTTTTTTAGTAATTTTTTTCTCTTCTATGTCTATGTTTTTACTTCCCACTAATGTTATCATACTTGTAAACATTGTTATGTGATGACTTTCATACATCCCATTCTCTTTTTAAAGTGGATGATTCATTATCCCTTTTTATGATATGGTTTCTCAATAAAGTAATTTTCATGTTCCAAAACATTTATTACCTAATTCATGTTTAAATTGTGAAGAAATAATTTATTAAGTGGGGGGGGATGGTAATGCCTTAGGTTTTTAAAAAAGAAAACTATGTTAGATAGCGTATGTGATACGCAGTACCGACCCCCAAAAATTACTATTATTTAAATATAAGCATTTTATCCTTTATATTTTTTTGATATTAATATTATTAAATAATTTATGAAATATATATATGTCCTAAATTTATTGATATATAATTAGTAAATAATAAATCAATTTTTTGTAAATCCTTTTTTACATCAAAATAAGTTTTCCCCAAAAATATTTTTATATCTTTTTTTTAAATTATAATTTTTTTCAAGAGAATTTAGAAATTTTATTTTTCTAAAATTTACTCCAATTTTATATCAAAATATCAAAATTATCTTGTGTTAAAAAGTTGAGATTTTTCAGAAAATATTGGGTTTTCAGTGAATAGTGAAAAAATCTGATTTTATGTATAATTGTCATTTTTTTTGATAAATTGTGTGATATAAAGGTACTAATTTTAGTTTAATATGATTTAAAGGTAGAATAAGTATTATTTATTTTATATTTAATTCAATTAATTAAATCATATTTATATTAGATTCTAATACCTGTTTGTTTTTAAGATTAGAGTGGATTTTTTTAAAAACTATTTTATAATACATAATGTTCTCCATTATAATTATTTAAAATTACCCATAATGTGAGATTATTTAAAATTAATTTTTTATTATATATTTATAATTATTATTTAAAATTCATATAATTAATATTACTAGTTACATAATTAATGTAATATCACATTTTCCTTGCATTTCACACAAAACCACTTTCAATCAGGATTTTGAGTTTTATATCAAATTAAATTGTTTCAAATAGGTGAATTGGTTTTGATAAATTATATTATAAATTTATAATAATCTTAATTAATATTAGTTAATAAGGTTAACATAATTTTTGAACAATATAAATCATAAATGTAGTAAAAATTTATTAATTCAGAAAAATGAAAATAAGATGATTAAAGGTAAAAATAATTTAACAATATCTAGAGTAAAATTAACGATAATAGTGTCAATATTTATATTTAATTTTCATTTAAATTATGAGTATATTTTTTATTTTTTATTTTTTACATTATAAATGATTAAGTAATCAATTTCATAAAAATTATATTTTGATATGTTTAAATAGAAAATGTATTAGATAATATGAAATTTCAATTATGAATTAACATTTTATGAATTAATAAATTTTTTTAAAATGAATGATATTTTAAAAAAAATTTATTATTAATTCGTTTTATTATATATAAATGATATTATAATCTTGATAAAGGGAAATGTATTTTTTATAAGAAATAGAAAAATTTTATTATAACACAACTTAATATTTCAATAAATGTCAATTATCGTATTAAAAATAAAAATACACTTATTTAGAAAACTATTTCTATAAAAAAATTATTTTTTTAATTAGAATGTCAAAATTAGTCGACAGTGAATTTTTAATAATTTCATGAGATAATCGAATTGTTTGGTAGACTTTAAATACCATATAAATATAAAAATTTTATTATGACAACATAATGATGCAAAAGTGATGTAAAAAATATTATAAAGGGTATATAAGAGAAAATAACGTTATTTCATTTAAAATAATGTTATTTTATGTATATTTTATTTATTTTATAAAGAATTTATGAATCCTCCAAAACTAATAATTTATGATGAGGTTTAATATCATTTCTGTAAGAGTATGACTCACATCCACCTCATAAAGCGTTTAATTTAATTATTTTAGGCTATTTAACTTAAAAAAAAGAATAAAAACACATTTTTGCCATAAATTATGGGGAAAACAATGATAAGTCTTGTAGATGTAGTTAATTTATTATATAGATTCCAAAACCTATGTTTGTGAAATAATAATGAATTCCCCACTCATATCCCATATAAACCAACACAAAGTACCATTTATCTTCAATAAATATCATTTTTTACAGAACATACTCATCCCTCCTCCATCTAGTGTCCTCCCAAGGGGTCCCTAAGATCCCAAGAATTTCTCATATTCATTTATTGTCACATTCTCAATATAAGGGTTATCCAACTCTCTATTTTTATTCAAGCGCCTATTTTATGTTATTCCTTTTAATTACCATTTTTCTTATTGGGATATGTTTTCCATATCCCCCACAAAACCAATTTTGTTTATAAATTATGAGGAACCACCTTCACCCTCTATAATCCATCCCCTTAACCTTTATGTACATCCATTACCATTTCAAAATTTAATACAAGATCCCCACCTCATCTTCTTTAGTGAAGTCTATTTTTTATCTTATACCTTATATCTCATATTTCTAATTTTAGGATATGTATTTACATGACCATATTTCTTCCCATTTGATTTAAAAATTATGATTGACTAATTTCCCTCTCATAAACCCATTATATTAATTTTTATGTGACATCATTATGATGACCACATTTCACTATGAATTTTCATACCAAAAACACTATGTAGTGAATACCATACATATTTCCAATCAATGGTGTTCATATTTATACACTTATAATTATTTGAATTGGTAATTACATGTATTTATTATACCCTCCATGATCATGGAATAAAATTTTATACTGAATGAATCCTTCTTGTATGATTTGTGTGACACACATACACATGAGAATAAAATGAAAGTAACGGGTGCACCAAAAATTATATAGTTCTCCAGAGCATTGGGTAATGTTATATCTCCGGGATATGTCATTAAAGGTACTATATAGTGATCTTAATAGATTACAAGACATTTAATTTCATGAATTATTAGTAGTTAGCCTTGACCTTTATTTATGATGGTGTGTTTTATGTTTTTTCCACATTTCTCAAGTTGCGTTTATGATTATGATGTAAGATCATGTCTCATTGTTCATGTTTATAATTCTCAAGAATTTTAAGTCCCATTTATATTCCTATTTTCTAACATGAATTATTCTTTTCATGTTATTCTATGTTTATTCCCTTACAGGGCATTATTGATCATCCATTTTTTATGTATGTCTCTATGTTATCCCATATATATTTAAGTATAGGCATGTTAAGGAATTTTTCAATAAATATGGGGTATTTTCTGTTTTAATTTGTTATGTTATGTTACTAATTACCAAATTCCTTATACATATATATATTCTAGGTTGTATTATGTGTAATATTAAGTGTTGAATCACGAATTAATGCGAAATAAATAGATTTTTTGTTATAATTAACAATATCTTTCATAATAATACATTTATCCCAATAGAAAATTGAATTGAAATTGGTCTCTAATTAAACTTTTTGTACCCTAGTAAAGTATACACCCAAAGAGGGTGAGGGTAAGAAAATATATATTTTTCCTTAAAGAATGATTATATATTTCCATCACATTCTAAAATAATGTATTGCTAAGATTATTTAAAAAATCAATACAAGTATATAAAGATCATGATAACACATATTTTACATTGTCCACTTACAATATCTAAATTAGAGGAGAACATATCATTTATGTATTTATTTGATGAATTATCATTTCATTACTATTATTTTATTACAACATTATAAGAACAATGATACTCATCAATGTTCCACATCCCCTTCCTCACTTCAACAAAATTATTTTTATGAGTAAGAAATTTTGAGATGGCACTCAGGTCGATCATACAAATATTTCTGAAAAATAAGTAGTTCCCATCTATAAGGGTATTATAATAATATTATTAATTTATTAAATTAAATATCTTCAAGAAAATGAATATTATGTTATTTTTGTGGACAGTGTATACCTCATACAATCAATCCCAACCAACTATTATAAATACTAATATTTAAATATGTCTTCTTACTCTTTCTATGTGTTATATTTTATATTATTAAATTCCCTTTAATCCAAATTAGAATATTTTTAATTTATGAATTTTAAATTCAAACAATAATAGATTACCCACTTCTTCTTCTTAAAAAATAACCATAGGATCTTATACCATCATATCAAGAACATGGGATTTGATTGAGGATTTTAAAATATAAATCCATCAATTTTAGATAGCTTTTAGAGTGCAAAAAAACTAAAAAAATTTGAAACATAATGGTGGTCAAATATTTATTCCCATAATTCCATCATAACATATTTCTCACTAAAAACATGGTGTGGTATGATGAATTTACATGAAAACTCCAATACAAGTACACATATCCATATATTATTGGATGAGTTTCCTTTCATTGTGTAAAATCAGTAATTTTTTTCAATTATTCCCAACAAACCTCCATCAAGGGAGGAACCACACCCATTTTGGGCTCACTGATTCATATAACAAGAAAAAAATTCATATATGCTGTTGAAACACTCAATATTTAGTCTTCACGATGTAGAGGTCCTCTTCATTATCTATTTAATACGAGTTCACCATATTTATTAAAATATTTACATTAGGAATTCCATTATTGGTGGACTTAAAACCCCCCATGGATACCAATATGGTGTGGGGAATCCCATATATCTAATTTTATCACCACATAACTTCAACACATCAATGTACATAATGTATCTTTCTCTTATATGACTTAAAATAGAAATATTAAATTGAAATAAGGACCAAAATCCCAACTGTGTCTTCAATTTATCCATTTATAAATTCAAAATGCATTCTCTAAAAGTAACATGGTGTATTCCGAGATATAGTGAATTAATTCATCACCAAAGTAAAATAATTCAATAGATTCATCATATACATTTAGAATAATTTTAAAATGGATCTTAAAAGATGAAAAATATATGATGATAAAAAATTCCAAAAAACAATACCATTGGTTCTAAAATGAATTAATGTAAGAATATTGATCATAGAATATTCATCTAGAATAATTTTTTCCCATTTTTTATAAGAGGTTAGCGGTAGAATTGTAGTTTTATGAAAATATATTTATTAAATTTAAAAAACAATTCATCGTCATATTGATAGTTAATAATAAACACTCAAAATATTTTCATTATATAATAAATTGTTTTTTAAAAATTTATTTAATATGTTGGATATGTTGTTTTATAATACTAATTTAATGTATATATACTAATAATGTATTGAGAAATAAAAAATATAAAACTCTTATAGAGAGTTTGTTTCATTATGTTATGACAAAAACCACTATATCATTATATGTATATGAAAAAATAGGAGATTAAAATGGTTATTAGAAATATGTATTCCTATGTAGAGTATCAATAAAATATTTAATATTATGTACAATTTTGATATTACCAATGTAAAAATTATAGTAGTTTAATAGTATAAAACTCACGGATAAATGTGCTAGTAGAAGTCAAAATTAACCAATAGTATATAAAAAATATATTGAATATTTACTATGTAATTAGAGAGGAAGGAACACTATTTATCAATGGGAATATAAAACTACTCATTTTTTGGATCAATTGATCTTATTTTATAGGTGGGATAAGGGAATGAGAAAGTTAAGATCATTAAATTCTTTGGTTGACATATTAGAAAATATAGAGTTAATTTTTACTTTTGATGAAACTGAATAAGAATTATAAAATATGTAATGGATTCCTATATTCATTATAATAATACCAAGAAACTAATTTACCAAAAAAAATATACATTTTTATAAACATATTACAACTCTAATAACCAATGTTTAATGGTTATGGATAGGGAAATAGGATATAGTCGATGATATAATATCTTTGTAAAGTTTTACTCAAGTTGCTAAAGTCATAGATAAATGTGTATCAATCTATGAAAATGTGGTGGGCCAAATAACTAAATCTATAACAAAGAAAAAGCATGATCTTTTTATGTGATAGATAAAATGTAGATTATTACTAATTCAGATCTAATGAATGTGGGAGTCTTGTAAATGTTTGGTTCCTAAGACACAATTTGAGGAATATTATTCTATTACAAAATCATGTATATAGATATTAAATCACAATGTTATATAACAGTAATAGTAATATGACCTTGACATTCACTATTTAAATGGTAATGTAAATGTATTAATTTTTTAATAAAAATTATATAATAGTTATCAACTATAATCAGAACCCTTTAATACTTTGAACATAATCTTTAACATATGTCTTATGTTCTAGATACGTCATCATAACTGCACACAAACGATATTTTATGATTTGGTATTAGGGGATCATATTAATTGAGAGCTATTTTACGGTTGTTTTCCCAAATTAATCTAGAGAATGAGAGATCATGTGGGCTGAACTAAAAATAAAAACAAAATATGATTCCCTTTTCTTTGGGTGTTCTTATTTTTGAGCATGTGTATTTGTCTCTTTAGTTGTGATTATTATCAATTTGTATTATTTGATCATGTGAATTTATGAAATAAAAAACCATATTATTTATATTCTGGTCAGTTTAATTTTGTTCGGTGTATCATTAGTGGCATTAAATTGCTTGAATGTTGATGTTAGAATTTATCAATTTTATAAATGAATGGATATCATGGGCCATATTGACCATAATAGTAAAAAAATTTCAAAATCCCTATCCATGGTATAAAAATGTAAGTATATCTATTAAGTTCCTGAAATAATAAAAATATTAAGGATGATGACACTAAGTGTGAATCCTTTAATATGAGATACTAATTCATAAGGAGATTACATTAGACGATATATGTTCATAAGAGTTTTTAATTAAAAGGACTAAATCATGTATCCTTAGGGGACATGATGAGTGTGTGGATACAATTATTTTTTTATGAGTATAAATAACTTATATTTATATTATTCCTTAGATATTCATAGATAAATATTATTAGATAACTTTACCAACTATAATTTATAGAAGTTTATAATATAGTGGGGCCTGTGGTGGGTTTTGGTTTATATATGTGTTTAAGAAAACATAATAAATAAATAAATCGACATTATTCGAGTACAGAATAAAAAATTTGGAATTAATTAACTCGAAATATTCACATTTTATATAGTAAATACATTAAAAAATATATTATTAAAAAATATTCGTATTCATGGTTTATTAAAATATTATTGGGAGAGACAAGTAAAGATAACGATTCATAGGAAGATGAATATTTTAATGATCTTATGGAACACTTATTTATGGATTTTATTTTATTATGTGTGGTCATGAATTTTATATATCCCTATAATTTTTGAGTAAAAATATATATATAGTGATATAACTAAGAAATGTGTAAACTTGATATAAATTTCCCATAAATAAGAGTATACATATTCATATTAGAAAATTTTCTGAATTTCATGTAAGGACCTGGTTTTGTATGTATAAATTTTATTCATGGACCAGATTAAATTTCCTTAATATGATGGGTAGACTTGGTAGTGTCTATACACATTTACAATGATATGATTTTATATCATTACACTTATTATAAGTTCTTAAGATATATGGTCATTTTATACTTAATGGATCATGTTTTTGACATCATGGTTAGACACCTATCTTATTTTTGGATAAAACCTTTTTCTATAGCCCATGATTTATGAAATTGACTATTTCGGTATGATTTTTTAAAAGGTATGATGTTGTTCTCATACCTATGGTCTTATCTTATTATTGCATTAGATCATCATGTAATATCTACCATGTATACCCATAATTGTAATTTGATCTCACCCTTTCTTATATTTTCTTTGCATGGGTTACAAATAAGCTTTTTATGACAGTTATGGTAATGAAGGATGATAATTATGTAAATATTTGTTTAAAATATTGTATATATATCATGAAATATGTTTATTATGTATTTATACTTCAAAGACACTAAAACTTCTCTATTATGTCGTTCTTATAATTCTTATATATATTGAATGTTTATATAAAGTGAGGTAATATTTATCTATGTAATACTTGGGTTGTTATAGGTGGTACCAGAGTATTTTCTAGAATTTTTAGATTTAGATCATACAAATTTGGCAAAGAACCCATGCATTTTTCTATGTATAGCATAATATTCTAATGTTTCAATAAGATAATGATTTTTTGGATTCATTATAGTGACATCCCATCTTGTATTAAAATATGGGAATGTATTCTCTAGAAGATATGCACCTAGGGTTAAAAACCATGAAAATTTGTGTGGGGGTTTTAACATGATCTTCATCTGGTACCTGAAAAATATTTATAACAACACACTTGATTTGAAACTGCTAGGGCAAATGCATTGGTTAAATCAAATTCTATTTATGGATTATTATATTGAATGAGGGGTTAGAATCTATATAAACACATAATATGTCATATTAATATGTGGTGAACGTAAAGTTTAATGGTTGAATGAAGGTTTCATACTGTAGAAAAATATAAAATAGTTTTCCATAATAACATGATTGTTTACTTTTATTATCGATTTGGTATATTTACATAAATATTAATTTGGTTTTAGTAAATGGATGAAACTATGAAGAACAATGTTAAAAATTCTTTTGATATTTAATATTGTGGTTGTTGGAATGAGAATTCAATTATGATATTACCTTGAGTGAAATAAAAAATATGCTTATTCCCAACCATATATATCTATTTAGGATTAATAATCTCAATATGGGAAAGTCTTTTTTGATTTTTATTTTTCAAAAATAATGTCTCGTGATAGTTCAATTTATTAAGACCATAAGGAAAATAAGATTATATTTATTAAAAGGGATGAATTAAGAAAGAATCACTCAAAGAATGTTTTTAAAGGAACATGAAGATATTTTACGTATAGAAAATAAGGAAATATAGATCAATCAATTGTATAAAAATAATGATTTAATAGAGGGTAATTAAGTTCATAATAGTCCTTTTAGTATTTAAAATTTTTTATATAGGGAATTGGGAAATTATCCTTGTTAATTCCATAATCCAAGGATATGTACAAGATCATGGATGTTCATATATCTTGCCAATTATTGTAGTGGATCATGATATTTAAGTTTTACTTACCACCCACTTAATTTTAGGGGTTATCATGCTAATTTCTGTAACAATGTACCCTATAATAATAATAATATTTTTCATTTTGAGCAATATGATGTGATTTTTAGCATTGATTGGCTCTATCTAAATTGATCCATTATAAATTTTTATAGTAATGAAATCCAATATGAAATTAAAAATTAACCTATTCTCATCTATAGGATTGAGGATGAGTATGAGCATCTTATATAAATTAATTCCATTATATGAATCTTATTCATGAGGGGTACTTATTAAATATTGTTTGGGTGAAACTCAATAATGATGATATAGAGGAATTATCTATTTTGTGAAATATGTGATACTTTTTTTGATAAATAAAATATGATTTATATATTCAAAAGTCTTCGATATGCACCGACGAAGATTGTTGTAGTTAAAAAAATATCATGGAAACATAATAATTAAAACCCTATGAAGGAAATCATGGTGGATGATGCTCTGGGTCATATTAACCATGATTATTTATAAATAATTAATAATGAAAGAAATCCAATAATTATGTGTCACGACCCATCCTCGAGGCATGTGCCATGACTACCCCAAATCTGGCTTCCATAGGCCAGGGGCTGGCGACTAGCACCAAAGGAGTAATCCCTATAAAAAGGGAAGGCATTGTCTTTTAACCTGTAACACACACACAGCCTGAACACAAGTACCAGAGTACACAAATGGAAGTAAACACAAATAAAACTATATACAAAAGAATGTGCTGAAAGGAAAGGGGTCAGAAATAAAAGCCCAACAAGTAAAGTACAAACAACTGTAAAGCTAGTACAACTACAGAAAGGTAAACAGAAACCATTGAGTCGTCCTACGAGAATCCCACCTGAAGGGTTGGTATAGATGTCCTTTTTAGCCCCCCAGGTCCATCCGTCCTCTCCATGTACGTCTCACCAAGTGGTCCACCTCAAGTTACCATCCAACTCTACAACTCTCTGTCTCGATCAGTGTTTTCTGTTGTCCAAAACAAACACAACGATGTGTTGGAATAGACCGTGAAGGGGTGAGTATAAAGATACTCAGTAGGGACCCCGAGTCCCTTGGAGGTCTCCCAGAATCCATGATGTATAAACCACATAATAAAGATACAATCACGAATTATCAACCAACCCCACATAGGTATATGCCCATACATAAACCAATGTTATCAATCACAGTTCGGCTCCAACTCTCGAGCCCAAGAACAACCCAGTCTACACAGGATGTAAAGTCAATTACCTCGAAGATAAATTATTGAAAGTCAATACTCATCTCAAACTGATATACTTCTTTTGTAGAGTGATAGAGATGATTGGATGTAGTAACTGATTCATCTATGCTATCGGACCCACATGGGATACAGGACCAGCTATGCTGTAAGACTCACACAGGATATAGGACAAGTTATTCTGTCGGACCCACATAGGTTACAGGAACAAAAGTCAGAACATTCAGACCCACGGAGGATCCCGGTTCAGTAGTCATCGCTATCAAACCCACGGAGGACTCTGGTAGAGTAGTTGTTGCTGTCGAACCCACGGAGGATTCTGTTACAGTAGTCACCGATGTCGAACCCACAGAGGATTCTGGTACAGTAGTCATCGCAGTTGTAGCTAGCCCTAGGGTTCCTTCACACAACACGCTCGATTATGGGAGGGTCCACTCCTCGAGCCAAGTGTCGATACATAAACTATCACAAAGTCTAGAGTTTATGTATCTTGTAGTTCCGTCTCATCAAAAGGAACTCAGCGCGATAGACGGCGCGTCAATCGGATGCCCGGTCTGAGAGTTATTTGCATTTCCATTCCAAGGGCCCGGTTGGATTTACGGTTGATCCAAACCCAACCACTTTCCAAATATTTCCAAAACTCAATTATAGTATTCCAAAAGGACCTCCTCGCCGCTAGGTTCCTTGTGCTGTAGACGGCGCGTCGATCGGATGTGTGGTCTAGAAGATATTCACATTTAAGTGAATAAGGGCCTGGCCAGTCAATCCTAGTGGGCTTGTAGGTCAGCCCGACCTAGCTCGGCAGGTCCGACCTGGCTGGGGTTCGGCTGAACCTAGCTCGGCGGGTCTGACCCGGCTGGGGGTTTGGCCCGGCCCGGTGGGGCGCAGCCCACATATGGACCCGGCCAGTGTTGCGGGCAGGTTCGGTTCGCCGAGCGGTGCTAAGCGGCGCCGCCTCCTCTCTGTTCGGCTAGCCATAGTTCACCTGTTCGACCCGGAACACGCAGCCCTTGTTGCTGGCCATGTCTCTCCTCACGCGGTGCCTGCAGGCACCATGGTTTCTCCTACCCAGCTGGCAGGCGGTCGGCCGGTTTGTCCAGCCGATGGGCCCACGATCTTCCTCCACGCAGCGCCTGCTTGCACCGCGGTCTCCCAGCGTGATGACCGGCTTTTCGGCCGGTCGTCCCGCGGTCTGGCTCCATGGAGGCATGCTCAGTCGTCCGCCTCCACGCCTCCACTGATGCAAGACAGCGCCGCGGACCTTCTACCCTCTACGCGGTGTGACGGCACCACACCGCCTCCGATGCGGCCCGACATGGCTACGGCCTTTGACTCCACTGTTCGGCGTGACGACGCAACACTTCTTCATCTTCTGTGGCCCACTAGGCCATAGTTCCTCTTTCGTTTCCACTGTTCTTCTCCAACACGGTGCGACAGCACCGCGACCTTTCCGCTCCACCTCCGACATCAAACAACTGGAATAAATGGAGGGGTGTCGGGCCGTGTTTGTTTAGCCTGCACCCTCCTCATTAGGTGATAAAAATTGTCCAACGAAGAACCAAATAATTCATTTAAGAACACCGGTGTAATTTTATTCATTTAAAAAAACAAAACCCCCTACCTCGTATTTTTCGTTGAACATTGACGTGTCGTGGAAGAGGAGCATCGCAGAAAACGGATGTTGTTCCATTAATGTCAGAGGGAGTAAAGCTTGGCGAAGTCGATTCGAGACGTCACCCTATGTGTACTTTGGGGCGGCACTGTATCCCTTCATTGCTCTAGTTGAAGAAGATAGAAGATTTTGCTTCCCAATCTTCGGTAATGTGAAGCGTTCTTCGTCGAGGGGATTGTGTTCTTTCCAAGAGTTCTCCAATGAAAGTTAAGCCAAAATAATAGAAATAGTTCTGTATGATTTTAATGGTACAACAACTCAAGAGTTGTCTTCCATTAATTGTGAAAACACATTAGATTAATTGTATAGGGATGGATTCAAAATTCAAACAAGGGAGGTGGAATGTTTCAACATTAAATTGGGGGAGTTATAAGATTAAGAGACTCCAAATTAAATGCCAGTTACAAGGGGGTTCAAGGGTAGTTGGGAAGTTTGATGCTCGTTCAAGACCCACCACATAATATCCTCCCATGGGAGGTTATGTGGGGGTGGGCCCCACCTCCAACTTCCCTTTGGAGAAATTAACCACCACCAAAATAAAAATTATGTCCCACAAAATTTTTATTTAATTTAATAATAATCCCAAAAAATTAACTTCCATCCTTGAAAAAATGCAACTGTGGTGATGGTCTCCTTAAGTGAATATTTGCGCTGTGAATTCATCGGTGTCCTCAGATTTCATTTCCGACCACTGGTTCAAAATATATAATATCTTGTATGTATATTTACTGAAATTACCTGAACAAAACTAAAAAAATTGATTTCAGGCACTCCGGGCCTCAGAATTAAGCACCGTCAGAAACTAAGGTCTCGTAAAATTTCCATGTATTTAAGAAAAAAATTCCATAGAATTTTATGGTCTTTTCATTCTCCCCACTTCAGGGCTTTATATCCTTGTAAGTTATATCACATACTAATGAAACAAATGGGGGTATTGAGCATGCATCCAAGCCTCCCACTCCCTTGTGTTCTTCTGGAGGTTCCTATGCTACCAACGAATTCGCACCAGAGAAATTGACCATCCACGTACGACCCGCTCTTGTCGATCCTCAATCTCCACTGGAACCTCCGTGAATATTGCCCCGTCATCGTTGTCTAGCTCCCCATGGTTGATGATGTGGGACGAGTCGTGCACGTATCTCCTCAGCTAAGATACATGGAAGATGTCATGCACCCGGTGCAACTAAGGTGGAAGGGTCAGGCGGTAAGCCACCTCACCTACACTGCTGAGGACCTGGAATGCTCCAATGAATCACAGAGACAACTTTTCGCATCATCCAAATCTTTGCATACTTGGTCGAGGTGAACCCATAGGAAGACGTGGTTTCCATCCTCAAACTCCAGTGGTCTATGTCTCCAATCAGTATAGGACTTCTGTCTTCTCTGTGCAGTCTTCATCCACTCCTGGATGATATGTACCTTCTCTGTCATAGATTGTACAATCTCTATCCACAAAGAATATCTGCAATGCGGCCAGCTGCTCTGTCACCTCTCCTAGCAGCTGAATTCCTAATCTCCTGCTGAGAGCATCTTCTATAACTTTCCCCTTCCCGTGAGTATAGACTATCTCAAAGTCATAGTCCTAGAGGAACTCGAGGCATCATCACTGTCTCAGGTTCAGGTCCTTCTCCACGAAGATATACATGACACTCTGATGGTCAGAGTAGAATATAAAATGCTCACCCATCATATAGTTCTACCACATCTTCAAGGTGAGTACCATTGCTGCTAACTCCAGGTCATGGGTAGCGTAGTTCTGCTCATACTGTCTAAACTACCGTGAACTATACGCGATCACTGCTTGATCCTACATCCAGACACACTTGAGTCCGGTCCCTGATGCTTCGCAGTAAACTATGTACTGTATACCCTCCTCCGGTAGCCTCAAGATGGGTGCACTGGTCAACCTCTTCCTCAGCTCCAGAAAGCTCTGCTAGAATCTATCTGACCACATGATGGGTTTCCCCTTCTTCGTCAAGGCTGAAAGTAGTGCTGCAACTCTGGAGAAGTCTGGAAAAAAATCTCCTATAGTACCCAACCAGTCCTAGGAAACTCTGCACCTACGTCATGCTCCTGGGTGACTCCCATGAAATTATTGCCTCGATCATCTCTAGATCCACGACAACTCCAGCTTCCGAGATGACGTGTCACAGAATGTGAACCTCTCAAATCTATAACTACACTTCAATATCTTACCATATAGCTAGTGCTCTCGGAGTGTGTCCAGTACTACCTGTAAATGGTAGGCATGCTCCTCCTTATTAGTCGAGTAGAATAGTCTGTCGTTGATGAATACTATAACAAAGCGATCGAGGTAAGTCTGGAAGACCCTGTTTATGAGACTCATGAACACTACTGAAGTGTTGGTTACGCCGAAGGGCATAACCAAGAACCCACAATTCCCATACCGATGAAGGTCATATTTTACACATCCTCATCTCAAACTCTGAGCTGGTCATAGCCTGAACTAAGGTCTATCTTTGAGAACCATCGTGCTCCCTTTAGCTAATCAAAGAGGTTGTAAATCTTTGAGAGTGGGTACTTGTTCTTCCCGGTCACCTGATTTAGGAGACAGTAGTCGACACAAAGTCGCAAACTCCCATATGCCTTCTTGGCGAACAAAATCATAGATGCCTAGGGTGAAACACTGGGTTGGATAAATCCCTTCCCCTGCAAGTCGTCTAGCTGTACTCGTAGCTCATGAAGCTCGGCAGGAGCCATCCGATTTGCTGGGGTAGAAATCAGTGCTGTATCGGGGAACAGGTCAATGTAAAATTATACCTCTCTAAGATGAGTTATTACTGGAATGTCATTGGGGAAAACATTCCTTTACTGATCCACCACAACAGGAAAACTCGGAATCCGCACATCAACCGCTATGAGGATGAGACTATCCAAATGATGTCTGATCAGCTTCCCCCTCCTCTGTGTAAGTCCATCCTATGCTGCAAAGGCTCCCTTCTAACTAGTGAAGGTGAAACTTGTCCTATATGTGCGGATACACCGTAATTTACGCCTAATACAGTCAATTTGTGCATGAATTGATGATAATCAGTCCATACCCCAGATGACATAATAAGGCCTCAAAGCCACTACAAGAAGATCCCAGTCGAAGCTCTCTCCTCCTAGAGTAAGCTCACACTGCCATCACTAGTGTGTAATGGTCGAGTCTACTCCTATAATAGTATCTATCCATAAGGATCGAGCCAACGGCTCTGTCGGAATATCCGAGCCCTCAACGAGGTTAGTGGCAATAAAATAATGAGTCGCACCTGTGTCCATAAGTACTTCATTAAGGGTGGAGTAGACAAAG
The DNA here is from genome assembly GCA_963277665.1 of Viscum album. Classification (NCBI taxonomy): domain Eukaryota; kingdom Viridiplantae; phylum Streptophyta; class Magnoliopsida; order Santalales; family Viscaceae; genus Viscum; species Viscum album. The sequence goes on from OY728139.1 coordinate 492,401,903, forward strand.
ATAGTACCTCAAATCATCTCAGGTGCACCATGGTCGTAGGCCTCGACTGGCTGGAGCTGAGCCCCCCTCTATCTGCCATCTCCCTGTGGTCGGGGTGGACCTCCTAGTGGTGGTGGTGGTGGTAGAGACTCAAAACATTGTCCACCACCCTCTGCTCGGCCAACTCCCCTGCCACATCCGCCTTCCCCTGGTGGACCACCACAGTTGAACATCTACCTCTGCCTGATAGGTCACTATACTATCTTTTGATCATCTGCATGGCAGTTTGGGCAGTCACGAGCCATCTAGCCCTGCCCGCCGCATGCATACCACTGCCTACTACTCGTATAGCTGGCTCTGTCTCATGTTCCCTACACAACCAAACTTGTATCCTGGGGTCGCACACCTGATGGCCTGGTCCTCTTGGAAATCTGCATCATCTGTCTACTGCCGGTTGTATAAGACTTTGCTATGTGTCACCCTGTGGTGAGTCTCGCTACGGGTGACTGCTCAGTGAGAAAACTCTCCACTAGAAGGGCTCGCTCCTGCACCCCCACATGCGTCGGAATGCTGAGGGGAATCATCAATGCCATGATCTCATGCCTGATTCCCTGCTCGAAGGTCCGGGCCCTAAATAATGGGTCTCTCACAATATCCTTGGAGTAGCGTGAGAGGTCGGTGAACCTCACTGAGTGATAATCTACGTTCATGCTGCCCAGCTGGAGATGAAGTAACTCCTGAATCTGTATCGATCGAAGGGTGGCTGGAACAAACTCTGAGTGAAAGAGACTCTCAATGTCGGTCCAAAGTAATGATGCCTTGTCGTGAACCTTGAGAATAAATCTCTATCATCTAGCTGATGATGCTTGCAGGAGACTCAAAGAAAGGATCACAATGAGGTCAGCTGGTGTCCCTACCAATATGGAAAATCTCACGATAGCCTCCAGCCAATCCTCAGCTGCCTGTGGGTCTGTCTCTACACAGAAGCTAGACGGCCTCTGGCGATGGAACTCATGCAACGCACTCAGGTGGCACGCACTCTCTACAGTTGGAGATGGTGGTATCGGTGACCCAGTGGGTAGGGGTACCGCTGGTACATCCGTTTTGATGGGGACCTTCACCGAGGCCTCATGGATCGGTGGGCTACCATATCGTATGTGAATTGGAACCCTAGCTGGCTGCCTTCATGGGGCCATCCTGAAATGAAACAGGTGCACCATGGTTAAAATATTATACCTGGTGAGCTGACACAAATTAATCATTAATAAAACATTTTCAACGGAAACACACACGCAATTAGTGTTTTCATGCACTGAGTCAGAGATCAGAAATCAAAGTCCTAGTGTATGGATACATCAGCCGCTGCACCAACACCAGTTTCCCTAAACTGATAACCAGACCCAAAACAAAAAACAATATTATCGTTAAAATAATCGGAGTCTATGTTATGTGGTAGAACCGACTCCTCTAATACCAATTTTTTATCACCCGTCCTCAGGGCCCGTGTTGTGACTACCCCAAGAATGCATTCCAAAGGCCAGGGGATGGCGACTAGCACCAAAGGTATAACCCATATAAAGAAGGGAATTAATTGCCTTTTAACCTGTAACACACATACAACAAGAACACAAGCATCAAAGTATGCAACTGGAAGTAAACACTATGTAAAACTGTATACAAAAGAATGTGATTAATGGAAAGGGGCTGGAAATACTAGCCCAATAGTAAAGTACAAACACATGTAAAGATAATACAACTGAAAAAAGGTAAACAACAGCCATTGAGTCGTCCTCTAGTAATCCCACCTGAATGGTGGGTACAGATGGCCTCGTCCGCACCCCAGGTCCATCTGTCCGCTCTGTGTACATCTCGCTAAGTGGTCCACCTCTCGGTACCATCCAGCTCTACAACTCTCTACCTCGATCAGTGTTTTCTGTCGTCTGCAACCAACACAACGATGTGTGTGCATATCCCATGCAGCGATGAGTATAAAAATACTCCGTAGGGACCCCGAGACCCCCGAAGGTCTCCCAGAACCCACGAAAGATAAACCACATAAGAAAGATACAATCACGAAGTATCAACCAACCTTACTTAGGTATATTCTCATACATATACCTAAGTTATCAATCATAGTTCGGCTCCAACTCTCGAGCCCAAGAACAACCCAATCCACACAGGAAATAAATTCAATAACCTTGAAGATAAATGATTGAAAGTCAAGACTCATCTCTTACAGGTATATTTCATTCATAGAGTGATAGAGATGATCAGATGTAGTCACTGATTAATCTAAGTTGTCAGACCCATACGTGATACAGGACCAGCTAAACTGTTAAACCCATACAGGATAAAGGACCAGTTATTCGGTCAGACCCACACAGGATACAGGAAAAGAAGTCAGAACTGTCAGACCCATGGAGGATCTCGGTTCAGTACTCATCATTGTTGAACCCATGGAGGATTCTGGTATAGTATTCATTGTTGTTGAACCCATGGAGGATTCTGGTATAGTAGTCGTCACTTTCGAACCCACGGAGGATTCCAGTACATTACTCATCACAGTCACAGCCAGCCCTAGGGTTCCCCATACAGCATGCACGATTCTGAGAGGGTCTGCTACTTGAACCACGTGTTGATACATCAACTATAATGAAGTACATAGTTAATGTATCTCGTAGTTCTGTCTTATCCAAAGGAACTCAATGCGACAGATGGCAAGTCAATCAGATGCCCAGTTATAGAGTTATTGGTATTTTCATTCCAGGGGCCTGGCAGGATTTACGCTCGATCCAAACCTGGCCATTTTTTAAGATTTTCTAAAACCCACTTAGAGTATTCCAAAATGACAACCTCATTGCGAGGGTCCCTGTGCTATAAATGGTGCGTCGATCAAACATGTTTTCTAGAAGATATTCACATTTAAGCGAAGATGAGTCCATCCTGTCAATTCCAGTGGGCTGGCGTGTCGGCCCGACACGGCTCGGTGGGTCCAACCCGGCTGGGGGTCGGCCCTGCCGAGCTCGACAGGTCCGACCCAGCTAGGGGTCAGCCTGGCCCGGCGGGTCCACCCCTGATGGGGGGTTGGCCCGGCCCAGTGGGGTTTCGCCCTCCTACCGAACTTGCCCATGCTGTGGGCCAGTCTGGTTCTCCCGGTGGTGCCAAGCGGCACCACATCCTCTCTGCCCAGCCATCCGTAGCCTGCCAGTTCGACGCGGCGCACGTGGCCCCCATTGCGGGCCGCAGTTCTCCTCACGTGGCCATTAAGGGTGCCGTGGTTTCTCCATCAAAGCCAGCAGGTGTCCAGCCAGTTCACCCAGCTGAGCAGTCGGCGGACGCGGGCCACAGTCTCCCTCCACACGACACCTATGGTCGCCTTGGTCTTCCAGCTGGCCGGTCTGGCGTCCCGCTGTCCGGATCCAAGGAAGTCGGCTCAGTCAGCCACCTCTACACCTCCACCGCGGCATGACGACACCGCGGACCTGCTACCCTCTGCACAGTTTGATGGCACCGCACCGCCTCTGCCACAGCCTGACGTGCATGTGGCCTTTGGCTCCGTCGTGCGGCACGACGGTGCTGTGCTTCTTCAACCGTCGTGGCCCTCCGGGCGGCGGTTCCCCTTTCATCGGCATTGTTCTTCTCCGGCGTGATGCGACAACATTGCACCCTTTCAGCTCAGCCTCTGACGTCAAACAAAAGGAATCAATGGAGGGGCGTCGGGCCATGTTTGTTCGGTTTGTGCCCTTCGAATTAGGTTATAACAATTGGCCAATGATGAACCAAATCATTCATCGAAGAAGGAGGGTATAATTTTATTCATTTCAAAATAAACAAAACCCCCTACCTTGTATTTTTCGTTGTACATTGACTTGTCATGGAAGATGGGCATCGCCGAAAATGGATGGTGTTCCGTCAACATCATTTGGATTAAATCTTGGAGAATTCGAATCGAGATGATGCCCCCAGGGTACTTTGTGGTAGCGGTGCTTCCCTTCCTTACTCTAGTTGAATAAGATAGAAGTTGTTCTTTCAGGTTCCTCAGTAATGTGAAGAGTTCTTCATCAAGAGGATGATGTTCTTTCCAAGAGTTCTCCAATGAATTTTAATCCAAAATAATAGAGATATTCCTCTATTATTTTTATGGAACAACAAATCAAGAGTTGTCTTCAATTAATTGTGGCAACACATTAGATTAATTTCATAGGGATGGATTCAAAATTCAAACAAGGGAGGTGGAAGATTTCAACATTAAATTGGGGGAGTTAGAAGTTTAAGAGACCCTCCAAATTAAATTTGAGTTACAAGTGGGTTCAAGGGGAGTGGCGGAGTTTAATGCTCGTGTGGGCCCCACCACATAATTTCCTCCCATGGGAGGTTATGTAATGGTGGGCCCCACCTCCAACTTCCCTTTGGAAAAATTAACCACCACCAAAATAAAAATTATGTCACACATAAATTTTATTTAATTTAATAATAATCCCTAAAAATTAACCTTTATCCTCGATAAAACGCAACTGCGGTAAAGGTCTCCTTAAGTGAATATCAGTGTGGTGGATTTATCGGTGTCCTCGGATTTCAATTTGGAGCACCGGTTCAAAAGATATAAAATCTTGCACATACGTTTACTGAACGTACCTAAACAAAACGTAAAAAATTGATTTCGTGCACTCCAGGCCTTGGAATCAAGTGCAGTCAGAAATTTCGGACTCATAAAATTCCCATGTATTTATGAAAAAAAATTCCATAGAATTTCCAGGTCTTTACATTATGTATTTTCATGAGTGGGATCTTGAAATCATGAGGAAGGGGGAAAATCTTATCTTTCTCAGATGAATGATTAACTGTATATCTATGATAGGATAACAAATGCATCGAAGGAGGATTTGAAACTACTTAATAATATGAGGAATGTGTTTAATTTAAATAATTATTGGGATTTAATGATACTATTTAAGAATCAATTATTAGTTTTTTAATAACATATTTAAAGAAGGAACTATTAGATTAAGCTCATATTTAATCATTATTAATTCATATTGGTAATACTAATACTTATAAGGACCAAATGTGTATTTATAATGGGATAACATGAAAATAGATATTACTGAGTATGTATCATGATGCCTAATATGTAATAATGTTATTTCTAGAGCTATATGTCCTAGGTGAAGTTATAAAAAATTACCCCTACTAGTTTGGGATGGAGAAACATCACAATGGATTTCATAATTGGACTACTGAAAACATCCAAAGGATATATTATAATTTTTATTATAATCAATAGCCCTATTAAGTTAGCACATTTCATTATCATCTAAAAATATATCTCTCTTGATTATACCATTCATGTAGCACCTCATGACTAAACACATTTGAAAATTTAAGAAGATATTTTAATTTTTCCTTTTGAGGGAGTATTCTTTTTAATTATTGTGATTTAGAATTAATTTCTAAGGGTCTGATATTTCATAAAATATGGTTTTGGAAATAGTTTGAGACATAGGGGGGTATCACTTGTGATTGTGAAGGAATTGAATAAGTGGGTTAGGTGGATGGGCTACTATAACTTCTATTGACTGTCCAACATCCCCCACCAACTCACTTATAAGATGATAAGTATACCAGTAGGCTGGCCGAGCTCACTAAAGATCATCATCTATCTAGTGATCCCATACCTACTTGATGATGGGAAACCAGTGAGCTAGTAATCTCAGACTATATTAATGGTGGGACCACTTGGAATTTTTAATATAGGGGTAGTCCATTAATTTAATTTATAAATACCCTTTGGATTTAGGATGAAGATGTTCATGGTAGAGGGATATTAATCTAGCTTCATCCTCTCTATTTTATACCTTGGTTCCACTTGATCTTGGGTGATTAAAATAGAGATTATATTTTTAATACAATTTATGATCATACATTTATTTTTTATGCTTACTAATATTTTTGATAGTTGATATACATTAAAATTATTCCACTTATTGTAAAATTATTCACTTTAACACATTTAAATAATAAAATACTGATTTTTCACTGTTATAACATGGGTAAAGGGTATATTATGAGAATTATTTAAACACACTTGTTTCTTTTGACTGAGTAAGGATTTATTATGACTTCCCATTATGATTTTGACAAAATTGGTTATTATTGAACTAGGAAATATCATTTATTTTGGGGGTTTTATCATAATGTGAAGATAAGGAAAAAAAGAAATTTTGTGTGTGTTATTTGTTACTATTTTAGTAGTGGTAAATCATTACACCAATTTTATCAAGGTAATGTAACTAGTTTGATTAAATATGTTATTGTTTAGAGATTTTCGATATGGAATAATACCATTCATTAGAGGATGGTCTCCATTTGAGAATATATGGACATGTATAAGATTAGGCAGGGAGTTTTAATATTATGATAAGTAAAGGGGAAATTATAGGTATATGGTAGGTGGTTATTAAGAATTACACTATGGTTTTTGAAGTTTTTTTATTTTTTGATATGAAATTTGATATATAGTCTCAATAATTTTGGTTATTGAACCTTTAATTTAAAAAGTGCTTAAGGAGAAATATTTTTTTAAAATTCAATTCAATATGAATTTAAGGAATAAACATAGTGAAAAAGGAAATAATGAACCCATGTACATTAGTTAGACATCCTTCATGCCAAATTCAAGGAGTATAATATAACAATGTACCTTATAATATCATACTAACATGATATGTACATAAAATAATAATTAAGTGAACGTAGTAGATGAGATAGGTTCTAGTAGAACCAACAAGTAAGGATGTGTTTTGAAATGGGACAATAAGACCAATTTGATTATATAGAAATGGGTGATTCAATAGATCCATAAGGATATATAAATGGATATAAAACATTATGATCATTTAGTACCTAGATATGTTCCCTAGTGTTTACCTAGGATTAGAGTGGTGAAAGGATTGTTAGGGCTAGTCTTGGGTGTCATCATAATCTAAATAATAGTATTATTGGGCATGGGAGTTTAGGGTGAATTATATGTGTTTGGGTTGAGGCTAAGGGATGTATTACCCCAGAGAGATGGTATTGTCTGAAAATAACATGTTGGAAAATGATTAATTAATTTTCCAAGGATTATTAGATCATCACATATGATACAAGACATGAGTTAAATGTTGAATAAATAGATAATTTAATTATTTATATTTGATGAATATTATTATTAATATATTATTAGGGGATTTTTATGGGATCCCAAGGATCTGGTATTCTTTATACTATGATTACATATTTCTTGGGGATGTTTATATCATTATAAGGATCTAGAAAAACTATTATTTTGATTATATGCTAGTTAGTAATATTTATATGATTCCATGGATCTTGTTTTCCTATTGCTTTTAATATTTTTGTGTGACCTCTGTGTACGTCCATATATCTAGTGTTCTTGTGGTTATTATTATAATTGGGGAATCTTGAATGTGGTTTTAATGATATCAAATACCCATTATGATATGGATGGGGACTTGTTGTGATTCCAAGAAAATAGTATACCAATTATTATTATACTTATTAAGGGACCATAGAATTCGTAATTGGATACAATGTTCCCATATTTTTATATACAAGATTATAGTGTAATAGATTAGGATTTCCTGTACAAGATTAAGCAGGTACGAATGATCTCGAGTGTCATTTTTCACCTGAGGATCGATGTGTTTTATTTATTTATTTCATTTGTGATTTTACAATTATATATATATTTCTTATTCTAATCATGTTTACTAAGCATATAACTACATTTACTATCCATATACATGACCATGTTGATGGTTACGTACTGGGTTAAGTACTCACACCCGGATTGGGTGTTTATTACACATGGGTTTCCAATAATCATTCACCATTTTCATGTATAGGTTGGGAAGAGGACCAAAATAGCTTCAAATATCAGGATTTATAGTATGGGGATATATTCTATAATGAGGTGAGCCCTAGGGATTTTCTAGTTTTTTGGTGTATTTGGTTCCATCTTTTATTTCATAATTGTGAATTTATTTTTAGGAAGCTATTTTTTTACTATATGACTATATCCGTTTATTATTGACAGATTATGCTTATTTATTTACTAAGAACGCAATAATTTTTATTTATTATTTTTATGATATTTGGTTATTTGTATTGTTACTTCTAATCTTATATAATAGTGTAGTCCCCACGGAGTCAAATCACTTAACCTTGTTGTTATTTAGTAATCTTTAAAATATATATAGGTTCCCCAAAGGACATTTAAGGACCCAGTATATCCATTTCTTATAGTGTTTTGAGGTGAGGATGTGAAAAAATATAATCATTACACTAGTGCATCATAGACTCCTTTCTCGATAAGAAGCTAAGGTTCCCAGAGGTTTAATATACATGATCATGATTTTTTTATATGGATGTCTAATTCCTCCTCATATGAATGAAATTTTTTTATAATTACGAATTATTTTTGTTTTTTAGATCTAGGACTATAAAGAAGATGATTGTTACTTGATTTTTTACTCATATCCATTTTCAAGAGGTATCTTAAGCATCAAATTCAATATGTTTGAATCCAATTAGAAATTCTTTCATCTTATTGTTACCGCTAATATTTATTCTTATTATTGTTCATGTAGATTTTATTTTGAGGTAGTCAATTTTGATTAACATGTTTTACCACATTTTATAGATTCATAGATACCATTCATAAGTTAGAATATTAATTTTATTGCCTTGTGAAAGTCCCCTTATGGGTGGTTAATAAATATATTTGGTCAAATAATGTGCCCATCACAACATATATGGTGTTTTCTATATATCATTTTGATGATATTGTACTTTTCGGAACCATGGGTTATTTTTAGTTAACATGGATAATCTAGGATGAAACCTTTATATATATATATATATATATGTGTGTGTGTGTGTGTAGATATATAGGAAAATGAGATTATGATTCATAAGGGGTAGTCACATATATGGATTTCCTTTTAGAATTACTATCATGAGTGTGGTGATGAATTTTCATGTGATAACAGACACATTTACGATACATGTTCTTCAGAGTGGGTAGTTTCACCCTGAATTTTCTTTATGTGTTAGAGATAAGATGATATAGGTGGTACATGTGATTTATAACCTATTAAATATACTACCCTTGGTTTATATGAGAGATTCTAGTTCAATGAAACTTGAAAAGGTACATTACTATCTTGATATTTATTATTGGGATGAGAGAAATATTTCCCTACAGTTTTTGAAATATAATTCATGATGGAATCATAAAAAATGGTCTGGAAAGGGAACATGAGTACCTTAGAGGTGAATATAACTAAGAGGTTCTTTGAGTTAAAATAGTACTGCATCTAGATATATACTAGTAAAATTGTATAGGTATTGGATTCCTACAATTTTTACAGTGATTTTTAATATGACTGGTGAAGTATTTGGAATAAAAGTATTGTTTGATGGAAAGATAGATGGGATGTATGACCATGTTTATTAATTATTTTAATTGAGATAATAGTGAGATAGTGGTTGTATGATTATTTTTTTTGGATAACACACAGATCATTGGTTGGGTGAGTTATAAAAATGAAATATGTAATTTGATCCATTGCAAAGTGGGGAACCTAGAGTACATCCAAATTGATATGATTCACATTCAATGGGGCATGGTTGGATAACTAAGAAGCTAAGAATTGTTTTTATGGAATTTGAATCTTGGTAACACACATAAATTGATGAAATAGTGTGGTATTGGTGAATAAATTTAATGGGTTTCAATTAGATTGAGATTTAGGTAACTATTTAGACATGGTACGGGTTGAGTTGTGAATCGATAAGGGACACCTTATTGGTTAGAGACCAATTAATATTGAGATATGTTTTTAGGAATGATAACCAAAGGGATCCCTGGTGAAGAAACTTATTACCCCTATGGTGAGGGTTACCTTTTTAAATGAATCATTTTATTATTAAAAAATATTTATTCCACTATGATGGTGACAAAATTAGAGATGATATAGTGTCTGGAGTTAATAGGAGTTGAGCATGGCTCCATGTATTGATAGAACTAGATGAGGTTTCTATTAAATAGATATATAAGGGTGACCTTAGTATGGGGATAGAAACTTTGGATTCATATGGTCATGACTCCCATTGTATGATATCATTGAATGGATTCCAGTGATTAAGTGTCTATGAGATAAAAAATAAATGTAATTGATAATTCAGGTCATCCCATGTGTATGTGAGAGATGGAAATTTTAGTTTATTATATTTATTAATTGATATAATGTGGTCTATGATGACTAGGATTATTTTTTATAGAGAGAATATTGATATTATTCAATAGTGAGGAGTAGATTGTCAATTGTCAGAGCATGGCCCTTATTCAAAAAGAATATGGTCTCGGCCTTTAACATTACATATTCTATTAAATCCACTAGATTTCACCTATTTATACTCCCAATGATATTTTTAGTTTAGATTTTAGAAATATAAGACATAACTCATACATATTAACCAACATGAATTCAAAGTTGGTACTGTTAAAATAGTATCCATTTCATCCAAAACAATAAATTTTAAGCAAAAAACAACGACGTGATTTCTTTGAAAAATCTTCATAATATTTTACATTACTTATTTATTTTACATAACCATATAACCTATGAAATGAATCTAAAAAAATATTATGAGCATAAAATTATTAGTAAGGGATATAAAATAAAGGAAAGAAACCACTATCTCATTAATAATTATAATCATATGAAATCATTTTCCAAAACACATACTCCTCACCCATAAAGAATCATATACTTCATTTATGACCCATGAGATTTACATAAAACATAAAAAACATAAATGGATAATAACTGTATCTTGGGGAATTACTTTCTTAATTTTTCAACGCTCATAGCTACCTTAGGATTTTTAACCCTCAAGACTACCTAACAACGTAACCCCTATGGCTACCTTATAGTGTAACCAACGCAGTTACACATGGAGTAAACATACGGTTGACCTCAAAAATACACATACCAAATGCATTAGAAGTAGATATAGGTGCCACCATTAAATAGAAAAAATTACCAATAAATAGAACATAATCATATAACATGAATAATTTCATTAAAACACTGCTTTTGAATTCTGTAAAATAGAATTTTTGAAGAGGATTTTAAATGAATGTCCCTTACAAAAAAATTTAATTGAAATTAGAATTAATATAATGAAATTATTATGGGTATAAAATATAAAAACTCATATTAAATCATAATATAAATGAAATGAATTACAAAAATAATCTCAGTAGCACAACGTTAATAAAGTATAAAGGTAACCCCAATAGTGGAAATTGTGTTAAGAATTTCTTTACCTCAGCTTCATCATACATAAAACTTCTTTAAAATTATTTTATAATTGTTAAAAGGGTATAATTAATATATTATAGGAACATATTAATCTTTATAACACCTTATATTATCATTTTATAACATCATTCAACTTATTTATTAAAAGTATGTTGTTATTTTCAGTTTTTTGGATGCGGACTATACATGATTTCTAGGGTCGTTTTGTATTTTATTTTCATATTGTATGGAAAGAAAATTACAGAAGTGGAATTAAATTGTACTAATATGTTTCAAGAATATTAAATTATTCCACAATTCAATTTGTTTTTATGGTATGAGGATGAATCATTAGATAAATCTTTAGTAATATCCATTAAGATCATTTCACCAGTTCTTCGATAATCATGAACTTGTTTCATTATATAATTTAATGTCAAGAATATAAGTTAATTGAAGAACATAAAAGGGGGTATATCATACACATTAAAATATTTTTCATCCATTAAAATTATTTTAATAATAGTTTTTAAAGATGTAAGGGAAATTTCAAACACATCATCCCCAATTTTCGTAAAACACCACATAATGAACAATTTTTTTATAAGAGGGGGAGGAGATGGAGTATCTTGAGGAAGTTTTACATAATAATGAAAGAATCATGAATATATATAACTCTATAGATTACATTCCTCTTTTATAAGAGTATGAGAATATATTATTAAAAAAAAGTAATTCAAAAGAAAACAGAAGAAAATGAAAGAGATTTTTTCCCCTTGATCACTTCTCCTTGATATCATCTTTGAGGCCTTTGGTTTTTTCCTTTTGGTGAGACCAGATGATATAGGATGTTAGGAAGATCATTTGGAATGTTATTTCATATAAATTAGCAAATTATCAATACTTGAGAGGTGTGATATGAATAAGGGAGTGAGGGTGGTATTTATAGTGTAGTAGAGGAGGGGTTTACCATTATTTTAATCATTAGTTTAACATTTTCCCTCAAGATAATGAATAGTCTTTATTCCAATGAACAAATATTGTAATAAGTGCATGGTAGTTTGGTCTAATTTAAATTTACATCATCTATGACTGAATAATGATGCATAAAGTCATTTATTTAGCATTTTTTCTAAATTATCAAATCTCACAATTCACCAAAAATTCATGTATTTCATAAAAATGCCAAAAATTTACCCTAACCATTTTTTGACTTGTAAAATTCAATAAAGAACTCCATTTTACCGAATTAATTTTCTAAATTAGATAAATTTAATTTTTAAATAAAATAAAAATTTATCCCAAAAATAATAATTTTAAAACTATGACTAATTTTATAATACCATAAAAAATCAATCAAGGTATCATAAATTATTATAAATAGATTCATTTGTGATGTTATGATTAATTTGCTCACATTACAATTCATAAGGGTAATATTACTAATCATAAGGGTCGGATACTATTCAAAAAAATTAGTTTGTCTCATTAGACTCTAATAAACATACTTATCGCAACCATAAAGGATAGTTTTTCAAAATTTAAATTATATAAGCATCAAAATTATGTTTAATGGGTAGTTTATAACTATCCCCTTGAAATAAGTTTTATTATATAGAGATTTATTGTTTCATGCTTTTTGATTTATTTCTAAAACCATGGGGGGGAAACATTCCCCCCACCTTCTAAAAATTACATCCTCACAATTTTATTTACTTATTACATAAGTGAGGGTGCCTTTCCCTCCTAGAATTTTTTGATTCCCATGTTGCTTCATCAATCATATGGTTTCTCTACAAAAAAATTTCCTAGTGAGTAACCTTATTATGTAATACTTATTCTCTTCAATTAGGAATCTAAATTGATTTCTCTTCATAAAAATGGTTCTCTTCTAGATGAACTGCTTTTGGGCTCCAAACTTGAGATGAATCAGGCACATACATTCTCAAAATAAAAATCGGATAAATATTATGTAACTGGGATAAACTCGGAGGAAAATCTATTCAGTAGGAAACTAGTACAACTATCTCTAGGATGTTATAAGGTTAATTAACTGTGGACTCATCTTTCCTTTCCTACAAAAATGCATAACACCTTTCCATGGCGTGATTCTATGAAAAAAATGATCACCTACCTGGAAAGAAAAGTCATTCATCCTATTATCTATATATCTTTTCTGCCTTCTCTAATCTATCCTCATCTTCACTTTCTCAGCCACTTCCTCTACTAATTCTGGTCCCATAAATTTTCTTTCACATACTTCATCCTAAAATGATTGTGTTCGACTCTACATGCCATATAATTCCTTAAAAGGTACAATCTATATACTATAATGAAAAATATTATTATAATAAAATTCAAATAAAAAAATATAGAGATACAAACCTCCCTAATAAATCAATTTAACAATCTCTAATAATATCCTTTGAATTCCAAATTGTCCATTCTGACTTCCCATCTTATTGAGGTTGAAAAGTTGTGCTAAAATTTTTTCATGTTTCCCGCAACTTCTGAAGCCATTTCAAAAATATAGAAGTGAATTGAGGATCACAGTTAGATACAATGGAAAGTAGAACTTGAAGAAACAAGACAATCTCTTTGATGTACAATAGATAAAGTTGATCTAAAGACAGAGTATCTCGAATACGCAGAAAATGAGAACATTTAGACAGTCGATCAACAATAACCCATATTGCATTGTTAACTCGAGAAGTTTTTTGTAGTTCCATAATAAATTCCATAGATATATTTTCCCACATCCACTCTAGAATTGGTAAGTGCCGAAGCATCAACTTCGGTAACTACTGGTCTACATTGAGCATTTGACATGTCAAACATTTCACAGTAAAATATGAAATATCTCCTTTCATTCCATCCCACCATTAATACTACAAATGTTCAATTTACATTTTTTTATTACCATAATGAACTAAAAATGGTGAACTATATGTTGCACACAAAAACTCTTTCTCAGCTAAGAATCACAAGGAACACACAATCATTTTATAAATATCAAAACACTATATTTATCAATGTTAAATTGTGGAAAATTTATTATTTTAACCAATTATACCTCTTTATATTTCTCCATGGATTCCCTCTATGCTTGCTTAATTGTGTCTGAAAAAGATAACTACACTGACACCTGAAATAAAATAGGGGAATTTCCTGCACCAACAACTTCCAATATAAAATTCATAAAATCATTAATCAAGTGGCCATGATGTAATCCTAAAATTGTTAATGATGAGTGATGATTTAGACTCAAGGCATAGGCCAATTTTTTTGCTTTTCCCGTTTGGTAATTGATCATGAAATCATAATTCTTTATCAATTCAATCCATCTTCTCTGCCTTATTTTTAGATCCTTCAGAGTCAATATATACTTTATACTTTTATGGTTAGTATAAATTTTACATTTGGTTCTAATTAATGATACCTCCAAATTTTTAGAGTAAAAACCACAACTGCTAATTCCAAATCATGTGTGGGATAATTTAACTCATGAGGTTTTAGTTTTCCTTAAGCATAAACAACTACATAATCATTTTTCATTAGAACCAACCATTTCCCTTCAATGGAGCATCATTGTAGATGAAAGACGAACCATTTCTGGAAGGCATGGATAAAACTATAGAATTCACCAATCTCTTCTTCAGTTACTGAAAACAAACATCACATTATTTTGTCCAAAAAAATTTAGCCCGTTTTTATGTTATCATTGTTATCATTCTAGATAAACATGAAATTTTTTAACAAACCTTTGGTTATAAAATGCTACTCCATGAAAACTACAAAGCTTTGTAACATTTTTATGTCTTTCCATTCATCAATCACTTTTGATTTGGCATGATAAATTGTTATTCCGTATTTATTTAAAATATTCCCAAGAAAATAAATTTTTTGAAACAAAGAATCACTCTTTATGAATTTTACAGACAATTTCTTTCCTTTTTTGGGTTTTAAAATAACCCTTATTGTTTTCCATGCTCCACTTTACTTTTATAATATAAAATAATTTCATTAATAAAAAAACCAAAAACTTATCTAAGAACTCAAGAAATATTTTATTCATAAGATCCATGAATAAAGTAGGTGCCTTACGTAACCCAAATGACATGAAATAAAATTCATAATACCCGTATCTAGAATAGAATGTAGTCTTTAAAATGTATTCTTCCTTTATATTTAGATGATGATACCTTGACATCATGTCAATATTTGAAAAATACTTTTCTTCAAGGAGATGATTGAACAAATAATCGATATGAGGCAAAAGATACTTGTTTTAATCATTGTTGTTATTCATGACTCTAAAATCAATGTAAAGTCTCATTAAACCATATTTCTTTTTTGAAAACAATATAAGAGATCCACATGGTGAAGTGCTAGTTCACATGTATCCTTTATCTAGTAATTCTATGAAACAGCTTTTCAACTCTAAAAGTTCAATTTAAGTCAATTAATAAAGGGATTTTGTAATTATATTAGTATCAAAAGCTAAGTAAATTATGAATTAAACATTAATGTTTAGGTATAATATAGGTTTAATCAATAGGAAAAACATCAAGGTATTAATTTACTATTGGAACATCATTAATCTAAATATTTTCCTTATTTTATTTAATATGAGCAAGATGACATTCATTTCTATATTTTAAAAGTTTCTCAGCTTCCTGATATGTAATCAATTGTATGAGTTCATTATTTTATAAAAACTAAAAATATTTGTGAAAAAAAACTTCTTTAGTTATGTAATTAATATTATCATGATAAACTAATAGAAAATCTATACCTAGAATGAAATTGTACTCTAATAAAAGAAAAACATCAAGGTTTGTAGGTAAATTATTTCCACATAATAAAATAGAATGATTTTCATAATTAATATTTATTGTTATATTTTCCCTGGTGTTTTAACAATAAGTTGTAGTTTCATTTTATGAGGTGATATTTCCAATTTACCAGAAGATTTCTCAAAAATAATTGAATGTGTAAACCCCATGTGAAAAAAATTAGAAAAATTTGAGTAAACAGACCTAGAACCTGATAAAACATCATTGGATGGCCCAATGTCTGCTGATATAGTCATAATGGATCTCACTACACCATTCTACTTGTATTCTAGCTTCTTTGAACCATTCATATCTCTATTTGGGCATGCATTTTCATTATGAACCATCTCACCACATTTAAAACACATTACAGTTTTCTTATCAGGATTAGTCTTAGGATCATTTTCATTACAATAGATGACCACATGCCAAAACATACAAAATCTAAAACACTTATGGGTTTTGGATAGGAATTCCCCAGGTTGCTTTTTACCAGACATTTCACAAACTAGAAACTACACATTATTACCAACAGATTTCATTGATTGATTCTTACCCATCACATTCCATAGGGAACACTTCTTCTCCTTGATGTAAAAATGCACGTGATCATCAAAAAAAATCTTTTTCTAAACTCTTAGAACATCTTACAATATTCTCATAATATCTTAACTCACGGGAACCCAATTCCCTTCGATATAGTGGCTTCAATCGTGGGAAATAACTGTTGAATTTTCCATGAAGATCTAAAATAACATTTGGAGCATACCACTCCACTCGAGTGAAGTTTGCTTCATAGATAACCCATGCATCCTCTTCATTTGCTTCAATTCAAGGAATCTGTTCTCTATCCAAAGTCAAACTACATTTGGAAAATATTTTTCAATGAAATGGATATATAATCCATCCCACATTAAGGAACAATCACCAATAAATCCCTAATATTCTTGATCATTGACCACCACTGATCAGCTTTCTTGGTCGAGGTGGAAACTCCAGGGGGGTGAATTGAGTTCCTATTTAAAATTTATGATAAATAATTAACAATAAAATCCACCTATTTGAAACTACCAAGTTAATTAAAGAAGTAGAGATATAAATCTTCAATTAGTCAACAAGTCTCTCAAAGGTTGATTAGTCATTAGTTGTATCCGTGCAAAAACATATCCAACTCTTGAAATAAGATTATTTAATTAAACATATATACACACAATTAAAAATTACCTATTAGAGTTAATGAAAAATAGTTTTTTTCATTGAAATTATAAGTAGTGGAAAATATAAAAATAGAGTATTACAATATAAATTACACAAAATAATTAAAAAAGAGGTTCTCTCTCAAGCTAATATTTAATCCTCACCACTTGGTGATCACCTACCACAACAAATTTGGTATTAATAAACACAATTCATATCATGTTTCACACTTTACAATAGTTTTCACAAACTATCCAGGTCACAAAACCTCTACTATAGTTTTTTGGTGAAAAAAACAACCAGGATACAAATGACCTCTTCCATAGTTATACATGGGAAAAAATGTTTTCAATGTTTTGTGTGATGATTTTTAGTATCTTCCAATTTATGCACAAGAGGCAGTGTGTGAAACAAACAAACACACACAACTCAAAAATCCAAGATAAAGAACACGATATAGATAATGTTTTAAGTATTTATTTTAGAAGGCTTTATTTGTTTGTAGTTTAGCTCTAGACTCCTTGGTGTGAAGAAATTATAGTTTGAGTCCGTTGGAAGTTGTCTCCAAAATAGAGTGTCGAAACTTCAGGTTCTCACTTCCAAGTACTAAAGTGTTAAACATACTGGAATGAAAGAGATTTGATGAATCACAACAAGTTACCCAAGAATTTGTTCTCCCAAAATGAATTTCATGAAGCTCTTGGGATAACAATGTAAGTGATAGGATGATCTACTTGTTTTTTAGGTATATCATCTAATATCCCTCTCACCCATTTTATATTTTCTAACCTGATATTCTATTTTATTCTTGAAATCCGATAATAGGAATGATCAAGACATGTGTGGTCTTCCTTGTACCTCATACGGTCTCCAGATATGTCAAAAATGAACATGAATTTATTGTGTGAATCATTAAAATTTCCAAATATGACTGTTAGAATAATCATAATAAAATTAAAAAATTATAGAGTAGATGAGTATAGGTATCAGTATACTTGTATTGGTAGATTTCAAAATGGTAGCCTTGAAATTGTAGACTTGATAATTCCAAAGTTTCTTCTAGTAATATTATTTCAATAGTAGACTTCCATCAGTAACATCATAGTAGTAACTTTGTAGTAGTATTCTTAAAATGTTAACCTTTTAACAGTATCCTTTTAGCAGTGACTTTAGTGTGATTACATCGGTAGGCTTCCCATCAGTGGACATGTACTAGTATCCTTTAGTGGTATCTCTAAAATAGTATCTCCAGATCGGTATACTTGTAGCGGTGAATTTGTATTGGTTACTCAAAGTTATGGTTCCTCATTGGTAACCTACAGGTAGTAACCTTCTAGTGGTAAGTTTCCTCAGTGGTATCCTACTA
Organism: Viscum album; assembly: GCA_963277665.1. NCBI lineage: Eukaryota > Viridiplantae > Streptophyta > Magnoliopsida > Santalales > Viscaceae > Viscum > Viscum album. Next base: position 492,420,652 of record OY728139.1, read on the forward strand.
ACACTAACCTCTCAAATAGTAGCCTCAATTAGTGACTTAAATAGAAGGCTCTTAACAAAGACCTTCATACAGGTGACCTTTTACCTAGAAACCTTTACACTGTAAATGTAATCAATAAATATTGTGATTAAAAATACATAATTGTTACGTGATAAGAGAAATAAAAACAAATTAAACATGATTATCATATAAATTAATCATGATTTGGGATTATCATATTAGGTGAGTCCAACAATATTCCCCTATTTGATAATCACAAATTATGGAAGTGAAATTTAGAATAAGTATTTCTGTATCAGAGTTATGTACATTTTATAATCTCTTCGGTGGTATCAATATAAATTATATCATGGCTATAAAAATCCAAATGAAAACATTTTGAATCAGCGATAGATTAAATATGTATTAGAACATAAATTTATAGGAATTTAATATATCCAAGGGATCCAATATTAAAAATTCTACCCTTTGGGATTATAAAAAATGCAAAGGGAGACAAAAGGGATTTCTTTTATTAATGAAACAAGAGTACGTTATAAAAAAAGATTACAATGATCCCTATCAAATAGGACAACCGACAGACAATCAACTTCTGAGATATCCAAGTGAGCTTTGCCTTTGGGAGGTGAGGATGCATGTTCAAAAGATGAAGGTATAGGCCTATGTATATCAAAAAGAAAGGTTAGAGGAGCTTCTATAGAAGAATCAGTAGTCCGATAATGAGTAGATAACTGAGGAATCAGAGGATTCAATCTTCTGATAGGCTATTCAAGAGCTAGCAAATGGGATAAACTGGTAGATCCTACTGTATCTAAAGAATAATGAAAGGGTGGAGGGACAATAATAAAAGTAAAATCCACATATAAAAATGGATTAAGGAGGTTTCTGAAATCCATAATGATGTTGCCTCCTATTTCTATGGCTGAGATGAAATCATCCTTATTCTCCATGAACATTTCCAAAGAAGGAGTAAACTCTCATTGTCTGTTAACTTGATCCTTAAAGGCCTTATTGATTGGAGGTATCCTTGATTTCTCCAACATAAAAGTGAAATGATTATCCATCTGATGCTTAGAATAAAACCTTTTATAGTAGAAGTCAATCTACTATTTGATTTCCTTCTGATCTTGGGTAGCCTCTCCCATGTAATCACCTACAAGATTATGAATTTATCAGGTAGATGAAATGAACTGAGATAAAGGATGACGATCTGAGGTACTTGCACCAGAATTATTCTCCATTTATTCTCTAACTGCTGATCTGAAGGCTATGAGATCAACAGGAGGAGAGGCAAATGAGGATACAGATGCACACATAGGTTCTATGGTAACGTCCACTGTCTCCTTAAAAGGCTTAGTCAATCCACTGATTAAACACTTTACATCACTATCCTGACCATTCACATTTGTTTCTATAGACTTCTTAAAGTCCCCAAACACGATTACCATCATCTGAACAAAACTCTTAACAGAAAAAAGGTCTTTTTACACATGATCTCATAAAGCAATGTATGAGTCCAAATTCACAACTGACTTTTTCACAATCTCCACTGATTCTTCCAAGGATCTTATATGATTCTGGCATTTCTTCACTTAATGTAGTATATTTGACTCAAATCAAGACACTATTGTTTCCAAAACAGATGCTTCATGCTCTTCATTCAAATACTCTTTTATCTCTATCCAAATAGATATTTTATCAAAGCTACTCTGGAAATCTGATTTCAATGAATCAAGGAAATATTTCCTTATATAATCATTAGGAAGAAGAAACACTTGTTTCACTATATTGGTCTATGAAACACAATGAACTGGTGGTCTTATATGAGGATTGTTATATTCAAAGTCTTTATAGTGTAAGCCAAGAACCTTATATCCAGGGTCCTCTGACCATCCTTCAATTTCTGGAATAACAGATACTGAACCTGTGGAAATAGGTTCCTCCCCCTCACTTAGAGATTCTTCCTAGACAACTGAATTCTTCTCTACCGTTCTTCCTTGATCAATTGAATCATCAATATATCATACTACAACATCTTCTACAGAATGTTCAACCACTTACATTGGAATTCCAACAGATTCAACTTCCTCTTTATTATTATTCTCTAACATTTCTGTAAATCCTATCAAAAGACTAAGACATAGGCATTCTTCTTAACTTTCATCATAATCATCTATTTCAGATTCCTCATGATCATATTCAACTTCATCTTCCTCCTCTAAGGTCTCTCCAACATTGATGTCTCTGAAGACATTATCCTCAAATTATTATTTCGTGGTTTCCTCATCATCCACATCCCTTAGGAAAATCACACTTCTGGGAAAACTCATTAGTGGAAAAGGCTCACGAAATGATACGACACCAACCTAGGGACTTGATGGAAGGTTAGGATCACTCCTATGATCTACAGGAGAATCCTCTCTTTCATACACAAAAGTAACCTCTTCTTCTTCATCTAAATAAACTGGTTCCACGTCATTTGGTTTTAAACCCCGATCTATTTTATCCTTTGGCCTAGTTGGATTGAAAATAGGTTTAATGTATTTATATAGATTTTCCTCTTCACTCAACCATTCCCTTATCCAAGGGTTTGAGTTTAACCTCATAAATATTCATATCATTTTGGTAATATAGAAGTTGTCCATTACAACTATGTCTCTATCCTTATTTCCATAAACACCTTTCATGTTCAACATCAATGATATCAACATGGCATAAAATAAATAATTTTACTTGGTAGAAGGCCAAGTCATATCCTATAACAGAACCATCTAAAATCTGAAAAGTTTTCTCCCTTGTCCATGCTTCAAAAAATACAAAAACAATAGGTCCATATATTTTAGACTAGAAAAGTCCCCTATCTTGGTACTCAAGACATGATAAATAAATATAAAGAGTAAATATTTTTCCCCATCTATCTCAGTAGTAATTAACTTACTAGGGATTCCATTCCTTATTAGTTCGGCCAGATCCTCTTCATAGAAAAAAATATAAGTAGTATGAGGCACCACTCCAAAATAATAGTCAAATATTCCTTCATGTGGGACTCTTAAACATTCATACAATTTAATTGAAGTGAATCCAAAATTTACTCTATTTACCTTTGAAATAATTTGGTTCTCATCCTCATATTTTTCAAAATTTAGAATCTCATAAAACTCCATTACAAGCTTCAGGTAATATGATCTATTATTGTTTGGGAAGCATTCTATCGAGTATTGTGCTTCGAGTACCTTAAGCACTAGAGACTTCATTGACAACATCCATTTTGAACATCATTTTTCTCATCCATGATTTCCCTCTGCATCAAACTAGGATTGATCGGACTTTCCATAACTTTGATTCCACCACTAGACTCAGCTCGAGGTCTGTTATGGTTCAATGAAACTCTTTTATCACCAACCATTAATCTATTCCATCTTTCAATTATGATTTTATGTGGTTTGAGGGTTTTATTAGTAGGTTAGGTTCAAGTGTTCAAGAGAAAAAGGTTATGGAGATGATTGAAATGGATCAAAATGTGACTTCACACATTGTTTTTATCATTTAGGGACCGAAAAATGAATCGAGTAGATAAAATGAATAAAATTAAAATGTTTCATATTCCTGCAGAAAAAAGTCTAGGACCTACTAGTAAGGTCGAATAGCAGTAAGGTGCCAATAGTAAGGTCTATTGGTGATGTACAATGGTGAGGTACAACACTAAGGTGTCCTAATAGTGATGTCCAATGGTGAGGTGTCCTAACGGTGTGGTCCAACTGTGAGGAGTCCTAAATGTAAGGTCCAAAGGTGGGGTGTCTTAATAGTGAGGTCCAATTGTGAGGTTTCATAATGGTGAATTCCAACTGTGAGGTATCATAATAGTGAGGTACAACGGTGAGGTCCAATAGAGAGGTTTCCTAATAGTGAGGTCCAACGGTGAGGTGTCCTAATGGTGAGGTCCAACGCTGAGGCGTCTAAACAGTGAGGTGTCCTAACGAAAATTAATCATACCATACTCTTGTTTTATGTAATTTAACCAATCAAAAATCAAAGGATTTATGAATATATCATCTAATTGATGTTTAGTGCGAATGAATTCAATAGTGATATCACCTCCTTGATAATGATCTATGATTTTTCATAGCATGAGATACTGTGTTTTTAGAGATGTTAATAGCACATATATCATCACAATTTATAGAGAGATGATTGAATTAATATACATAGTATAGTAAAGTGTGTTGCATCCACAAAATTTGATCACAACAACTACCAGTAGCTATATATTCCTCATTACCAGTGGATAAAGCTACATAATTCTGATTCTTACTACACCATGATACTGGTGACTTGCCAAAAATGTGACATATTCCATTGGTGATCATTCTATCTAAATTGAAACTAGCAAAGGCAGCATCTGAGAAAGATATCAAATAAAATGATTGTTTTTTTGGATTAAATAGTCCTAAGTTGGTAGTATACTTGAGATATTTAAAAACATTTTTAATAGAAGTTGAATGAGATTATTTGGGATTGTCTTGAAAATGAGCAGACATATATACACTGAAACAAATATTAGCTCATCTAGGAACAAGGTATAGTAGACCCCCCATCATAGCTCTGTAATTTGATTGATCAACTGGTTTACCAGATTCATCATCATCCATCTTATAGGTGGTACTCATAAGAGTATCACTACATTTATTAATATCCAAACCAAAATGATTGAAATGATCGTTAGTATATTTACATTGATTTTAAAAAAATAACACCATTATTTTGAAAATTTTGAAATTGAAAGAAAAAATTTAATTTCCCCCATTAGACTCATTTTAAATTCATTTTTCTTCATATTTGAAAATTTGTACATAATTAATATTAGAGTATCCAAAAATGATGGCATCAATATAAATTTGTACTATTAAAACATCTTTGGAAATCCATTTAATAAAAAATTTAGTATCATATATCCCTTTAGAAAAACCTTTTGAAATAAAAAAAGAACTAAGTCAATCATAGTAAGATTTAGAATGCTTAAAAACATGATTTGAAAAATGGGGATTCGTAAAGCCAAGTGGTTGTTCAACAAAAACATCCTCAACTATATACCCATTTAGAAATGCAACTATAACAACCATTTGATAAAGTTTACAATTCAGATGAGATACATAAATAAGTAGTATCCTAATGAGTTGTAGTCTAGATATAGGTGAAAAATATTCCACATAGTCTATTCCTTTTTAGTGACTATATCATTGTGAAAATAGTCTAGCCTTGTTTCTAACTATATTTCTAGACTCATCAACTTTGATTCTAAACACCCAAATAGTGCCTATGGTCAAAGTCTCCTAGGTCTTTAAACTAATTCCCAAACTTTTTTCATTCAAACTGATTTAATTTTTCTTGCATAGATATCACCCAAAATTCATCATTGATACCATCATTAATATTTTTGGATTGAGGCTATGAAATAAAAGCTTGATGTTTATCCTATTTTCTCAGATATTCTCTTGTTTGTGTTCCTCTATTTATATCACCTACTACAACATCTAAAGGATGATTCTTGAGAGTTTTAATACCTCTATAAAATGTTGGACTAGAATCTTCATGGTTGCCTATAGATTCAGATTTAATAGGCTTAGATTCTATAAAATTTCCATAATTAGTTGTTTTCACTAGGGGTTCACTCTTTTTATCATTAATGTCTAGAAATGACATATCTTCCTTAAGATATTCAATAGAGGTTTTAGGTTACTATAGATCAGTCTCATGAAATTTTACATGAACTGATTCTTCCACACAATTGTTTCTCTTATTGAATACTCTATAGGCTTTACTAGAGATTGATTAACCTAGGAAAATTATTACTTCACTATTGGAGGAAATTTTTTTGAGATTATCCCTAGTGTTAATGATAAAAATATTGCAACCAAAAACACTAAATTAATTATCCTTAGGCATCATATTTTTCTATATCTCATTATGTTTATTCTTAATAACGTGTCTAATTGACACTCTATTGATGATTTAACAAGTTGTATTAACAGCTTCATCCCAAAAATAGATAGGCAAGTGACACTTATTAAGATGAGTCCAAGAAATCTCTTGAGGTTTCTTATTTCTACTTTCTACAACTCCATTTTGTTGAGGTGTTCTAGGCGACATGAAATTGTGATTATAGGCATTATGTGTGAAAAAATATTCAATCTCTTGATTTTCAATCTCACGGCCTTGATCACTTCTCACGGTCATAATTATATATCCACTATGATTTTCCACAGTCTTGGAATATTTAATGAAGTATGATCATGCTTCAATTTTTTGAGATTAGAAGTATACCAAAGTGTATCTAGAAAAATAATATACAAGAACATAGACATAGTACTTCCCAGTAAGACATGAAACTATCTTTGGTCCAAAAAAATCCATGTAACCAACTCAAGTTGCTGAGAAGTTGAAATGACTTTCTTTGGTTTGAAAGAAACTTTTTTTTGTTTTCTATTTTCACAAGGATTACAATCTTTGTTAAGTGGGAATTCCAATTCGGTTAAGTCTCAAACTAAACCTTTCATAGTTTGTTTCCTAAGAGAGTGCCCATTGATGTGTCCTAATCTTCATTGTCATAACCATGTTTCCTTATGAATAGAATTTAAATTAGAAAAAAATTTAATAGATAAAGAGTTTAAATCAACAACATATACATTTTCATTTCTACGAGTAGTGAATACTAAATCATTTTTAAAATTAAAAACATTATATGAATCATTTGTTTGATTAATATTAAAACCATCATCACACAACTGAGAGATAGTGAGTAGATTTCACTTTAACCCATCAATAAAAAGTACTTTTTAAATTAATATAATATTAGGGTTACCAGTTTGGCCTAAGCCAATGATCTTTCCCTCAAAATTATCACCAAATATAACATGTACACCATAAAATTTTATTTATCTATTAAATCATGAATAGTATCCTATCATATGTCTTGAACATCAACTATCCAAGTACCATATTGTTTTATAGGAACTCTGTTGATAATTTTCTTGCAAAACAAATTAAGCATAGGGTAACTTTGGGACCAATATTTTCTTCAGTATAGAGAGGTTAGAAAGTAGAGATTTGGGAACCCATATTTTTAATATAGGTTTCCTAAAATCAACAAAAAATGTGTTGATACATATATAATTTGTTAGGCCCTTTAATTTTTTTCAAGAGATGATCCATAATATTAACTAGCAGTGAACTATATAAATTTTGGAACAAATTTGTATTTAATAATCCTTCTCTATCCTGGTTGATATCATAGACCAGTTGGGTATTTTGGAGTAATTTGTTTCCCTAAAAACTCAGTCAATGTTTCCTTAATTGATTTAAACTTATTAAGATCTCTTTTAAATAGCTCATTTGATAATTTCAGTTCAATGTTTTTTTATAAATAAGAAAATTTTTCCTTTTAAATATCCAAATCTAACTTATAATTAGAATTTAAAGCATGTTGTATTTTTAATGACTTATATTTATCAATTATCTCTTTGAAGTCAACCTCAATCATTCCATAGTATTCAAACAATTCATCTTTAGTCATTTTTTAATCATTATTTGATTCACATTCATTCCCAAAATAGTTAGCATTATGTACAAGAGAATTAAGTCTTAACTGAGATGTTTCTATCATGAAACACGGGTTTTCATGATTGTTCAATTTAGTATTAGAAGTGTCATATCTACTAGAACCATCTTCGAAAGCACTCCATATAGATTTTATAGCCTCTGTATATCCATTTCCATCGTCTTAACATTTTTTTCTAAATTTTATCTTGGGTAAATTGGCCTTCACATGACCATTTGGTTTACACTCATAAAAGACTATCTCATTTGTGTTGTCATTCCATTTTCTTCCATTTTTCTAATGTCCTTTACAATCATACCTTCCACTATAGTTATACTTTATAAATAAATTCTTCATTCATTATAACTTTATGAATCTTATAGGAAGATTAGCCATCTCTTCATCACTTTCAGAATCTGAATCTTCGCCAGTGGAACTGTCTACAAGAACTTGAAACTTTTCCTTATCTTTTCACTTTGTGGTATTAGTCTTGAAAGCAACAGATTTTTTTCTTGGTTCTTCATTTGCTTATTGATTCACCTTAATCTCTTCTTCATACATCATGATTTTTCCAATCAGTTCCTTCAATGGTAGCTTGCTTATGTTATAGGATTCTAGGATAGAAACAAAAGTTCTTCTCCATCTATCAGGTAGGCATCGAAGCAATCTCATAATCTTATCCTTTTTCTCCACTAGTTTCCTGAGAAGACTCATGGTATTTACTATTTCATTTAACATTAGATATATTTTAGAGATAGGTTCACCATGATTCATTTTAAAATTATCATATTTAATATTATAATTATATAATATTTTTTCTTTAACATTTGTTGTTCCCTCGTGGGAAATATCCAAAGTATCCCAAATATCATATGCGGTTTTATAGGAAGGTATTAAATTTTATTATTCATCACCTAAAGAACAATAAAATGAATTCATTGATTTAAAATTATTATTATAGGTAGATTTAGTCAACTGACACCATGTTCCCTATCAGTAGTAGGTAATGCATTTTGTTCTCTAATTGTGTCCAATATTTAAGGACCCATGCTCTCTAGGTACATTTTCATTTTCAATTTCCACTGAGCATAGTTATTAACAATAAACAAAGGTGGCATGTGAGTATCCACACCCTCTGATCAGTTATCCATAGGTAAATAGAATTTAATGAAATAAAAATTTTGATATGATAGAATGTTTATGATATTTAAGATACAACTAAATTCATAGTTGAAATGAATTTGAGAATCTTGAAAACAGTTCTCCTATTATCAATAAACACTCTTCTGATACCAAATGTTGGTCGAGGTTAAAACTAAAGAGGGGGTGAATTGAGTTCCTACTTAAAATTTCTGTTAAAAACATTATGATAAAATCCCTAAATTTGAAGCAACCCAGTTATTTAAGGAATTATATATATAAATGTTTAATTGATCAAAAAGTCTCTGAAAGGTTGATTATTCCTCAGTTGTATCAGTTACAAAACGTATCCAACTTTTGAAACCGGTTTACTGAATAAAACACATATATAAACCAACCAAAATTGACTATTAGAGTTAATGTAAAATAGTTTTCTACCTTTGAAATTATAATAAGCAGAATATAGAAGAACAGATCATTACAAAAAAAGTACATAGCATAATTAAACAATAGGTTTAGTCTCCAGATGACTCTTAAACCTTTCCACTTAGTGATCACCTTCAACCAAGAAGTTCATATTTATAAACATGATTCACAGATTGTATTGGGCCTTAAAACAATTTTCACAAATATCCTAGGTCTCACATCCTCTACCATAGTTCTCCATGGAAAAAACAAACAACCACTTCATAGTAAAACGTGATAAAAAATGTAAGGAATGTTTGGGGTGAATATTTTTAGTATCCTTCAGTTCGACCACATGAGACAGTGTGTGTGTATCAAAAAAACACACGTTACTCAAAAATGTAAGATGAAAAAAAAAGAGATAATTTTATGAGTATTGAGTTTAGAAGGCTCTATGTGTTTGCAGTTCAGCTCTGGACTCCTTGGTGTGAAGAAATTATTGTTTGAGTCCTTGTCCAGAAGTTGTCTCTAAAATAGAGTGTTGCAACTTTAGGTTCTAGTTCCAGGTACTGATGTTTTCAGCTTCTTAGATTGAAAGAAACTCAATGAAGCATAGTAAGGAAGACTTGAATTTGTTCTCCCAAAATGATCTTTATAAATATCTTGGTTTCATAATGTCTGTGATGGGATGTTCTCCTTGTTCTACAGGTCTGTCATGTAATATCTATCTCACCCCTTTTAAAATTTCTTCCATGATCTTATATTTTATTATTGATATCTGATAGCATGAATGATCAAATCACGTGCATTCTTTCTCATACCTCGTATGGTCTCGAGATATGTCGGCAATCAACATTAATTTAATGTCAGAAAAATTAAATTAACCAAATATGACTGTTATAATAATCTTAAAAAATTTGGCATATTAAAGAGTAGATGAGTATAGGTATTGGTAGACTAGTAGTAGTAGCCTTATCAATATTAGCTTCACAATGGTATCATTGCAATAGTAGGATTTTGAATTAAAAATATTCTTCCAGCAGTAATCTTTCATCAGTATACTTCCAATAGTAACCTCATAGCAGCAACTTTGTAGTAGTAAGCTTAAAACAGTAACCATATAATAGTAACCATTTGGTGGTGACATTGGTTTGATTCCATCATTAGGATTCCCATTATTTAACTTGTACAAGTAACCTTTATAGGTATCTCTACAATAGTATCCCTTTATAGGTAGACTCATAGTGGTGAACATGCATTGGTAACTCCGTGGTAAGGTTCTCAATAGTAACCTACTAGCGGTAACCTTCTAGAGGTAAGGTTCCTCATAGGTAGCCTACAAATGGTAACTTATCCAACATTTGCCTCAACTAGTGACTTAAACAGAAAGATCTTAATAGAGACCTTTATATTGGTGACCAAATACTTATAAAATTTAACACTTCAAACGTAATCAAGAAATAGTGAGATTATAAATACATAATTGTTTCATTATAAGAACTAAAAAAACTAATTAAACATGATTATCATATAAATGAAACTAGATTTGGGATTATCAAAATAGGTGATTACAATAAGATTCACCTTAAAAATGATAAATAAAAAGGCATACCATTTGATTATCTGAAAATCCCAAAATATAGAATACCTTTTTAATGTATTTAATCAATCCTTCAGTCTTTACTGGGTTAGAAGATCTACAAAAATTATGAGGGTGTTGCCTTATAAAATTCTCTGTTATCACTAGGTTCCTTTGTGTTAGATTTGTTTGTTCACATGCATGGATTCCACCACCATTTATTTCTTGAAATTTTTCAGACATTACTATAAAAAACTTCTCAGTTCCAATTCCCACCATTCCCAGTTGTAGATTAAGAAAAGGTATCAGCTTCTCAGTTTCTTTTAACTTCTACATCCTTGTTCCTTATGCCAAAAACCATTATGAACAAATATATCTTAGATGAAGCAACATGTTAATCTTTAAATTCTATACCATTTCAATATAAACATAGGGTAATAATCATTTTTTTTATTTTATTAACATCATCTTAACCGTTAATGTTATATAAACTATGATCTGATACAAACTATATGGTCCTAGGTTAAAAAATTATATATTTTAGTTATTTAAACTTGATTTCACTTTTTTACATTCCCAAATATATTTTCAGTTTGTAATATTATAAAGTTAGTACAAAACTCATACATGTCAACCCAAAAGTATACTAATTAGGTACCATTAAAACAGTATCTATTTCTTCCAAAATCCAAAATTTTAAACCCCAAACAATAACATGATTTCTTTGAATAATCTTGAAAATGTTTTACTTGAATTCCTTATTTCTCTAAAACATTTTTATAACCTATTAAAGGTATTCAGAAACAAGGTATGATCATAATAATATCATTAAGGTATATAAAAATAATTAAATAAACCATTATCTTATGAATACTTTTAAACATATGAAATCATTATCACAAACACATACTTCTCACCCATAAAGAATCATATACATACATTATGAAATGTGAGATTTCCATAAATCATAGAAAACATAAAGGGAGAAAAATGTTATATTTGGGCATTACAGACTTAATATTGTAACCCTTATAGCTACCTCACTATTTGTAACCCTCACGACTACTTACAATGTAACCCTCACAGCTACATTATGGTGTAACCATCACAGTTACACTTTGAGTAACGATATGAACGGCCTCAAAATTACATATACCTAATGTATTTTAGGGAGATATAAGTCCCACCCTTCATCATAAAAAATTCATAAGAAGCATAACATAATCATAGAACATGAATAATTGCATAATAATATTTATTTTGAATTTTTAGAATAGAATTTTAAAAGAGTATTTTTAAAAGAATGTCCATTACAAAAAAACATATAATTGAAATGACAATTAATATAATGAAATGATTATGTGTATACACTGTAACTAAAAATAATAAATCGTAAAATAAACTAAATTAATTACACAAATAATCTTAGTAGCACATATTTAATGAAGTATATGGTTAACCCATAGAGTGGAAATTGGGTTAAGAATTCCCTTACTTCGGGTTAATATTAATTAAAATGTATTTAAAACACATGTATAATTGTTAAAAGAGTGTTATTAATATCTTATAGGAACATATTAATGATTATAAATCCTTATATGATAATTTTATAACATTATTCCACTTATTTGTTAATAATCTATTGTTATTTTCTTTGTTTCAGGTTTGTACTTTACATGGTTTCCATGCTCATTTCATATTTGACTTTATTTTCATATAGAAATGAACTTTCAGAAGTGGAGATAAATGTTATTTATTTTTTTACATAATATTAATTAAATTAATAAATAATTTTGGTTATATAGTATGAGGATAAATCATTAGGTAAATTTTTTGTGATATCTGTTTAGATCATTTCTGCGGTTCTTCAGTAATCACGAACATGCTTAATTATATAAATTAATTTCATGCATATAATTTCATTAAAAAACAAAAAATAGGTAATATAATAAACATTAAAAACTATTTTCACCATTAAAATGGTTTTACATATTGGTTTTATGAATGTAAAGGAATTGCAAACACGTCGTCCATGATTTTGGTAAGACAACACATCATGAACTATGTTTTTATAAGAAGGGGGGATATGAATTAAGATGAGGAATTTTAAAAAAGATGTTAAAATATATAATATACACTATTATGGAGCTTCTATTCTTCATTGATAAGGGGAGGATAATATATAATAATAAAATAAAAGGAATTGAAAATAAAACACAAGAGAATGAAAGGGAATTTTTACCACTTGATCTCCTCTCCTTGAGATCCTCCATAAAGCCTATGGTTTTGGCCATTTTTTGATACTAGTAGGTCATGGATGTTGGGAAGATCCTTGGGAAGGGTATTTTGCATAATTTATGCAATTCTCCAAACATTAGTGGTGTGAGAGGAAGAGTGGGGTGAGGGTGGTATTTATAGTGGAGGAGAGGAGGGGTTAACCATTATTTTTACCATTAGTTTAGTATTTTTAATCAATTATATCAATATTCATGATTATTATGCCAACAAATAGTAACAAGGTCATGTGAGATTAAACCAATTTCTATTTACATAATCCATTACTGAATCATGCTGTAAATATTCATCTATTTAGCATTTTTTGCAATTTATCGAATATCACTATTCACTAAAAATTCAGGTATTTCTGAAAAATAAACTGTAACTATTTCCTGACATATAGAATTAAAAAATTAACCCCATTTTATCAAAATTATTTTCTAAATATTATAAATTTAATTTGGAAATAAATTTATACTTTATTCCAAGTATATTAATTTTAAAACTATGTCTGATTTTATAATACCTTGTAAAATTCATCAAGGACTCATAAAATATTAAAAATACATTCATTTGTGTGGTTACTATTCATTTGGTCATATTACTATTCAATAGGGTAATATCACTATTCATAAGGGTAGGTTATTATTCACCAAAAAATAATGTTTTTCCTATGAGACTCCAAAAAAACATACTAATCGCAACTGTGTATGTCAGTTTTTTAGAAATTAAAATCTTAGAAGTATAAAAAATTATGTTTAATGGATATTTTATAACTATACCCTTAAAAATTTGTCATTATGTTGAAATTCAATGTTTTATTCATTTAAATTTAGTTTTAAAACCTTGGGATGTTACAAGATGGGTCATTGGTGCAGTGGGACCTAATGTTAGATTGTAGATAGAGAATTAGGATATCAGTGATAAAATGACAACATTTTTTTATATTTGTATTTTTTATAATAGCATTGAGATTCATTTGTGATATTAAAGATATGCCAAGAATTTTCCTCTGGCTAGGGATGAAATAGAGGTATTCAATGGTGATTCTGATTGGTGTTGCATTAGTTCTATTGAAAAAAAAATTATGATATATTTTTATAATACATAATTTAACTAAAGAGTTACACAAAGGGTCTATTTCAAACATTAGTTGGCATGTTTGGTTGATTGATAAAATCTTATAAATTTCAATTAATTATGATCATGTGTTTTAAAAGTGCATTGGATAGTGAACCCAATCATTTTAAAGAATAAAAGATGGGGAGGAAAAAAAGTCATTATATGATAAATTATAAGTGGTGATATGGAAACCATTATATGTGTGTCATTATACAATTTCAATCTAACTTTAATGTAATATTAGGATGGTGGGAAACATCATGAATTAGAATTTGATATATATAAAATGTTTTATGGTTGGAATAACCAATGATCTAATGTTAACCTAATGGAAGACATAATGGTTCTTCATGATGGATGTGACCCATTAACATCATTATAGTTCTTTAATAATTTAAATGAGATACAGTATTTTTGGGTAATTTATGTTACTTATATTCAGTATTGTATAGTGGAATTTTGTTCTATGTTTAGGGATGTAATGTGACCTTCTAGAGTTAAATTAATAACCTGGATAATTTAGCACTTATTATAGAATAACCAAAAATACCTTTTAGAAATGTACAGGGAAATGATGGTGATATAGTAATATTGGTCATCTAGACATATTTATAAATTTAGATGGAATTTTAATATATTTTTTCCATCTGGGGTTCGTATTGTGTTCCATTATTTTGATTAAAATTTTTAGTTTTTGATCATCCATAAAATATTATTTTGAATATGGTATGAGGTCATGTGTTTACCTTAAAGGATTTATAAGCCATATGATAATAGGAAGAGGTTTATATTTTTGTAATAGGAACCACCAGATAGACAGTGGCCACCACCAGCTCCCTGGTGGGTTGGGAAATATCCCAACATGTCACCTAAAATCATTGACTAGTTACTGGGGAATTTTGGATTTTTTAGTGGCGGTTCCCTAGAATTTTCATTATCAATCCCATAGTATTTATGAGGTTTAGTTATATTGGATGGGTCTATTTTGCGAGCTTCTCCCCATCTTTATATTCCTTTGGTTTCCCTATAACCAAGGTGATGTTGATTGTAATTCCATGGAAAATTCAACATAGGAAAATCTATTCTTCATAATTCATCCCACTTTTCATTATCCTTTAATCTTCCATAAAATTTATCTCATTATTGGATGATTATTTCTTCAAATTTTCATGAAATTAAAAGATAAATATGAGCCTTTGGAAGATACTTGATAGATGGTGTCTTGTGGTAATGATTTAAAGCTATTGCATGTTTTTTTGAATGTGGTATGTTTCCTTTGATTATTATAGGTTAATTAATGAAATTTGATATTATTAATATTTCAAGGTTCATTTAATTTGGGGATGTTTTTTATATATTCTATAATAGGACCCCATATCATTTTTAAACCCCATCTTTCAATTCTGTTGTATGATAAATTCACTACCTTAGTTTTATCTATGTATTTTGACTAAATTGGATTAAAATTATGATTTATAATGAGTATGGATGTGGAATATATAATAACATCAGTAAGAGATGTCTATAATAGTCAATATAGACTTAGACAAGCTTAATAAATGAGTTTTTATTATGGGATATAAAAAGGGGAATGAATCCATACAAGGTAGGTTATCCCGATAAAATAACCATTATGTTTTTTAGTTTATAAATGTTTTTGATATGAGATTTGATATATAGTCTCACCATAATGGGAAATTAAACTAATAATTTATAAACTCATTTATTAATTATTATTATTTTAATTAAATATAATTACCATAATTGAAATGAACAAAGTCTAAATGTCTATGATTTACCCTTATACACTAGATATATATCCAGACCACTGAAGATGGGGAGTGTTATTTTCACTGTGTACCTTGTGATGTGTGAACCCCAAGAGAGTTAATAAATAATTAATTATGTTATCATAGTTGTCCTGATAGGTTACTGTTGACTCATTGAGTGGGTTTGAGTTATGAAATGGAAATATTATACCTATTTGTCCTTATATATTTTTATGATTCCATATAAATTTCATGCCAGGTGACACAATCCATAAATGAATGAACATTTTGGACCCAGATATAATCCTTATAATTCCCCTTTCATTGTGAGTGGTGAAACATTAATTAGGGTTAGCCATTGGTGTCACTTAAAACTAAAAAACTAGACCAGGTGAATTATGGATCTTAGAGTGGCCACATTGTGTATAGGTTAATACTGAGGTACATGTTACTTCTAGTTATTAAGAGTTAACCATGTAAATTTTTTGGTAAATTAGTAACTAATTTTCTAATGATTTATAAGATATCACTTATGATCAGTGACATGAGTTAAATGTTGAACACATAATTAATGAAATTGTTTAAATTTGATTCTTATTGTTATTATTATAGCATTGGTAAAAATTTATGAGATTCAAAGGATCTGTAATTCCATTTATTATGATTATATGCAATTACAGGAACTTGATGTGATTAAAAGGAAATGGTTTTCCCATAATTATTATTATATGATTGTGGGGGACCTTAATGTGATTCCATGGAACTGATGTTCCCATTGTTGTCGTTGTTATTATTATTATTATTGTTATTGTTATTCTTGGGGGAACATTATGTGATTATAAGGATTCAATGGGATAGGGGATATTATCATTATTGGGAGACAATGTACATTATTTTAAGAAAATAGTGTGTCTATTATGAAATTGTTGGGGAAATTGAGGTGATTCCAAGTATCTAGTATAGCCATTATTATTATACAAATTTATGGACCATGGGTATAGCCCTTGGATATGTAATTCCCAAATTTTTTATATACAAGATTATAGTACCATGGATAGAGGTATCCAGCACTTAACGAAGTATGTATGGTTGATCATGGGTGTCATGTTTCACCAAATAATTTTTGAGTATTATTTCTTTCTTTCCTATATTCTTCCATATCAATATATTTTTTCTACTAATTATTTCACATGTCCATATCACTGTATTTACTGTCTATGTACGAGACCACTTTGGTGGTTCCATACTAATTTATGTTCTTACACACTAATTAGAGGTCTATTTCACTTTGGTATCAAATCAACCATTATTGTTCATTGGTTCAGGTTGGGTATAGATTTGGAGTATATTCACAGGTCATGATAATTCATATGGGACTATTTACTATGACGAGTTGAGGTGAGTGGATATTTATAGTCTATCTTTGTACTTCATTCCTTATTTAATTTTATATTTTGATTAGTCTTGTGAATGGTTAGTTTGTTGAATGATTATAAGACTGCATAAATTTATTATTTATAGATTATTTATGTTTATATGATTCCTGAATTGTGATGTTCTTTTATTAATTTATATTATATTTATTTATTTATGATATTATTTATACGTATATATGATTGTGTATCCCCACAATGCCTCAAATTAAACCCTACCGTTTATTTTCCATCATCAGACATACATAGAGGTGCAACTGAGCTCTTGTAATGACTTGGTCTCATAGTTTCTTATAGTAGACCATGTTAGGGACATTAAAATTCAAAACCATTAATATATTAGGAGATTAAATTATATATAATTCATAGTTGGTTGTGATTATAAAATATTTTGGGCCACTTTATCTTAGAAAAAAATTACTTACTCAAGTATTCAGATGGCTCCTTAGTAACCCCTATGTGGAAGGTAGTGAAAAAATCTAATGTGATGAGATAATGTTGGAGAATGAAAGATTATGTGACATAAACTAGATGAATAAATGTTAGGTAATTATTGAGTCATAAGTTTTACTTTTTACTCTTTCATTCCTTTAGTTTCACTAATCACAAAAACCTTCTTAAAAGAATGTTTACTATCTTTTTTTTACCATGTATAATAGTATGTTTTTTAGAAAAAATTAATTTTTACCTAACAAATAAATATATATAATGAAAATGAATATAAACATCCTTTTATTAATTTCAAAATACAATAACGATGGTGTGCACGATACATCGGGATGGCTAGTGGTTTGATTAGAGGGTAGACTTATGTCTTCAAAGAAAGTTTCTTATAATAATAATAACCCTAGTACCAATTCGTAAAACTAATCCTTATATGGTTTATCAGATCATTAATGATTTCCATCAGAATATCTAAATTTTATAATCATTTTTATGAGAATTATATGTATTACTAATAAAAATTCCCAATAAAATGGTGTAAAAACGATGTGATAAATTCATTTATAAATGAGTTGTTAAGTGCAAGAAATCTGAGTCCATTGAAACCAACTCTGAAATATGAGAGTTTGAATTTCTCTTATATGTATGAGTTCATATATTGAGTCATGAGCACATAAAAATTCACATATCAATTTATAAATTGTATTTTTTTGTGTGAACTTTTTATTCTTAGTCATTGTAATACTTTAGGGAGTTAATGTTCTATGGAATCTTTGTAAGGTCTGTAATTCCTTTACAAATTTTTTTTTGAAATTTTTATCCAATTATTATACTGATTTAGGTATTTTAGTGATAATAACAGGGTGAATCTAATCCATTAGATTGAGGGGTTCCCAAAATAAAAATAAATATGATGATTTTATTAATGGATATTGAATTTAGGAAAATAGATATCGATCTGATAAATGAATAAGAGGATTTCCTAGTAAGTAAATACATTATTTTATATGAGGTATAATACTATGAATACCTTTAGTAATCAATTTTGACGACCTTTTCCCTAAAAAGTTAATTTATTTAATATATCTTGTAATTCATTATTACTTTTATAATTTATGTATTTCATGTTTGTACAAGATATATTTTTTATACTATGAATTGTATTATAAAGTTAGTTATAATAATTATATTTTTTTTAAACCATTTATCAGTGTGCCTATAATAGTAATAAAACATACTCTAATGTAATTAGAAATTTTTTTATTCCAATTATAATACTATGGTCTTTCGAAAATGCCAAGTCTGATCATTTTTACAGAAGATGAGATTTGTATTTTGTTTAGTAAATTTTTTAAAACTGTGATTTACCCACCCTCTTATAAACGTCATAAACACTTACGGTACAACAATTTGTATCATAGGATGTTCTACTATCAATACATGCTTACTGTTTACTTATACTATCAACTGCAATTTTTATTATGTTTTTATAAACTAGTTGTTTATAAACAGTTTAGACTAATGTTTTTGTAGAAAAATTGTGTCTATTATTTCAAGATGAAAGGAGTAAACATTAGATCCATTGAAAATATAAATCATATTTTACTTCTTATCTTTGAAAGTAATGATTTTGAATACTATAGAGATAGAATGAAGACTAATTATATTATCAATGGATTAGATAATTTAATGATTCCTCCTTGAAATTAGATGATTCTTGATAATGAAGTTACTATTTTAAAAAATATAGAGAAGTTAGAATATCAAATCAATTATAGAGTAATGAATACTCTCTTATGTTCCATGACTTGAAGTATATACTGTCATATTTTCATTCTTCGAGTTAGAAACATTTATTTTAAAAACATTACCAGTCACACATTTTGGTATATGCAATGTTATTTAAATTAGAATTGCTATTTTTCTTTATGATTATAAAGCCTTTTATTTTCTACATGGATAGATAGTTTCCAAGATGCAACAAATTTTTATGACTATTATCAAAAGTTTATATTAACTTGGAGAGAAAGGTCTTTATGAAAATATAATTATTGAATATAGTATAGATAAAATTCCAAATCATTATGAATTTAAAAGAACTACTACATATGACACAAATAGGATTATCAATCAAACACTGGATGATATTTTTTTCACCCTCATCCTATATAAAGAAAGGTTAAAGGTAGATGATGAAAAGAGATAACATAAAAATGGTGTAGTTTGTTTTTCAACTACTTCTAATGTTCCTATTAAAGTTTAATCGACAAAAAAGTAATTAAATTTTTTGTGATAAAAAACTGGTATTAAATTTGATTCCAATTTATGAAAAATTTATATGAATGATTTATAAAATCTATCTAGAAGGATGAAAAATATTATTGGAAAAATAATTTAAATTAAAAATATAAGAAGAGTAAAAAGAATAAAAATGATATGAAATATTCTGAACATACTAGTTAGAATTTCAATAAGAAATGAAATATTAGACGAAATTTTTCTAATATTAAAATAAAATACAAGAAGGAAAAAAATACAGACAAAAATACCCATATATATTGTATGTCTAAGAATAATAAATGCTTGAATTATTTGAACATTTTCATTGTAAGTGGTAAAGTTTGTTCTTTAAAAAATTCATTGGAAAATTAATTTTTTAGAAATAGAAACATTTTATTATTTTCAAACAAACATTTGATAAAAACAAGTCGTATAGTTAAGGTACGAACTTTTAAATTTCTTTCCAATTTATATTTAAATATAAACAACCTTGAATGTAATAATATGGAAAATTATAGAGATTTAGATAAAGAACATTCCTTAGCTGAATAAAACAATACTTTACCTAGTCTTAATGAAGTTTCTAGATTTTATAAACATCTAGAAAAGGAAAATTCGAAAATCATTAAAAAAACACAATATTTGACATGAAAAACTTGCAAAGGAATGCCCTAGAAAAATAATTTTAATATTTTAAATATATAATATTTCTAAATATCATTACAAAACTAATTATGAAAAGTAAAATCTTCATAATCATTTTGAGAAAATGATTTCTGATAAAAATAATTTAAAAGTAAAACATAGTTCTAAAACTATTAAGGATGATGATAAAAACATAGTTATAAAACCAAAATCCAAAATTTAAAGTTTGATGAAACTTATATCAAATTATACCACTAGTAAGGAAAAATTTGACAAAGTGTATAAAAAAATCAGACCATATGATAGTAATTCTAAAATGGGGTTTACTAATAAAAGGATAGCATTTAGTAACAACATTTTTTTTCTAAAAAGGGTACCATATTACACATAATGAAAAAGTAATTAATATTGGATGAATTTTTTTAATTTAAATACTGTTTTGTCTCATGGTTTTCTTAAATATTATTTCTTTAAAAAATATCATTTTCTTAATGAGGTAATTTTGGAAAAATATAGATTCTTAAATATTTATTTTATGATAATACTGGGAGAACGAATGTATTAGGCCAAAATAACTAATTTACTTATTTTTCAGATAATTGAAAAAGTACAAAAAACAAAAGTATTTTCACTATGGATATTGGATGTTTGAGAATCATGAATAGAATTAAAAATTTCTTTTATAATATTATCAATATAAATGGTGGAAATGTAACCTTTGGAGATAATGCTAAAGGAAAAATCCTTGGTATATGTAACAATGAAATTCTTTGAAATGCATTTATTTCAAATGTTTTATTTTTTGTAAGACTTATGAAATACATTATTAGAATAATTCAACTATTTGATTAAGGTTATCATGTAAACCTCAGGAATGAATAATGCATTATACATTGTTCTGAGGATGGACTTATTCATTCTTCTAATTGTCATGAGAATGTTTTCACATGAATCTTAGAAGACACCAGGATTTAATAATTACCTTATCTTAGTTAAATATATGAATAATATTTGTTATTGAATATAATTTTAGGACAATGTAACCATATAATTTTTTCTATGTTGACAAAGAAAGTACTTGTAAAGGATATTCCAAAATTTATGTTTGATACTTCAAATGTTTTTACCATTATAAATGTAGTATGAAACGTTATTCATGTTTTAAATCTATTATCCAATTATCAACATCTGATGCTTTATTGTTAGTTCATGTGGACATATTTGGCCATAAAAAAACTAGATATACTATTGGAATTTACTATTTATATGTTTTAGTTGATGAGTTCACTAGATACAAAAGGTTCTATTTTCTTATAAAAAAATATAAACCATTAATTTATTTACAAAATTATATCCAGAGTTAAAAATTAGAAAAACATATCCTTAATAACTATTCATAGTGATCATGGTGGATACTTTTCAAATTATAATTTTTATATTTTTGGTAGTAAAAATTTTATCAAACATAAATTTTCATCATGTATAACTACAAAGTAAAATGGCGTAGTTTAAAGAAGAAATAGAGTTCTTTATGAGATTACAGGAACTATACAGAGTAAATACTCAATTTTCAAAAAGTAAATTATTCTGAAGTAGTTAGTATATCCTGTAATACTATAAATCAAGTTTTCATCATACATTTTACTAATCTATCTTCTTATGAGTTATGGATAGGAAGAAAACCATAAGTTTCCTTCTTCAATTTTTTTGATGAAATGTATTCTTCCTAAATACTAAAGATAGTTAATATAAGTTTTCACCTAAATCTGATGAAGGGTTTCTTAGGTTATTCCCCCACTAGAAAGGCCTATAGTGTTTTTAATAAAAATTGTAGTTCTATTTAAGAAACATTACATGATAAATTTAATGAAACAGATCCATTTGTTTTTAAGCAACCCTCGACTACACCCTTTAATGATATTTCTAAAACTAATTTTCAATTTATATACAAAGTTATTCTCAAAAATAAATAACTATGGAATATATTTCTAAATTTATTAATCAGTAATAATTTCAATATATTATTGAAGAATAAACTTTTTAAATCCCAAAAATTCAGTTATTTCATAGGAATTATCCAAGTGATAATACAATTGGTGGTGTAGATCAACCAGTTTGGACTAGCAGTTCCCTGAGAATTTAAACTGAGAATGTAAATTTATTATCTTAATTTGAACCTATGAATATAGAGGAGGATTTACATTATTAGGATTGGATAAAATCTATGAAACATGATCTCAATGAGTTACTAAGGAACAAAGTGTTGATATTAATTAAACGACCTAATGAAACTACTATAATTGGGGGAAATGGGTAATTTCGTAATAAATGTTGTCAAAAGGCCATAATAGTTATAAATAAAGATACACTTATTATTAATAGTTATAACATACTATAGGGAATTTAATATTAATAAACCTATTAAGTTGTATAATGAAATGGATATATTCATATAGTTATAGCTTAAGATGCATTCTTAAATTACATGATATTTTAAATGGATTTGAAGCATGCTTTTCCTAATGGATATGTTTGGGATGATGTTTATGTATAACAACTACATAGTTTTGAAAATAAAAAACATCAAGATCTCGTTTATAAGAATACCATTGAATATTATAGTCTTAAAAAATCCCTTAGATCTTGGTATGATAGGTTAGCTGGGATTTTGTTACAAAAAATTTTGTTAAAGGAACTATGGATGCGACACTTTTTATAGATTATTTTATTAAAAATATTTTGATTGTAAAACTATATGCTGATTACATTATATTTTGTTCATCATAAAATCATTAATAGTCTTCATTGTAGATATTATGAAATCTATGATTGAAATGAGTATGATGGGTGATTTAGCATCCTTTCTAGGTTTTAAAATTTCAAAATAACAAGAGGGAGCTTTTATATCTCAATATATGTATATAAAGCTCTTATGAAATTAAAAAGAACAATAAATGTATTTTTACTCCCATTGGTACCTCCAATACTTTTTATCTTGATGAGGCTGATAAAATAGTTGATTAGAAAAATTTAAGAGGTGTGATTGGAAGTTTACTTTACTTAATATCTAGTCATTTGAATTTAATGATTTCTTTATGCTTATGATTTAGATATGAATATAATTCAAAATAATCCCATATTAAGGATTCTAAATGAATTTTTTTCTATCTTATAGTGACTATGGATTTTGGATAATTTTATTCATCATGAAATGATTTTGAACTAAATTTTTTTTGGATACTAACTTTGGTGGTTTTATTATGGATAGAAAAAATACATCTAGAACATATCATTTATTAGTAAAATATTTAGTTTCATGGTCTTTTACGAAACAATACATAGTGGGACTTTCTTTATCTGATGTCAAATATATTGAAGATGGAAATTGTTTTGATCAAGTTACACGGAGAAAACACAAACTCACAGACTATGGCATGAGTTTTAATAAAACTCAAATACATTGTAACAACACACATTCTATTTCATTAAGTAAAAAACCAACACATCACTCACATGCTAAAATTTTAGATATCACACACCATTCATTCATGATCACACACTTAAATGGGACACAATTTTACAATTCATTGGAAGCTAATAACTGCTTACTGATATTTTTATAAAAATCCTTAGTTCAAGTAGATTTGAATAAACTAAACAAAATCTAGGAATAAAAAATATTTAGTGATCATTCATATATACTTATTGTTTAACAATATCTATACATTAATGAATGACACATTATTGGGGGAGTACATGTTTCAATTGTGTAAAGACCCAGAAATTGCAAGGAAAAGTATTTCTTAATTTCTTTGGAATTTTACATGAAGGTAGTTTATGACGGCGCCTGATTCTGAGGCCTGGTGTGCCGGAATCATTTTTTGAAGTTTAGCTCGGGTACGTTCAGTGAACGAATGAGCTGGTTTTTCCATCAATTTAACCGGTGCACGGAATTGAAATATGAGGGCACCAAAGAACTCGCAGAGTCGGTATTCGCTTAAGGGGACCTTTACCGCAGTTGCGTTTTGACGTATGTAGTAGTTAAAAATGTGGGGACTCAATAATAATTAAATAAATTTATTGTGAAACAATTTTTTAAGTGGAAATTTTTCCCTCTAAAAGGAAGATGGAGGTGGGGCTCACACCCCACCTAACATCCCATGGAAAAATATCTAAGGTTGGAAGATCCCACACGAGCCCCCAACTTTTCACTTTCCCTCAACACCTTGAAACCCCTCTTTAAATCCCCCTTATTATTAATTGTGGAAACTGTTCCTCTCCCTCTATCTTCCACTTTAATGTAGCCAACACATGTTAATCAATGAATTCTAACTATTTAATTACATAATTAAGTTGTTTGAATTTTGAATAACTTGGGTGAATAAAATAATGGCTTGGACATTATATTATTTTGGAACTTGTTGTGTTGGGATTTTGGGGAAAGCTCTAGTGAAATTGGGAAGGGTGTTCGTCTCTTAAAACTAAGAACACCGACCATCCAGTGAGGAACATCTTCTCCCGGCGAAGAATTCTTCATACCTTCAACTCTTCTTCTTCCTCTGTGTCAAGGGAGAAGACACCATTAGTCAGGAGAATCATCTACAACAACAACTTCTCCTTCCAAAATGACGGAATCGACACCATTCTTCCGCGAAACCCAAGTACCGCGACGTTCGACATCCGCGACTTGACGACATGCGATGTCAATTTCGAGGTAGGGGATTTATTGTTTTGTTCGTGAATATTAAAGCGTTCTTCGTAATCTTAGCCACTTGTTATAGAATAACGATAGGGGTCTGAACCTCAAAAACATGGCCGACCCCACTCCCTTAATTCTGTTGTTGACCCTGATGTGGATTGGAATGGAGATGGCGTGATGTCGTCACACCGCGCGGGATCGTGCAACAAGGATGCGCGACGCCGCCGCGCAGCACCGTTGAAGTCGAACTTGGTCGCGGCGCCGTCGCGCCGCACCGCTAAAGTCGAACATGGTCGTGGCGCCGTCGTGCCGTGCCAGAGAATCACAAAAACACCGCGGCCGGAGTAGGGCCACGGTGGAGGGGCACGGCGGAGCAGGGACCGGTGGCCAATTTCCGGCCGCCGGCGTCGGAGCAGGAGGACCGGCCCGTGCCGGTCCCGTGGTGCAGCAGCCGGCCGGCCAGAGCGGGCCGGCCGGTTAGGTGGAGAACCAGGGGTTCGAAACCCCTGGCTGGAGGCAGGAGCGGCCCCCATGTGGGGGTCGCGTTAATTGAAACAGGGGGGCAGCGACCCCCCCTAGACTGCCAGCTCGGTGTAAGCGAGCTGGCCAGCGAACCGCCAGCGCGCGGGGCCGGGCTGGGCCGCGCC
This sequence comes from Viscum album, assembly GCA_963277665.1. Lineage (NCBI taxonomy): Eukaryota > Viridiplantae > Streptophyta > Magnoliopsida > Santalales > Viscaceae > Viscum > Viscum album. Next base: position 492,446,686 of record OY728139.1, read on the forward strand.
AGCCAGGCCGGTCCGCACCCAAGCGGGCTGGACCCGGACCAGGGTCGGGTCGACCCGATTCGGGCCAACCCAGGGGGTCTCGGGCCGGGTCGGTCCGGGCCCGAACCCCCTATTCTCGGTCACTTATTGTTCAAACGCCCATATCGTGGGCTACAGACCTCTGATCGACGCACCGTCAGTTGCGATGCAATCCTTGGATTGAGACTATATTTTTGGTATATTACACTCAAGTTTTCAGAGAACATTGAGTACGGCCGGGTTGGTTCGATCACAAAAACAATCGGGCCCTTGGAATAGAAACGCTTATATCTCGAGCTTCAGAAGTCTGATTGACGTGCCGTCGACTTTGATGGATTCCTCTTGATGAGACGGATCTTTTGGAATATGTATCCTAAGATTTGGATTCTGGTTGTGTATGGTTGGGTTGGATTGTACCCGAAATTCAACCGGACCCCTGGAATGGAAATGCTGATAACTTTCAGACCGTAAGTCCGTTTGACGGACCATCAGTGACATTGGTGATCACGTTGTGAAACGGTCCCTATGAGTAAACCCTATGAGAGTTCGGGGTATAGTTGAGATATGGTTGGGTTGGTTCGCACACGAAACCAACTGGGCCCCTAGGACGAAAAGGCTAATAACTCACAGAACGGGCGTCTGATTGACGCGTCGTCTGTTGCATTGAGACCACTATGTCGAAGCGGTCCTTTGAGATACTTTTTCGTGGGAATTTGAGATACTTGTAGTATCGACTTGTAACTCGTGGAGCGGACCCTCCCGGAGACGATCGTACGGAGTACAGAGACCGTGTAACCGGATGAGACCTGACGACTGCTTGACCGACTTGACTTGGAGTGGGTCGACTAGCCCAGTGGAAGGTGCACTACTTTGTTTGGGTGCAGACCCATGGCGGACAGAGCACTATTGATATTCGGTGCAGACCCGCGGTACTCGTCCAGAGAGTACCTCTGCAGGCTATTAGGGGGTGTGCACTACTGTGTTTAGGTTGCATACCCCGGCGGGAAGCATTACTGTGTTTGGGTGGCTGACCCGCGGTACTCGACAGGAGGAGTACCTCAGCATTCTTAGGCTAGTGAGCAGTACCTCGGAGTCGTGATTGGACCGATGTACACTGCAGAAACGGGGCTCTTTAGCAGTTACAGTTTCAATAATGAAAATCCTGGTTTGAGTTGAGTCTAAGATCTTGTGTTTCCTCCTAATTGAGATGGGCCACTTGATAACGTAGGTATTTGTATGGACAAATACCTGGGTAGTGGTTATCTGTTGATTTCATAATCTTTGTGTTTCCTCATGATTGATATGGGTTACTTGATAACTTAGGTGTATGTATGGGTATATACCTAAGTAGAGGTTATCTGTTGAGATCTTTCTTTGTGGTAAAAATTTTGGGATTTAGAGAGACCTTGAGGGTCTCGAGGTCCCTACTGAGTATCCTTATAATCACCCGTGCACGGGCTATGCCCGCACCTCGTTGTTTTGGTTGCAGACGACGGGCAGCGCTGACAATGGTCGAGTGTTTGAAGACTGGACAGTACCCAGAGGTGGATCTCACGACGATTCAGTAACTGAAGGTGGTATTCACGACGTGATGGTACTCAAAGGAGGTTGAAGGATAAGAGCGTTGTGGAGGCTATCTGTACCTACCCTTCAGGTAGGATCTGTGGTGGACGATCCAGGAGCTGCACTATATGTACCTACCCTTCAGGAAGGATCTATGGTGGACGATCCAGGAGCTGCGCTATCTATACCTACCCTTCAGGTAGGATCCGAGGTGGATGACCCAGGAGTTGTTTCTTTTCTTCCAGCTTTTTGTATTTTCTGTTGTATTTCCTTTCAGTTGTAGCAGTAATTTTCAGTTGGGTTTGTATTCTGGACCTTATTACATTTCAGCACTTTCTTTTGAATTTTGTGTTTTACATCCGCTTGTACTCTGTGGTGTTTGTTTACTTTTATAAAGGTAATGCCTTCCCAGTTATCGAGATTTATGCCTTTGGTGCTAGTCTCCATCCCCTGGCCTATGGAAGGTGGTCATGGGGTAGTCACGGCATGGACCCCGAGGACGGGTCGTGACAAATTGGTATCAGAGGAGTTGGTTCTACCGCAGGACTTATAACTCTAATATTTTCTTTTCTGTGAAGCAATAGTGTTAAGGTTACCGAGTGTGGTCTTCAGTTCAGGAAGTCCAGTGTTGGTGCGGTGGCTGACCTATCCGTACACCAGGACCCTGACTACTGATTTCTGACTTTGTACACAAAAACACTGATTCCGTGTGTGTTTCCAAAGTTTTTTTAAGTCAGCTCAAACCAGGTCATCTCGCCAGATATAAAACGTTGACTGTGTCGCATCTGTTCAGGATGTCTCCACGTAGACAGTTAGTTGGAGTTTCTGAGAGAGTACTCGATGATGGATCATCGAGTGATGAGGCTCCGGTGCAGGGCCCTCTTTCTATGTTGGCACCCTCAAGTGGTGTACAAGCAGAACCACCCCCTATTGGGTAGAAGGTGCCACCAGTCATACTAGTGGATGGTACATGCTGGCAGAGCGTGATGCATGAGTTCCAACAGTAGAGGCCTATATGGTTACGAGGCAAGGCAGATTCCCAGATAGCAGAGGACTGGATGGAGGCGATTGCTAGAGTTTTCCGCCTAGCTAAGACACCAGTGGAGTGGATGGTAGACTTGGAAATCAGTGTTTTCCATTGAGTGACCATGAGGATGATACGTGTAATAATGAGGCTTTAGTACGTGGACCGATGCCTGAGATAGTGCCTTCAGGTAGTGTGTCTCCTATACATCACTACCCGTTGGTCAGTAGTTACAACCGGTGGTACCGGTAGGTGACACGTGTAGGATTACTGACTTACACGTGTTCCAACATTAGATACCCTCAAGTTATGAGGTGAACCATACTCACAAGCGGTTGAGGACTGGCTTGAGGAGGTGGCTGAGATTTTTCTAGAGCACAGCTTCAGGCAGCGGAGCTCCGGAAGCAGGTGAACAGGAGCGGAACAAGTGGATGCCTTTTGTTCTAGTACTTCTAGTTCCATGTTGTTGATGAATTTGTGCCTTTGTACTATGAGCTACAATAATAAAAGGAACTTATTTTTGGGATTTCTACTGGAGGAGACCAAGAAACCTCACGCTGATGCCGACAGCGTGACTCGACCCTTAGAGGTGAGAGTGACGGTAGGATCTCTTGGTAGTAACGTCGAGGCCTTACGACGTCATCCATGGCATGAATGCATCCTTCATGTCAGGATTGACTGTATTAGGAAATGGGTGTGGTTCATCCATGGGATGAGACCGAGTTTCTCTTTTCGGCAAAGGAGAAATCTTAGCAGCTCTTACAGATCGTAGGAAAAAAAAGTGTGGTAGTAGACCGACTTGCCACATCGGCAAACTTCCTACCGACCAGAGATGGTACGAGTTACAATAGGGAAGGGGCAGATCATTCAGGAGTGGATGAAGACTACACAGTGCAGTAGGATATAAGAAACTGGCACCAGTATTAGGGACTTGGGTGAGTAAAATGTTTCAAGAAGAAGGAGTGATAAGGACAGGTGAATCTGCAGAGCAGAAGACGTGGAAGTAGATCATGGAGAGCAGCATGAGGTGGTGTACATTTCAACATGTTACAACCACCCGCCTTTTTTCCCCTCCAGGCTCAGGGAGCTGGAGGGGAGGGGAAAATAGTAACTGCATGCGGTCAAGGAGTGCGACCGAAAGGGCTCTAAGGATGATTCGAAGTGCGGACTTTGTCTTCTACTAGCTACCATAGCCACATACATCGATACAAATCATCCCTTCCTTTCAGGAATCTAGTCCCAGACCTAGAGTTTCTAGTTAAGCCGTTGACTAGACCCTCATGTCTGGAAATACATTTAGGAAGAGACTCTATAGTCACACTTATGCCGACGGTGTGATCTGACCCTTGAGGCGAGAGTCTCGGTTGGGACCTCTTGGTGGCAGTGTCGAGGCCTTATGATGTTAGTTTGAGTATGGATTGGGCAATCACAGTTCATACTCAAATTGAAGATATTAGGAAAACGTTGGGATGCGTTTTCCTTGGTCGGAGAAAAGGAAACCCCAGGAAGTACAAGATAAACTTGGGCATAGGAGGGTGTAGCCGATCACTCTTGAGTCGGCAAACCTTACCCTCGTGGAAACATGGATTTTGAGTTTCAGTTCTAATCCGGAAAGGGAGACCTTTAGAGTTCGTGGATGATGATCAGGACCTTATACGGGTCTCACCTCGATGAGGTTTACGAAGATGAGGCCAAGGTAGCAAGTAATCTCTGAGGTTCAGCTGAACTTTTGCAGGTCCTCAGTAGGGTAGGCAAGGTGGCTTACTATTTGACCAATCCACCTCAGTTTCACCAGGTGCATGAAGACTTCAACGTATCTCAACTGGGGAGATACGTGATTGACCCGACACATATCATCGACCATGGAGAGATGGACATTGGCAATGGAGTGACTTTTACGGGGTATCAATAGAGGTTGAGGATCGATATGATCGGTCTTACGAGGACCATTGATTCCTCTTTTGCATTTTTGTTGGCAGCATGGAAACCTCCAGGTGAGCACATGGGAGCAGGAAGCTCAGACGCGTGCTTAGTACAACTTTTGTTTCCCAAGTTTGTGTTATAGCTTTATGGGGACATAATGATCTGAGGTGGGAGTAATGTAAAGACCCAGAAATTTCAAGGAAATTTTTTTTCATAATTTCTTTGGAATTTTACATGAATGCAGTTTTTGACAGCGCCTGATTCCAAGGCTCAGTGTGCCCGAAATCATTTTTTGAAGTTTAGCTCGGGTACGTTCAGTGAACGAACGAGCAGGTTTTTCCATCTTTTTAACCGGTGCTTGAAATTGAAATCTGAGGGCACCGATAAACTCGCGGCGCTGGTATTCACTTAAGGGGACCATTACCACAGTTATGTTTTTACGTATGTAGTAGTTAAAAATTTGGGGATTCAATAAGAATTAAATAAAATTGTTGTGAAAGAATTTTATTTAAGTGGAAGTTTTTCCCTCTAAATAGAAGTTGGAGGTGGGGCTCGCACCCCACCTAACATCCCATGGAAAAATATCTAAGGTTGGTGGAGCCCACATGAGCCCCCAACTTTTCACTTTCCCTTAACACCTTGAAACCCCTCTTTAACTTCCCTTGTAAATAATTGTGGAAACTCTTCCTCTCCCTCTCTCTTCCACTTTAATGTTGCCAACACATGTTAATCAATGAATTCTAACTATTTAATTAATTAATTAAGTTGTTCGAATTTTGAATAACTTGGGTGAATAAAATAATGCATTTGCCATTATATTATTTTGGCACTTGTTGTGTTGGGATTTTGGGGAAAGCTCAAGTGAAATTGAGAAGGGTGTTTGTCTCTTAAAACTAAGAACACCAACCATCCAATGTGGAACATCTTCTCCCAGTGAAGAATGCTTCATGACTTCAACTCTTCTTCTTCCTCCGCGTCAAGGGAGAAGACACCGTTAGTGAGGAGCATCGTCTACAACAACAAATTCTCCTTCAACAATGACAGAATCGACACCATTCTTCCGCAACACCTGACTACCACGACGTTCGACTTCCGTGACTCGACGACGTGCAACACGAATTTAGAGGTAGGGGATTTATTGTTTTGTTCGTGAATATTCGAGTATTCATCGTAATCTTAGCCGCATGTTATCGAATAATGGGAGGGGGCCGAACTGCACAAACACGGACGACCCCCCTCCCTTAATTCTGTTGATGACCTTGATTTGGTTTGGAATGGAGATGGCGTGGTTCCGTCACACCGCGGGAGATCGTGCGACAAGGATGCGCGATGTCGTCGCGCCGCGCCGTTGATGTCGAACATGGTCAGGGCGCCGTCGCGCCGTGCCAATGAAGTTGAACATGGTCGCGGCATCGTTGCGCCACACCAAAGAATCAAGAAAACACCACGGCCGGAGCGGGGCCACGGCGGAGGGGCGCGGCGCCGTCGCGCTGCGCCGGTCGGACCAAGGCCGCGGCTCAAGCCACGGCGGAGCATGGACCAGCGGCCAATTTATGACCGCCGGCATCGGAGCAGGGGGACCGGCCCAAGCCGGTCCCATGGTGCAGCAGCCGGCTGGCTGGTCAGGGGGAGAACCGGGGGTTCGAAACCCCCGGCTGGAGGCAGGAGCGGCCCCCACGTGGGGGCCGCGTTAATTGAAATAGGGGGCACCCCCCCCCCCCCCATGACCGCCAGCTCGGTGTAACGGAGCTGGCCAGCAAACCGCCAGCGTGTCGGGCCAGGCTGGCCCATGCCCCAGCCGGGCCGGACCGCGGCCAAGCGGTCCAGACCCGAACCTCAGTTGGGTCTCCCCGGTTTGGGCCGACCCAGGGGGTCTCGGGCCGGGTCGGTCTGGGCCCGAACCCCTATTCTCGGGAAGTTATTGTTCAAACCCCCATATCATGGGCTACAGACCTCTGATCGTCACACCGTCAGTTTCAATGCGCTCCTTGTATCATGATAGTCGTTTAGGTATATTAAACTGAAGGCTTTGTAGAACTTTGAGTATGGCCGGGTTGGTTCGATCACAAAACCAACTGGGCCCTCAAAACGGAAACCCTTATATCTTGAGCTCCGGACGTCCGATTAACGTGCCGTCGACTTTTATGGATTCTTATTTATGAGACGGAACTTTTGGCATACTTCACCTATGATTTGGACGCAGATGGAGTATGGATGGGTTTGATTGTACTCGAAATCCAACCGGACCCCTAGAACGGAAAAGCTGATAACATTGAGACCAGACGTCTGTTTGACAACCCACCAGTGACGTTGGTGATCACGTTGAGAAACGGCCCCTATGAGTATACCCTATGAGAGTTCGGGGTATAGTTGAGATATGGTCAGGTTGGTTCACACACGAAACCAACCGGGCCCCTGGGACGAAAAGGCTAATAACTCACAGATTGGGCGTCCGATTGACGCGTCGTCTTTTGCGTTGAGACCCCTATGTTGAGGCGGTCCTTTGAGATACTTCTTCGTGGGACTTTGAGATACCTGGAATATCGACCTGTAGCTCATGGAGCGGACCCTCCCGAAGATGAGCATATTGAGTACAGAGACCGTGTAGCCGGCTGAGACCTGACGACTGCTTGACCGACTTGACTTAGAGTGAGTCGACTAGCCTAGTGGACGGAGCACTACATTGTTTGGGTGCAAACCCATGGCGGACGGAGCACTACTGAGCTTGGGTGCAGACCTGCGGTACTCGTCCAGAGAGTACCTCTACAGGATATTAGGGGGTGTGCACTACTGTGTTTGGGTGGAATACCCCGGCGGGATGCACTATTATGTTTGGGTGGCTGACCCGCGGTACTGGACAGGAGGAGTACCTCAGCAGTCTTAGGTTAGTGTGCAGTACCTCGGAGTCATGACAGGACCACTGTACATTCCAGCGACGGGGCTCTTCAGCTGTTATAGTTTCGATAATGAAAATCCTAGTTTGAGCTGAGTCTAAGATCTTGTGTTTCCTCATGATTGAGATGGGTCACTTGATAAATTAGGTATATGTATGGGCATATACCTGGGTAGTGATTTCAGTTGATTTCATAATCTTTGTGTTTCCTCATGATTGAGATGGGTTACTTGATAAATTTGTTATATGTATGGGTATATACCTAAGTAGAGGTTATCTGTTGAGATCTTTCTTTGTGGTTATCCTTATTGGATTTATAGATACCTTGACGGTCTCAGGGTCCCTACTGAGTATCGTTATACTCACCCCTGCACGGGCTATGCCTGCTCCTCGTTGTGTTGGTTGCAGACGATGGGCAGTGCTGATCGTGGCTGAGTGTTTGAAGACTATATGGTACCCGGAGGTGGATCTCACGACGAGTCAGTATCCAGAGGTGGACATCATAATGTGATGATACCTAGAGGAGGTTGATGGACGAGAGAGTTGTGGAGGCTATCTATACCTATCCTTCAGGTAGGATCCTTGGTGGACGATCCAGGAGATACACTATCTGTACCTACCCTTTAGGTAGGATCCGTGGTGGACGATCCAAAAGCTGTGCTATCTGTACTAACCCTTGAGGTAGGATCCAAGGTGGACAACCCAGGAGCTGTTTCTTTTCTTCCATCTGCTTGTCTTTTCTCTTGTATTTCCTTTCAGTTGTAGCATTACTTTTTTGTTGGGTTTGAATTCTGGCCCTTTTTTACTTTTCAGCACTTTCTTTTGTACTTGTGTTTTACTTCCGCTTGAACTCTATGGTGTTTGTTTACATTTATAAAGGTAATTCCTTGCTATTTATCGGGATTTATGCCTTTGGTGCTAGTCGCCAGCCCCTAGCCTATGGAAGGTGGTCTTGGGGTAGTCACGGCACGGGCCCCGAGGACGGGTCCTGACAAATTGGTATCAGAGGAGTCGGTTCTACCACAGGACTTATAGCTCTAATATTTTCTTTTCTGTGAAGCAATAGTGTTAAGGGTACCGAGTGTGGTGTTCAGTTCAGGGAGTCCAGTGTTGGTGTAGTGGCCGACGTATCCATACACCAGGTCCCTGACTACTGATTTCCGACATTGTACACAAAAACACTGATTGCATGTGTGTTAGAAAAGTTTTTTTAAGTCAGCTCAAACCAGGCAAGCTCAACAGGTATAAAACGTTGACCGTGTCACATCTGTTCTGGATGTCTCCACGCAGACAGTTAGTTGGAGTTTCCGAGAGATTACTCGATGACGGCTCATCGAGCGATGAGGCTCCGGTGCAGGGCCCTCTTTCTATGTTGGTACCCTCGGGTGGTGTACCGACAGCACCACCACCTATTGGGCAGCAGATTCCACTAGTTGTACTAGTGGATGATGCACACTGGCAGAGCGCGATGCATGACTTCCAGCAGTAGAGGCCTCCGAGGTTACGAGGCAAGGCAGATTCCCAAACAGCAAAGGACTGGCTGGAGGCGATTGCTAGAGTTTTCTGCCTAACTGAGACACCAGTAGAGTGGATGGTAGACTTGGAAACTAGTGTTTTCTGGTGAGTGACCATGAGTATGGTACGCGTAGTGATGATTATTTAGTACGTGGACCGATGCCTGTGATAGTGCCTTTGGGTTATGTGTCATCTATACATCACTACCTGTTGGTCAGCAGTTACAACCAGCGGTACCGGTAGGTGACACATATAGGCTTACTGCCTTACATGTGTACCAACATCAGATACCCTCAAGTTCCGAGGTGAACCTGACTCACAAGAGGCTGAGGATTGGATTGGGGAGGTGGCTGGGAGTTTCTAGAGCACAGCTTCAGGCAGCAGAGCTCCGGAAGTAGGTGGACAGGAGCGAAAATAGTGGATGCCTTTTGTTCTAGAACATCTAGTTCTATGTTATTGTTGCATTTGTGCCTTTTTACTATGAGCTGCAAAAATAAAAGACACTTATTTTTGATATTTCTACGGGAGGAGACCCAGAGACCTCACGCTGATGCCGACAGCGTGACTCGACCCTTAGAGGCGAGAGTGAGGGTTGGATCTCTTGGTAGTAACGTCGAGGCCTTACGACGTCATTCATGGTATGAATGCATCATTCATGTCAGGATTGACTGTATTAGGCAAAGGGCGTGGTTCATCCAGGGGATGAGATCGAGTTTCAATTTTCGGCAAAGGAGAAATCTTAGCATCTCTTACAGATCGTAGGCAAATAAGGGTGGTAGTTGACGGATGTGCCACATCCGCAAACTTCCTACTTACCAGAGATGGTACGAGTTACGAAGGGGAAGGTGCAGATCATTCAGGAGTGGATGAAGAATGCACAGTGCAGTAGGAAATAGGAAACTGGCGCCAGTCTCAAGGACATGGGCGTGTAAAATGTTTCATGAAGAAGGAGTGATAAGGACAGGTGAATCTGCAGAGCAGCAGACATGGAGGCAGATCTTGGAGAGCAGCATGAGGTGGTGTACATTTCAACATGTTACAACCACCCACCTTTGTTGTCCCCTCCAGGCTCAGGGAGCTGGAGGGGAGGGGAAAAGAGTAACTGCATGCTTCAAGGAGTGCGACCGAAAGGGATATAAGGATGATCTGAAGTGCAGACTTTGTCTTCTACTAGCTTCCATAGCAACAGACATTGATACGAATCATCCCTTCCTACCATGAATCTAGTCCCAGACCTAGAGTTTTCGGTTAAGGCGTTGACTTGACCCTCACATCTGGAAATACCATTGGGAGGAGACTCTATAGTCACACTTACGCCGATGGTGTGATCTGAACCTTGAGGAGAGAGTCTCGGTTGGGACCTCTTGGTAATAGTGTCGAGGCCTTACGACGTTAGTTTGAGTATGGATTGGGCAATCACTTTTCATACACAAATTGACGATATTAGGAAAATGTTGGGATGGATTTTTCTTGGTTGGAGAAAAGGAAATCCCAGGCAGCACAAGATAAACTCGGGCATAGGAGGGTGTAGCATATCACTCTTGAGTCGGCCAACCATACCCTCGTGGAAACAGGAGTTTTGAGTTTAATTTTTAATCAGGAAAGGGAGACCTTTAGAGTTCGTGGATGACGATCACGACCTTATACAGGTCTCACCTCGACGAGGTTTATGAAGATGAGGCCAAGGCAGCAAGTAATCTCCGAGGTTCAGCAGACCTTTTTCAGGTCCTCAGCAGGGTCGGAAAGGTGGCTTACCATTTGACCCATCCACCTCAGTTGCACCAGGTGCATGACGACTTCAACATATCTCAACTGGGGAGATACGTGCTTGACCCGACACATATCATCGACCATGGAGAGCTGGACATTGGTGATGGAGTGAATTTTACGGGTTATCAATAGAGGTTGAGGATCGACAGGAGTGGTCCTACGAGGACGGTCGATTCTTCTTGTGCATTTTTGTTGGCTGGATGGAAACCTCCAGGTGAGCACATTGGAGTAGGAGGCTCAGATGCATGCTCAGTACCACTTTTGTTTCCCTAGTTTGTGTTATAGCTTTACGGGAACGTAAATCTCTGAGGTGGGAGTAATGTAAAGACACCGGAAATTTCAAGGAAATTTTTTTCATAATTTCTTTGGAATTTTACATGAATGTAGTTTCTGACAGTGCTTGATTCCGAGGCCCGGTGTGCCCGAAATCATTTTCCAAAGTTTAGCTCGGGCACGTTCAGTGAACGAATAAGCTGGTTTTTACATCTTTTTAACCGGTGCTCGGAATTTAAATCTGAGGGCACTGATAAACTCGGGGCGCCGTTATTCACTTAAGGGGACCTTTACCACAGTTGTGTTTTGACGTATGTAGTAGTTAAAAATTTGGGGATTCAATTAGAATTAAATAAAATTGTTGTGAAACAATTTTATTTAAGTGGAAGTTTTTCCCTCTAAAAGGAAGTTGGAGGTGGGGCTCATAACCCACCTAAATTCCCATGGAAAAATATATAAGGTTGGTGGATCCCACACGAGCCCCCAACTTTTCACTTTCCCTCAACACCTTGAAACCCCTCTTTAACTTCCCTTTTAATTAATTGTGGAAACTCTTCCTATCCCTCTCTCTTCCACTTTAATGTTGCCAACACATGTTAATCAATGAATTCTAACTATTTAATTAATTAATTAAGTTGTTTGAATTTTGAATAACTTGGGAGAATAAAATAATGGCAAGGCCATTATATTATTTTGGCACTTGTTGTGTTGGGATTTTGGGGAAATCTCTAGTGAAATTGAGAAGGGTGTTCGTCTCCTAAAACAAAGAACACCGGCCATCCAATGAGGAACATCTTCTCCCGGAGAAGAATGCTTCACGCCTTTAACTCTTCTTCTTCCTCTGCGTCAAGGGAGAAGACACCATTAGTGAGGAGCATCGTCTACAACAACATCTTCTCCTTCGACAACGATGGAATCTACACCATTCTTCTGCGACACCCGACCACCGTGACGTTCGACTTCGGTGACTCGACGACGTGCGATATCAATTTCGAGGTAGGGGATTTATTGTTTTGTTGGTGAATATTCGAGAGTTCTTCATAATCATAGCCGATTGCTATCGAATAATGGGAGGGTGCCGAACCGCACAAACACGGCCAACCCCCCTCCCTTAATTCTGTTGTTGACCATGATGTGGTTTGGAACGGAGATGGCGCGGTGCCGTCACACTGCGCAGGATCGTGCAACAAGGATGCGCGACGTCGTTGTGCCGCGCCGTTGAAGTCGAACATGGTCGTGGCACCGTTGCGTCGCGCCAAAGAATCACGAGAACACCGCGGCCGGAGCGGGGCCGCGATGGAGGGGCGCGGCGCTGTCGCGCCGCGACGGAGCAGGGATTGGCGGCCAATTTCCGGCCGCCGGCATCGGAGCAGGGGGACCGGCCCGTGCCGGTCTCATGGTGCAACAGCCGGCCGGCCGGAGCGAGCCGGCTGGTCAAGGGGATAACCGGGGGTTCGAAACCCTCGGCTAGAGGTAGGAGCGGCCCCCACGTGGGGGTCGCGTTAATTGAAACAAGGGGGCAGCGCCCCCCCCCCCCCCCCCCCCCCCCCTTGACCGCCAGCTCGGTGTAATCGAGTTGGCCAGCGAACCGCCAGCTTGCCGGGCTGGGCTGCCCAGGTCGGGCTGGGCCGGGCTACGCCCAGGCTGGGCCAGACCTGGACCCAGGTCAGGTCACCCTGGTTTGGGCCAACCCCGGGGGTGTCGGGCCGGGTCGGTCCGTGCCCGAACCCCCTATTCTCGGGCAGTTATTGTTAAACCCCCCATATCATAGACTACGGAACTAGGATCGACACACCGTTAGTTGCGATGCGATCCTTGGATCAAGACGGTCGTTTCGGTATATTACACTCAAGGTTTCGGAGAACCTTGAGTACGGCTGGGTTGGTTCGATCACGAAACAAACCGGGACCTCGGAACGGAAACACTTATATCTCGAGCTCCGGACGTCCGATTGACGTGCCGTCAACTTTGTTGGATTCCTCTTGATGAGACGGAACTTTTGGCATACTGCTCCTAAGATTTGGACGCAGTTGGAGTATGCCCGGTTTAGATTGTACCCGAAATCCAACCGGACCCCTAGAACAGAAAAGCTCATAACTTTCAGACCGGATGTCCGTTTGACGAACCATCAGCGACGTTGGTGATCACGTTGAGATACGGTCCCTATGAGTATACCCTGTGAGAGTTCGGGGTATAGTTGAGATATGGTCAGGTTGGTTCACACACGAAACCAACAGGGCCCCTAGGATGAAAAAGCAAATAACTCACAGACCGGACGTCCGATTGATGCGCCATCTGTTGCGTTGAGACCCCTATGTCGAGGTGGTCCTTTGAGATAAATCTTCGTGGGACTTTGAGATACTTGGAGTATCGACCTGTAGCTCATGGAGTGGACCCTCCTGAAGACGAGCATACGGAGTACGGAGACCATGTAACCGGCTGAGACCTGAAGACTAGTTGACCAACTTGACTTGGAGTGAGTCGACTTGCCCAGTGGATGGAGCACTACTTTGTTTGGGTGCAGACCCATGGCGGATGGAGAACTACTGAGCTTGGGTGCAGACCTGTAGTACTCGTCTGGAGAGTAGCTCTGCAGGCTATTAGGGGGTGTGCACTATTGTGTTTGGGTGGCATACCCTGGTGGGAAGCACTACTGTGTTTGGGTGGCTGACCCACGGTACTCGATAGGAGGAGTACCTCAGCAGTCTTAGGTTAGTGAGCAGTACCTCGAAGTCGTGACAGGACCACTGTACACTCCAGAGACGGGACTCTTCAGCAGTTATAGTTTCGATAATGAAAATCCTGGTTTTAGCTGAGTCTAAGATCTTGTGTTTCCTCATGATTGAGATGGGTCACTTGATAATTTATGTATATGTATGGGAATATACCTGGGTAGTGGTTTCTGTTGATTTTATAATCTTTGTGTTTCCTCTTGATAGAGATGGGTTACTTGATAACTTTGGTATATGTATGGGTATATACCTAAGTAGAGGTTATCTATTGAGATCATTCGTTGTGGTTATCCTTGTTGGATTTGTAGATACCTTGAGGGTATCGGGGTCCCTACTGAGTATCATTATACTCACCTTTGCACGGGCTATGCCTTCACCTCGTTGTGTTGGTTGCCGACGATGGGCAGTGCTGACAGTGGCCGAGTGTTTGAAGACTGGACGGTACCCGGAGGTGGATCTCATGACGAGTCAGTATCCGGAGGTGGACTTCACGACGTGACGATACTCAGAGGAGGATGACGGACGAGAGAGTTATGGAGGCTATCTGTACCTACCCTTTAGGTAGGATACTTGGTGGATTATCCAAGAGCTACGCTATCTATACCTACCCTTCAGGTAGGATCCGTGGTGGACGATCCAGGAGCAGCGCTCTCTGTACCTACCCTTCAGGTAGGTTCCGAGGTGGACGACCTAGGAGATGTTTCTTTTCTTCCAGATGTTTGTCTTTTATATTGTATTTCCTTTCCGTTGTAGTAGTACTTTTCAGTTGGGTTTGTATTCTGGCCCTTTTTACTTTTCAGCACTTTCTTTTGTACTTAGTGTTTTACTTCCGCTTGTACTCTGTGGTGGTTGTTTAATTTTATAAAGACAATGTCTTCCCAGTTATTGGGATTTACACCTTTGGTGCTAGTCGCCAGCCCCTGGCCTATGGAAGGCGGGCTTGGGGTAGTCACGACACGGTCCCTGAGGACGGGTCGTGACAAACTGGGTCTCGATGATAGCACAGACACCCCGTCTTAACATGGTTGTCGGGTTCGGGCCTGCCAGATACCACCAGTTGCCCCGCAGAGATGTGGTGCCCACCCAGGGGCCCACCCCCAACCTGAATGGGTTATCTTACTCATGAATGTCCCTAAGACAACACAATTTCTTTCTAGTGTACTCCCATTGGTACCTCCAATACTATTTATCTTGAAGAGGCTGAGAAACTAGTTTATCAGAAAAATTTAAGAGGTGTGATTGGTTGTTTACTTTACTTAATAGCTTGTCATCTGAATATAGTGTTTTCAGTAATCTTATGATTTAGATATGAATCTAATTCAAAATAATCCCATATTAAGGATTCAAACTGAATTTTTGGTCATATTATGGTTATTATGGATTTTGGATAATATTATTCATCGATTAATGATTTTGAAATAAAAAGTTTTTTTGGATACTGACATTGGTTTTTTTAGAATGGATAGAAAAGATACATCTAGAACATATCCTTTATTAGTAGACTCATTAGTTTCATGGTACTATTGGAAACAATTCTTAGTTGGACTTTCCATTTCTAAAGTCAAATATGTTGAATATGGAATTTGTTCTGATCATGTTACGCGGACAAAACACACACTCACAGACTATGCCATGAGTTTTACTAAAACTCAAATACATTGTAACAACACAAATTCTATTTAATTAATTAAAAACCCAGCACCTCACTCATGTGATAAAAATTTAGATATAACACACCATTCATTCATGATCACACACTTAAATGGAAAAATATTTTATAATTCATTGGAAGGTAACGACAACTTACTGATATTTTTATTAAACTCCTTAGTTCAGATAGATTTGAATAAACTAAAAAATATAGGAATAATAAATTTTAAGCGATCATTGATATATACTTCTAGTTTATCAAGATCTATACATTAATTATTAACTCTTTATAGGTGGAGTACATTTTTCTACTTGGTCTCGATGACAACACACACACCCCGCCTTAACATAGATGTCGGGTTCTAACCTGCCAGATACCACCAATTGTCACACAGACACCTGTTCCCCACCAAGGGGCCCACCCTAAACCTAAATTCATTATCTTATTAATGACTATCCCCACAATACAACACATGTAATTTCTAGTGTACTCCCACGGATTCCTCTAATAATTTTTATCATGATGAGGCTAAGAAACCAGTTGATCAGAAAAATTTAAGAGGTGTGATTGGAAGTTTACTTTACAAAATAGCTAGTGATCTACATTTAATTTTTTTGTATTATTATGATTTATATTTGAATATAATTCAAAATAATCTCATATTAATGATTCTAAATTAATTTTTTGTTATCTTATGGTGATAATAGATTTTGGATAATTCCATTCATCGAGAAATGATTTTGAACTAAAATGTTTTTTTGGACACAAGTTCTATTTCATTAAGTGAAATCCTAGCACATCAATCATGTGGTAAAATGTAGATATAATACGTCATCCAATCACGATCACACACTTAAATGGGAAAAAATTTTATAATTCATTGGAAGTTAAGAACAACTTATTGATATTTTTATAAAAATCCTTAGTTCTGATAGATTTGAATAAACTAAAGAAAACATGGAATAATATATTTTAAGTTATCATTCATATATACTTCTAGTTTAAAATGATTTATACATTAATGAATGACACATTATAGGGAGAGTACATGTTTCAGCTGGGTCCTGATGACAGCACAAACACCCATCCTTAATAAGGTTGTCGGGTTTTGGCCCGCCATATACCACTAGTTGCCCCTCAGACACGTGGTCCCCACCTGAGGCCCACCCCCAGCCTGAATGGGTTATCATACTAATTATTGTCCCCATAGGAAAACACATGTTCTTTCTAGTGTGAATTTTCATCACTCTCGCAGGCCCTAGGAAACATCCCAAAAGGTCACCCATCCTGATCACTACTCCAGGCCAAACACGCCGAACAGTGTAGTTCTAATCAGGTAGGCTTCTGAAAAGGAAGGATACCCTTGTTGACATGAGTCATATAATTTAGTAATTTAATGTTTTATCATTCTGGGGTGTTATATGTACCCCCACCCCCACCCCCTAGGGCACAAAGTTCTCTTTATAGACACTATATCTCAACCCAGGCTATGCACCGCACTTAAAACTGGGTTCCTCCTTTGGGTCATAAAACTAATGAGTCTCCCCACATGCCAACACATGTCCTTTCCAGTGTGATTTTTCCTCAATCACACACACACTGGGAAACATCCCAAAAGGTCCCCCATCCCGATCACTAATTCATTCCATGCATGGTTAACTGTGGAGTTCTAATTAGGTAGGCTCTTGAAAAGGAAGTTTTTCTCTATTGACATGAGTCACATAATTTATTCATTCAACCCCTTATCATCCTGGTGTGTTATAGTATATATGTTTATTTTTTTTAAATACATAGTTTTATAAAAACTTAATATTTTTAAAAAATTATGTCTTCTAAAAATATTATGTTGTTATCATAATGAATTTTTTGTATTCAAATATTTTACGTGAATTTAATTGACAATTATATTGTTTTAAAATTTATTTCTCAATTAAAATGTTTTTGGACTAGTTTTTTTTAAAAAAAATTGAATAATTTTTTGTAAATATATCATAATAATTTTTTTAGAAAACTATCGTAATTGTTTTATGTTTCAAAAAAAAATGGATAATACATTATTCATACCAATGAATAATTTATACTCGAAAAGTTACTATTCTATTCCTTTAGTTTTTTCAAAAATCATTTTCATTAGTTGATATATGTTTTTGATTACATATTCATTTAGTTTTAATTACCTAATTTTTTTACAAAAAAATAAATGATTTTCTAGTTGTAATGACACTTACTTCCATAAATTCTTTTCAAACCATTAATATTCCAATGATATAATTAAAACATTCACTGATTAAATCTTAGTCATCAGAGAAGTTAAGGTTTTTAATCTCAACTGTTGATTCTTTGGGAATATGAATATTTTCTCATCTATTCCCATATGAAAGTGGAAAAACACCTATTATAAATTTGTTTTCAAATGAATCACTAAATAATCTTATCACTCTATAAGGAGATCAATCCAATTATTTTGTAATTCTTTTAATATATGGTACATGTTCTCTGTATGGCGGAAACTACAATGGATTACATAAAAAAGAATAATTTTAGTGAGTTAATTAAAGATACATCATTGTTTGATAAGTATTACTCTATTATATAGATATATATTTCATTACATGGCTAGGAAAATACATGTGTAGAGAAACATGATAAGGATTTTTATTTATACTATCCAAAAATCATCAAAAAGTATTATGCATTTGTTGTGTTTATTTTGAAATAAGGGTAGGAGGATTTATGTTTTTCACTATTTGTAAATATGTATACACTTTCATATAAAATAATTTCATATTTTGTAGTAATTCCTTGGAAAGATGAATCATATTTACACTCACATAAGTTACTCGATAAGCTTGGATAATTTGAGCATTTGATGAATGACTCTTCATTGTTTCCTAGTTATATAAAATTTAGGAAAGTATCACTTTTTTCACTGGATGTTATGGTAGCAACATTATGGATGATTGGGTATCTAATACCAAGAAAGGGTGGTAGAGACCCTATTATGGTTTTAGATGTATATTTCTGTGGATATCTTGATTAATAAGATGAAAATTATCTTAGTTAAGTTTGTCATCATAATGAAAGAAGGAATAAATTGTGAATTAATAAATTAAAAGATCAATATGTACCCCTACATCATTGATAATGTTCTTGCGAATGTTATGCATCTTTTTAATGTTGATAACAAAACCAACCTGATGTGAGAAAATATTTCCTTTATTGGTGATTATACAATATCAGGAATGAAGCTTGTTTTAAATTATAAGTTAACAATTTTTGTTGATAAAGATGATGGTACCACATCGATATAAAATCCTCGAATGATATTAATGTATGTTATGAACAAAAAAAAGGATAAATCTTCTTCCCCGCTAATGTAGAAAAAGAAAGAAAACCAAATGATAGATAAGGAATTCATGGATAATAAGACAAAAAATAAATATAGAGATGTTTAATTTGGATAAGATAATGATGAATTATTATCCATATAAACTCATGCTAATTATAAGTTGAAAAGGACATAAAATAAGAAAACAATACTAAAAGGATTTTATGAGAAAAAATATTGTCTTTTTTTGAATGGTGTAGAGATATATACAAAGAATAATATTCTATAAGTTTCTCTTAGAAATTAGAAAATTATAGAGGATGGTATAGAATTATTAAAACATTAGTTATACCTATTTTGGTTCCCTCAGTTATAGAGAAAATAAAATGGAAACACGATGTGGAAGAATTGTCACCTAAAAAACATTGTTTTCAAAAATAATATGAAAAGGAGTTATCAAAACAAAAAATGAAATTAAAGAATGAACATGATGAGGTAGGATACCAAGGATATTAATAAAAAAAGTGGTAGAATGAGAAGAATAGGTAGGAGAATAATAAGATAAAGAATAAATGGATGAGGATGAATAAGTATAAGATGAATAAAAAACATAGACATATATGGAGTTAAAATAATAGAAAACATTGGACTCATCAGAATTTTCAACCCAATTACATTCACAATATTATAATGATGCTGATTTGGAAGGGACACAATAATAAAATTTATCATCATTGTGGAATGGGAATTCATCATCATAAAATAAAGAAAATTCATCCTCTGAATTTGAATAAGAAGATTAACAATCACAAGTCAAATTTTCCAAAAATCATAATTTATATAAGTATTTCATTGTTATGGAAGAACTAATAAACAATAATGTATCAAAGAATGGAAAATAAAATGTTGAATAAGAATCAAAACTTGATGTCGATTCTTCAAGTCAAAAACCTTCAAAAGAATCATCAGGATCATCACATTCAGAAACTAATTTCACGTAGAATGATTCCAATTACACATTACAAAATTTTTCATGGATAATTTACACCATTATATATTTTCCAAATTTAGAAGTGAAATTTAAATTTATTTAGAATAAAAAAAATGATAAAAATTTTACTTTTATGTTTCCAAGTAAATCTATTTTTCATATTGTGGCATATTTGAAAATTATTTATGAAAATTTAAGGTCTCTTAAAATATATTACAATAAAATATTCATGTTTTGAAATCTTTTTTACAGTGATATCATGTATCATGACATCCAACTAGTCGATGTAAGGAAAAATAATTTTTAATTATAATAATTTGTTAACAAGATATCATTATATTTCTTTGACAAAGTTAAGTTTATGGAAGAGTGTAAATACACAACTGATGATCTGACCAAGAAAGTAAAAATTTTGAAATAAAATGATTAAATTTTAGTGTTAGAGAATATTAATACCATAACTTGTGAAGATGAATTGATACTTATGGAAGAATAAAAGAAGAATATTTTTAAGGAATTTTAGGGACTCATGTCAGAATTCCAAAATCATGTTGAAGAAAAATATAAAATAGAACAAATCAAATAATTAGTTGAAGAATCCCAAAAATAACAAAAAGAGTTTAAAAAGATAAATTCCACTATAAATAATATAATTAATAAAGAATGGGAAATTTTTCATTTTGAACTCTTGATGTATATTTTCAATCATTTGAATGGATGTTAAATTTAAATAAATTTTCCTCCAATAATTTATTTTTGAATTTTTTCTAATTACAATTGGGTGTATATTATTTTAGTTCTCTCTTGGATGATTAGTTATTTCCCATAATGTTTGTTTAATATTAATCTGTTAACATTCCATGAAATTATGGTTAGTTCCCTATTATTTTTGTATATCACAAATGGGGAGAAACATTTTAAACATCAAAGAATATATGTTTATGGTGGTGGATTCCTAAAAGGGGAGATTTTTATAAATTGAGAGATATTATCTTAAAGGGTATAAGTAATAATAAATTCCCTAGTATTAAAAAATATTTATTAAATCAGTTGTAGTAAAAGTTATAAAGTATATTTTTTAAGGTTATAAATGGGACAAAAGGATATATGTTTCTCAAGTTATATATTTGTTTTCATTAAAGTTCTCTATTTTTTGTTTTCCAAATTGGTGGAGGTTATTGAGTTAGATGTTTTATTCTTACTTTTCCATTACTATAGTATTTGAAATAAAAAATCCTTTTTAAAACCTTATTTACTCAATTTTATTTCTCCTAGGGTTTTAGTTTCTTTTGGTAGAATACATTACATTTTTCTTATTGTAGAAATTTTTCTATCAAAATCAAATATAAAAATACTATTATTCATTTCAACCTATAGGAATAAAGGTCGTTCTAGTATATCAGACTAACTAATGGTTAGATATGTAGTAAGATTTATTTCATTTGAAAAAGCTGTGATCATTGGACTAACCCTAGTATCGATTAATAAGAAAAATCCTTATATGGTTCATCAGATTGAAATTCACTAAGTACACCAGAATATCATCATCATCATTTATTTATTTATAAATAAAAGAGGTGGAAATGAGAGAAGAACAAACATCTCTAGGGATAAAAACAGGCACAAACCTAAGGAGGTCTGATGTAACATCCCAGGCAAATGAAGAATAAGACATATTTCATATTTATTAATATTTTTGAATTAAATATTAATTTTAATTTAAAGGGGTTGCTATGTTCGATAGCATACCCGATACGTAACAACAGGTTTCTTTGGAATCTTACATTGCACACTAATAATATAATATTATTTTTTTAAATGGTAGTTAAATCCTAGATGTTTTATTGGTGGGAATGAACAAAACTAACTACTATTTTATTATAAATGTTTTTTAAATGTATTTACATTTATCTAATAAAACTTTAAAAGCTTAATATATGAACGAATCTAATTTTAAGCATAATTTACATTAAAAGAATGATTTACCGCCTTTTAATGGTGAACTATCTTTAAAAATAGTTTTGGTCACTTTAAAACATTCTAATTGAACGAATAAAATCCTTTTTTTGAATGGGTACATCAAAATTTACTTTGTGTAATTTTTTGTATTTTTTCCGATAATGTTCATTTTTTAATGAATAGTCTGAAATATTGTCTTTTAATTCAAATGTGTCTTTTAATATAATTTATTTAAATGGGTAGATTATCATTTTAATTGGTTTTAATGTGATATTAATAAATATATTTACCATTTAATTCAATTTTGGACCTTGTAATTAATTTCACTTTGAAATTGGATATACACAATTATCAATCTTTTGATTATTATTGTTTCTTAAAAAAACACTAGTTGTTTTGATAACAAGAATTAATTTTAAAATTAATTAATTACAATCCTATGATTTGAATTTGGAAAAATAGACATCATTTTTGAATTCATAATATCAAATATATCTTAGGCTGAATTTTTGGTATTTTTCTAAAAAACTTCAATTTTTGATGAATAGTGAAACCACTTAGTGGTAGTTAAAAAAACTGACAATTTCATTTAAATGAAATTTTACCACTTCGGTGAATTGAATTTTAAAAATCTAACATACATTGTTGTTATCAAGAAGTAAAATTTGGTTCATTAAGATTAAATAATTTTTTGTGAATAGTAACTTTTGACTATTATTTATCGCGATTAAAGGTAAATAGGGTAATTTAATATTAAAAAAATATTATAATAATTTAAAAATACCTAAACACTTGTCAATACCCAATTTGTTGAGTCATTAACGTCCATGGTAATATTTGGGTCGATTTTTAGACTCCATTGAGCCACTTGGGAGTGATAATGATAATTTAGATTAATTAAATTTAATAAAAGGCAAAAATGACAAAAGAAAATATTTTTTGTAAATAAATTTTTAGAAGGGTTATATAAATTATCTTTTTGTCTATAAATATTCATTGGAAATATAGAAATATTTCATACATGATAGTATTTTTTTTATAATTTTTATACATTATATAAATTAAATTATTTATGACACAATAATGATGCAGTATTTACCTCATTAATAAATGATTTAAATAAATAAGAATATAATGATTAAAATATAATCCAAAACATGTCCAATTATGACTGTATGATTTTATTTAGAACATGATTCATCTTATCTTTGACCTTAATGGCTTTGGGACCATTACAAACTGAATATCATTATATAATAAAATAATGTTTTCACATTTTTCTAAAGAGCCCCTCCTCTCACTTATAAAAGGAGACCACTTCTAACCAATTACTCTCACCTCTCAAGCCATTTGGCTCTTCCAACCTCTGCCCAATTAAGCTCCCTACATCCCTATCCTCCACCTAGAAGCCTTACTTTAGGCATAAGTCACTTCAAGAAGTCCTTTTGGTTCAAACCAAAGGAAGTTACCCAAATTAAAGGTAACAATTTCTCTTAAATTTTTTTCTTTTATTTTACTTCTCCAACCCCTAAACTATTTTTATTTATTTATTTTTGTAACAACACCAGTATCCTAAATATACTAGGATGTTGTTATGAAATGTATTCAAACTATACATACACTCACCTCCATCTAATGGGTGAAGAACATAATATTTCTGTGGATGGAAAACTAACGCCTCACAAAACAATGATTGTTCAATTATCTCCTACCACCTCTCATGGTGTCCATTATGTTGGAACTGTATTTATATACGATATATATTATGTTTATGTTTTCTTTATACTTCTGTATTTTCCATTTATTTCATGCCTTTATGGTCTCTATAGTGGGTAAATACGATAATCTCATTTGAGGAAGTGCGGACTACCGCCCCCTCAAAGTGATGTGACTCATTAATTCCTTATTTGGGATGTATAAAGGATAGATTTAATGATACTATATATGATATTATAATTTAATTATAACATTCCTATGTATCATTAAGTTTAAATTCCATTAAAATAAGAAATATAAATGAAATTATCATTCATGTGTACGTACGACTTACCGTCTCCATGAACTGTGCATTTCATTTCATACCTCCATATGTTATGTACAATTATAAATACATGTATATGATAGATATATATAATATATATGATATATAAATCATGAATATAATTATAGATATAATGAACCTTTGACAACATGAACAACATGTAATTATAAGAAGTCAATTTTTACTCAAGTACCAAATATCGACAAAATGAACATTATTAACTTAAATGGATACATAATATTTATAACAAGGTAATAAGTGATATAAAAAGAATAATAAAATTGAATAAGGTTCTTAAAAAAGTAGAAATTAACTTTAGTTAATTATTCAGGAGATTAAAGAACGATCGAGTCAAGTCGGACACAAGGTAAGGGAACTTCTTAAACCAATTTATGTTCTTTTGGTTAATCTCCTACATTAAAATTGTGAAATGCTATGATTATGTCTTATCTTGTATTTATACTTTCTTTATGTTTAATTATAGTGAATACACATAATAGTTCTATTTTATTTACAAAATGACCTTTTTAAGGGAATTCATCTCAATCTCCATTCATTGAGGCATATTTTGTTTTAATACATGACTTCATTTTATAAGTAGTATAAACACCCTTGACTTTTCAAAGGGAATCTTTTTCTATGAAGTGTTTTAATAAACGAAAAAAAGGAATGTTTCTTTTAACGTAAGTGGTGACAATGACCTTTTCTGTCACCGCGAGTATTATTTGATCTTTGGCTTCCTCAACAACTCATAATGTTATTAAAAGAAAATAAATATCATATACTCTTTTATTTATTTTGGAATTGAAAATGGATTTGATAATGGTTTTGTTATGTCAATATATTTAGGTGATATATTGTGATTGAAATGTGAAAATGTTTTCTTTCCTTTATATTTGTATTATGTCTACTGATTTTATAATGGTACTTGGACATTTTATGGGTGGTTATGTGATAAACCAAATGACGGGTGGTGCTGTGAATACAAGGACGTGTTGTTATGTTATAACCTCAAATGCATTGGTTATATTAGTCATCCGTATGGATATTCCATTTAGTGATATGTGTGGAAGTTTACCACATGGTTATTCCATTTAAGCATGTTTATTTCCCAACTTACCTTTATATGTTATGTGTTCTTTATATGGGTTTTATGGTAATCGTTTGTTTATAAAAATGGTAAGTAATGATCTTTTATTCAGTGAAGAGTATTTACTAGTTTATAAAGGTGAAAAGTATTAATTATGTTAAAGTATTCATGGTTTACATTTTTTGTATTAACTAATATTTTTCTTTCATTGTATCCCTTACTGAGCTTTTTATGCTCATCCCATGGTTTTTAAATGTTTTTCATAGGAAATAATATGGAATAGGGTCAAGGATGGGATCAAGGAAAAGTCATGCTATCTTAAACATGGAACTTGAAATGACTATGTTTTTCAAGAGTTCATGTTTTTAAAAAAAAATGGAAACTATGTAGAAGTTTCTACTTTGTAATCTTTTGAGATGTAATAGTTATGTCCTATTTCTCTAAAACTCTAAACCTGAAAATATCCTCAATGTGAATTATTCATTTAATTCAACATTATGTAATGTTTAAGGTTGGGTTGTTATAGTTGGTATCAGAGGTCAGTTTAGATAACTTTAGAAGTTATGGTATTGATAAATTAATATCCATAAATTAATTTACGTTAATATTGAAATCATATAACACTTAAAGATTACCAATTTGCTTCACGTAAGATATTTCTATGTTAAGATTGGTTTTCCGTAGAAGAAACAGGGCACCTATATTGGGACGACATCAAGAGGAAGACAACCTTCCAAATTAGAAACCTGAGATGGTCAGAATCAGAACTGAATATTTTGTTGTAGTGATGGCATAGTTGAATCAGGCTAAAAATGGTGGTGGTATTCATGCATGAGATCATCCAGATAAACTGTAGAGGAACATGTCATTAGTGGAGCATTTCATGAGGCAACATCTCCCATCATTCAGAGGATCATCTTATTCGGTGCTAGGAGAAGGGTGGATTAAAGCATTGGAAAATATTTTAGATGTTATGGATTATTCAGAACATCAAAAGGTTAGCCTTTTTATTTACAGTTTTGAAGATGAAGATGATCAGTGGTGGTTGATGGTGAAAAATATCAACATGGTGAGGAGATTGATGCTATTGATTTGGATAAATTCAAAGGTATGTTTCTTGAGAAATATTTTCTTATGGTGGTTCGTCTTAGGATGGAAAAATAATTCCTAGAATTGAGGTAGGAGGTTGACTCAGTGGCTGCTTATGAAACAAAGTTCACTCGACTGGCAAGGTATGCACTAAAATTTCATCTGACATCTTGATAGTAAGATAAATCAATTTTTTTCAAGAATGAATCCATGATATCGAAGAGAATTATCCTCTCATGAGTTCAAAATTTATGAAAAAATTGTTCGATGTGTGGAGAAGGTGGAAATGAAGTTTGTCGATGATCATGTGTTCGTTGAAAAACAACAGAATAAGAGGTCCAATTTGTAGGCAAAGGGGAAGAATTCATCAAATATTCCTAGAGGTAAGAAAACTAAATATCCATCTTGTGAGAAGTGTGGTAAAAATCATCCCGGATAATGTTTACCAAAGTCTGGAAAGTTCTTCCGATGTGGTAAGTCTAGTCATATTGCTCGTAACTATAAGGAATATGCTCAAGCAGGGAATGAAAAGCCATCGTAAAGATGTTTTTCTTGTAATGAAATGGGTCATTATGCAAACGAGTGTCCAGAGAAGAACTCAATTGAGGGAAAGCAGCCAGACTACAAGAAGAAAGGGGTGGTGAAATCCTTTGCAACTACATCAGCAGATGTTGGGCCAACAAACAAAGTTGTATCAGGTACACTATTTGTTTGTTTAGATTATCCCATTGTGTTGTTTGATTTAATGTCTACACACTCTTTCATTTTTGAGAAGTGTTCTAGTAAATTGGGAGTTCCATCTCAAGATATAAATATAGAACTTATGGTAAATACACATGGAGGAAATGTTGAGACAAAAAGAAAACATAAGAACATTTATGTCCTTATGTGAGGAAAGAATCTACCTGCAAACCTTATTGTTTTACCTATACTAGAGTTTGATGTTATTTTGGGAATGGATTGGCTTTCTGTTTATCATGCTAAGATTGACTGTAGAGCTAAAGAGGTTTCCTTTCAGAAAGATTTACAGTTTGTGTACAATAATGAACCCATTCTTTTGATAACATATCAGGAAGTTGAGAAAGTAGTAAAATAAGGAAATGAATGTTACTTTGCACATATTTTTTAAAATAAAGGAACTATTCAGATTAATGATGTTCCAGTGGTAAATGAGTACCTTGATGTTTTTTCCGATGAGTTTCCTAGAATTATACCTAATCGGGAAGTTGAATTTAGTATTGACTTAGTTCTTGATGCTAAGCCAATTTCAAAACCCCCTTATCGAATGAAAAAAATTGAACTTTTAGAGTTAAATAAGCCATTGCAGGAGTTATTAGATAAAGGTTTTATTCGACCTAGCACATCACCATGGGGTGCTCCTGTACTTTTTGTTAAAATGAAAGATGGTCCAATGAGACATTGTATTGATTATAGAGCATTGAATTACATAACTATTAAGAACAAGTATCCTTTTCCTCATATTGATGATTTTTTTGATCATCTCTAGGGAGCTCAGTATTTTTCAAAGATTAATTTGAGGTCGGGGTACCATCACTTGAAATTAAAGGAATCAGGCGTTTTGAAGACCGTGTTTCGTACAAGATATGGCCATATTGAATTTGTATTTATGCCTTTTGGGTTAACCAATGCACCTGCTGTATTCATGGATCTTATTAATATAATTTTCTGTGTGTTCTTGGATAAGTTTGTGGTTGTGTTCATTGATGATATTTTGGTTTATTCCAAAAGTAAAGAGGAACATGAAATTCATTTAAGGGTTGTCTTGAAAACCTTAAAAGAAAAAGGTACTCTATGGGAAATTCAGAAAATGTGAGTTTCGATTACAACAAATTTCTTTCCTTGGTCAAAATTTTTCAAAAAATGGTGTAATTGTTGATCCTTATAAAACAAAAGTTTTTTAGGAATGTCCAAGACCCACAAATATAACCAAGATTCATAGTTTTCTTGGTTTGGAAGGTTATTATCGGAGGTTAGTTGAAAATGATTCATGGTTATCTAGTCCAATGACTAAGCTAAATCGAAAAGGTGTTAAGTTTATTTGGATAAGAGAATGTGATGATTTTTTTCAGGAATTGAAAAGGAGATTAGTGAATGCTCCAGTTTTGGCACTGCCATCCAGAAATGGTGAGTTTTTTATCTACAGTGATGCTTCGTTGAAAGGAATGAGTTCTTTCATAATGCATAATGATCAGAGAATTTCTTGTGCTTCACATCAATTGAAACCACATGAGTTAAATTACCCTACACAAGATTTGGAATTAGTTGCTATTGTTTTTTCCTTAAAAATTTGGAGTCATCAATTGTATGGAGTGAAGTGTAAAATATATACTGATCACAAATGTTTAAAGTATATATTCTCTCAAAATGAATTGAACATGAGACAGAGGAGATGTCTAGAATTTATCAAGGATTATGATTGCACAATCCATTACCATCTGGTAAAATAAAATAATGTGGCTGATGCTTTGAGTCGAAAAAGTAATGTCTTGTTAGCCATGTTATGTTTGGAATGAGATCCTTTGGTTTTTGATTTGATGAACTTTATCATAGAAGTTGTTGGTTCTGGAAATTCTTTTATTTTGTATCAGGTGTTAGTGAGATCATCTCTATCATACATAATAAAGCAAGTACAGAAAGAAGACAGTGAGTTATAGATAAATGTAGAGTTGGTTCAGAAGGGTAAGTTTATTGAAATTAACATTGATAGTGATTGTGTACTGAAATTTGGGAAGAGATTATGTGTAACTTGTGATTCACAGTTGAAGAATGAGTTGTTATGTGAAGCTCATAGTTCTCCGTTTTAAGTTCATCTTGGTAGTACTATGATGTACAGATATCTTCGAGAGTATTACCGGTGGGATGGAATGAAAAGAGATATTACTGATTTTACTGTGAAGTGTTTGACTTGTCAGCAGGTTAAAGTAGAGTGGCAGTTTCTGAAAGGGATGCTTCAGCCTCTACTGGTGCCAGAGTGGAAATGGTAAAATATATCAATGGAATTTGATGTGGGATTACCAAATACATCTCGAGGTAGTAATTCAATTTGGTTTATTGTTGATCAATTGACTAAATCTTCTCATTTCCTTATTATTAGAGATACTTTATCTCTAGATCAACTATCTCGGTTGAATGTTAAAGGGATATTCAGGTTGCATGGAGTTCCCCTCTCTATTGTATCGGATCGTGATCCCAGGTTTACTTCTAACTTTTGGAAAGTCCTTCAGAAGTCATTGGGTACTGAATTAAATTTTAGTACAACTTTTCATCCACAATTAGATGGACAGTTAGAATGAACAATTCAAACCTTAGAGGATATGTTACGTGATTTCTCGATGGATTACGAGGGAATTTGCGACCAACATCTTTCTTTGGTTGAATGTTTATATACTAACATTTTTCATTCCAGTATACAGATGGATCCATTTGAGGCTTTATATGGAATGAATTGTCGAACTCTATCTTTTTTGGGATGAAGTAGGTGAAAGGAAGCTGATGGGACCAGAATTGGTAGAAGAGATGGAAGAGAAAGTTTAGTTGATTCAGAAGTATGTGAGAACAGCTCAGAGTAGACAGAAAAGTTATGCAGATAAGGGGATGAATGATCATTCTATTGAAGTAGGTGATCATATCTTTCTCAAAGTGTCTCCATGGAAAAGTGTGATGTGTTTTGGTAAGAAGAAAATGTTGAGTCCGAGGTTCATTGGACCTTATAAAATTCCGGATAATGTTGGATCAGTTGTGTATAGAGTGGATTTAACTCCAAGTTTATCCCAGGTACAAAATGTTTTTCATGTTTCGATGTTAAGAAAAGTATATGCCAGATCCATCTCATGTTTTGATCCCATAAGTAGTTCAGTTGGAAGGGAATCTCTCTTTTGAAGAACAACCAGTCCAAATTCTTGACCGCACAGAGAAATTGTTGTATAAGAAGGTAATTCACCAGGTAAAGGTCTATGGAAAAACCATATGGCTGAAAAGGCAACATGGGAATCTGAAAATGATATGAGGGATAAATACCCCCACTTATTTTGATAAGTAAATAAAAATTGTGACGACGCAATTCCCAAAAAGAGGGAAGGATGTAACATCCCAAGTAAATGAAGAATAAGACATATTTCATATTTATTAATATTTGTGAATTAAATATTAATTTTACTTTAAAGGGGTTTCTATGTTCGATTGCGTACCCGATACGCAACAACATGTTTCTTTGAAATCTTACGTTGCATACTAATAATATAATATTATTATTTTAAATGGTAGTTAAATACTAGAAGTTTTATTGGTAGGAATGAATGAAACTAACTAAAATATGATTATACATGTTTTTTAAATGTATTTACATTTATCCGATAAAAATATAGAGGCTTAAAATATGAATGAATCTTATTTTAAGCATAATTTACATTAAAAGGCCGATTTAACGCCTTTTAATGGTGAACCATCATTAAATATAGTTTTGGTCACATTAAAACATTCTAATTGGCCAAATAAAATCCTTATTTATAATAGTGACATCAAAATTTATTTTGTGTAAATTTTTGGAATTTTTCCAATAAAGTTCATTTTTTAATGAATAGTGAAAAATATTGTAATTTAATTCAAAAGTGCCTTTTAAATTAATATATTTAAATGGTTATATTATCTTTTTAATTTGTTTTAAATTGAAATTGAAAAATATTTTTACCATTTAATCCAACGTTGGTCATTGGAATTAATTTAACTTTGAAATTGGACATAAACAAGTATCAATCTTTCGATAGTTATTGTTTCTCAAAAACACATTATTTGTTTTGATAACAGAAATTAATTTTAAAATTAATTAATTCCACTTCTATGTTTTTAATTTGGAAAAATAGACATCATTTTTGAATTTGGAATATAAAATATATCTTAGGCTAAAGTTTTGGTATTTTTTTTTGAAAAACATCAATTTTTGATGAATAGTGAAACCACTTAGTGGTAGTTAAAAAAACCGACTCTTTCATTTAAATGAAATTTTACCACTTCTGTGAATTTAATTTCAAAAATCCAACATGCATGGTTGTTCTCAAGAAGTAAACTGTGGTTTATTAATATGAAAATAATTTTTGGTGAATAGTAACTTTTGACTTTTATTTACTGCGGTTAAAGGTAAATAAGGTAATTCAAGGTTAAAAGAATATTATAATAATTAAAAATTACCTTAAAACATGTCCAAACCTTATTGGTTGAGTCATTAACAACCATGAGAATCTTTGGGTTGATTTTGGGACCCCATTGAGCCACTTGGCAGTAACAATGACAATTTAGATTAATTAACTTAAAGTAAAGGCAAAATGACAAAAGCAAATATCGTTTAGTAAATTAATTTTTAGAAGGGGTTATATAAATTATCTTTTTGTCTGTAAATATAAATTTGAAAGATAAAAATATTTCCTACATGATAGTATTTTTTTATACTTTTTAGGCATCAAATAAATTAAATTATTTATGACACAATAATGATGCAGTATTTACCTCATTAATAAATAATTTAAATAAATAATATTATAATGATTAAAATATAATCCAAAACAAGTCCAATTTTGATTGGATGATTTTATTTTGAACATGGGTCATATTATCTTATACCTTAATTATTTATGGACCATTATAAACCGAATATCATTATATAATAAAATAATGTTTTCACAGTTTCCTAAAGAGCCCCTCCTCTCTCTTATAAATGGAGACCACTTATAACCAAATCCTCACACATCTCAATCCATTTGGCTCATCCAAACTCTACCTAATTAAGCTACCTACATACCTATCCTCCCCTAGAAGCCTTTCCTTAGGTAGAAGGCACTTCTAGAAGTCATTTTGGTTCAAACCAAAGGAAGTTACTCAAATTAAAGGTAACAGTTTCTCTAAAATTGTTTTCTTTTATTTTACTTCTCCAACACCTAAACTCTTTTTATTAATTTATTTTGTAACAAAACTAGTATCCCCAATATACTGGGATTTTTTATGAGAAATATCTGAACTATACATATACACACCTCCATCTAATTTATGAAGAACATAATGTTTCTTTGGATGGAAAACTAACACCTCACGAAACGATGATTGTTCGATTATCTTCTACTGCCTCTCATGCTGGCCATTATGATGGAACTGTATTTATATATGATATATATTATATTTATGTTTTGTTTATACTTATGTATTTTCCATTTATATCATGCCTTTATGGTTTCCATAGTGGGTAAATATGATAATCTCATTTGAGGAAGTGCAGACTACCGCCCCCTCAAAGTTATCTGACACGTTAATGCCTTATGTGGGATGTATAAAGGATAGAGTAAATGATATTATATATGATATTATACTGTAATTATAATATACCTATGTATAATTATGTTTAAATTCCATTAAAATAAGAAATAGAAATGAAAATACCGTTCATGTGTAGGTACGGCTTACCGTCTCCAAAAACGGTGCATTTCATTTCTTACCTTCATATGTTATGTAATATTATAAATACATTTATATGCTTGATATATATGATATATATGATATATAAATCATGAATATATTTATGGATATAATGAACCTTTGACCACATGAACAACATGCAATTATAAGAAGTCCATTTTTGACTCAAGTACCAAATATCGACAAAACGAACTTTATTAACATAAATGGTTGCATAATGTTTATAACATGGTAATAAGTGATATAAAAAGAAGAATAAACCAGAATAAGGTTCTTAAGAAAGTATAAATTAACTTTAGTTTATTAATTAGGATATTAGAGAACGATCGAGTCAAGTCAGACACAAGGTAAGGGAACTTCTTAACCCAATTTCCGTTCTTTGGGTTAATCTCCTACTTTCAAATTATGTCATGAAATGATTATGTCATATCTTGTATTTATACTTTCTTTATGTGTACTTATAGTGAATAAACATAATAGTTCTATTTTATTTAAAAATTATCTTCATAAGGGAATTCGTCTCAATCTCTTTTCATTGAGGCATATTTTATTTTAATACACGACTTTCTTTTACACGTTGTATAAACACCCTTGACTTTTTAATTGGAATATTTTTCTACGAAGTGTTTTACTAAATGACAAAAAGGAATGTTTCTTTTAACTTAAGAGGTGACAATGACCATTTCTGCCACCGCGAGTATTATTTGATCTTTGGCTTCCTCAACAAGCCGTTATATTATTAAAAGAAAATAAATATCATATACTCTTTTATGTATTTTGGTATTTAAAATGGTTTTGATAATGGATTTGTTATGTCAATATATTTAATTGATATATTGTGATTGAAATGTGAAATTTTTTTCTTTCCTTTATATTTTTTT
The DNA here is from genome assembly GCA_963277665.1 of Viscum album. Classification (NCBI taxonomy): domain Eukaryota; kingdom Viridiplantae; phylum Streptophyta; class Magnoliopsida; order Santalales; family Viscaceae; genus Viscum; species Viscum album. The sequence goes on from OY728139.1 coordinate 492,479,907, forward strand.
TATGTCTTCTAATTTTATAATGGTACTTGGACATTTCATGGGTGGATACGTGATAAACCAAATGACAGGTGGTGCCGTGAATACCAGGATGTGTGGTTACGTTATAACCACTAATGAATTTACTATGGATGTCGGCCGTATGGATATTCCACTTAGTGATATGTGTGGAAGTTGACCGTATGGTTATTCCATTTAAGAATGTTTATGTCCCAAGTTACCTTTATATGTTATGTGTTCATTATATGGGTTTTATGGTAATCTTTTAGTTAAAAAAACGGTATGTAATGATGTTTTATTCAGTGAAGAGTATTTACTACTTCATAAATGTGAAAATTATCACTTATGTTAAAGTATTCTTGGTTTACATGTTGTTTTGAAAAAACTAACAATTTTTCTTCTTTGTATCCCTTACTAAGCTTTTTATGCTCATCCCATGTTTTTGAAATGTTTTTCATAGGACATAATGTGGAATAGGGTCAAGGATGAGATCAAGGAAAAGTCATGTTGTCATAAACATGGAACTAGACATGACTATTTTTTTTCAAGAGTTCATGTTTTGTAAAAAACAATGGAAACTATGTAGAAGTGTCTACTTTGTAATATTTTAGGATGTAATAGTTATGTCATAATTCTCTAAACTCAAAACCTGAAAAGATCCACAATGTGAATTATTCATTTAATTCAATATTATGTAATGTTTAAGGCTGGTTCCTTATATCTGAAGTAATGTTACCCAAGGGCATATCCCTTTATGAGTTCCACACTCTTCGATTTCAAGAGGTTCACATTAAAGACATAGTAGATGTTGGAGGTGGGCTTGGCCATGGAGGCAAGGTGATCAGCCACTTTATTCCCTTTACACCACATGTGAAGCACTTTCATATTGTTATTGGGAAGTATACTCAGGCTCATTCGAATGGTGTAGGTTATCGGCCATGGGATGGACCCAACACCCTTAATGGAATTATGTAGAATTAGGGAATCTGTTTTCACCTCAGAGATATAGATATTGTCTTATTGGCAAAGAGAGTGGCCAGTAAGGGCGACCTTAGCTTCTGCATGGAGAGAAGACCCGCTGCCCAGAAAATCAGAGAAGGCCATTAATGACCGCACCTTTGGAGTCTCAAACAACCCAAACTCAATGAATGGTTCCCAAGTGATATGATCTATTGGTATTATGTTTCAGACCACAGGTTGGAGGGATCCAGTGCACCCAGAGGGATCATGGAACATTACTGGGAATATGGGAGATAAGAACATGGAGAAGCATCCGCTGTAATGTATGAGCATCCCGCTATTCATTAAAAATCTTAACTATATCCAGCAGTAGTTTCTTGATATCCACAATGATGTATTTACCAGAGGATTGACTCCCTCAAATTTCATCTTATTCTGAGCCTGCCAATGATACTAGTAGGTCAAGTGGAGCATGAGCTTATGGCCAGTATTCTCTACGCTAGATACACCCGATCCGTTAAAACAACTCTCTAGGAAAGAGGCCATGGAAAGAAGTGGAGTCAATGAGGTAGTAAAATAACCAAAATGCTTCCAGATCTCCAGTTCCCAAGAACCCTAAAAAAATGTGAGCCACCGTATCTTCTCAGTAAATTTTTCAACAAAAGCACCTAGAGGCCATACTGATGCCGAATCATGTGATATTATCCCCTAAGAGAAGTGCAGTGTTCCTAATCTGCTAGAGGAGGAAGTTGATCTTCGTTGGGATTATCCTACACCATAGGGTATCATACCAGCTATCCGAAGAAGTATGTGTATCCAAGAGTACCCAAAAGTCCCTAGAAGAGAGGGTTCTCGAGAAGACGGAGTGAACACACACCTGTCCGCCTAATCAGTGACAACAATGATATTGAACAATTCCTTCTGGTCCTTATCAAGCACTGTTGAAATAAAGGACGAATTCATGGAAGCTTCCTTGAACATAATATTAGGAGTAGGGCACCCTGGAAACCCAACATCAATCCTAGTCCAGTTCTTGTTCCAAAATTATAAGGTACCATTCCCCACAATCCAGGGGGTAAAGGGTTGAATAGCTGTAATGAGAGAGCGGATCTTGGACCAGAAGGGAGTTTCACGACATCCGTCCTGAGCCAATCCCTCTCTCTATCTTCCTTCCATAGCATTCCCCTAAAGTGAATGATTCTCTAGGACCTCCCATGAAAATTTATCATGTATTCAATGGATAGTATCACCATGACTCTTAACATTGACACCACCATGTTGTATAAGATGGTACATTTTGACTCACGTGGCCTAGTTCCTTTTGCCTTCCTAGAGAGAATCCCAAATAAAGCTTGATAAGATCCCATAAATTCTACAAAATATCTTCCTTGGGCACACAGACTGAGGAATATGCGTGAACATGGGTGGCTAACAAGATGTTATTCACTAATGCAATCCACCGCCTAATGGAAAGAAACTAGTTCTTCTAGCTGAGCACTCTATCCCCAATTCGGCTCACCAGATGGCCAAACTCATGAATCTAGAGCCTCCCTGAGGAAATGGGAGCACCCAGGTGGTCCATCAGACAACTACCTCTCTGCATGACAAAGTAATTACACAAAAATGAGTCCCACCTCCCAGAGAACGTTTTAGAGATAAATTGATTTATCTTAGCAGTATTGATACTCTGGCCACTCCATTGGAAATATGTTTCTAGGGCTTTAGTGAAACCTCAAACTGATCTCTAATTGGAATTCATGAAAACTATGGTGTCGTCTTCAAACATAAGGTGGGTAATATAAAGAGAGCTCAATCTCCTGCGATAGGGAATCGTCTCACCATTCGACACACACCTGATAATGAGCCGACACAAATCATCCTAGGCTAGGATGAAGAGGCTTGGAGACAAGGGGTCCCCTTGTCTTAGGTGGCTGGAGGCCTTGAAGAAACAATGCATTTTACCCATGTAAGATACTGCAAGACAAGACATACTAACGAACCTGATGAAAAGATCAATATACTAAGGAGAGAACCCCATACCTGAAAAAACCAAGTCGATGATGCTACACTCGATTTGATCATACTCCTTATTCATATCAATATTGATGGCCATGTTAGATCCATGAGTTTTAATATCAAGGTTCTTGAAGAGATCTTGGGCCAAGGAGATTGCACCTTGGATTCACCTACCCTTCAGGAATCCATGTTGTTCCAGGGACACCCATTCTGGGAGGTGAGGTGCAATCCTAGAGTTGATGATACTGGCCAGAATTTTGTAAGTCATGTTACACATACTCATTGGTCTGAAGTGGGTGAGGGATGAAGGGTTCTTGATCTTGGGGATGAGAACCAGTTTGGTGGCTAGTGAAACCCACGATAGGCTCCCTCCCCTAAAAAAATATTGAATTGTGGTAGGGAAATCATGCTTAATCACATCTCGTGCAACTCTGTAGAATGAGTCTGGGAACCCATCCGGGCTAGGTGCACTGTCTGGATTAATGTTGAGCATAGCCGCATGGATCTCGGCATCATCAAGGATGGAACCTTGAATCTCATTGATCTGGGGAGAGATGACGTTTGTAATAGCTTCAAGGATGTCCTCATTCATCCCTGGATAGCCATTAGGCATACGTGGGTTGGGACCTGCTAGAAGATCAGAGAAAAAGGTATGAGCACTAGCCCCCACAACATCCTGGTCTGCCGAAGAGGTTCCATCATCGAGCACAATTGAGGGGTTCGAATGACGTGTCCATTCCTTGATGCATGCATGGAATAAGTCCGTGTTTTCCCCCTCCCTTAACCATTTAATTATGGATTATTCCATTACCACACTTTCTTTCACAATAAAGAGATCAGTGAGGGAATCCTTTTTCCCAGCTAACTCCTCAAAAGAATAGTCATCCCAATTCTCCTCCATGGTGGTTTCAAGTCTATTGACGGTATCCATAAGCTCATCAAGATCCTTTCTAATGGATGGAAGAGAGTTAACCTAAACTTGGAGCGCCTTATTCAACCTACTCGTTTTATCCTTCAAAGCTATCCACGGATGACCCTGGTGAGGACCTGCCCAGACCATACTGACCAAATAATGAAAACTGAGTTGAGAGATCCAGTTTTGATAGAATCTGAACATGGAATGATTATGATGTCTATAGAAAAAGGAAACTAGAAGCGAGGAATGATCAGAGAGCCCTTGAGCTAAATGATCATCCTTGGCCTCATCGAACATGGAGATGGCTTTCATGTTGGAGAGGCAGCAATCAATACGGCTCCACGAGGTCCGGTTTCCCTTTTTATTATTACACCGTGTGTAGTGGTCCCCTGAAAATTCCATGTCCATAAGCCCTTTATATTCCATGAACAACACAATTTCAAGATACACATCCCAGTAAAAGGACCCCATCCTTTCCTCTCCTCAAGGCTTGTAACAATGTTAAAATTACCCTTGATGATCCATGGAAGATTTGAAAGATCAAAAGCTTACAGACCACTCCATAGAGATTCCCGATTTTCGGAATCACAATCCTATAGATGAAAGACATGAAGATGCAATTGTTCCCCTATGACACCCTCGTGGTGATTTGTTTGTCATCCGCCACAACACTGTCCACCAAAATATTCTTGTGCCAAAAGATCCAGATGTGACTATTGGGGGGATCAGCATGCATGAATCAATGAATCCTAAGTTTGTGAGAAAAACCATTGATTTTCACTGGGCTCTGCTTGTGCTCAAGGACCGCTACAATTGATATTTTCTAGTTTCTAACCTGAGAGGTAATGAAGTCGGACTTCACCCGGGCACCAAGGTTGTGGGAATTCCAAATGAGGACATGTAACATTAAAATTATAGAGCCATGGCAGTGGCCCCAGGGTTCCTAACCTTGTTGATGTGGTTGGATGAACACTCCCTATATTCCATAGATTTGGATCTTGTGCATATCCCTAATTATTATGAATCACCAGAGGAGAGGGGAAAGGAGCATTCAGTGCTCGGGTATCTGTCTTGACCTGACCCCTAACCGAGCTATGAGGAAGCAGGGTGCCAAAACTGCCTTCCATAGTAGAATAAACTAATCAACTATGTTTTTCTGGAGTTTGACTGGTTTCAGTCCAGGAACTGGTGGAAATGGCTCCCAGAAGGAGGGGCTCCTTGGAAGCAGGATACCCTTGAACATCCTCTAGGAAGGGAAGCCCAAAATAAGTAATCCTCATTTAAGGATAAAGAGCTAGAGAGCCTAGACCCCCCCACCCCCCACCCCCCCTTCAATACCTTCATAACATCATCCATCTGATGCCTCTGGATAATTGACAATAAGGGGCTGAGAGGATGAGTTGGGAAAGTCTGAAGGCTCTGGGGAAAAAGCGGTACAAAGGCCGAGCTTGGGGTGGAACTAACCACCGCCTGCTCCATAACACCATCCCACGTCACCTAGGTGGGGAGGGGAAGAATATCAACCAATTAATCATCAAGAGAAACTGGTGGAGGCTCTTTATCATCTACCAATTCCAGCAGTGGAGATACCCTAGCAGCGACCATGTTGACCTCTCAAAGATGTTGGTGATGGACACCCTAATGAAGCTTTTGACAAACCTGTACTGAGTGTCCTTGAAGCAAACAGTGTGAGAAGTACCTTGGGAGAACCGGGTAGAGGATGGGTAGGTCCCAGTAGAAGGAGTCCTCCATGGACAGAGAGATATTATTCGGGAGCGGAGAAGAAGAGTCCACTTCCACAGAAATGCGAGCCACATATACATCCTCACACTAGAAGGTTCGATCATCTGAGAAAAGAAAACAACTAGGGGTATCACCAATAAACTTGAGGAAGCACACATTATGAAATGGCAGGGGGATTCTAGGAAGAGAAATCCAAACGTCTGCGAGGGAACACTCCTTACCCTTGTGAATCTCCGAAGACCACCGCGACAAATTAAATTTCCATCGACCCCATGCATGGGGTGCCTTGCACCAAGAAAAAAAATGAAATCCTCCTATGATCTGAGGAAAATGAAAATGGTGTTCTAATGCACTGATGAAATGCAGACTAAAGCATTCAGGCCCCATGAAAGAACAAACTGATAGAATGCCTCGAGAGACAGTTTGGCACCCCAAAGCGCACCACAAGCATCCACCTGAGGCAGGCCGAGGAATCTGAATATACCTGAACTGGGACGTACATGGATACAAAATAACCCACCCTCAACCCCTGAGACGAGGGTAAGGTTACTGCCAGAAAGAAGGATCCCGAGGAATCTATGCGAGGACCATGAACAACGTCCCCGTAGAAAGGTCCATCTCAGAGGGGAGGAGGAATCGGTTTCAAGGGCAGATGTGGGGGAACCAAGCCATAAGAGGAGCCAAGAACTAGGGGTAGTAGGGTATTGGGACACGGTGGAGGCAAGGCCGACATAAAAGCAATGGTCAAAGATTTGAAAAGAGAGGTGGTGCATAAGGCGTGTTCGAACACAATTTTCTTGGTGAAAAATCATTATACTATCCAATTATTATTATTATTTTTATAAGAACTATATCTATCCTAAAGAAAAAAAATAGAACTATAATGTTTTTAAACAAAATGGTGTCAGATATTTAGTTATTGATGATCTTTCAAGTGAATGTTGTGTGAGGCCATTGTAATGAACATAGAAATGCTACCGTTGGTGATTAGACTATAAAGAAGTGGTATTTTAAGAGAAACTGTGGGTTGGTTCCCTGTAATGTTGAGAATTCCGTGTTTCAAACCCTCAAACCGCCATATTTTTAATAAAAAAATAAAAACAATGATGATGATGATGGTCATTTTAAGAGTTTTTAACACATTAGAAATCACAAATCTGTTTTTCAAAACTCTTCTCAACATGAACTTTAATTTCTTAGTAATATTAATACTTTAGAGAATTAAAATTTTAAGGAATCATTGAAAGGATTGTAATTCCATTATAATTGTTTTTCTTTCTTAATTTTTGTACAATCATTGTATTGATCATGGGATTCTGTGGATAGAAAGAAGGTGAATCTAATCTATCAGATTTTGGGCTTTTGGGGATATGAATATAGATGTCAATCATTGCATCAATGTATTTCATGGTTAGGAAGATATAGTTTTTTCTAATCATCGCATCGACGGCTTTCCTTGTAAGGAAATATAGTCATTTATATGAGGTATAAAACCATCAATACCTTATTTCAGGGTTTCTGACTACCATAACATGTAGGTTTGATGATTGAATTATTTTAATATAGAATGTATGTCATTTGTACTTTTATAAGTTGTGTAATTCTTATTATACAAGATATATTTTTTTTAATGTGCATTGAATTATAATTATAATATTAATAATTATATTTTTAATAAAAATTTTATTGGTGTGTTTGTAATATTGAAAATACATGATATGATATTATCAAACAATATGTAACTTTGATTATAATACTTGGATTATTAAAAAAATATGAGCCCAATCATTTTTACTTAGATCCATTTATTAACACATTTGGGTAGCTCATTGTTGACAGAGAAAATTCTAAAAATAATCATCGTCATGATAAGGAGATTACATTTAGTGATAATTTATTATTATTAATATCTACATTATATAATGTTATGAGATATAGAAATAATGAAAATTTATTCCCAAAATATATCATTCCCTTTAAAATTTATGATAATATTTATGAAATTTCCTATATATTGGTGCTTCACCATATCACTTTCATGTTTATAATAAGTTCTACACATCTGTGTTAATAAAATACATATCTGGTACTTCACTTGTACTAAAATCAAAGATCATACCACTCGAGAGTGGTATATTTAATGATGAAAAACAGGTGTAGAATATAGATTATGGAGAGAAAGTGAAATGGAACAATACTAATCACATAGTCAATGTTTTTTTGTGAAAAAATAATTTTTAAGAAGGTATGTGGGAACATGAGGGCTTGATGATGCATAATTATCCTTAATTATTTTTATGAGAGTGAAAGAATATGGGGAGATAAATTTTTATAAATTTTTTAAATTACTTAACCCAACAATTTTTTGATATATTTCTCATAAATTTTTTTGTGTGTCCTTGTTATCATTATTTACATGCAACACCATGTGTAAATTAACCTTGATATACTACTGATATATTACTATTAAACGATATTGAAAAAACCTATCCGTTTGATAAATCGACATGAATATGACTAATAATATTATGAAAATTATGTCAATTTTTCTTCAAGGAAAAATTATTTATTAGTTCATGGAAAATAAGACAGTAATTTTAAAAAATAAGTGTACTATTATTTTATTTTAAAAGATTAAAATTTAATATATATATATATTATGTGTATTGATCACTAATTAACACCGATTGTGATGAAATATATTTGTACATAATGCGAATAAAATAATTATAATTTATGCATTAATTATTAATTGGTTATAAATAAATATAAAATAATTATATGTTATGAAGAGATTGTTTTACAAAAAAAAATTGTTTGGATTGTATTTAATCTCAATATATTGAATTAGTCCATATTTATTAATGAATTTAATGTAAGATCATGATAATATAATTAATAATTTTTTAAAACAATTATCTAATGGTATTTACTCATTTTGAAAAATGCATTAAATTCTAATTAATACTTAAAAAGGATTTTGACAAAACGTTTTTCATTAAATCTTGTGCAATTATTTTAAAATGAATATATAAATTCTATATAAATTGAATTTTAAAAAATTATTTCCATATTTATAATACAAATTTTCAAATTTAGTAATGAGTTCTATAATTTCCCAGCCTCAGAATCCATTGGATCCAGAGAACCACATGGCCTCATGTATTCTTCCCTATATGACATAGGTTGCTGAATAGTGGAGAGATCATAATAAGAAAAATGGGGTTCTATTCCCTCATCCATGTATCTTGGTACCTTCCCACTTCCTTAGGAAGAAACCGGACACAACCTATGCACTGGAATAATATGAAAACATAATTTTTTCACATGAATCAATATGATCATCTAAGGTTTGAGAATAAAAATCACTAGGGGTCCCCAAGAACCCCTAACATTGCCTATTATATTCTTTCATCTTCATAATAACAAGTATTAAAAAAACACGATTGATGATTCATCACACTTTAAAAAACCCGTTGTGAACTTTGATGTAGTACACCCGGCCATTAGATAATCAGGTTCTACACAATACATATGACTATTACAGCACCTACAATATCATCATTCCAAAATCCTTCCATAACCTTGTGACATCATACAGATTCAAAATCCATACCTGAAAAATATGGGTAGTTCGGAGTCCAAAACATTCACCCAATATTGACAGAATCATGGAACATTATAATACACAAAGCGAAAATCGATCCCTAATCACACTAGGGTGTTACATCAATCATACAATATACCATAACCAGACCTATAGGTTGCTCATCATCCCAAGAAACTACGAGGAAAAAAATAATATGTTATCCCAAACCAAATACACATCCTCCAAGGTCATTGATCTGATACCTTTGAATCAGAGCATTGTCATCAATTATCCCTTCCAAAAATTAAACTATGGGGGTCAATTACAATATCCAATCCACATGAAATCATGGGAAGCCTTTCCAATGATCCAAGAAATGCATGGAATGGTCCTAAACCATAAAATTGAAGGAAAAATAAATGATCATCCACTGATCCAAGACTCTATAGAAAGATACTGAGGATCCAATCTATCTCTACATACACAAGAAATATAACATCATGATTCCAAACACAATTTTCCTCATAGAAATTTCCCACATTCCATAGGTACTTAATATTTCATCCCACCACACTTCTCAATAGATGACATATATTTATAGTCGTTCATATATATTCCCTCATTGGAAATAATCAAAAATCAACGAAAATGATGCCTATATATGGTTCTACCACAATGAAGTCTATCAAAACTCCCAGTTCAATGCCCTGGGATAATCCAATGAAATAATGTTCTACGTGAACTAGTCCGTAATAAGATAGATACAACTCCCGTGTAAACCCATTTGAAATACTTTTTCATTTCCCCAAACAAATCATCCCACTATTATTATACACTTAGAATAAAATCCTTCATGATGAGGGAGCTCCCTTCATCGTTGAGACTTTTGGTTGTCTCATCTTTCATCATCCAACTAAAATCAGAACATTCATTCCCACCATCAATAGGTAATTGAACAAAAGATATAATCACCCCAACATGCCCTCCAAGACCTTCCAAAAATTTTGTTTTATCTTTAATAACACCCACTTCTTGTGGATACTTATTTTTCATGAGATCCAAAATCATCTAAGTACCCAAGAGAACTTGTTATCATTCCTGAAGAGCTAATACATTTTTTACCTCACCTAAGGTCTACAACGGCCCTTATACCGCATTCCATAACCCATGTGACATATGAATGCATGAAATCTGAATAATAAAAAATAATATAGTTTTCTCTTATAGTGGTCACCTAGTTAGAACATATTTTTACCACAAACATTCTATTCGGTGACAAATCATCTTATACCATGCATGAATATTCTATGATCATTCAATCCAATGAATCAGCATCCATGATCTCGAGCATTTAATACATGATGAAAATAATAAATAATTCATTTTAGAAACTTATAATTAATTATTTAATTTAAACTAAAGTAGTATAATCTCTAGGAAACACAAAATGAACCACTATAGAGCTAAAACCCATATAAACCACCCTTAGAAGGTCTATAACCACTCCTTGACATCATCTATTTTGAAATCCATATCAATATATGATGATTCCACTAAATATTCAATTAGCTTAAATATAAATTATTAATTAAATTCACTGATAATCATACTTCAACACAAAATGCTTCTAATAATAGATATTTTTTACAAGATGCACTCTTCACAATAATTGTGAAGTCCCCATTTTTCAGGAATGATTTCATAATAATCTAGTAAAATAACCACCCAAAACCAAACATAAATCAAAATAAAAAAACCATGTGATGTGGGAATCCAAAATATAATCAACTAGATTAACCTACATCGAATAATTTTCTCAAAACCCCTATAACCATCCCAACGTGATGGGGCATCAATAAAGTGAAAGGAGAGAAATGTTTTCCCATGAATAAAATATAACAAAGCCCCTTATCAATAAGATAATTGAGTATACTTGAACATTAAATAATGGGGATGCCTTGGATAAAATCCCCAATCCAAGAAAACCCTTTGTTGGACATTTCCACCCATCATTTATCTAATATTTCTCTTCTAATTGGTATTGGTACATCATCTAGTTGTTGGGACCATATAGAATGTTTTGTCTCTCTCCAGGACCACAATATAGCTGGTGGGGCTCACTAGCTTTCCATTGAATAGTACAAAATTTATAAAGCCACTTGACCACCTCCATATTCCCTCTAATTATTTTTCCAACCTCCCAATCAACCATTGAACCTTAAACCGCATAAAATAATATTTTTATAGTGATTAAAGCTCATAACCACATTTTGAGTCTTTATATTCCAAACTAACCATCTATAAAAGGGAAATTTAAAATTCCATAAGGATTTCCAAACCCATAATGACACTATTAATTAAAACCCTAAAACATAGTCATTATCATCATCTATGAGCAGTTGAGGAATCAGAACCATGTTTCCCAACCTACATAGGTCTTGAAAATACAGACTTTTCACCATATTATATCCCTTAACCCCCAATGTACTTCCACTGCAAATCTCGAACATAAATCCTAGTTGAAATAACTTTTGGTCTGATCCCTATATTACACTCATCATATGTCATGTGATTCTCTCAAAATGGTACAATGATCCCTATGTCAAAACCATGAAGAACCCCAAGTTGGTGTTCCAGTTGACCATTTCCAAAAAAAAATACCAGGCACTAACACCTCCACATCACAAAACCCCATGGATGATCATAACAACCCACACAAAGAGGCATAAAAACATTTTATATGCATCAAACCCAAACTATAAACTAGAATCCCACTTTAATTACATGGATAAATAAAAATCTATAGTCTCCAACTTTCATGATCCCACCTGAAAGACTGAAACACCTTTTACCTAAAACATGCCCAAATCACTCCAAAACTACTCTCAACCTGATGCAAGCACAGAAATTCCAACTAAAATTACACCTAAACATCAAAGATGGTATTTACCAAAGAATCATGATTATTCATGTTCACCCAATAACCAACATGCCAATTCTACATCGACCATCCATGATCGATATCACCTCCTACCAATCAATTTTTTCCATGTTCAAAAGTCGGTTTATGGGTTCCTGGTACCCTGCTACATGAGTCCAGTACAACCACATTAACCAAAACAAAATAACACCAAAAACCACAAACCATTTTTTGGAAACCCAAACTAGGGCACACGAACATCAGAAAGGCTGGCCAAACCCACCAAGGATTACCATGAGCGTCCCCTAGCGCGACCATCGACACCGACCCAAATCCACACTTTGAAAATTCCAGAGGAATTCACCTAGCCTTCAAACGATGAAATAGAGCTCCAGGATCCACCCCCAAAGACGTCAAAGAAAACCAGAATGATAATGACCATATCCTAATGCCATTAGCACCCTAACCCATAGACAACACAAAAGACCCACCAAACCAATTTAAAATAAATGTGAGAAACAAACTCAATCAGTCCAGAGGTGAAGCCTCATAAGAAAATGAAATGTTACCAAAGAAAATCCATAGACTATTAGTGCTTTCTTCCCTATATAGAATCCAATTCATTAGACATACCTTAGCCTCATGATCTTCCCCAATAACATCTTCAAATCGGTCCGACATTTTTTCCCATGTTTGGATATACTCTTCTTTGCTGATTTTTCGATCATTGAAGCCACTAATTAAGATCAAATCCTGTTTGTGAATCCACTTAGCCTACACGCTGTTTACCTCCACATTTATTGGTCTTTCAATCATATCAGCCTCTTCATGTGGGATGTTAACATACATATATTCCTCTTCCATGTTCTCCTCAGATAAAATGATGTGTGCTTTTTTTTATTTTCTGTTTTGGTAGCTCTTCCTATTTCATTTTTGTTCTCCTTGACCAAAACCTGAGAATCCTCCTTCATGACAACCATGGAAGATGACATTTCTTTCTAACCTGGCTTATATTTTTTACCTGACCGTGTTTCCATCGCCTTCAGTAAAAATGAGTAGTCCTTGTGTTCTCTCCCTTTATTCTTCTTAAGTAACTTCCCCACCTCAAGGGCCTTGTCAACTCCCGTACCCCCCTCAATCTGTCCATCCCCTCCAACCTGAGCCGACTCATTAGCATCAAAACACCCAAAGGGGTTGTATGTCATAACACCATCCTAGATCAAACTCTTCCATGTTGGTGTCTTGGTGCCCCCCGAAGAAGCAACACACTTATCTATAGAGGTTTCAGACACCTCCACCCCTATTATCCAAGACACTAGTTCCTTATGCAACTGAAAACTAGTCTCCTCAACCCACTTGACCATATATTTACCATTTACAGCACCCTTAGATCGTCCTTGATCCGAGAAAACATCTTCTCCACAGAAGGATCAGCTGCCTGCATTGAAACTGTTTTACTCTGCACCTCTATGCTCACAACCTGAAGACCAGCATCAACCTTCCCCACCTACATTGAGACCATTCCCTAGTGAGAACCTCATCTGCAATCTGCAGCCGCGTGACCCGGTCGGCGACAAGCTGAACAGAACTCCACCCAGTGCTCAAAAACCACTGGTTGCTTCCACTAGACCTCTTCCCCAGCTTCAATCCATACCGACTCAACCGGAGCCTTCGACACATCAACCTCCATGCACATACGTGGGATGATCGGGTGACTCAAGATAGCAGTACGAGCATCAACACAGAAAAAGTGACCCACTATATTACCTAGAATACACATAATAATAGTATTTTGAAAAGGGTTAGGTAATTGAGGAAGACATACCCAAACCGGAATTGTTGTAGAATCACGGTTCAGATCAATATTAGAGCTCCAATGAAATGGAAAGAAGTTTCATCCTCCGCACTTCTTGGGCACACTCGACAAAGCTCGAGTCAGATATTCTAGTGTAGAACATCTCACCGTCAACTATCTTTGACCCAAAAAACCAATAATTGCCCGTTCTCAATGCCCATAGGAATCAAAGATGAATCTGTCAAATTTGTCCACTAAAGGCCTTTTATTCCAAAATCACTCAACCAATTTAAGATTAAGTAGTCCCTCTACCTCCATAAACTCCAAAGTAAACAACGAGAAAACAGGATCGCCATCCTGAAGACCAGGGACATTGGGACCAAGGTTAAACCCTGGGAAAGACGGGACGGAACTAGGATCAGTGAAGTAGTGAAAATCACGCTTCTTGTCATTTTGAAGAAACCAAGAATCCTCCCCCCTCCAATCGACTAGCAGGCGAGGGGGGGAAGTCGCCGAAATCATTAGGGTTACGCCATCACCAGACGAAGTAGGAGCTAAAGCCGACCCGTCACCTCCATCGATATCACCTCATATATGGACCTTACCATATGAAATTCATTCACCTGCGATCAATATGATACTCCCCACCATAAGAGTGACTTCACTATCTACCATCAAACTAAACATCCAACTTCATACCCCATTTTCTATCCCACACTTAAATGAATGTTTAGAAATGTCCATCCTACTTATACATGAGTTACAACTCTAAACACTAATACCCACTAGTTCCCCATTCACTAGAACATTATTCTCAGCATATTCAATACTCATCAAGAAGAGGGTCATGCCCTCTTAACACCCATTAGTGTTTCCCCCACCATATGTCCTTGATTATATATATCCCATATATATAACCAAAAATTGATCCTATTGTAATCACGACGGTCATACTTAGTTACTACACATTTTTAGATGAATATTCAATGCATTTCCCAAATACATGCATCAAGATCGTAACAATATAGGGTATTTGGAATCATGGAAACATAAAGAACTACTTCAAACATGAACTTCATCATATCCCACTAAATTAATCATAACTATAGCCTATTTTATATGTTTCATACATAATACCTTTCTTCATAACCAAGGTAAAAGAAAAATTTTAAAGGGTGATATTAGATGCCTTAAAATGGTAAATATGGGAGATATCAACCTAACATAATTATATGTGCATTAGAACATTACAATAATATCTAAAAACCCTTACCTTATTTTTATATATTATAAAAATTATTCATGTAATAAATCTTTTAAGTTCACTAGACTTGAATCTGAATGAAATAAAAGAACATAAGCTATGATAACATTACATTATAATAAGACATATAATTATAGAGTATATAGAAGATTAAAAAAATTATAAACCGGTTTAAATAGAATAATGTTCATTCATTATGTTCTGGACATAAAATCATACCCTCACATAAACATATATACATGAAATTAGGTTCATATATGAAATTATGGACACGAAATATGGTCCATGTTTAACCCTATAGTCATGAATAAAGGAATATAAATAACATTATAAACATCAAAGAAAGAACATGGATGAACACATTGAAATGAATTAAGTTCAACAAATAAAATTATAGACATGAAAGTAGGTGGACACAAATCCTTATAGACATGAAAGCAGGTCCATGAATAACATTTTGAATTTCACATCAGGTTCAAAAATTACATAGTTAACTATTGGATTCAGAATCATTGACAAATGAATTGAAAGGATATATAGTCCACAACCATCAGATGAAGGAAATAATACATTTGTGTTCCAAAAAATCGTAAAAAATTCATCTTATCAGAACATGTGAAATTAAATGGTTTTTTAAAATATTTCATTATATAATAAGCCATGGAAATAGAAAAGGTTCCATAAAAATTTCTTCATCAAAATCATTATCCATTAGAAGCATGAGTAACAATGATATACATGGATAATTTCTATAATAAATAACAATAAAAATAAAATGGTGTCATCGTAGATGGATAATTATTTTAATAGATCACTTGGACATTTCTTGATGAAAAAAACCTTTTTAATTTGAAAATATCTTTTTAAAATTAATGATTTATAAAAAACAATAAAATTTCATTTAAAAATGATGTTAGAAGCATATAAATGAGACTTGAATAATATAATCAGACATATCGGTCAATAATTCATTTCATATCACACATGTTAAATAAAATATTCCTTCATCATTTTTAGTAAAAGTTAAAAGATCCTTTCTAGGAAAATGATAAGATAGTTCGTTTTTAAATGGTTTTTTAAAGTTAAATCTTGTTTGGAATTTTATTTAATCAATCACATTAGAATATAAAAAATTTATTAAAAACATTTTTATAAAACATTGATATAGAATACAAATAATATCAACCGAAGTGATAAATAATGTCATGTTTTCTTAAAGTTTATTGATCTTTTGATTAAATAAAGTGAGAAAAAATTAAAAGAAAACATGTATTATCATGAAATTAATTTATTATAAGAAGAACCATGAGTTTATTAAGATATAGATCATAATCTATCATCATTCTAAACATAGTCAGAAACAATATCATTAAAAATGACATTGTAATAAAAAATTACTACAACCTTTGTAACATTTGAATGGTAAACCCAATTAAAGAATACCCTAAAAAAATTAAATATAATGAGAATAAATATAATTATTATATATAATATTAAATAAGTAGTATATAAAACTCATAAAATAGTACATTTTCACCTCATAACTTAGGCGCCAAAGAATGAAATTTGGGAAAAAATCCCTTACTACTTTAATATTATTTTGAATATAAGACCCATTAGAGAATAATATAAATTGAAAATTTAAATATATATAAAATATTTATATGAATTATATTAATTTTTATAGGGGTCGTTTTAATACCACATTGAGGAAACAAGTGGGGATTATTTTCTATTTTTTCCATAAATAAAAGAGATAACAGAAATCACATACCTTATGTCTTGATATACGTCATATATGTTCAGAAATCCTATATATTTAATATTTGAATATTATAAATATTTTAAAGAGAAATAATTAAATATATATTTCCATTTAAGATTTTCTTAGGTCATTTCATTTCCCTTTTATCAACAATTCCTAGTTCAAATCACTTTTAGGTTTGTAAAATTTTGGTTTTTCATGAATATATTGGTTTAGTATCATCAATATTTTTTTTAATTAGAAGGGTTCCATCATATAAAAAATGTTATGAAATATATATTATATACATTTAATATATATTTAATTATATTATTCCATTAATTTATAGATAAAAAATAAATTATGTTGTTCATGGAGATGATAGGTTGTACATACGAATGACAGTTGTCTCCATTTTCACGTCAGATGAAACTAAAAAATAGTAAGTATTATATTAACATTATATAATCAATTTTATTTCATATTAAAAAATATTTTCATTTAATATATCTTTATAACATTCCATTTAAATCATGATTTTAGAACAAATCACATCGCTTTGTGAGGATATCTTCCCCATTACACATGTGATTTGTTATCGTGTACTCATCGAACTAAAGGTATGAAGGTATATGTGATATAACAATTAAAAGTAATTATTAATTAATAAATATCATGTAAATATGTTATATAAATATTTTTATCTATCCATGTGAGGTGATGAAGGAAAATGTACTATATCAATTCCTGAGGCAATAATCTATTATAAATACGATGGATAGTTTCATTTCCCATTTGACGGAAGAAGATCTTGATATTAGTTATTCCATAATTAGAATAACATATAATTATATATATATATATATATATATATATATATATATTATTTTAATTTAATTAATAATAAAAAAATGATGGTGGTAAGAGGAGGAGAAAAAAGAAAGAGTTTAGTGATGAAAATTACCTTCACATAGGATAACCACTTTGGGATCTATTAATAGTGACATAATGGTTGGAATTTAAAGAATACCTATTGACCTATAATATAGATAATAATGTTTTGATGATATTTTTTCAAGATATAGATGATCCAAATGGCTTGATATGTGTGAATAATTGGGGAATCATGGCAGAATTTAATAATTGAGGAGTGAAATTTTTGTAAATTTAAGAAAAACATCAATAGTACAGATTCACACATATACTAAATTCATATAAAAATGAAAAATAATGGATTTTGTGGATTTTATGGTCTATCCAAACCCCCTACACATAATAAAACACATATTTTAATCATTTTTTCTTAACATATATGTTTCCATAATATTACCATTATATTTTTTCACAAGGTAACAATTCATTTTATCTGGGTGATTTATCATTTAAGACTAGAGATATAATGAAACTTATTATATAATTTGAACACAATGGTTATAAATATAAAATATAATTTGTCAAATAAAAATTCCATGGACATGGAGAATTAATTTTATCATAGTTTCTATAAATGTGAAAATCCTTGTTTCCCCTTAACCATGGTAATAATGTTTTACTATATATGGGTCAATATAATTATTATAAAATTTAAATGTGTACATGAATGGATTACGATTGATATTTTTAAAAATTTGCTAATAATTTTGAAGAGGATGGGATTTTTAGTAATTATATATCATTTAATAAAATATTATTTATTAGAAAACAATTAATGTCAATTTTATAATATTTATTTTATTTGATGTTAAAAGACATCAAGAAAAGGTGGAATTAAAAAATATAACATTCAAACTAATTTATCATTTTATAATTATCTTGTAAATTAATATTATAAAATAGTTAATTCAATTTATATTAAATTTAATATTTTTAGTTTTTTCCTGTTTTTGTATTAATTAAACAGTTATCATGATGGTATTGCTTATGAATTTAAAGTAATTATAAAATTAAAAAAAATTAAAAAAAATGTACCATAATGAAATTAATTTTATTATTCAAAAAAATATTATCAATATTAATTCATCTCTCTCTTTTTTCTCTATGTGAATACATTATTGACATTTATAAGGAATATAGTGACACTTTTTTGTTGTCCTAACATAAATTAATATATTGGTCACATTCATATAAATGTGTCCCAAAATAAAATAAAATAGATCATAAGGAATTAATAGTCTAAATATTTCTATGTAGTAATATTTTTTTTGTTTTTTGGTCATATTATCCCTTTTCTATTTAGTTTAACCCCCAATGGTAGACTCATTTTATCCCTAACCATGGTAATTGTTTTTAGAATTTCTAATGTTTATTTGGCCATATATTAAATTGAAATTGTTATATAATATTAAATATTTTGATTTATATTTTGGAATAAATTTTTACAAATTCCATTTATGTGAATTGAAAATTTTAATATAAAATCCAATATCTAGATACGATGAGAAAACAATTTTCAATAGTGGAAATATTCATATGTATTGAATGTTCTAATATAGAAATTTCATTTTAATATTGATTAAAATAATCAGAATTGAATTAATAAATTTTTTTTTACTAATTTTACTTTTAAAACATTTTTATAAAAATAAGGAAATTTCTAAAATTATTACATGAATAAGATGTTTTTATGAATTTATATGTTTTTCAATATTCATACAAAAATTAATCTTTTCAGAAAATTATGAAACATTATCATACACTAATTTAAAAATTCTGATTCCAAAAATGTTTTTTTTTGTTTCATGAATGATATTTTATTGACCTCTTAAAAATTAAATATTTTATTTTATCACCAAAAGAAATGGAAATCAATTTTTTGGGAATACGGGTTTTTCAAATTATATAATGAATTTAGTAAAAATTAAATAATTATTTATAAATATATTTTCTTTATTTAAAAAAATTTAATTAATAATTAAATTTTCTTTATTTATATTCTAACTAAATTTAATAGCTATGTTATAATGGTCATGATTAAATAATAATTTTAATAATATATCATGATTCGTTAAAATTTGGTGTTTCATGTAACATAAGATACTATAGAAATTGAATTTATTAGAAATTATTTTTAAAAAATGTTTTGGTATTATACTCTACCCCCTAAAATAAATTTCATGCTCAAAAATTGATCTTGTTATCAGTGATCAATGGTTTGAAGCATGATAATTTTTTTATGGAAAACACTCATAAAAAAATCGAAAATAAACATCCTCTTGATAAGAGGAAAAATAGAAGCACATAGGTCACCAAGAATAAAACATAACTAGGATTTGAAATATAATAACATTATTGGGATGTAAAGATATGAACATAGAAGAAAATTAAATTCTATAGATCATTAATCACAAAAACATTTAGTAGTCATGAGATAGTTAATGAACACAAAATCATAAATCATATAGTTGAGGAAAATATCACCAATTTATTTATGTTAATAAGAAAACATGTTTTGTTTCTAAAGACACTTTTCCTAAAAAACTAATTACTTTTAATGAGTAAAATATACTTAATCATTTTCATAAGCCTAATATCATACTTTATTTGTGATTCCATCAATTTTTACATTAACACTTACTCCATGAAATGAATATGAATTTTTTTTATGCTTGAAACACAAAATTTAACATGTAATGGATCATACGATCCCTGAAACAATGATTTCTCGTTCATTATGTATCTACCAGTCCTGAAAAAACAAGGTGGTTATCATAAGTTATCCAATTTTTATATATATTCATATGGTGAAATAATCTATTAATCTCTATATCTTCATTGAATGTTCTTATTAAACCATTATATAAATGGATAACCTTTTGAACCTTGAAAATTTTTAAAAATATAAATATGTTTACTAAATTTCAAAAATAATCTTGTCAGGGATCCCCCATATTTCATAATTTTTACCTTAATGTTCTCATTCAAAATATGTAAATACATTGGTCACATATTCTCTAAAACATGGTAATAACCATAATTACAATAAAATCTCAATGAATACATACAAGTGTCCTCATTCATTAAATAAACCTATAGATTATTGAATATATTCCTTAAATTCAAAAATTCTATAAATTCTATTAATGATAACATTAACCACTTTTCCATCAAATCATTAATAATTTTGAAGGTCATCAATGATATATAATTAACTTTTTCTATATTATTCATTAATCTAGACAAACTAAACAATATTAACTCATCCTTATTAAAATATTAAGTATTTTCTTTCCCATAATCACTTTTTCCTACAAAAAATCACATTTCTAATAAAAACATTCCTATTCATCGTTTCCTTTAAAAATATTCATATAAATCCTTAATGAAAAACTTCTATAAAAAATACTAATATATTTATTTTTGGTTTCATATAACATAATTCTATAATACCAACACATAAACATTTAAATAATACCATCTTATTATTAAACCATTAAATGGGATTCATTATCTTATCCCATAATACCTCCTTTATTTCATATTTCATTTCTAGTCACATCATCATCAATAAAAAACCATTTTATTTAAACCTTGCATATTTTGTTCTAGATATTTCCTTATAAAAAATGATTTTCATATTTTAATTGCCTTAAATATTTAAATCATTAAACCATTGATGATTCCCAAATATGAATTTTATTCTCATCTATAGTGTCAACAAAAAAAATTAATTTTCCCAAAGAAATCACATACAATGTTTTCATCGTTTCCACAAAAAAAAATATTTTCTCACTTCATTGAGATATTAATTCGACAATTTTTCCATGTTATTTACACAGATTAAACTAAATATTCTTTCTCTTATGGTATCTACTATATAAGATATTATTGAACACTATACTTCTATTTATTGTGATTTCAAGTGTTTTTTAAGTTATATGTTATTAATTATATATCACAATAATAAATTATGAATAATCAGAATATCCTTTAAATTTTTAATTATCCTCTTTGGTTTATAATTAATAAATTTGACATGACATTCAATATTAACCATGTAACTTATTGTTCCCTCCATTGACTAAAAAAAGTATAATGTGAAATAAATATTCATATTGGGAATGAAAAAAAATCAGGATGAGTCATTTATAATATTCACAAATAATGAAACCCTATTTTCACTCTACGAAGCCTTAGTTTAACTTAGTCCATCCGTGATCATCATCTATTAAAATAACTCATGATGGTTTATTAAAATATTTTTTATTTCATAATCATGGTCCCATGGGAGTGTAAATATAAGTGTGTAATAAGGCTCATTTTCAAGAACCAATTGGCAATCAATTCTGTATTAACGTGCTCCTGTTAGATTTTTTACCCCTAGGAACAACTATTCCAGATCATGATAATATTTTAGTAAGAAATTAGGGATGTATGTGCCTATAAAAAACTCCCTCCATCCACCACACGAAATTGAAGACATTTTCTTATACAATGAATTATCATTAGGATAATATTTTCACAAATACTTATGGAACTCACCAAAGTTTATCATCTTAGATAACAGAGATTAACTAAACCTTTCCATTGTTTACAACTATAGATACCAAGAATTTCATATATAAATATATATATATATATATTACATAATTTTATATTAATATTACTTAAATTCCAAAAATACAGTCTTGAGAATCAAAAAAATTTAGTGTCTTTGGAATCATGGAAGAAGAAACTACAATTTAAAAAGTGAACTAAATAATATCACACTAATTTCTCTATATCTCAACCCTTATTAATATTATACTAAATACATTTATTCACAACCTTGGAAACAAAAGATAAGAATTGGTGAGATTATATTCTAAGTAAGTGTAAACATGACAAATATCAAAATATCATAAGCATAAAGGTATGAGAACATGATAATAACATATTAAAACCCTATCCTTCATGTAATATATCCTAAACATGAGTCATGGAATAAATCATGGTAGTTGAAAAGACATGAATCATAATGAAATAAATGAACATAATATAGGGTATAATAACATTGGAATAATAAATTATACAATGAAATTAACATAAAAATAAAACATAGTGAACATGGTTAAATAGAAAAATTATAAATCATTATGTCAAGGACCTAAAATTGGTTTGTTTCGTAAACCTATGGAAGTGAAATTAGGTTCAAGCATGATATTGTGGATATGAAATTATGTCCCCAAATAACGCTTTATACATGAATGAAGGCCCATTGAAAACCATATGGAAATAAAATCAATCCCTCTCACAACCTTATAAACATGGAAGTATTTCCCCTCATACCCATATAGACATGAAAATAAGGCCACTCAAAACATTATCGATATGAAAGAAGATCTACACATACCATTTTTTAAATTAAATTAGTTTCACACATTAAATAATAAACTAATGAGTTATCCATCATTATCCAATTCATTTTAGGGAGATATAGTTTCACCGATCACATAATGAAAAGTATAAATATGCATCCCACAATATCACAAAAAATTAATCATATCATAAACCATGAAATTACATGTGGTTTAAAAAACGTTCATCCAATAATAACTCATGGAAAAGTAATGGGTTTTATAAAAATTTCACAATCATAACCATAAATCATTATAGAATGAATAATAATTGTTTACATGGATTATATCCTTCATAAATTTTAAGTAACATCAATGTATGTCATCACATATCAAAAATTATTTTTAATGATCATATGGAATATTTCTAGATAAAAATAGCCTTTTCATTTTGAAAATGGGTTTTACAAAAAAAATATGTAAAATATTTTTAAAATCCATTTAGTTTATAAAATATCCTTGTCGATGTATAAATTAACGTTCAAATAAACTATTGGTTATGAAAATGGGAAATTTTATTTAGTCCATACAGGTTAAAACAATGATTCAATTCATATTTTCTATCATAGTTAAATGAGCCTGCTTTAGGAAATTTCAAAAAGATTAATTTTTTAACTTTTTCAGGAAATTAAAACATAGGAAAAAATGCTTTCAAATAAATAATTTTATAATATTTAGAATATTTTAGAAAATTATTAAATTCATTGAAATTTTAGAAAATTCATTTTTGATCGAAGAGATATAAAAGTTAATTGTTTACTCAAAAGCTTTTTTATTATCTATTGAATACATAATGAGTGTGAAATTAATAGAAACAATTAATTATTATGAAATAAACATAATATTAAAATAGTTTATAATTTATTAAGTAAAAAAATTGAAGGACTAAGTAAAAGACACATGTGGGAGTGTGAATTGTGCCCTTTGAAAATATTCATAAATTTGAAAAATTCTTCTTGATTTTGGAAAAATTCATTCTTTCTCTTTTAGAGATGAGTAATTAGTAGAATAATAAATAAATTAAGGAATAAGACTAAAATTTATAGTGGTTTCACTTCTTGAAATACCCTAGTCCACTCCACCAATTCTCCCAGAATGTGTATGTTGATTCTAATAGAAGTTCATTTTTTCAAAGGCCTCTATTAATAAGTGCAGGTAGTTAAAACCATAGAAAAAGAATTTTATAAGTCCTTATAGTTCTTTTAATAGCAGCCAAAATATCCACAAATTAGTAAAATAATCTAACACACTACTAACACTGATAATGAGAAGTAGAAAATTCAGTAGAAAATATATAAGATAATGATTGTTTAGTAACATTTTCATCATATACTTACATCAACAGCTAATAAAAGAAATGATATTTAATAAAACAAAATAGAAAAAATAATAAAAATTTTAAAACATAATTACATTAAATAGTAGGACAGAAAAAATTTGGCATATGATCAGACATGTATTTCTCTAAGGATTAGTTATGAGTGATGTTTTTTCTAGGTGAGATAACAAATTCACAAAGGAATATAGTAATAGTAATAAAAACACATTAATCAATCATAAATGTACTAAAACACATATGTATCAAAATTTTATCCATTTATATAAGTAGATAATACATCCCAATATGATTTTTTTAAATTATATTTATATCTAATAATAATAAACTTTCAATATTTAAGAAGATATTCAAATATAATAATTTTAAATAGATCTATAATAAAAACCTAATAAAGTAAGATTTTTTGAATTCTAACATTAAATAAAATTTTCAACTTCCCTTAAAAATAGGAATTAACCAATCACTTCAACACAATCCATTAAATCAGTTATTAAAAAAATTTAAAAGTTATTTTAAATCCTATGACTCCATTGTAGAAATCCTGTAAATAATCAATAATTTCAAACAAAATAGTTGGATGATTCAAATTTATGGTTACTTCTACAAAGAAATAATTATAAAATATATTATTAAAAACATATATTTGTCTCTAAAATTTTTTTTAATGAAATATATTTCATATCATTAAACATATTATTGATTCAAAAATAATAGTTCTAGATCCATACTTTTATTCCAAAAATATGTTTCAAAGGTATAGTTCTTAACTAATAGAAGGTTTTCAAAACCATACATTCTATTTAAAAAATAGGGTATAAATTATTTTTCAATAATCATTTTAAATGAAATTAACACTTATGAATAATAATAAAATAAAACATGATAAATTTTTAAAAGGCCTCCAGAACAAAAAATAATTATTCCAATAAGAATTATACTGTAATAAAATTATTATAACATCGTTAATAACAAAAATTTTGTTTTTGTGATAATAAAAATAAAAAATAAATTATGAAAAAAATTATATATTTAGATACCCAATAATCTTATAAATTTATATGATAAAAAAACAACTAAAACCATTATAATAAAACTACAAAAAATATATCTCTTAATTTAAAAATTAATATCACTATGATATAAATGATATTTTTATCAAAATTTACAAAATAATAAATAATAATTCCATTGAGACAAGAATGAAAAAAATTTATGAAAATTTATACCATATTATGTAATATAGAAAAATTTAGAAAAAAATGTAATTTTTTTTAAAATTTTTGATTATCCACTATATTTATCATATGAAAAAGAAATAGATTCCTACAATGAAATTTTGCATCTATTTTTTATATTTATCCCCATATCTCCCCAAATAGTTCTCCTTAGATTTCCCTCCATTATTTTAAAATAAAAAATAAATAAAGTGATTAAAATAATTTTCCATACTAATTTTATTGTAGATTTACATTTTTAGAGATGAATGATATTAAACGAAGGAAAAAAACAAGGAAAAATTGTTCTTTGTAAAACAACTAGTATTTAAAGCTATATTTTTAAATTTATTTTTTAAAGTATAATATAGTGGAAACAAATTTAGTTTATTAGGGAGTTTAAATAGTGAATATTACACAATAAACTAAGAAATACTTTTTCCATAGAATCTGCATCACTCGGTAGTAGTAATAATCATCTTTGAGTATCATTAAATCATTGATATGTTGAAGAAGAAGAAAAATATTTAACCATAAATTCATTCATCTCACTAATATCTAATTTATAATAAGATTCGTGTATGATATTCTATATTTATATTATCATACCCACTTTAAATACCTCAAAATATTCTCTATAAATTAATATTTCTTATAATAATTGATAATTACACTGAATAAGTTAAAAATATTCTTTTGAAAAAAAAGTGTTTTTTGATCCTTCTAAATATATTCTATATATTTTCTAAATCTTCTTTCAAAATCATTTATTTTCATTTAAAAATATTATACATATATACTAACTATAAAATAGTTAAAATATACAATTTTCTATATACAATTTCACCATCTTCATATGTCGAATTTATATATATTATTCAGCTATTATATATTTGAAAATATTAAACTTATGGTTAATTATAAACATGAAAATATATTCTTATAATCAGTGATTTTTCAAGAGAATATTAAATAACATATATTTACTATTCTCTGAAAAAAAACCCATCAAAAAATCATGAAATGAACAATCATGCAATAAATGTTCTAGATCATTAATAATTAATATTTGAGGATGTTATCCTTCAGATCTAGGTATCTTTAGCATCTTTGAGTTTGTTGACCTTAATTTATTAGAGGCCTTTTTGATTTATATTGAATTTAATTAAGGAAAAAGGATTGGAAGAGCTGTAAAAGAGTAAAGACTAAGTTTCTAAGGAATAATAAGGGTTTCGTTCTGACATTTTTCATTTTATTCAGTTTCAAAATATAAAAAATAAGTCTATACATTTTTTATTTTAGATCAGAAAATAAAATTTTAAATGTGAAAATTTTTATAGAGGAATAAGATTAAATAATAAAATAACACTTCAGATAATAATAAATTCTCAATTAAAATTACTTTAATGAATAAAAATATTAATTAAATTAAAAAATGTTTTATATTGAAATTAACTAAACCAATAATTTGATATATTATTTTAAATTACAAAATTACTACAAACTCCCCATTAATTATAGATTCTTCTCTAAAACTTGTACTAATAATATATTTGATACATTATGAAATGAAATATCACGGTATTTTCATTGAGGAATTTTTTTTAATTCCAGATAAACAAATTAAAATATTTTTTTCAATTGTAACATATCTCTTAATATATCTTTTAAGAGAATTTAATTAAATTATACAGTTATTATAAAAATATATTATAAAATCCTAATAAGTATGCATGATGTTATCAAAATATTTTTATCAAATTTATTTGTCACATGTTATAATAGATTAATAAAATATATAACATTTTAAGAATACAGTTTAACAAATGTATAGGAAAATAGATAAAACATTTTAATACTTATCTCACCCTATATAAAGGATTTAATGCATTTTAAAAAATTAAATACTTCTAGGATTTCATAATTTCATTATTAAAGGATGTTTTCTATAATATAATGAACTATTTCAATGTTTTTGAAAAATTGAACAAATAATTATTTTTCAACCATCCTCTCATAAATATAATATATGAGTTTCGTGAAATGTAAATGTAAAATATCAAAAAGTGGTGATTCTCAGTACCCATATTCATTTAAGAATACATTTTTGGAAATTAATATTTGGGAAACTAAATATATTAGTTTTTAGATATTTTTTCATAAATCAAATCAGCTAAATTTTCTTAACAGTGAATATGATTAACACTTTAGAATAGAATTTTTCTGAAATAACAACAATAAAAAAATGTTAATTTTTAGAAAAATTAAATCATTTAATTGTTTGTATACTTATTATTTTAAAACTATGATGAAAATAATTTTTATACAACTTTTTGGTTCTCTCAATTACTTCTAAAATATAATATTCTGGTATGATTTGTTTCACATGAATTTGATTGAAATAATTTTATCTCTTGTTAAGAATACTAGAGGCTTGTTCTCTAGTATTTTGTCTGTTATATAGTTTATTAATAATATTTTCATGAAAACTATAAGATTGTTTGGAATTATTTCCTCACAATCCTACAATTCTATTTGAAATAATTTATTTATCAATAGAATCAACATCAAAATATTTTTTTTATGCTCTTTATTTATAGATTAAATTTATCAAGAATTTTAAAGAAATATTTCTTTATTTCATTACAATAGTGTGTTTAATAATTTATACATTGATTGTTCTATGGTTATACATCGTCATCATGAGCCATAAGATATAGATTTACCATTTTATTTTCATGGTCAACTTTATTGTTTATAGTGTAATAATTACTTGAATCATCAAAAGCACACCATATATTATTCATGAATTCCATACCTTTTATTTTATTATTAGATTTCGAGTGAGTTTTAATCATATGATAATCAGAAATCATATTACCCTTATTCACACATTCATAGAATTTGTATTTTTTATTCCATTTTAATTTCTTTTTTTTATATCAATCCAAATAATTTAAGGAGATCTCAATGATCATCACATGAACAACAAAAACATGAAAAAAAACACTATTCCCTATAAATTGTTATTGTAGTATGGTCCTTCTGGATAAAAATATGATTTTTTCTTCTTCTTGCATCTAATATTCATACATCATTATAGTGAAAATCTATTCTTTAATATTTAATTAATTAATATGTGTTTATTAACGAATAATATTATGTATTCCATTTTACATAAATGTAAAACTCTATGTACCTTTAACATATGATCTGGTTCTAGAATAGATTCTCCAAGGGAAAAATATCCTTGTTGACTTCTATCATCATTTTATTCACCTGAAAGATTATTTCATATTCACGAATCTATAATGTATCAAATATTAATTATTAATAGTTGTCACTTTCTTCAAATTATCTGTTTCTTTAAAGGTAATATAAATTTCTCCCACATTTTATATGTGATAGAAAAATAAGAAACTTGTTTAAATTCATCACATCTGAATCCTATGAAAATATCATTATTATCCATAAGATTACAATCATAATATTTTTATTCATAATCATTCCACTTCTAAAGATCTTATTTGTAAATTTCGAAGGGCTTCACTACATTATAGTAAACTCTTCTTCCATTATCTTTAAAATAAATAGTTACATTTTCTTTCCAACATCCACAATTATCAGTATTAGAATAATGTGAGTATATCATCAACGAACAATCTATAAGATCATCCATTGAGATTTATCATTTTATAAATTTTTTTCCCTGACTTGTTAGAACCAAAAATATAAATACTAGATTCTATCATAAGATACATATCGATATAATCATGCTTAGATAATAGGATTTTCAATAGTTTCCATGATCTGATACCAAATGATGGAATTAGATATAAAAAGTTTATTTTTAATTTATTTCAAAAATATAATTTTATCCTATGCATACCTTACATTAATACCAATTGTTATGTCAGAATGGCTTCGATGAAATCACATGAGGGGGGAGGTGAATTGTGTAATTTAAAAATATTATGAAATTTAAAACATCACTATTGTTTTTAATGTGATTATTTTCTTATAATTAGATTGATGTGATAATTATAAAAATAAATAAAGGTGAGAATAGAACAAAATGATTTATTGTGTTTCATGGTATATAAATCCCATAGTCCACTCTATGAATGCTCTCTCTATGAGTTTGGTGATTTTCACTATTAAGTCTTTCTTTCAAGGACCTCTATAACTGAGTGAATGATGTTTAAATATTATAAAAAAGATTTAATAGGACCTTACAAATCATTTATAGGGAAATGAAATATCCATACCTTTTTAAATGAAGCTGAAACTCCTTTATGATTGAGTATGATCAATTGAGATTTCAAATAAATGATTATATGAATATTGTTGAATAAAAACTACGTCATACAGTTGTAACAAAAATTTTCAAATGAAATGATCAATAATTAAAGATAGTATTAGAAAAATAATATTTAATTTCAAATAAGATTCCATTAAATAGAAGTATAAAAAACATGGAATATGATCAAGCATGTATGTGTACAAATTGTGGCTCTGAAAGATGATTTGTTTTGATATAATAAAATATTAATAAAGAAATATATCAGTAGTAGGAATACAAAATTAATAAAATATAAATGGATTTAAAACTTGTATATCTTTAAAGTGAATCTCTTCAAAGATCTTGAGGCAACATCATAATATCATTTTCCAAAATCACATCTAAATCTGAGAAGAAGAAACTATCAATATTTTACCAAATGGTCAAATATATTTAAGACAAATAGATCCAAAAAATGTCTCATAAGCAATGATAATTCTAATTAAAATGTTCAAATCATTCTATAACAACGCATAAAAATAAGAATTATTTTATATGTTGAATAAAAGCCATTGAATTGGACTTTATATAGATTTGAAAATAATAATAAATCGTGATATATTATTGTATAAATAGTGGAAATAATATGTAATTTCATACTTCTATGTTGGCTGTTTCATACATAGGTTTAATTATTTGTATAAATAAAGTTCAAAACATTGACTGATAGCATATGGTTGACTCCAAAAGTAGGGTATATGAACTTTACATTATCTCTACAAATTAAGGGTTGATTACAATAGTACGTCTCATAATCCATACATTTTTTCTAATTATAGTGTTGAAAGGTAGGGTTCATTACCAAATGTGTTGTTCCAAAACCATATGTTTCTATTAAATTATAGGGTATAATCTATGTTTCCACAATCCTTTATAATGACTGCATCACATAATAAATAAATTAACCTTCCATGGGATTTATATATGGAATGATTCTAGAATAAAAATAATTATTCGAATAATTATTATCCTATAATTAAAATAATGTCATTAATAAAAAAATGGTGTTTTGAAAAAAAAATTAATAATAAATTAATGAAATATTTTGATCTACACATTAAGAAAAATTCATATCATATCTTCATCATAAATTTAATTATATACAATACCAAAAATAAATAGATTATAATATATAGTTATTTCTACTTTGATAAAATTTGAATCATAAGACTCAAAAAAACAATAACATGAAACAAAAAATTAGATACCATGACAGCATATAATTTACTTATATATCTTGTCATAGGGAAGTATATACAAATCTTAAAACAAGATATGTGCATAATATAACTTATTTCTTAATAAAAGAAATTTGACCCCAAAATTTTACAATGCTTTAGTAATCATTTGAATTATAATACCCATTAAAGAATAAAATCCAATAAAAGATTAAATATCTTAAACTTATTTATATTAAGGTTATTAAATTTCAAATATAGGTGTGTATACACCACATAGAGAAAATTAGGGGTACTTATGGCATATATATCCCATAAATTAAAGAGAGACTACAAATCCATTACATTAAGAGTTAAATTACATTATACATATTTGAACCTCATGTGTAATAAATATATGTTTTTTATTAATATTTTATTGAGCCATAAATATAAATCATACTATATATTATTTACTTAGAACATATTATTTCCCGTTTCTCAAGAATTACGTGTTAAAATCACATTTTGGGTAATAACTTCTTAATTTTTCATATATTTGTTGGTTTGGTATTTTTGCTCCATTCACATTGATCATGGTTACATCATCTAAAAAAATTTAAACCAAGAAATAAATACCATATATATTGAGTATATATATATATAAATATATATTTATAGTAAAACATTAGATTTTGAGAGAGAAAATAACTTACATTGTTAATTGACACGGTTGGTAGTACGCATGTGGGAAAACTGTTTCCATTTTCAGAAGGAATGAAATAAAAGAAATTTAAATATTATATTACCATTTAAGAATAATTTTTATAACATATATATCATATATGTTCATTAAAATTATCCTTAATACCTTCTATGTAAATCGTAAGTGTATTATGAATCTCATTTCTCTATGAGGCAGTAGTCCATCGTACACATGTGGGACTTTATGATATTTTCATATAGTGGATGTAAGAATTTATATGTTATATTATAAATTTATAAAATTAGATATTCCATAAAAATCATAAAAATTTGATATATAAATAATTATATCTATCTGTGAAAGGTGGTGATGGAAAATGAACTACATCGGTTCGTGAGGTGGTAATCTACCATACACACGATCAATGGTTTCATTTCCCAATTTATGGAAGTGGATATGAACATATTTTATTAAATATACATAATAAATCTCATTATTTCGTATATAAATGTTTTATTGTACTATAATTATTATTTCATGAATGATTTTTGTAATAGGAGGAGTACAATGAAAGAGTTTAGTTAGGACAATTACCTTATTTTATGGAAACATCCTTTAGATGTCTTATTGGGAAACCTATGATTTGTAATGTGGGGATAAATATAGCTTTATAATGTGATTATACACGTTGGGGAGTTAATTTTTGGGGTTTTTTGTGAAAAAATGGATTGATAGGTGTCATGAATGATGGGGAGGAGGTGGCCTTGTATAATTGAGGAGTGGTCTTTTATAAATTCAAAAAACCATTTAAGAATGAAGAGTCAAAGTCAATCCAAAATCCTTTTAGATTTATAAATAATTGATTTTAGAGATGTTATTTTTGAGTCAAAACTCATACACACACAAAAACTATATATATTTTAAACGCGTTATTCCATAACTTATAAGTTTCATTCTTTTACCGTTATAGTTTTCACAATAGTAACTAAATTTTTTAAATTGGAAATATGTCATTTAGAACTATAAATAAAATTAGACTTAAAAGATAATTTCTATCCACTATTTATAAACATGTGATCAAATTTATATTATTATGAAACTATTTTTTGGAAAATTAATTTTCACACAGGTGCAATAATCACACAAAAAGTAGTTTCCACTTTACAATGGTAATAATGTATTTATAATATAAGGGTCAATATAATTATGATAAATGGACCATTTTTCTAAGAATGTTCCATTACTAATAATTTTAGACATAGAAAAATAACATCGAATATGATAGGGATTTAAAAAAAATAATTATTTAATAAAATAATATTTATCGTAAAATAGCCTTAATGTCAATTTTGATATTATTTATTTAATTTGACATTAAAACCATCAACAAAAATGTGGAATTAGAATATAATATTATCATATAATTCAATAAAATCACATATACATATATATATAATTCATGAAATATACTAACTTATTCAATTTATATGATTTTTAATATTTTTATTATCAACTACTTCTTTTTTCTATTATTTAAGTGATTACTGTGTTGGTGTTGCAAAAGAATTAACTTAATTATTGAATTTAAAAAATTAAAAATTTATTAATCAGATAGAATTATTTAATTATTTTAAAATGACAATAAATATTTATTCACATTTTTCTTTTTTTCCAATGTTAACAAATAATTGAAATTTAACAGCAAGATTGTTACATTTTTTATTTAAATAAACTATTATATGGGTATCTTTTCTAAAATGTGACCCAAAAGAAGCTGAAAATAAGATCCTCTGGTATTAAATTTATAAATATGGCCATAGTGTACGAATTGATTAATATTTTAGGTCATTTTAACCCTTATATAATTTGTTTAACCCCCCCCACCTGTTTACTTGTTTTAACATTAACCACAATAATTAATTTTTATTGTTTGTACTAATAATTTTGATAAAAATTTATGTTAACATTATTATATAAAGATAATTATGGGGATTAAAAAAATGTAATATATTTCCCAAAATTCCATTCATATAATTGTAAAATTTTAGTTTAAAAATAAACCCATAGACATGGTTTGAAAATGGGTTTCCGAAGAGAACATTTTCATAAGTATAGACAATTTTAATATCAAAATTCATTACAAAATTGATTATCATTTTTTAAATTGAATTAATAAATATATAATTGATCTAATTTTACCTTTATGGAAACTGTAATAAATAGGTAACTTAGTAAATTCTTTAAATGATAAGGTAATTTCTAATAAGAATATTACTTTTACAATATTTATCAAAATAATAATCTTTTCTAAAAATTATCAAAAATTCATGATAAGAATATTTTGACATGATGATTAAACAAATGATATTTTTCAGATACACATTACAAATTTTCCAAAAATTCATTTCATTATTTGATAAAAATATTAAATAAAAATATTTTCTTTTCTTAAAAGGTATTTTCAAAGCTTATAGAGACATTACTAAAAATTAATTACATAATTATAAATATATTTTCATTATTTTGAAATAGTATGTTTAATTTTAAAAAATGTGTTTATTCCTATTCATACCTTCATTTTTAATAGATTTGTTATAGTAGTCATGTATAAATAGTAATATGAATACAATTTTCTGATTTGTTAAAACACGGTGCTGAATATAACATAAGAAATTGAATAAATTGATT
Organism: Viscum album; assembly: GCA_963277665.1. Lineage (NCBI taxonomy): Eukaryota > Viridiplantae > Streptophyta > Magnoliopsida > Santalales > Viscaceae > Viscum > Viscum album. Next base: position 492,514,629 of record OY728139.1, read on the forward strand.
TTATATTGAAAAAAATTCAGAAAAGTTTAGGTTTATATAGGTCCCAAAATCATAGGCATATCACTCATCTCAATTAACACACTCAAATCCCAGAAAAATGTTTTCATGGAACAAGATCGAATCTACTACACAACGGTATATTGTTTGATCACCAGCATCACCTTTCATATCAATGGGACGCCTACCATTTCTCAATAAAGGAATTGAGGCAACATGGATGAATTTTTCTCAAAAAATGAACTAATCGCCTAACCCTATGATTGACCCCAAAACAAAACCACAATAGCTCCATCACGGTTACCCTGTTTACTAATTTCCGAACCAACAGACACCACACTTCCCTTGTAAACACCGCCCTTGAATTCTGAGACATATCATAATTGGACTCACCAATTCCACTCCACTCCACATATAGAGAGTGAACCACTAATAACCCTAGATAATTTAGAATCCACAATCCGACCTCATCTCAACCAAACCCAATAGTTGCATACTACTAAGAATTCGGATCATATAACTAACTCAATCACACATGAGTCTCAACCCATATAACTGTAGATCACAAGCCAACCCCCCTGACCATTACCCACATGAATTTCAATCCAAAAAAACACAATGTACCATTAGTAGTCATATTAAAAAACATGGAATATACACATTCCTTAATACAGAACAAGATCAAATACCATACGAATATCTTTCTAGAATCATGAGAATTCATGAATGCTCCCATTATGATTTCAGAAAGCACATCAAAAACCAATATGATCATGCACCCAAATAGCCTTTACCTCCAAAACTATCCCATACAAAAAAATTCATTCCATATAAATTTCTAAAACCCACTCATAGATTCAAAAAAAACTCCAGAAAACTCGTGCCCGTCTTCAGATAACTTATCATCCATTCTTTCCCACCAAAATCCATCCCCAAGGTGTTAAACACCTGAACTAAATAATATAGAGACTCCATTCATCACTCAACAAAGGGACTTCATTTCCACCATCATGACACCTCCCTCTGTAATATACACCATGAACTATAATCAAAATAAAATTCACCACACTATAGGTAAGTAGAATAGAACTATGTTGTTATATAGTAAAACACCATATATGTTATTTTTTAAATATTAAAAAGAACAAAACTCCCATTAGTAAATATTCATAACTAATAACACAAATTTAATTTGAATCTTATAGGCCTACCATGATACATGTATATAGTCTCTTTTGAACAGGATAATATCCCAACATGACAATATTTTCAGTAATCTATGTACCAAACCAAAAATAAACATTAATCCTCAAGATCAATTTCTTCCACAAAATGTGAAATCATAAAAATATAACATTGAAAACAAAGAATATCAATCCCATAACCTAGGAAACTGAGACTACCTACTTGAATTGGTGTTCTTGACACACCATCCCGACATCCATCATAATCTATAACCCATCCTTATATCATCTTTCCTCTATATCTATAATCATAATAAAAAATATATTACTATACCAATTTAAAATTAGTCAATCCCGGAACCTATCTTATTTAGAGTTCCACATGGCATGATAGATAGATTCCCATAAACTAGAGTCTATTGAATATATACAAGGGGAAAATATGAAAAATGTGGATACAATTACCTAGAATTATATTCATAAAACAGTGGAAATAACCAATAAATTTCAATATCATAACAGATTAACAAAATAAATTACTCCCGGTAGTAACCTATATGATGCATTCATATAAAACATCTGAATAATCACCACTGGTCAATCCAAAAGAAAAATTGAAATAAACATAACACACATACACACCATATCCTTATTTCTATATATATTTTTCATTATAGCCTTTGAGTACTCTCAGCCTTCATTACCCCTAACATCTTCATAGCCAGTGGTTTGACATCAAATGCATATATAAGGTTTTTATGGACACTGAATTTCCCTCATATAGTGTGAGTATAAATCTTAGTAGGGTATCACCATGAACACCTTCTACATAGTGTTATATGAATTTGTAAATTTGAGTAACTGAAATAAAATAAATAATCACTCAGAGTCATCATGCACTAACCAGACATCCATAAATCAAACAATACTTGATTAAACATAATTCCAAAATCCACCCATCACCTCATTCCATCACATGAATTCCCATACCCTACCAAAAGAATCAATGTAGTGTGATGTCTACAAACAAGACTTAATACCAACATATAGTGGTAATGATTATATTTCCAAAATCATAGACAAATCATTAATCACTCTTGGGATCTCGATTAGTCCTCAATCATTCCACAACATAGACACTTATGTGGTCCTTTCCCAATCCTCTACAATATAAGTTTTAAGACATTTACAATGTCCCAATCCATGTATAGAATGTCCCATGACCAGATACATAAGAACCTGAGAATGGTCATCCACTAACCCATTACCAAATAATATGTAGTGGTTAATCATGCTATCCATTCCTCCAGACTCCATGAAGATACATGTTTTACCAAAAAAAACTCATGGGAAGGTCATATATCTGATACATGAATGAATAGAGAATGATAATCCACTAACAAAAATATTTAATGAAAGATCCCTTTCAATCCAACCATTCCTGTAGACAATAAGTAGGAAACCACATGAACCCCTTCCAAAAAATCCTTTAAATAAATTTCACACAAATCACAATGATAAAGTTCATCAACCGGCCACACATCTCACAATACGATCCTGTGGAACATGTCATTGATGAAATTTTAACTTATTAGAGAACATCTAATCCCGCCCAGAGAGGTATCTAATTTTCCCTCATGAATCTCCACTATCTATTCTCATCAATGAAACTTAAATACTATAAATAATTGTTGATTTTATTACATGAAGGACCACACAAACATGAACTCATGGTTTTATAAAACCTCGCCAAAGTCCCACAATACTCCCAATATTGATAACTAGGTACCGACCATGGCCATCATGTGCTTCCTGGACCATTCCCCAATATTGTGGGACTAACTCATAAACCCAATAATAAAATAATTATTTCATGTCATAACCAAACCATTCCATTCACCGTATACACAAAAACTCTCTTACACCCTCAAGAGGGAGTTCCTATCATCCTTTATACACACAATGATCTCAGCTATCATCATCTATCCCCATGTCACTAGTACCTATTTACCAGCTATAGGTAACAACAACTCAAAATATCAACATAATAACATAAAACATGATAACTTCCCAATGTATCATATCAACTAGAATGAAACACTTAATCACTTGGACCAAGTCATTAGGATGTACCATGTCAACAATGTTCTCAAGATCACTTATTCTCATCTCTAGAGATCCAATCTATTATATCACATCACATCAAGACCGTAGTGACCCTTATACCCTAGTAACGATCCCTTGAAACATATGGAGGCCTGAAATATCATTTATAAAAAATAATATGGATTTGTATAATAGGGGGAAACCTTCCTTGGACATGGTGTTAAAACCTATTCATTATTACACAGCTACTAATCCAATCTTGTGGACAGCTCTATCAATATCATCTAATCTAGCTGAGCATTATCTAAGATCATGGGCATCTAACCAATGCCAAATGACATAAATAACAAATTAAAAATTTTAATTTAAAATTTTAATTTAAATCAATGTTGAATAATCACTGATAAACTCATTTATCATCATTGTCAATCCAAAATCACTTCTAAACACCGATCATAGGACATTCACATGTCCCCAATACCATCTCAATAGAAATAACTAACACTATCCAGCAATTAAAAATTTAAATTTTTTAAATTATTTTTAATTTATTAATTAATTTATTCATGGAATATAATTTTACCAAAAAGATTATGGTAGAGAGAAATCAATGTATCATGATCCAATATTCACAAGAAAGTAGCATTCCCAAAACCATATCCAAGATATAAAAAAAATAAAATTTAATAAATTGGTACACAAAAATGGATGTAATTGGATTAAATTCATCGAATCAACTTAAAAAACCATAAAACCATACCTCATTGATATGGTATCAAATTTGATCTTTTGAAGGGAGATTCATCCAAGAATCCAATCTCATGAGACCATATCCCCATAATAACCTATGAATACTAAACCTAAAATAATGATGCTTCACATGATTAAAATAACAATCCAAAATAAAAATTATCTAGCCAGAGTTCCTATAATAAATTTATGGACTCTAACTAGGATAACCCGCTAGATGGTGTCTACAAAAACATCAAACTAGTACTCTAACTACATCACATATTCCTCAAATTCTCACCCAAACCTCTCAATACCACCTCAAACCTCAAACCCAATTAAGATCTATTTTTTCCTATGGTAAACTATCAAAATCATATTCCAAGACTCTTTTCTCAAAACAAACAATCAACTATTTTGAAAATTCAAATTCCCTATATAATATTTAAACCATCATGATGAAGGTTGTTACATGTTGAATTTCATTTTTGTTCAATATGAATAGTTAATAAGGTATAAATTAGTTAGTACCAAATTGGTTAAAAGGGTTAATGAGGAGTTAAATAATTTATACAAGTATAAATGACCTAGAAACATTTCTATATCTTGTTGGGTGAAAGGGATTCGATATGATCTCATAAAATCTTTGAACTTGATCCAATTTTAAGACCCTTTCCCATGAGTTGATTTATTATCATTTAATATTATTAATAATAAGAACTAATACACTCTCCTAAATTATAAATGGGATCCTCCAATAATCTCTTCTCTATACAACATAACACTTCATTTGGACTAATATCTTCTCAAATACTATCTAAAAATATATATTAATGTAATTTGTAAACCATTCTTCCAAAAAATACCCATCCATGAATCCTTGAGGTGATTTTAAAAGTGGGACAAGCACATGATATATATATGTCTCTAATAATATTATTTAATTTATTTATTCATAAATATCGTCTATATGATATATAAAAATCATACAATGACATAATTAATATCTTTAATATACTTAGATGTTTTTATGTTAATAAAATATTAATTCTCTATATCTTCAAATCCAATGAAGAATGATCACACTGCTCTGGTGTTTGTTTGGAATAACACCTCCTTAACTAGATGTGATTCATTTTTTACTTCCCCTTTGGATGGATGATAACAAGGATATATTTATTGAATATATAATATATTTATCATGGTGAATTATAATGTACCTTTATTTTGTTCTATCCATCTATAATTGAAAACATCACTCGTGTATATGTATAGATTACCATCTCTACAATCTTGTGAAATCAATTTTTCATCACATATTTATGTGAATGGATGTAATGGTTTATATTATGTGAAAATTTTACACCTATTACATTTATATAAATGTATATATGATGAAAATATTACCAAGGATCAAATAACTTAATCATAGAATGAAAACATTCATGAAAAATAGAGCAATTTCCAACTAAATATTCATTTTATTGAAGAATAGTTTATAAAAGGGTAATTAGTTATTATTAGGTAATGATATATTGTATGATAGATAATAATATAGTTCTACAATATATCTATAATAATTATAAAATTATTATATAGGATTTTTAAATGTGTTTAAAGAACTTAGGGATCTTCGGTAAGGGTAGATGTTATAATATAATATTCTTATGAGATTTTCTACGTTATATTTACATTGAGGGAATTTATGTGATATATAACCATAAAACCCCATATGTTTATTATCTTCTAATTATTCTAGGAATTTTAAAATATCTGTACCACTTACCCTCTTGGGTACATACAAATATCGATAAATTTTTTTTAAAAAAAAAAGACGATCTCATTTATTCTCTTTGTTTTTGGAATAATTTACCCCCATGTCCTTATTATTTAGAAATGATTAATTATTATTATTATATTCATATAAATTAATGAGATTTATTAATTTAATACAATTTAATTTCATTAAAAAATATTATAATGATTATTTTTTAATTTATGAAGTACTACTAACTATTGTATTTTAAAATAAGTGTGATAAGAATATTATCTTCTAATGTTGATGGAATAAATGAATTTCTATATTATTAATAATAATATTTTCTTTAAATATAGATTTTAATGTTTCAATAGTCATTTTCAAAGTAATTATTTCCTTAATATTAATTTAATTTTATATTTTTAAATATTCTACAAGAAATAAACATTTTTTCTTCTTTAAAGAAATGTTTAAATTATATTTCCATGATATGTTACATCTATGTAAACATAATTTATGGTTTTTTAATATTTCTTGGGGATATGATGTTAGGATAAAATCCAATTTAAATAACAATATTTATTATGATTATGTTGTTGTTTTAAGAGTGTTTTTATAAAACTCATAATTTTCCCATGGGTAAATTTTGTTGTGATGAAATATTTAAGAAACCCATTTTTTCAATAGTTCATGTTATAATTTGAGTTTGATTTATTTTATGATATAATGGTATAATTATATATGTTTTTCATTATGTGATGAGTGATATTGGAATTTTATAACACTCTAAAAGATTTGGATATTATTTGTATCTCATAAGAAAGATAGGTTATGTGTAAACTAGATTTCATATTCACAACATTATGTGTAGAAGTGTTAATATTATGAAATGTTCACAATTTTTTACAAAAATATTGTTTTATATCCTTAATGTTTTTATAGAGACCTAATTATAGGCCCTTTATATTAATAGTGGACCCATTGGAGGTTATTAACATCCAAAATTCTTTCATTTCATATGTCTATTATTTTTTCATTCCTATGACATATGATTATGTTATGGTACATGGATATCGATTTTATCTTCATGGTTATATACATGTCTCATTTTGGGATAAAATAATAATTCCTTGAGTCTGGATTTATGATCTGGACTGAGTTTTTGTGATTATAAAATGTTACGATCATGTTTTCATGACTCTATTTATATCTTATGACCGTATACGACTAGTGTTTGGTATATAAAATTTATAACCATACTCAATATATGAGATTAACAATTCTTATGTTTCCATTTACCAAATCATATAGAATGTTTTTTCTAGTGTGTATCTAAGATGTATTATTAGTGGCTGGAGATTTGTGGGAGATGATGAAGACCATTCATTAAATTAGTTGATTATGTTTCTATATCTAAGGATAGTAAACCATAAATATTATTGAGAATGTATTATTGAGATATGTATTTAATATTTATATAAAATGAAGTAATATATAATTAAGTAATTATTATGTCATAATTTTTAGTATCTAATCAAGGTTTATTGATTTTTTTGGGACTAAGAATAGAAAATATTAGTGAAGATCCTAGGGAAAATTCTATGTATAGGATAACAACCAAATGTTTTGGTAAGATATAATTGTGTAGTTTTCCAGGTATGAAATCCCATAATGGATATAAAAAATTGGATGCAAGCTCTATTATAGAAGTAGAAATAGTTAATAACCCTTAAAAGTTTATTTGGAAATTAATATGATATTCCCTTGGTGTATGAAAAAGATACATAGTTGAAAAAAAATTGGAACACCCTATACATATTATTTAGTTAAATAACATTATCATTAGGAATTATTATGATGAATGAGAGGGTAAAATCTTCAACAACATATAATAATAAATAGTAATTTGAGATGAACATTAACTATCTTGCATTGAATAATCTATCATGATTTAGGAAATCATTAGACTGAAATTTTTGATCAAATTATTTATTATTTTCATTATTTTTTATGATACTCATACTAACCTTTATGGTTTATTAAATAGCTAAAAACATGTAGAACTTTGTTAATAATGGGTGTGATGTTTTTTCAAAGAAGAAACCAATTGGGTTAGATGATCGATTGAAATGTCTTATTATTATTCCTACTTATATATCATTATTTATGATTAATAACCTCAAAATGGGTGTATTGTATGACACACATAACATGATGAAAATATTTTTTAATGGTAGTTCATATAATTAAGATCAAATTTGAAGGAATATTCAATTTCCTGAATTAAAAGAATGTTGGATGATCTATATAGAGAAATTACTCTATGGAATGTGAAGATGATTTATGTGTGAATAAATTATGGTATAAAAAACTAATTTCATCGGAAAAATAATTATTTTGATAGAGGGAAATAAATTTCAACTAAATGATATTTTTATATATCAATTTATTTTATAGGGAGAACATGGGTATTATTTGTGTCAATGTCCTAATATCAATGATTACTCCTTGGAAAAAGAAGGGCCCAAGTTATATTAATTTGCGATGTAGATAAGTATGGTTAAGTAAAACATAACCCCTTTTCTTTAGTTGGGGATTTCATGTTAATATTTGTATGAACATTCCTTATAAAAATTTAATTAATTATCATTTAGAGTCATTTGATGAGATTTTGAGAGTTGATTGTATATCTATACAATAATCCCTTATTAATTTATAGAATAATGAAATCATTTTATTTTCAATCTATATATTATTATATATAGGGGTGAGTATGAACATAAATTTACAATGGAAATTATTTCCATTATTTGGGTTTTATTATTGAGGTGGTACTAATCACCAATGGTTTAAGATAAACCTGAAAATGAAAATATAGAGGATTTATCTTTATAGTAAACGATGTTATATATATACTGACCATGAATGATGTAAGTACATGTTCACAAGAGTTATATTTTTTTAAAGAGATAGTTAATTTTTATTAAATATTACGTATTATCAATAAATAATCACCCTAAGAAGGTGAAAAATGTGTTTGATATTATAAATAAAAGTACAACGTTAGATTATATATGATTAGTTTAGAATGATATTAAAAATTTATGGATTAATAGTATATGGATGTTAAAATCAAGGGGACTGTGTAAATATTAGATCTTTATATGATTAATGTTATATCATCCATCCATTTGAGGATTAAAAATTCGTAAAAGGATGACGTGGAACTATATAAAATGGTAAAGAATGTTCTTGTACATAACAATGATTTTGATAGAATAATAAGGATAAATAACTGATTATGTGTCCCATAAAAAATATTTAAATAAGGATATATTGAAATATTATCATAGTTCATCATTTTCTTTTTAGTAAGAATTATTAATATTTATAGTAATGTGAAATAATATTTGTAGTGGAAAATAATAAAAGGGCTATTACATAGTGTGTATATCAATGCATAGTATGTCCAAAATTTTTGGTTGAGAGACATAACTCTATGAGGATGTTAGAACTATCTCCCACGCAAGAATAGAAATAGTAAAACATCACATTTGATTTTATCTTCAAATAACCAAAAACAATAAAGGGAATAATTCTATTTGGGTTTTATTCTATCACCTTATAATGTCAACAAATTTATTTGATATAAAAAAAATTCTATAGAATATCATTAATGTATATATGTTATGGAAGTAATAAGGATCGACATTGAACATCACTTTACTGTATCTTATTTAGATCTAAATTTTACCTAATAGATTAATAGAATTCTTTGAAAAGATTTTAATATGGGTTAGAACATTATAAATTCATATAATCCTGGTTTATATTGTTAATATGAGTAACCTTTTAAACCAAAGAATATATTTTTATAATTTTTTATAAATTTCAACGGTTTTTTGATGACCACCTTTCTATGGTCATGATTTCATACAAAAATAGAATTCACTTGAGCATTTAGTTGGATCATTGAGGATCCATCTATTGAAAAAAGTTCATAACACCAATGTTATAAGAATGAGTATGAAATTAATGATATTGAGGTCATATCTAGAAAATTAAATTGAAGAGAATGATTGATCAATTTAATATCACATCAAGTCACCTCATAGTTAACAAGAAATCTATGTTGACAATCAGCAGTGAGTTCTTGAGTTCGATATTAGTGATAATAAATTATTTTCAATATCTTATTGGAAGATGGTTCTGAGGTTTTAGAATATGGTTTAACTAACACCTAGATATATAGATCCCTTAAAAATGAATGAATTTAACATTATTATTTATAATTACTTGGTGATTCCACCTTATATCTCTAAATATCATTAGGTGTTCATTGTATCTCACCTGAGGGAGTGAAAACATTATCCTTTACATGTATTGACTTAGAGGTTATACCACTAGAAATTGTTACCTGTTAAAATAGAATAAATTGTATGTTTTCAGGATCCATTAGATAAAGTGTTATTGACCAAGACAACTCACATTGTCAAATTTTTATGGTGAAATTGTAAATTTGAGGAAGCAACATGAGGCCCCACATATGTGATGGTATAGAACTATCCTTTTTTATGTTAAAAAAACATATTTATGATGAATAAATTTTTATAAATGGGTTACATTATAAATCCCTAAGATTTTATGAATTAATTATCCATACATAATTTATTTTTATTTGATATATTCTTTTACATGGAACATCGCGTTTAGATAAAAAATTTATAATGTAGAAATATTATTATAAAATATTAAATTTATCACCAAAATGTGGTAATCACTGGTATGAGTAAGACTAACAAAATTATTAATGTTATATATAAATTTTTCAATTAATTAAAAGGTATATATTATGTCCTATCATATAATTAATAAATTTTAAATGTTAATCATAATATTAATGAATATTAAAATAATAATTTCACAAAATATTATATTATTAATTATATTATGTTTCATTATTTTTAATGAACTCAAATTTGATGAAATATGTTTTTAATTAAGGTTAAAATATCAATACTCATTTATACATTTATTATGAAGTGTAGAAAAATAATGATAATATCATTGGATTGTAAAATGATATATATATTAGAAAACTATATTTATTGTGAGAATTTTTTTTCTCATAGTAAATTTAATTAATAAGTATTTATAGTGTATTTTATTTAGTTTTTTATATAATATATTCAAAAACATATATTAATATTCGTCTATTCAATTTTTAAAGGCATAAACTATGATTAAATTCAGTTTTATGCTTAAAAATGTGTGTATCTAAAAACATTTTTCATTACTGTTTCACACTAATTTTAAAATTATTTTGTTTACCCATATATAAATTGATTAAATTATAATAGATCTAATATTTAGAATAATCATATCGAAATTAATTACAGAATTTAATTTCATCTTTTTATATAAAGAATAGTAAGAATGATAAAAAATGATTACTACAGTAAAGGTTGAAAGCATTAATGAGGGGTTACACTAAAAAGATAAGGGTTTAAATTAAATAAATAAATTTAAAATTTTTATTATATTAACTTATATAAATATTATATTATTCTATATTTATATTTGATACAATTTATACCCACTTTAATAAAAAGAGTGACTTTCTTATATTTTAATAATTTTTTCAATTACAGTTGTTCTACTCCCCTCGTTTATAAAAGGAAACCTCATATACTATCTTTTACACACCATATGATACATTTATCTCAAAAAATACATAAAACATAATCTAAAAATATCATTATACATAACCTTGATGATATGGTTTTCCAAATAACCTCTTCAAAGATTCTTTAATGTTATTTTCAAAGGAGGATACCCAAAGAAGAGGCATATGATCGTACCAATTTTTTGTGTGTTTGTTTCTTATTATAACTAATCAAAATGCTATAAAACTAGATTTATAATATTTAATTTAAGTAAATATAATACTGGGATGTTATAATTTTAATTATATTTCTATTTTATATCTATTTCTCATCCATTATAAAATCATCAGGGTCCTCATGTGTACCTGTGGACCACCACCACCATGAAGTGATTTTATTTTCATATTATTTACACTATTAATGGAAGGTAATAATGATATATAATAATTAATATATATGATATAGTTATGTTTATATTTTGGTTAATAATTATGTACATTTCCTTCACTCATTCTATTGAAATGTGAAAACATCACTCATGCATACATCAGAGCACCATCTCCACTAATTAAGTGATGTAATTTCTTTTTCATTACTGGAATGTTTAAATGGATATAAAAATGTATATAATTAATTAACATGGTACATATTAAATCATTAATATTATAGATAATAGGAATCCATGGCCATCTTGTAAGGACCATAACCATCAAACAAAAACATGTTTGGAAAACATACATGTTTTCACCTAAATGTTCATTATAATGATGATTTTTAATAATATTATAATTAGAAATTAAATGGGGATGATATTTTTTTTAATATTTGAATATGGTACTCGAATATATTTAAAATATATATATTGAATATAAGGTATTATTTATTTCAAAAGAATAAAGAATGTGCCTAAAGTAAGAGTTTATGTTGCAATCTAATTTATTTTTATGATTGGTATTTGAAAAATTAAATTTAGGTAAATTATATGATATATATCCTTAAACACCATATATTTTATTGAAATATTATAATTACTATAATTTCAAGTACTAGTAACATTCTATTTTATTCAAATACCTTTAATTGAAATGTTTTTATTTTAATGATATAGAGATATATAATGGTGGAAAATATTATTTTTCTGATATAAAATGAAATCATAGCCTTTCAATTTATGTAAAATCATTCAATAATTATTTAATTTCTTATTTATCTCCCCCTTTTTTATTATTAATCTTTCACTCATCATGAAACTATTATTTAAATATATGAGTTATGTTAGACAATAGAAATTTAATTTTATCCTTCTTAAACATATGTGATTATTAAACATGAGAAAATACTAGAATCATTTATTCATAAAATAATTATATTTTTTTGTTCCACATGTTGTTATTTATTATGTCTAACAATATATTTAACTATATATTTCATTTAATTCTGCATCTCCTTCTCTTTTGTAGTATTTTTTAACAGGGCATCTTTCTCATTATAAACCACTCATTCATGAACCTACGAATAGTTAGACCATGAATAAAAAACTAATTTTGAATACATCATGGTTAAATGAATTATTAGGTTATAAAAACCTTGAAATTGTATATAAAAATTTTTATAAGAAAATAATGTGATTAACTAGAAAGATCTCTATAAATGGTGATAAATGTTTACACACCTGTAGTAGGATGTTACATAATATAATTTGTTTTCATTCCTATTCAACACACTGACTGGCCTAGGTCACCTATCAATGATTTATTTATGATCATAAACTAAAACTATAACTTCAAAAAAAAAATTATTTTTCCATTGGTCAATTTATTATGGTTCAATTATGATCACAAATTCACCACAATGGTTCTTTATAGTTGATTCAGATGGTTTATAATGGGGTTTCTTTGTGGAACCAGAAACACCAAACATCCACAATATCTATTCTAAGAAGTTATATTGTGCGCCAATGTCTCAAAAGTTGGTAGTAACTATAGTTTTTGGATTAGTGAAACTTTTGAATACCCATTGACTAAGAGTATTGGAAGTCGATTTCCTAATTTTCTATAGGGTATTATGGGGAAATCTTATAGATTTAATTAATGTAATTTAATCCTTTCAAAAATTCCAAGCTTCGACTAATTATCTCTTTCCTAAAAACTGATTATGAATCGATGTAAAAGTATGTATATATTAAAGGATCTCTATCATTAACTCATATAATATTTATGATTTATTAGAGGATTCTACATTTTAAACAATAATAGCTAGGATCTCTAGAGTATATTACAATTTAGGGAGGAGGTGACTATTGTAAAGCGAGGATTTTGACCATTTTAATGGATAACTACATATCCTTAAACATGTAATCAGTATACAAGTAGGATAGTTACTGTTAACATGTAAGATCAAACCTTCCACAGTCACTTGAAAAATATTGATACATACATTCTACCATTGTTTAGTAAAAAAAATATTCTTATAAATGGTCAGTGTAGGACTTATATATGTATAGAACTGTCCAATTGACCATGTATAAAATATTAATAAAATTGATTAAGTTGTGTTTTTGTATAATATGATCGAGTAAATATGACCCCCACTAGAAATATATCTCATGTGGGTTATATATTATGAATAAAATTGAATAGTCCCCACTATGTGTGTGTATTATTTTATCAATGTTGTAGCCTAATTATGAGATTTATATGGGGATATGACCTAGAGTAAATATAAGTATATTATTTGAGGAAATATTACAAGTAGAGGGAGGATATAAAATATTTAATTTGGAGTATGGTCCCAGGAGGATAGTAAATGGGATTTGATTATGTTAGGTTGGAACCCCAGAGTGTTGTACTTCATATCATACTGAAATAGGAATCAAATAACCCATAGATTGAGAGAAACTTTTTGAGATCATATTAATGAAATATTCCAATTAGTTTAACATCATGATCTATTGATGAAATCCTGTAGTTCATTGGAATTTTATGATGAATTTTATTCTATGAAATTTTTGACAAAAAATAATTGGGGATTACACATAGAATTCTAACCTAACGTGGATCACTAATAAATCATGAAAATATGAATGTTAATGAAGGAATTATTAATCATTGATAACAATTAGAGAGGACTAATAATTAGAATAAATTTTTATTAAGCTTATGAAGTGATTAACTCATACATCTGATCACATGTTAGTCATGCTCAGAGCAAGAAAAAAGTGATAAATTACCAAGAATATCATCTAATAATGTCTACATTGAATAGAGATTATGAATTAAGGATTACTAATGTTTGTATCCCTGTCTCATTGATGATATAAATAAATAAAAACATCTTGGGTCCAATGAGAACCATTTGGGGTTTATTGGAACCATCATGGGTACAATAAAATCGCGGATTCCCATCCTACTATTTTACTATAGGATGATGGCTGAAGTTAGTGAACCTAGTTAGGTGTTAGGATCCATCTACCAAAGACAAGGGGATTGATCTAAGGGAGATTCCACATCAGTTTCAACCAATTGGATTAATATGGAACCCATCAATGAGCTAAGGAACAAAAATCTAGTATCCCCCAAATAGGTACCCACATTATCAAGGAAATCCATGATTATAACACCATTATGGTTATATCCTATATTTAATGAAAATAAATTTATTTTTTTATAAATAGAATCTATAATCAAATGGGTTCATGATGGTGTATGTACCTTGTTCATATGTAACATGTCATGTTTCCTGATACTTCATGATGGTTTTTATGGGGGTTTATTATTTTTGAAAGGGGGTAAATGAGGTATTCTGAAATTCTGTGAATTGATAAAATATGTCTAAAGATGACATAGTTAATAGAGGGTGACTTTGAAAAATGGAATACATGCATAGTTGATCTCATGAGGTAGAACTTATTGATTTGCTAACATATAGTTAGACTCACCATTCTATGGTTGGAACTTTTCTGCATTTTTGTTTGGGAATAGATGGGTTTGAATTGTCCTTTATATTGTCTGTTCATGTTCATATGGTCCATTTTACCTTCATGTGTTCTAATTAGCACTTATTTCATCAAACACACTAACTTGGTTCTAGCCTCACTATCATGGGATGGGCCTCATGTGGTCATCCTTTTAGCATAGTCCTAATAGGCTATTTATGTACCCTTATTTTTTGGGAGGATTACTTGTGGATTACATACATCATATAAAATTGAAAATATCAAAACTAGTAATTATCATGTCCAATTTCCTCTAAATTGTTTCTCTAGGTTTCCATGTAACTTTATCAGATAGTAAATGGTATTTTTATAAACACCATAGATTTTGTGATATCTAGAAACAAGTGGGTGTTATTTTATATGGTCAATAAACATCGAGAGATGGTAACCTCAGAAAGCATCGATAAAGAATTAATTGTCCCTAAATATTTAGATCACATGGTATCCAATGAACTCCATAGAGTTTTGTTGCTTAATAATATTTCACCACATGTTTAGACCACATAGTCTTTTGGGAATAACCTCCCATTTTCTTGGAGACCTCATGGGGACCAAGGTTTTCGTTCATTTATATTTTGAAGACTCCTCCATAGAAAAAAAGGATCAGTACCTTTTATTGAATTTGATGCATATTATTATGTTCTTTTGATTTTTCAAGAGTCAAAAAATTTCCCCTTTATAGCAAGTTCTGTTAAAGATGTTAAAGAGTCAATTCATAGGAAGTAGAAAAAAATTCTTGTTTCAATGGAGATTATTATTTTGGGGGGCTCCATGAATAGATGGATTTTTCCCCTTTATTAATCACTTTTCAATTAAAGTAGAGATCATAAATTGTTTTTTATTCTATATAAAAAAATTTATCTTTGAAATAATGATTTCTACCACAAGCTCAGTGTGAAAACTCCTTGTTCCATCTGAGTATTCAAATATAAGGATTTCATTGAGACCTTGTTTTCTATGAAGAAATCAATGAAGAATATATATGTTGATGTATTATTTATGCATAATATTATGACATATGTTATTGAAATTGAGGATCATGTCGTCAAGAACATGGTAAGTGGTTTTTCCTCTTTGAAAGATTGGTTCAATCCCACGGTGTTTTTTCCATACCATTTGATCCTTGAGACTAATGACCATTAATTTTTATAAATAAAAAATATACTCAGACTATGATCATCTATCTGATATGAAACTAAAAGATAAAATAAGAGTATCATAGTTATTAAAAATGATTTTTCCCCTCAACAACATGATACTTTTTAGAATTAATCCTTGAGGAGACTCATCAAATAAGAACTTATGGAGTACATATTATGTTAAGGATCAACTATATTCTACTTCACAATAAGAGACAATCTTTGGATTTCCACACCTAAAAATACATACCATCTTCATGGTTTGTGTTGTATTTATTATATTTCTTGGTGAAAATATTTATATATTTACAGAATATCCCATAGGGTCAATAATGATGTGCATAAATCATGGGTACCTCCCCATTTATTTGGGAAAATTACGATCAATGATAGAAACATGTTTTTAAAAACTATTCTTCAATACTTGTAATTTAATTAAGTAATACCAGTTGATAGTGGGTCTTAAATTATAATTAATACAATGGTATTAGATTTTATAATGAATTGGATTGATCATTTTGGGTGCATCAAATCTCTGAAATGTTCTCTAAGAACATACTCATTGTTGAACTATATCATTAGTTATCAATCTCATAGTTTACTATGTTTCGACCACTGTATATTCTCCAATAACTATTTAGTTACTAATGTATAGGAATAAAAACCTTCCATCTACCATAATATTATACCTAGATTATTTTATAGGATATACATAATGTTTTGGAGTCATATTCCTTGTTAATATGAAAGATTAATTTATTCTAGCATCCATTTATTCGGAGGATTCATGATAAATCCCTCTATTAGCGATGAGTATTTAAACTATATCATATAGAATTTTGGAAAAGGGTATTTATCTTCACTTGATCATCTCATTCAAGGAATGGTTGTTCAACGTCCTTCAAACCTGGGGTCTAATGTTATGTGTCCTATTTTCAAGGAGTTTCTCTATCTAAAAAGACATGATTACAGGGGTCCCATACTAGTATATCTTTGGAGAAAGCTGATTACATTCCTAGGGGTAAAACATTTGGCCTATTATAAACCCATTCCTTTTAATACTGGGGTCCTTGTCCATTTTTTTGATTGGGAATCTCTTTCATTTTATGAACCACTAGTCAAAAATCCGAGTAAGTAAACTGGTGATGGTGTCGATTCTAGTATAAGGTTATACAATCAATTTTTATGTTCTAATTATGGACCAAATATAACACATTTTGGGATATATATGATATTGAAAGAACACATAATTGATTTGTGTGATATTTATATTATTATATTGTTTAATGTAATTACACTTCCCATTTTATGAGTTCTATAATTTTCTAATAGTTTCCTATTATTCACTTTTTCCTAAATAAGTTGACATCATCAATGTTTAGAAGATACTGTAGAGTGTTAATTTAGTCACTAATATACTAAGGAATTAATTTCAATTCATCTCTATTCCATAAAATCACATTTATTTTTGTATGTTCATTGAAAATGAATTTTTTTTCGAAATATAATTCTTTCATTATCTTCCTTTAGGATGTGGTATTGTTGTCCAAAATTGATGAGCTAATTATATATGATTTATATACTCCTTATAGATTCTCCCAAAAAATTAGCTTATTATAATCAGTGTCTCCACTACCTTTCATATTGAAAAAATATAACAATTTCATCTTATCATCCACCTAATATGGAAATTATTGATGTAATAAAATATGAATTTTGAGTCAATAATACCTCCCACTAATGATTCCATAATCTAAGCGTGGGATTATTTTCTGATATGTGAAGGGTCTTACCTAGACAATATTATGGGATTGGTAGTTCATTTTTTGTGTTTTCCATTATCCTACTAGATCCTAATACCCAAATAAATCTTGGATAAGATCATAAAAGCAGTGGTCCACATGACTGATCACTCTAACTGTAATGAAGCTTCTACAAACTTCTATTATATTTTCCATAATAAATTGGTAAGATTTATGTTAAAGACTATATTTGTTGGATATATTGATGAAATTATATTTTAAATATATATAATAAGTAGTATTCTTGTAGATAATATCCATGTAGAGTCATGATATAGAACTAACCACGGTTGAGTAGTGGAAGATTCATCTTTACCTTCCCCTCTAGCAGGACATGCTTCCTCCCCTATAAATTGTATTTTTAATTATATATATTTTGCATCAAGAAAACATTGTGATCATATAGAAACAACTGTTTAATTTCATGATATAAGGATTTGGTCTAGGAAATTGGTCCTTATGATCATTATTGTGACATAATTGGAGTGGATAAGTAATAAATCATAGAGCCTTTGGAAGCTACATTATGTATTGGGGGTAGGAAGATTTTACCACCAACATATACTTGATCTATGAATGCATGTTATAATTACCCAAGATTAATTGTTGATCCATGATAGTGCACTTTACATAATAAATAATTCCAACCACAATGTTTCAGTTAGAAAAGGGACTATAATGGAGTTGAAATATTCTTTTTATTGAAAAATCATGATATGGTGATATGGTATTCCTAGAAACAATAGTTACCTAGGAATATGAGGCCCATGTATTACATGTAATGGTCTTAATAAATATGAAAAATACCCAATATCCATTAAATGATGACATCAAGAAATTAATTTGCATATCAAGTGAACAAAACCATTAGTTAAGGAAAAAGATATCTAATTAGAAACACTAAAAAATAAATTGCTACATTACACCAGGAGTTATCTGATATTTTAAAATCGTATCAACAAAATCTATTGTAAATTCCTAATCTATTTCCATTCAACAGTCATGATAGAATGAGACTCCTTTCTATGGATGTTCCCCATATTATTCACTTGATTTATGAATAAATAATATTTCTTCATTAGAAATATCATAATTTTACATTAGTATTATTTCCATTATTTTTTGTCATATTTGATGTATATACATTCAAAGGGTGGTATCAAAATGACCCAAATCAACAAAAACATTAAACAAGGATGAATTATATTAATTGTTGATCTTCAATCCTTGAGTGAGTGTAATTTAAAAATGGGAATGGATCATAGTGGCTATAGGTATAAGCACTATCATCATACCATTGAGTTGGATAACTATGATTATTTCCTCATATTCAAGGCTCATGGATGGGTATAGGCATAAATATCATCATTTTTTTACAAAATTTGGTTAATTTGGATGATTTACATGTCAAAATTTGAACAGAATAAAAAAGGATAAATTTGGGATATGGATTTCAATTTCCATGTGGGTATAAATACCTGATAATCATGTTTTCGTCATTTCAAGATGATCAAAATGATGTGATATGAGTGGTTGAGCAATAAACTATTACCTAGGTGAATAGGAAAAATAGAAATCACATAACATTTTTTGGGACTATATGGTCAGCCGAAAATTATTTTTTCAATTATTTATGTCTCCCTAACATTTATCTAGTTAATAACTGCGAGTATTTTTTGTTATCAAGGGATATAATGTTTCTTACATCCCTTTAATAAGTTTTTAACCTATTAATATTAATGAATATTTATTTGAAACAATTGGTTTATAATGAATAACATATGGGGTATATAAAATGAATAGAGACTCATATTATTATTTGGATTCCCTTTGCAGGATTCAAACCAAGTGAGTTCTTTGTATTTTGATTTTTAAAATGTTTGGTCATGGAAATCTAAACGATGTATCCTGTAATTTTCTTCGGGAAGCATTAAAAAATGTGAGGTTTTTTGCATAGCGGTATTGGAGAATGTAAACCCATTGTTTGTTAGTAGAGTCTATTGATACAAATATAATATACCTAATTAATGGGGAATTTAGTATGTAGTCTTAAATACAAGTACATCATGTCATAGTGTTTAATGTCACATGAAGAGGGATATTAGGGGTTAAAAACTAAATTGACTCATACTTTCCCCAATAATGATTTTGAATCATTAATTTAAAACATCAAGGATATTGAATCCACTTGAAAATTGGACTATGGGTTTTGAAAATTATAGACGTAGGTGGCATGAATAAAGGATAGTAGATGGGGGTATATATGTTAGGGATGACAGTTGACTATGCTTCAATAATGGGTTTAGATAAAATACTGTGAGGGAATTTTTAGATTACATTGACTTATACATTGGATAAAAATAATAATCTACTTGGTTGGATATATTTGGAACACATGTGCATGGAACTAAATTGGGGAATTTGTGCATATAAAAGTATAATTTAACTTTCAAACTGGATGCACTCATGTCCAATAACCAGAGAATATTTTCTTAATATTCAGACATTTGGTAAATGGATTTGATTCCTAGAAGATAGAGTATTCGAAAATTATTCTGTTAAAGTAAAATTTTTATGGTAATGAATTAAACACATTATTAGGGTGTATTGGTTTGAGATATCATTTATCTAAATGTTTATGGATTAAATGGTCTTACAAGTATGGGTCACCATCTCGAGAAGCAATATAGTGGGCCCTATGATCTTTGTACCTTTTTCATTTCCAAATAAACTTTTTCTCATCTTAGAATTTTTGAATCATAACAAGTGGAGACTTTACTTATATCTATCCCTCCAATGGAATGTTTTAAACCTAAAGAGTTCTATATAACATTCACAAATTTTTTAATATCTTCCATTTATAACAAAAATGCATAATGTTTAAGGTGATTCATATTTTACCCAAGAACAATAAAATTGATGATCATAATGGGTATAATATTCCATGTTAGGTAAGTGTAGTGTAATATCCCAACAGAGCTTTCAAGAATCAATATTTATTTAACACCATTCAAATAGAACATGATAATGTTAAAAATCAGAGCTTGAAAATGTTATATCTCGAATGATGATACAAGACAAGTATATAAATAATGACCAATGAATATACTAAAGTAATGGGTTTGGATATAATTATTTGAGTATGAATACATATTAAAATTATAATTTCCTCATATAAAGATTCCTCTCCTTATTAGGAAAAATTGGGTGCCTAAATTTAGGATCAAAATTATAAAATGTATGCATAGCTAATAAGTGGTGTCCCATGAAGAAGAATTCACTCATTACTGATAGATATAAATGTTCATGAAAGTAAAATACACATGAGACAATTAGTGTGAATTCTAAAAATGAATGTTCAAACATGTTGGTAGATCTATCCCCAATATTTTTTGACCATGGTTGGTTTTTTAATCCTTTGGAAATAAGTAAAAATAGATAACGACGTATTTATTTTTAATTTCAATCAATAATGACTTTGCTATTGGGAATTTTAAGATCTATTGATGATTACTTTATTGATTCCCAGTTTAACTTAATAAGAAAAGGACTTGGGTGATCCAGAAAACAATGAATTCAAGTCCTTCAAATTTAGAAATATAAATTAAATTCATCCCTTTTATTGACTGACTACTATATAATCTAATAGGAATTTTTTCATTATTATTTACTTTGGTCCTTGAATAACTGATATTTGAATCACTATATACCATAAAGTAATAGAAATAATTCCATACATATATCCTAATGTAACATCTATATTGGTATGGAACATATATAGAAGATAATGGTAACACTTTAGCCTTGGGATATTAAGAATGATCAATATAGTATGATCCATTCACTAAAGAGAAAGGATGAAAGTTATTATTATTAAATTTATAGGTAGACCTAATATGGGAAATTAACTTGTCACTAAAAATCATATAAAATTATGCATCAAGACACACCTAGTTATTATAATGTTTACATTAATAAAATCATATTCTTTGGATATGAATATAGTAGTGTGACTTTGATTTATTCTCTTGTATCCATAATGATCACTATGGTAATAGTATCGAAATCTTAGATGATTTGTGGCAAAAAAAATCAATCTTTAATAACATCATGTAATTCTCAGAGAACACATAATATTTTTGTTTAAAGAAATTGATATATAATTCATTACCATTATGATAAACTTCATCACGATCATAATAGTTTGGAGGTTATATTTTAAACATGTAATTACATGTTTGAGATTATTGATAATGGTAACGAGAACCTCTTCTAATGATGGAGGGGTATATCTGAGGTCCTCTTCATCATCATGATCTATCTGTATATCTATGAAAGACGGAAATGAAAGGATGTTTTCTATAATAGGAGATAATTTTTAGGCATTTTTCCTATATAAATTATATAAAAACATATATAGGACTAAACTTATCAATGTATAAGCATCATTATCTAGGATATTTCAAACATGGCCTCTTTCTATAATATCATCATGTGAAGATGTGGAAAAAAAATCTTAAGAATCTTCATATACTATAAGGGTATTTTTGAATACCTAGATTGATGATGGAGAATTGTTGGATCTTTGTTATGAGGTAAGGATATTCTAGGGTTTCAAACACAAATGGGGGTATTTGTTTATGAGGAATTGTCATCTATAGTATATTTTTTCCTAGGAATGGTTTGAATAATTTATAATATAATTATCTAATATTAAAAAAACTATTAATTTCTAAAAAAATTATACTAATACCCCTTATATTATAGACTCTCCCTGGAGACATATTTATTACATATAACAAATTGATGAGATATAAATAATCTTTACTGGGAATGGTTATTATGTTCTGTGAGGGAATTTTGAAATTATTGTGAGTAGTGATTCATGCATCACCAAATATCATTTATTATTCTCTTTACCTATTGGGTTAACCCATTTTTTAATATTGGAAATTACATGATTCAAAGGGGGCATCATCACTATATAATACTATCCTCATTACATTGATAGAGTACATTAGGAATTCATGGGTTGATGATGGAACCACAAACATAGATAATATTCTATGGTCTTTGTAGAGACCCAACCATGACGTACATGAATATTACATTACTTTTTAGGAATAGTTACTACAAAACAAAAATATACATCCAAGGACTATAATAGTTTAGTGTCTTCGGAATATCAGAACATAATCTTCTAATCATTGTGAAAGTTCTTCAACATCTCCCATAAAGATCTTTCGCTTTTGTTTTCTTACATAAAACCTTTCGTTATGCCATGGGGAAAAGAAAACATAGAAAAGGGTGAGCTAAAATGCTCAGTAAGGGTTATCATTGAGAAAATAAAACAAAACATATACATTTGAACTTAAAAACATGAACCTAAAGTTTAATCATCAAAATCATGAGTTGTGAAATAAATCTTGGCAGTACATAAGGCATAGATCATAAAAGAATATAAATTATGATAAAATAGCAAGGGAATAAACCACGTAATTGTGGAAAACCATTAACCACATGATATGATTTCCATATTATCCAAGGCATTTCTTCCAATACCATCATAGTGGACAATGTCCATTACTGAACCAGGTTTACTTGCAGTTCTAGCCCTATATTACTGAACCAGATTTACTTTCCATTCCAACCATGTCTATCTCACAAGATATAATTCTTTACCCAATGAATTGGAGGGAGATTTATGTCCCAACCATCTCATAATGAAAAAATTATTACATGTGCCCCAAAATAAACATAAATCATTCATCATGACCCAACGAATAAAATGGGTTTCAAATACATAATTTTATGATAACATAATCCATATAAAACAATGGATATCATTTCATCATAAACAAAATAAAACCTTATAAATAATAGGAAAATTATACTTGGAAAATAACCATATTAATGAATGTAATATTAGATAGAATATAGTTTTGAATAAATACTTGAAATGAATTCTTGAGAAAAATATCCTTTCATCTTCAAAATCGCATTCTTTTCCCCAAATGCCATGAAATTTTATATGAAAATAATTTTGTTGAAAATAATAATGAAATCTTGTAGAATAAGCTTCAGGAAAATAAAGTGTTATGAAACCATAAAAATTTGTTCATCCCGTATAAGTTAAAGATACATTCTTCTCTTACTTTGGCCAAAAAGTTGAAAAGTATCTCGTATGGTAAAAAAAGAAATATTCATTCCATAATACATAGTAAAAGTCAAAAAGGGGTAAACATGAATTTGAAAATACATTGAATAATATTAAACACTTTATGAAAAAAATTTTATAAAACACAGACATGGATGATAAATATAACCCTAGTAAATACTAACGTATATGCAATCTCAGATAAAATGAGATTGGAAAATTATCCCTTACCTTATTTCCAATTTCTTCCATATGTATCCGAGACTCCTATATAGTGGGTTTAAACATATTATTAACTTATAACAGAAACATACTAATATTTATGATATCATATATTATTCACTATGACTTTATATTTAGCATTCATTTTTCAATTCCTTGATAAAGCAGCATTTTGGGTAAAATTGTTTCATTTATCGTATGTGTTTTTACTTGTAATTATTTTCATATGATTACTTAGATCGTGATTAATTATTTCTATATTTTAAAACATAATTTATATATAATATATATTCATAATATATATATAATTGATCGATAAATGGAATGAAATACACCGTTCATGGAGACGGTAGGTCGTACGTACGCATGAACGCTATTTTTGTTTCCTTGTTAAATTGAATGGAAGTAAGTAAATAACATATACATAAATCCAGTATCATTATTATGTCATATATTTCAGGATAATTTATTATATATACTTTATAATCATTTTGTAATGGTTAACATGGAGAATGAATCCCATCGCATCGTGGAGACGGTTGTCTGTACGTATGCACACGCGATGATATCATTCCCATAATTATTGAATGGAATTGCAGTGGATGATATAATATCTCAAAATTAGTATGATGTTATAATAATCATATATAGTTATTATTTATACCATTATACCCATCCATGTATGGTGGTGGTGGAAAAACATATTACACCACGGGGTGGAGACGGTAAGCCGTACGTACACATGCGTAGCGATTTCATTTTACGTATGATGGATAGAAGGTTAAATTGGGTTGTTTCATATTTATAATAACATATTAGTATATTATTTATACAGATATTATTACTTTATAATAAAACAACTAAATAAGAGGAAGTATAAGAATAATGAAACTTAAAAATCAGTAGAAGAGATTACATCATCCTCGATGCACCTCCATTAAACTTTCTCTTAAGGGACTATAGTTGGTCTTTTCAGAAGAACAAAACCTCTATAATGTAAGTAGAAACATTGAAAATATAAATTTTCAGGGGTTTTGCGAGCATGAAGCCTCAAAAATGTGTGAAGAGGAGAGGGATGAGGTTCCCTTTTATAAGAGAAGAGAGGGGTACTTTTGGAAACCTCAAAAATATTAATTAATAATAAAATAAAACCCCACATAAAAAAATTCCAAAATGACACAAATTAGAATATGAGATAATATAGGGTTTTAATATCATAATCCAATAAAATGTGGTCTTGTTGAAAAATTATTTTAAACCTTATCAAATTAATTTGTCCTTATTTAATCAATTTAATCTTATTTGTGGTAATAATTTTCTAAATATCAAATTGTTATAAATACTTAATAATGTGTTAAGAATTGTCCATAATTGGATACTTTATTACCTTTTAGACCATATAAATTTTAATTTATAATTTCTAAATATTTTTTTTGATTTTTAAACAATTTAATAATATGTTAATTTTATAAAATATCAATAGTGTCAATTTTGACAATATTGAATTATTTGAATTTAAATAAAATCCACACAGAAGATATGTTCAAACCAAAATATTTAATAGATTCATAGCATCTCATATTCATCATGAAATGTTTTAGAGAACACTAATTATTTCATATAATATTTATTTTAATATTTTTAAAACCATTTATTTGATATTTCTCTTAATAAAATAATTACAACCACATTTTTGTATAATTATTTAATATACTTATTTTTGTATAAAAATTAAAAATAAACTACAATGATTTAGATAAATATAATATCTTACATAAGAGTACTTATACTTGAATTTTTCATCTTAAAATCACAACATTTAAATGGCAATATTTATTAAATTATAAAGGTGGAAACATTGGCATCATTTAAAATAAAATAATATAATTGTCATAATCACTTTTAAAAGACTCCAAATGGTCAAAAATTAGACCATTGGATTCTTATGGTTTACATGTACATGACCAATAAGTTTCGTTCAGGATTTCATGCCTTTTATGGGCATTATTAGTTTAATAAAAACTATATTATTGATTTTTCACTAAATAAATAATTTCTGCATCATTAAGGTATAAGATATTAAAAAATTATATATTTCATAAAAATCACAAATAAATTAAAATGATGAATATAAAAATTTCATCTTTCATATGAATATTTATAATAAAATTTATATTCTATATAACCTTATATTAAAAATACATTAATTATTAAAGTTTGAGTGATACATATTTCACTTTCTTTAAATAAAATAAATTACAAGTCTCAATCACATCCAAGTGGGTTCCAAAAGATACCATTTAGACCCAAGTATATTATAAGACGAAATATAATAATCCAATTATATTAATAAAAGTGTTAGGTTAATTTCATAATATTATTTTTACCCCTAATTATTTGATTTACCTTTAACATTAGTAAATAAAATTTATCGTAGTTAATATTCAAAATGCCTAAAAATAAAAAGTATCCTATTAACATAATTTGTATCTAATTATTCCAAATATGGAATCCATATTTCCAAATTAAATAAAAATAAGTTTCAGTATTTAAATTAAAATTAATCCCACTGTTGAGAAAATAGGTTTTAAAAGTTAAAATATTGCAAAAGATTGAAATCTTTTTACCTGTGAATTCAATGTAAAATTAATGATAATGAAATAAATAATATTGAATGGTAAAAATATATTATATTTATAGTTTAAAACCTTTCAATATTATAATTTATCAATATAAATTATCTTGGTGGAAAAAGTTATTTTTAATTAAAATTTAGCATATTTTTACTATTCATCAAAATATGAAAGTCAACAGAAAAATATTAAAAAATTATCCAAAGTAAATTATTATATCCTTATTGAAATAAATATGTTTATTTTGTCAAATTAAACTTATAAACGTGTCAAAACTAGATTTAAAGTGGGTGAACCATCAAAAGTCCGCAAAACTGCATTTAAAAAAATACTTATTTTACCTGAAATTTTTTTTGTTCTCATACCATGTTCTATAATATGTGTAAGATGAATGATATTTTTATAAAATTAGAAATGTGGTTAATACTATTCATAATGGATAGTTCATAATATATTATTGTTTAGTTAAACTCAGTATTGCGTATAACACACGCTACTGAGGAAGGTCGCTCTTGCATGCAACACAAGCCAATAATAGTGTTTATTTATACTACAAGCTAATACGGTGTTGCATACAGTGCAATATAATCTTGTTGTAGTTTACAACACAAGACATAAAATTAATTAAAAAGAATATTTCTCATAAAATCTCAGGGTGTTACATTCTACCCCCCGTAAAATGAATTTCTCCCTCGAAATTCGTCAGGGTTATAAATGGTTTACTACTTGAAAGTTTCATTCAAAAAACCCACGTCATAAAAAAGAATAATAATTTTTAAAAAAAACTAAAGTATGAAATCTAATGGTTAACCAAATTAACTTATCCATGGGTTTGCATATAAGAGAACATAGGTGAAAATATAGATATGGAAGACAAATCTAACCATGAAGTTCTGATAAAGAGTGGTAGAGAACATGACTATGAAAAGGAAAACAATCACAAAGCCATAAATCATTGACTATCTATGGTAACATCTGATTCATTAGATATGAGGGTACTAGGACATCGTATTTGGTTTTCAAGATCATTTCCCTAAAGTTATTGATTTTTTTCATAAGGATAAATACTTAATTGATTTCAGTATAATATCATTATTGGTCATTACATGAACAATTTCCACTTCATCTCTTATTTAAAGAAATGATGTTTAATTTCTCATTCTTGTAATGTTAGCATATCATTCAATAGAATGATAGGTTATTCCATCTATCTCAAACAAAAATTTAGAAAAAGTTATTAAATATTCATAAGTCCAACTATGGTGAGATTAACCATATAAGATCCCAAAAATGGACATATACTTCATCTATCATACTGCCTAATAAAATAAAATAAATTTCTACTAACTAGGGTCTTCTTGTAGTCCAGTAGTTGTCAATAAAGGACTATCGCACTTCAGTTGTGGGTACAATTCCTGCATCCTTGTCCAACGCGACAGGTTATTGCCCATCCTACAGGTTGTCCTTTTTCTAAAACTATACTATTACAACATTCTAGAAATAATATTCAAAAATTATATCCTTAAACAGTTCTATTTGATTTCCAAATTAATCCATTCCAACCTTTAGTCTTATCGAAAATACTTCTTTCCAAACTCACAGTATAAATAAAACGATTACTAGAATGGTCATCTACCAAGAATTTAATACCATAATTTATCCCCCACATATCATAAGATATATCTTGTTGTTGGTCACATTCCAAACATGTGAATACCTTAATGTTGTATTCTCTTAAAAAATGAATACTCATTGAACCTTATTGAAAACATGAATGCTGTCAAAATTTAACTCTTTCCACATACCAACATCCCAAAATTTCTTTATATTCAAACCATGATGTCAATTTGTCCTTATATCAGTCATGAGCTCATTAATACTATCAAACATATTATTTTCTCTTTATCCCTTAATTATGAACATTTCACCTTCTTTCCAGAAATATTTCAATATATTTTCATGGTTACTGGTACCATATAATTATTAAAAACTACAATAAACCAATACATAGATTTTCCAATACTACACTATTTTGGAATCTCGTTACATAAACACATAATCATTCAACCACTTCATGGTCATATTCAACATCGCCAATAGTGAAATAATGTGATTTACCTTCATCCTTTGACTTAAGAGGTTGTTTTTTTCGATCATCATTAACCCTTGGATTAGGTTATTGGTTAGAAAAGTGACCCATTTCCTTGCAATTGTAGCATTAAAGTGTTGGCGGTGCGTTCTCTCTAGAATTTTCTCTATTCACATCATTATCTACCCTTTTCCCATTAAATTGGCACTTAGATGCTTGATCACATTCTTTTCCACACTTAAAACATTTTCTAGACCCTTTAAGACAATTTCCACCATGGTTCTTTCCACACTTTGAGAATAAAGAAACATTACTCATATTTTCACCATTTTTTTGAGATTTTTCCTTGAAATCAGTCTTTTGTTTCTTGTTAAAACCATGGGATGGATATATAACAGCAAATTCCAATTCTACCTTGATATCACAACATAAAATTGTTTCATAGCTACTGAATTATCATATAGGTAATGCCTTTTGAAGGCTTGGTTTTAAGCCACTGAAGAATCAATCACCTTTACTTTTAGGTTGGATGATAAAGCCAGATGCATACCATGCATGCTTTGTAAAATTCACCTCCTATATACCAACAGATTCATCATCCTTTCTCTTAAGATCAAGTAACTCCTTTATTATCTTTGTTCGATGAATATAAAAGAGCTAATTATTGAAAAACATGTTCTTGAACTCGTCTCATTCCATGGATTCAATTTTTTCTTGGGGCCTTGTATTCTTAATTAGATTCCACCACTTGTCTACTTTACCTTCTAAACGGTAAAACTACCAAAATGAAATTTTCATGTTCTGAACAGTGAAGTATGGAAACTATATTTTCAATGGTACCTATCCATTTTTCAGTAACAATTGGATCAAAAGACCCAGTGAAAGAAGGTGGACGTTGCCTCATGAAGGACTCAATAGAATATTGTTCCCTTCTCTTCTCATTTGTAC
Source organism: Viscum album (assembly GCA_963277665.1). Lineage (NCBI taxonomy): Eukaryota > Viridiplantae > Streptophyta > Magnoliopsida > Santalales > Viscaceae > Viscum > Viscum album. The sequence continues at coordinate 492,545,054 of OY728139.1, forward strand.
GTATAGAATGATTTATATCTTGTCTAAGTATAGAAATAATATTTTTCACTCCATTTCCCATAACATTTGGTTTTTCAGGAGGACAATCATTGCATTTCCCATTGCATTGATCATTAACACGTTTCCTTCGGGTTCTAGCAATAATCTAAAACCCAAAAAAAATAATGTGAGAGGAAGAAATCATACTAGGGAAATAAAATAATCAAATGGAGTACTTTCAATCTCTAACATCTTAGGTTTAATCCTAGGTTATTCATGATCATTATCACAAATCTAGGACTGTAACCTATACATATACTTAACCTTAGGGACATCCCTAGACATACCTTAGAAATATCTCTAGGCATCTCACTAACGATTTCACATCTTAAATTCTAAAGGTTAACTAAACCTTTCCTTTGATAACAACTATTGAGACCCAAGCTTTATGTACATAGAAATTACATTCCATTTTCGGAATACTTAATACAAAACAAAAATAGACACCCAAGGACCATAATAGTTTATTTTCTTTGGAAACTCATAACATAATCTTCCAATCATGGTGAAAGATCCTCAACATCTCCTATAAAGATCTTCCCCTTTTTTCATACCTAAAACCTTTCTTTATGTCATGGGGAAAAGAAAAAATAGAAAAGGGTGAGATGAAATTCTCTATAAAGGTAATCTTGGAGAAAATAAAACAAACCATATACATTTGAACTTAAAAACATGAACATAATGTTTAAACACCAAATATTTAGTTGTGAAATAAATAATGGTAGTACATAAGGCATAGATCATAAAAGAATATCCACCATGATAAAATATCATGGGAATAAAACTTGTAATTTTTTCAAACCATTAAGCACATGATATTAATTTCGATAGTATCCAATTCATTTCTGTCAAGACCATCATAGTGGACAATGTCCATTACTGAATCCAGTTTACTTGCCATTCCAACCCTGTATTGCTGAACCGAATTTACTTACCATTTAGCCATGTCTATATCATGAGATATAAATCTTTACCGAATCCATTGGAGGGATATATAGGTCACACCCATCTCATTATGAAATAATTCATACTTGTGCCACAGAATAAACATAAATCATTCAACATAACCCAATGAATAAAATGGGTTTCGTAAACATAATCCCCCATCATGACATAATCTATATAAAAAAATGGATATCATTTCATCATAAGCAAAATAAAACCATGTAAATTATATTAACATTATGCTTGAAACATAATCATATTAAATAATGTGTTCTTAGATGGAAAAAAGTTTTGAATAAACACTTGAAATGAATTCTTGAGGAAAATACCCTTTTTTCTTCAAAATAATTTTCTTTTATCCAAATGATATGAAATTTTAAAAGAAAATAATTTTGTTGAAAATAATCATGAAATATTGTAGAATAAGATTCATAGAAATAAGTTTTTATAAAACTCTAAAAATATGTTCATGTAATATAAGTTAAAAAAACATTCTTCTACTACTTTGGCTAGAAAAGTCAAAAAGTATCTCATATAGTAAACAAAAGAAAGATTCATTCCATACTACATAGTAAAACTAAAAAAGGGGTAAACATGACTTTAAATATACATGGAAGAATATTAAAAACTTTATGAAAACATTTTTATAAAACACGGACATGGATGATAAATATAACAATAGTAAATACTTACGTATAAGAAATCTCGGATAAAAATGAGAATGGAAAATTATCCATTACCTTATGTACAATTTCTTATGTATGTGTCTGAGACTCCTTTATAGAGGATTTAAAAGTATTTTTAACATGTAATATTACCATATTAATATTTATTATATCATATATGATTCACTATGACTTTATATTTCCCATTCATTTCTCAATTCCATGTTAAAGCAGCGTTTTGGGTAAAATTGTTTCATTTATCATATGTGTTTTGACTTGTATTTTTGTCATATGATTACTTAGATCATGATTAATTATTTCCAAAATGTCAAACATGATTTATATATAATATATATTCATAATATGTATATAATACATCGATAAATGGAATGAAATACACCGTTCATGGAGACGGTAAGCTGTACGTACGCATGAACACTATTTTCCATTCCTTATTAAATTGAATAAAAGTAAGTAAATTGCATATAAATAAATCCAGTATCAGTATTATGTAATATATTTTATTATTATTTATTATATATACTTTATAATCATTTTTAACGGTTAAAACGAAAAATGAATCTCATCGCGTTGTGGAGACTGTAATCCTTACATACACACAAGCGATGATATCATTCCCATAATTATTTAATGCAATTGGAGTGGATTATATAATATATAAGAATATATATGATGTTATAATAATAATATATAGTTATTATTTCAAACATTATACCCATCCATGTATGGTGGTGGTGGAAAAATGGATTACACCACGGCGTGGAGACGGTAAGCGATATGCATGCACGCGCAGTTATTTCGTTTTTCATAGGATGGATAGAAGGTGAAATTGGGTTGTTTCTTATTTATGATAATATATGAGTATATTATTTATAATGATGTTATTACCTTAAAAAGAAACAATTAAAGAAGAGGATGTACAAGAACAAAGAAACATGACAAATTGATAGAAGAGATTATCTCTTTCTTGACGCACCTCCTTTGAACTTCCTCTTAAGGGATTAGAGTTGGTCTTTTGAGAAGACCAGAACCTATATAATGTGACTAAAAAGGTTGAGAAGAGTAATGGGTAGGTTTTGTCTGAGATTGAATGCTCAAAAGTGTGTGAAGAGGAGAGGGATGAGGGGCCCTTTAATAAGAGAAGAGAGGGGCACTTTTGGAAACCTCAAAAATATTAATTATTAATAAAATTAATACCTAATTAAAAACTTCAAAAATGTATAAAATTAGAATATGAGACAATATAGGGGTCTAATTTTATCATCCAATAAAATTAATACATGTTGGAAATTTATTTTAAACCTTATCAATTTGATTTATCCTTATTTAATCTATTTAATCATATTTGTGGTAATAATTTTATAAATTTTAAATTGTTATAAATACTTATTTATGTGTACTTAATTGTCTATAATTGGATAATTTATGCCATTTTCGACCATATAAATTTCAATTTATATTTTTTAAATATTTTTTTTGATTTTTAAACAATTTAATAATATGTTATTTTTATAAAATATCAATACTGTCAATTTTGATACTATTAATTTATTTGAATTTAAATAAAATCCACAAAGAATATATGTTAAAACCAAAATATTTAATATATTCCTAACATTTCATATTAATCTGGAATATTTGTGGAGCACACTAATTAGTTCATATAATATTTCTTCTAATATTTTTAAAACCATTTATTACATATTTCTCTTAATAAAATAATTAATACTATATTTTTGTATAATTATTTAATATACATATATGGGAATAAAAAATAAAAATAAACTAAAATTTAGAAGATAAATCAAATATATTCCATTATAATATAGTTACATGAATTTATCATCTTAAAATCACAACATTTAAATTGTTTTATTTATTAAATTATGAAGGTGACCACTTTGACATCATTTATAATAAAATAATATAAGTTTTATAATTTCATTAATAAGGCTCTAAATGGTCAAAAATTAGACCATTAGATGATTATGATTTATATGTACACGACCAATAAGTTTTGGTCTGGTGTTTTCGAGTTTTATTGGCATTATTAGTTTAAGAAAAATAGTATTATTGATTTTTCACTAAATAAATAATTTTTGCATCATTAATGTTTAAGCTATTAATAAAAATTATATTTTTCTTAAAAATCACAAATAAATTACCATTATGAAGAAAAAAAATTTATCATTCAAATGTGTATTAATAATCGAATTTATATTCTTTATAACCTTATATTAAAAATACATTAATCATTAAAGGTTGAGTGAAACATATTTCACTTTCTTTAAATAAAACAAATTAAAGGTCTTAATCACATCCATGTGGGTTAAATAAGATACCATTTCGACCCAATTATATTACAGGATGAAATATAATCATTCAATTATATTAATACATGTTTTAGGGTAATATTATACTATTATTTTTACCCTTAATTACCTGATTTTACATTAACTGTAGTAAACAAATTTACCGTAGTTACGATTCATAATTCCTAAAAATAAAAAGTAGTCTATTAACATAATTTGGATATAATTATTCCAAATATAGAATCTATCTTTACAAATTCAATACACAAAAGTTTCAGTATTTAATTTAAAATTAATCCCGCTATTGAGAAAATGGGTTTTAAAAGTTAAAATATTGCAAAAGATGGAAATGTTTTTACATATGAATTAAATGTAAAATTAATGATAATGACATAAATAATATTAAATGGTAAAAATATATTCTATTTATACTGTAAAACTATTCAATATTATAATTTAACCATATAAATTATCTTGATGAAAAAATTTGTTTTTAATTAAAATTTAGGGTATTTTTATATTCATCAAAATATGAAAGTTAACAGAAAAATATTAAATAAGTATCCAAAGTTAATTTTTATATACTTATTGTAATGAATAAGTTTATTTTGTAAAATTAAATTTATAAACATTTCAAAAATAGATTTAAAGTGAGTGCACCATCAAAAGATGGCAAAAATGCATTTTTTTAAAAATACTTATTTTACCCAAAAAAAATTTTTGTTCTCATACCATGTTCTAGAATATTTTTAAGATGAATGATATTTTTATAAAATTAAAAATGTGGTTAATACTATTCATAATGGCTAGTTCATAATATATTGTTGTTTACTGAAACTCGGTATTGCGTACAACACACGCAATTGAGGAAGGTCGCTCTTGCGTGCAACACAAGCCAAAAATAGTGTTTTCATATACTACAAGCTAATATTGTGTTTCATATAGCGCAATATAATATTGGTGTAGCGTACAACAGAAGACATCAAAGTAACTAAAAATAATATTTCTCATAAAATCTTGGGGTGTTACAGTCTTCCTGGCATAACATTAAATTTTATATCCCCCAATATTACCTTGAATAAGGATTTAGATATAAGATATTTTCATTATGGTTTATGTTAGAATAATCCAAGGAGATTTTTTCCTCTTTTATCATTCACTAGGATGGTCATCATTGAGTGAGAAAGGTAAACTTCACTATAAAATAAAAATAGATTCTTTTAAGGTGAGAAGAATAATCCCAAATCCATTTTCAATAATTTTCTATGGAATGTTGATACTTTCAATCATTTTTTGGACATACAATGGTTTGATAAGCCCTTGGATGGAGTAATCTCATTCCTACATTATGAACAAGACGTATTCATAAAATTATCATCTGGAAGCCTTTATAATATAGGCCTCATCTATGATAACTTCAACCGTGAATGATTTGGATAACTATGTTTCCTAGAAACGTTATTCCAAGATCTTTTATGATTGGTTAATATTATCTAGGATTTATAGTTTGGATGGTTAAATAGATAAATTCTTTAAGTTTTCAAAATTTTGTGTTACGTATTAGTGCTTCTAACATTGGATTATTCACCAGCAAGAGGCTTTGGGGGCAATTTATTTGGATCCACTGATCCCTTTTCGTAAAATAATCTCAAGGTTATTTTTTAATATGATAAATTTCACATAGGCCTTCCCACAAATCTAGTAGTTTCAATTAATTATAAATATACCAACCAATCAAATATGAAAAATATGTTTGAATGTCCCCAAAAGGATTCCAAGGTTTCACTATGTTCTTATTGGGTCATTTACATAATTACCCACGTGTTTCATATATGTATATATATTAGGCATTTATTTAGTAGGGGTGATAATATTTGATAAAATTACTTCTTATTTGGTTAAATTTTTATTCTACAACCTCTTCCTCCACCCCCAGTAATTTATATAGAGCTTAGGTTCATTTGTAGAGTCTTCTTGAAATAAGCAATCTTATAAGTGAATAACATGCACATAGTAAAATAATATTTCTCTTTTCTGAGGCTGGTTGTACTTGGAATGGTAGTCCTTATGGATCATGTGGTGGGTGAGGGAAATCCACAAATTCCTAGAATCATTTGGGTGTTATTTTTACCTCCTCTAATAATTCTAAATTTTGATTTCATTGGTTTCACCTACCTATAGATAATGGATTTGAAGATGTAGTATTGGATAGAACCACATAATATGGGACCACAACCAAATGATATAGTTGGGCATGGATAATTGAATGATCATAATCAACTATCTTCTTAATCATCTAGTTGTTGAACATTCAATCAATTCAATTTACAAATTTATTCCACTTTCTTTATCATTAATCGGATTGGATAACAGACTCATAGATTATATAAGATGTAGTTTCCAAATTTTTTATAGGATATCCTCATTATAAAATATTTCATTGATGTTATGTCTCAATATTTTGTGAAAAGGTAAAAACTATGGGTAATGACTAAGTCCCAGATCATCAGGCTTCTAGGACTCATGAAACATGATAAGATTGGTTTCCCTGGGATATTAAAAAGTTATATGGGATCTAATCTTTAATAAAAATAGGATATTTTAATTATTTATTCTTCTTAACATGATGAAAGATTAATTACTTATCTAAAAACATGGGATATTTTTATATTGATATCATTTTGTGGAATTCTTTGGGTGATAAGTATGTTGTATTGGTGTTGTAGAGATTGATGATGTTGTTCATAAGTATAATAGTAGTAGTCTCCACTTTACCAAAATTTCATCAATTATTAACATGAATATGCCATGAAATGGAGATTTTTTATTGAATGAAATGATCTAAAGGATTTAATATTACACCCTAAAATTTTAGAATATATTTTTCTTCAAATAAGCTTTTTATATTTAAAATATTTCATTACATTCAACACCTAGTTTAAATGAACCGTGACATATAATTTTAATATTACTATTAAATTTGATAGTTTACACCTAGATATTGGATTGGAAATTATTCATAGTACTAACTTAATTATGAAAAATTATTGATTATACATTTATAAAAATAATTCATTTTTACCAAATTGTTTTAAAATTAAAAACTCATTTGAAAATAAAAAAATCATACTTTCTAGAATACTCATTTTATAAAATTAATTCATTTTTTCATTATAAATTAAATTAATATCTATTAATGAATTGATATAATCAAATTTTTAGTAATATATTCATTAAAATATTTCAAAACACATTTAATTTATTTTACTAGCCAACGAATGAGAATAAATTTAGTTTTATGCTTAAACATTTATTTGTCTAAAAAAGAATCATTTTAGCTTATTGAAATACAAAAAATTTAATTTCATCCACCTATAAAAAATAGAATATTACAATATTGTTTTTATAATTTTAATTATCTTGTAAAAAATTTATTTAAGAAACTTTTATTTTTAGAAATAATGAATGGTAACTATAGAAACAATTTGTCACCTCAATTACAATAAAAAATGGTTTGTAAAAGTTAAATACAAAATATATGGTTTAAAATATCCCTTGAACCTTTAAAAATGTTATTTTTGAATATATTTGTAACTTAACATAAATTTAATTGTAACCATTAGACATATGGTGCCATTTTCACTTTAAAATGACTTTATTATCTTTAACATTTTTATGTATTTACAAGATATAAACCGAAAATACTTATAAAATTGAAATATATAACTTCACTTATTCAAAATATAAAGGAAACGTAGTCTAAATAATACCTCAAAAAATATATTCTCGACTTTATTATTATTTTCTTGAGGATATTTTATTCTTAAAATTTTAACCCAAGGGTCCTTAAGATGATTTCTAAAAGAGGTATTCCAAATAAGAGGCAATCATATTCCCCAAATTTTGTTAAGTTTATTTATCCCTATACATCCTAAAAAATTCAATAACAATATAAAAATGATTGAATAAGTATATATAATATAATTTTATTATTTTGAGTTATTTTTATAATAAATTTATAGCTTATTTTGATCCAATTTGAAATTATAACATTGGTCATGCAAACATGTGGACTACAACTTCAATGAAGTGATGGGATTTGTTTTCTATGCATTACATGTATGGAAAGTAATAAGGAATTTATTATAAATATATATGATATTTATGATATTATTAACATTATTAACTTATATGTTATTATTTTTCATTATATATTTATATTCATTGAATAAATGAAAACCTTACAGGTCTTAATGTATGGACTACTATCCCAATGAAATGACTCTTCTTTAAAAATCCCCATATATAATAATATTTATAGATGTAAATATAATGATTAATTTTTATAATTTAAACATGATAATGATAATTTATATGATTAATCCATGTCCATGATGCATTGACTAAAACTATCATACAAAAACATTCTTGAAAATTGGCCGATTCTCAGCAAAATATCGATTTTAATGAAAATTTGTTAATAAATATATAATAAAAAATTAAAAAATAATTTTATATATTATTAAAATTATGTTAATTGTTCTTATATATATTTATAATAAATTTAAAATTATTATAAATTCTAATAATAATGAATGAAAAGAAATAGTGGCCATGTAGTAATGGTTTATGATACAATCTCATTTCTTTTTTGGATTATCTATGTAAAATTAAATTTGAGGGAAATATATGATTGATATACTTTTAAACTCATATATGTTATTCTAATGTAGTTATTTAAATGTGTTTATATTTTTTATATTATTTTCCACCCTTTTATCATGAAAATAAATTTTAAATGAAAATTCAGCATTATTTCCTCTATAGATGATAGATATTTTATTTCTTGTCCATGATCTTTAAAATTTTTTCAAAAATGTAAATATTATTTATTAATATATTATTTAAATTATTTTTAACCTTATTTTAATTAATTTTTTAATTTTCAAAATGACTATTCTTGTAATTTTCTACGAGAGGTACATTTTACTTTTGACCAATGGTATAAATGGAATATATATATATATTTATATCAGTATATACTATGAGAATAAATTTCACCTCCAATAATATTGTTCACTAATTAGAATATTACATTACATGTTAACCTGATTATTTTCAAAAAAATAATATTCTCATCATTTAAGACATTTTTATTTTCAATGTTCCAAAAGGTAAATGATTTTTCCCTCATTTTCAATTAATTGTTCAAATGCTCATTTAATATTATTTTAATCTATTTTAACATCCTTTTATGAATATTATGAATAACTAGAGATATGAACTACTAATACTAGCCATTCTAATTCTATAGATGTATTATGATTATGTGATGGTGAAATTATTATGAAACCCATTTCATTTCCATGGGTCACACAATAATGAATTGATGATTTTTTATGAACTTATGGAACACATAAGTATTCTTTTCATTATGTTAATGGTGTTTCCATTAATTCCATATAATAAATTGGGTAATTATTGATATCTCATGGTATAATATGGACTAAAATTGGGAGTTATTCTAGAATATTATGAGAATATTTTCACTCTGATTTCCTTTGGAGTGAACCATGGCTATGTAGATGATGGAATGGGTTGTGAATATAGTACAATATGTGACTTTTTCCAATACAATTATCTTGATAGTGAACCTTTGGTAATGAAATAATTCTCTAACATTTTATTGTGATACACAACTCCTATTACATATTCTTATGCATATGACATCCCCTTATGTGTCTTGATTGATTAATGACGATTCCTCACACTTATGACTCATGTCTATTGAATAGAATAATATTTATACAATAAATAATTATATATGATCTGTGATTGAAATTTTATAAAATTGTATGTAATAATAAATATCTCATACCGTTATATGTATCATATTATTACATATGATGATTGAATGTAATCTCCCATGTTTACCCTTATTGCGTATCTGAGCTCATCCTCTTTTCTTTTTATATTTTACACCAGTTGTGATGAAATATATTAAGTGAAACATGTATATAAAGGGCACAATAAGTGATTAGATTTATAAGAGATACTAAATATCATTTATGGAATAATTTATTTATGTATCTATTCTACAAATACACTAAAAATTCCCTATCAGTATTCATGTATTATTGTGAATTGTATTGATTTTTTATAAAAAAATTGTGCAATATTTATATACATTAAGTTTAGGTCACCCTTGTTTTTATGAGAGGATAGTTTATTTATTTTATAGAATATTTTTGGTTGAATAAGAATACTAATCTTAAGAACCACTATAATGAATAAAAATTAATATAGGAGGAACCAGAAATGACATTTTGATAAGTAATATCCATAATTAAGGACATATGAGGAATAAATGTCATAATTATATGTTTAATTGATTCAATAATTATATCTCGATTCTAAAACTATGAATTTTTATTTCAGTTAATAGCTCAAACATGGGTGAATCATGATATCATGGAATGTGGTGGATAATGAAACAATTTTAGTTTTGAGAAACTGAGTGACATGGGAGATGGAAAAAAATCATATTGTTATGGTAAGAAAAATTATCAATCCATGAAAAATAATGATCTTCAAAATGAGAAAAGGGAGTAATGGAACACCATTATGTCTTTTAGGATAAAACATCATACTTTTTTGGTTGTTCCGTTATTCATCTAGTTTCATATAAATGGGTTATATCAATTGAAAAAATATTTTTCCCTTCCTTTCATTAGAGGATGAAAATGTTTTCCTAATTGTATATCACATTAAAATTGAATCAAAACAATTGTGTAATAGTATTAAAAATGTGAGGATAATATAAAAACTCAACTCCCTGGAATGAGATATGTTTATTCAAATTTTTTATTATTTACTTTTTCTAAAATAATCCCATGAAAATTAATAGGCGATTCTTTTATTCCAAGAGGAAGTATGATGAATCAACTGGTATATATGAGGATAAATTATTCATGACACCCATGGTATAATTCTTTTTTTAAAATCAAACATTAATTAAAAATTTATCAATTATTAAATATTTTAGAACTAGGTTCCTAAATGTTCTTATCAATAAGAGACTTTAATATCTTTGACTAAATAATTTTATATTATCACAATATAAAAATAAATAGTAGAGATACCATTCTCTTTGTTTAAACAGTAATGAAAAAATAGTGTTTCAAGGAAATTATTATAAATAAATAAATTTAAGAAATAAAATGATTATTCATTTATGAAAATTTTGTGGAATGAAGAATGGGAAAATTATGTCCACAATAATGGATAATGATAAAATTATATAATGATGAACATCATGCAGTTGAATATATTAGAAATTTAAAGTAGAGAGAAAATAACTCTAATAAAAAATGATCAGTTTAATACACCATCCACACATCAATGATAAAATGGTATGGAGTATGGAAATTATTATAACCATTTCCCAAATACAAAGTTTAATGATATCATTGTTAATGAACTCGTAATCCAATAGATATATGGAATGCTCATACGATTACAACTAATAATGCGGGTGATGAGAAGAACATAGTGAAAAATACACTTATCAGCCACTCCAAAATTGAAAATGTATTATTTAATTGTTGTTATAACCTCTATTTTATATCTAAAGAGTATTCTAAGGCTATTTTATCACCACCTTAATGATTAAATATTAAATATATGTGAATAATCCTAATGATGTGATTATTTCATCTTAAGTATATATCTCCTCTTTGATTTTTTAAGTATTTAGGATTTTGATTCATGAAAATCTAGTGAATCTTCCTCTCGTTGAATATGATATTATTTAGGGAATGGATTATATTTATTTATGTTGGTTCTAAATTGATTTTCAATGATGTAGAGTAATATTTGACATTCTGAATAACCCTATGATAATTTTTTAGTGATAGGATTAATATGACATTATAACGAAAATTAACTCTATTGTATGGGTCTCACTACTTATTCATGATAGGTTTTTACCTCAATTTGTTTGGAATAAACATAAAATTAATGATATATCAATTCATTGAGAATATACTATTTTATTTACAAAAGGCATTCATAGTCATTCATTAAATGTTGATGTTATGTTTTTAATTGAGATCATACCTCATGAGACACCCATTTCAATAACATTATATAGAATGAACCCAATTGACATGAAATAATTGACGAATAAACTTTAAGAGAATCTAGAAAAGTTATTATTATTCCTGAGTGTTTTACCATGCGGTATACTTATTCTTTATTTTAATAAGAAACTTCAATTAGTGAATATTTACAGTTATTATTAAATAATTAAAAATATAAAAACCATTAAAAAGTGTCTTTTAATCATTATCAACAAATTATTTAGTCAACTATTAAAATATAAATTCATTTCAATGAATGACCTTCATTCTAGATATAATAAAATTAGGGTCATTAAGGAGGCTATAGAAAATATAACTTTACATACAAAGTATAGTAATTATGAATTTATGTGGATTCCATTTTAACGTAACAATTACCTCAATATCATTATAGAAATAATGAATAGATTCTTTAGGGTTTAACATGATTAGTTTTTAATTTTATTTATATATTATATTTGTATATTTTCTAATAGAGATATAGAGAATGAATATTATTGTAAGAATATGATTTTGAACCTTAGGATTTATAATCTATACTCAAAATTTATCTGTGAATTTGGGATACAAATTTTTTTATTCATGGTACATATAATCTCATGAAAAAGATTACCAGTTGACACTTCAATGAAAAGAAAATCGAAAAATCTTCCATGCCAAACAGAATCATCTAAATCCATAGTTTTCATGGGTGAACTAGATACTATAGAATATTACTAGATATTTATTCAAACTATCTATTCTGATAACAATGTTAACAATGAAGGGATATGTGTTTATTAACAAATGAATGTGTGGAAAGGTTCATGGAACTAAAGAGAAAGTTGTTCAGTACACTTGTTATTACATGATGTTGAAAAGGTGATGGGATATTGATATATAGGTATACATAAAAGATAAGATTGTTATGAATTCTAATCTAGAATGATATGGTGACTTTTTACTACTCTACCTAATTTAAATGTAACAGAAAAATTACATGACTCATGGTTTGGAGTTGGGAGTGGTAAATTTTACATTACACATGTAGAGGATTTATCTCTATAGATATTTTTTTATATTATGATAATTAGATCATGCGTAATTTAACTATACTCAGTGAGTTCAAAATCATTTAATTGAGAATTTTAGAGTTCCTTAATGGTTATGAATAGTCAATACATTATATCCCAGGTAGTGAAAACAAGTTGGATAATGATATGAGTTAGACGAACAATGCTTGTTTATCCAAGATGTGGATTGAAAGAGATAAAATACATATGGATTTTGATAGAATGAACCATTCAATTATAAGATAAAGTTAATATTAATTATATTCAAGGTGTTGAACATCATAAAATGGATATGGATAGAGTTGTTTAATGATTTATAATACTCGATACATTAGCACCTCGGTAAAGAAATCAAGGTGGCTAATCCCCGAATTCGGAAATACCACATAAGTTTATCTATGATAAGAACTGAGAGAGATAAAATACTTATAGTTTTTAGAGGATAGCCTGGGAAAACATAGGGAATAGAAATATATAATATTATTCTCATATGACTGTTCATACATAAATCTATGTGAAGATTAAATAGGTATAGAAAGATGATATTGGACTATATAAGATTGCGTGGAATGCTCTTGAGTTCAACAATGAATTTTTTGGAATGATAAAGTTCACTAACTATGTATGTTTTATATAAAAATAAATTTTTTTAAAGGAGATGTTGGATGAATCTCTTTGTTCTTAATTATCCATTCATATTGAAGGTATGAATATGTATAGATATCTGGATGACTATTTCTGGTGGAATGATTTAGAAATTAATATTACAGAGTATATATCTTGATTTCTTGTATATCAACAAGTAAAGGATGTGACATATAAGTTTAAGGGGACATTATATCCATTACCAAAACCATAATGTAAATGGTAAAAAAACACATTGGATTTCTTTAAGAGTAATGGCCAAACATCCAAATGGTAAAATGATATTTTGGTTATAGTTTATCACCAAATAAAATTACTACATTTATTTTTTATCAGATCATATTTATCTATTAAATATAAATCTTGGAAATATGTTAAATAATTTTCAGTGATTCATAGTGTAAGATTATTAATAATAACTCATCAAGAGTTGATATTTACCTAAATGTTTTTTAGAAGTATTCAATAAGATCATAATGTGGAGTTGAAAAATGGAAATCTATATCATTTATATAAATATTATAATTCAGAGAGAACCATTAAAAACCAAGAAGATATGTTGAGATAATTGTATAAGAATTTTAAAGGTGGTTTGGTTAAAAAGCATTCTTTAGTTGAGTTTTCATACAACAATATCATTAAATTGAGTGTTTAGTTTGACACTTGGGTTTCTTATATAGAATTAATTGAAAAACTAAAAAATTTATGACATAAATTTGAATAACTACAGATATTGGGACTTGATATAGAAGATGAAATTATACGGAAGGTTAAATTCATTTAACATCACATTTGTAAAACTCCAAGTTATTAGAGAATTTATATTGACAATTTTCACAAAGATATATAATTTTATGTCGGTTAAAATGAATTATTATTGCTTACTCCATGTAATATGGTCATAATATTTAGGGAAATGGGTTATTGAATAATAAAATATATCATTCTATTCAAAATTGATGATCATATTTGGATGTTTTTTTATAACATGGTGATTCCTCCAAATCTCTCTCAATTGAAAAATGTATTCACATATCTCTCATAATCATATAAAAAACAGATCAATCACAATTACATAACTCAAAGGTGGTTAACTAAATAATGATCTATAATTAGATAAAAAAATAGTGCATTCTCTATATCAAATAGAGAATGTGTGGATGAACATGGCATCTCTTCTATTAAATGTTTTATGTATAAATAGTAAATTTGATGAACCTATGTGGGAACCTAAAGTTATGATAAGGTATAGTATTTCATTTTTTTTATCAGAGTGATGTTATATCATGGAATAAATTATTTTAAGAAGGAAAATTCAACACCATGATATTTTCCAATTTATTTTTCTTTAAATAACATTAATTCCTTTAATTTCATGCTTTATACCAACCACTATAATTAAAAGAGCACTGATATACACATTAAATATTATTATTAATTTTTACATTTGTAACCCATCCATTGGATTGGAGGTTATGTATAGGCATAAATGTTTTTTAAATAAATAATTGATTATACATATATTAATAATTCATTGGTTATCAAGTGGATTGAATTTAAAATAAAATCTTTTTTAAGTAAAAAATAGTTATTTTTCTAAAAACCAATTTTGATACATTCAATGTAATTTTTTTTATTAAATTAAATTGATCATTACTAGTGAAATATTTTAATGAATTTTTTAAATAATATATTCAATAAAATATTTTGACACTAATTTAATTTCTATCACTATCAAAATATTGTAAACAAATTATATTTTATTTATTAAATATTATTTTTCTAAAATTTTATTTCATTGTATATTTCATAATTATATTAAATTTATTTTGATAAAACTGTAATAGTTGAAATTAAAGAAATTGTTTCTATATTTGGAAACATCATATCCAAATTTTGTGATGAAGACTCTTTTATTTTTTTCCCTAATTAATAGTAACAATAGAAGGATTTTTTTTACCATATCTAAGGTTAAAAATGGTTGACAATAAGTTAAACAAACATATACTACATAAAATACCCCTATAAACACATAGAAATTTGATTTTTTAGATATAGTTCAACCTTAAATTATCATATCTTTGATCCTTCAACCATTTTGTTCCACTTTCACATGAATATTAGATTACTATATTTTGATGTTTGTGGGATTTACATGTTTTACACCAAACTCACTTATTAAAGGTAGCTTTATCACTTCACTTATTCACACCATTTGAAGCATATAATCAACCTAATTACTACACAAATTAATTCTCAACTTTTTTAGACATGTTCTAGAGGTTATGGTCTTCCAAAAGTAACAATATGTTCATTAATAAGATATCCAAATAATTTTTCAAAAATAAGGTTTAATAATCTTCACCAAATAATTTTATAATTATTTATTCTTATATTATATTAAAATATATTATAAATATATTAATATAAAAAATAAATATAATTTCTATTTTGATATGTTGTTATGTTAATGATATATATATTTTCAATCTTATTTTTTCATGTCCCCCATACATGGATGGTCATATGGAAGGATTTAAAGTGTATATATGATATAAATTATATTATTATTATATATATATGTATTATTATTTTATTTTCTTATTATAAATCACTAAAAAATAAAACCTCACTCGTTCATACGTATAGACTACCATCTCCATGGAGTGATTAGATTTTTATGAAAAAAATTAAATATAAATGGTAAAAAAATAATATAATTACTAATTATTAAACATTTAACATTATTGATATTATATAGATGATGGAACATAACAAATTTGAAACGACCAGAGTTGTTGAACAAAAACATGGATGGATAACATACCAATTTTCACCTGAATGTATATTATAACGAAAAATTATTAATAAATTTCTAATATGTAATTATAATGTAATGTTTCATTATCTGAAAATAGTGAAAATGATATTATTATTTAGGTATAATATATATAAATTTATAATAAATGAAATTAATAATAAGTATAAATAATGATAGGGTATGAGGTAAGGGTTTATGTTTTAAGGTAATTTCATTTCGAGATTATGTATAATAAATTTCTGTTGAAAAACAAATATGATTCATATCCTTTAAACCTATTTTTCATTATTATCCTATAGTTATTTCAATGTTTTTAATGTTATTTATTTCTTTTAAACATATTATTCAAATAAAACAATCTTTTAAAATCTTTTCCTAAGAAGTTGAAATTGTTCTTCTATGGTCGATGGAATTTTACATCCACATCCTTGTTCTTTAAAATAATATCAATAAATTTATTTTATACGATGAAAATATTTTTTAAATTCCTTTTAAAATTTATTTGTGTTTCCAATAAATGATTTAAATTGTCTCTTATTGTTATTTATTGAATGATTTTCATTTGTATATTTTAGTAAAAGTGGTAAAGAAATCATTTTTTTAACATTTAATAGATGAATAGATTTTCATAATTCAAGAATGTTATTTACATTGAATATTAATTTAAAAATTTACATCAATAATTTATAATAATATATTATTGCTAAAAATATTAATTTTTATTTGTTTTAATGATACATTAGGACAAAAATCTTGTCCCCAATATCCAAAGAAATATTTAAATGATATTTTAATGATATTTTTGATTTACATCAACAACTATTGAAGTTTCATATTCTTGATTTGGGATATTATATATTGATACCATAAATTTTATTTCATTATATGGTTTAATACTATGTTATGATTAAATGTTTATGAAACCTTCTTATTATATATTGGTCATGTAATGATGAATTGATGAATATCTTTATAGACATATTGAACACAGGTGAATGGTTTAAATTATGTGATTCTAAAGTCTCATGAAGACATATGATTCATTGGGTAATGATATATATTACATTATATAATATAGAGTATAATTATGATTGAAACTAATCTAATATGGGATTCAACCCACCATGATAGTCATCAAATAGAACATAGAGTAAGGATATGGTGGATGGAGAGTGAACTTAATTTTATATGGGAATTTTTTCAATATGGTAGTCCTAATGGTGAGCCTCCACTGATGAAAAGATTATCTAGAATATTTTTTCTACCCAATTCATATGAGTTGTTTTAATGATTATTATACTCCCTCTTTAATAATGATATACCAAGAAGATCATGAGACAGGTGAGCCTGCTGATAATAAAATATATTAATAAAAAGACAAAGTATACAGAGTAGCATCAGAGAGTCGTTCTATAAAGATGAGTATAAACCTCAAAACAGTGATTAGCCTGAACAATGCTATTACAATAGTATGGTAAAACAAAGGACCAACTAGAGCTCACCTCCGTAATTTCTCTTGTAGAGAGAGAATCCAAAACTTGATTGGACTCATGATAAACATATATAACTTTAAGCGAGAGTGAGTCTTCATGTCCGAGGCATTCCACCCAAGATGTTAACATCCTCCATGGCACATTCATTGACTGATCATTAAGGATTTGGACTGAAATAGATGAGTCTGAATCAAGCCATAAGTCATGCTAGCCATAATGTACGACATACCTTATCGCCATTATCATAGCACAAAAATCCACCTCAATTGCAAATGCATTGCTAATAAAGTGGAATAAGCATCCTTTAACGAACCCCTTCTGATAGATTTATTATGAACTTTTATGTAATATTTAAAATCAAATATAAATATAAATATCTTACACATTCATATTATCATTAATTTTTTAATCTTGCTGTTACCATTACTAGGAATATATTATGTACCTTTCATATAATTCCATTTTCTTTATGTTATAAAGAGGTGTTTTCTATTTTTAAGGACTATGAAGGGTAAAATGATAGCAGAGCATTGTGGGGGATATTTTAGACCTTTTACAAATTATTTTTATTAGGTGACCAATATCTAATAGCATTAACCCTTTATGGTCCTTAGACATTGATTATTGTTAAATGAATTAAATATTTACATAAACTGATGGAATATTTATGTTTTTTTCCCAAATTCTTTATGAAACATATAATAAAAGTATTAAAATATACATGAATTCATTATCATGGTCAATTATTTCTATATATTATTGTATAGATTATCCAAAAAAATTCTAGTAGTTAATATCATTGATCATAAATTTTAAGATTTTATTTCATGACTTGAATTCTATTAATTATGTCGTGGAACTTCTAATTTTCAGGTTTACTAAATTATTGAGGATAAAAATCATCTTCTTTATTAGCATAAATAATAATTGGTGTAATAATTGATGGTGAATATCTTTATATCTAGATATTTGTCAAGATAAAAAGAAATTATATACTAGATAAAGGTTTTTCCTACTAGAATATGTACAAATTATTATAATTTCTAAAGAAACTACTGGTTGAATGAGCCTAACATGGGGCCACATCAAAGCATGAAATGTCATCGGTGTTACTCCAGATAATTTTTACTTTTAAAATTGGAAAAAAAGATTATTAATAATAGGAAAATAAAAAGTATAATATACCCATTCCAAATATGGTTTCCTTTTATGATAAAAATAGAGGCACTATCCCAATAAATCATCAATTCAAGTAGAAAGGGACTCAATTGAACTATGGAATTTTAAATGTAACATTATTTTAGATAAAACCAGAACAAATGTAGTGGAATATATACTCACATTTACCATTATCCATGATATAATGAAATCAAGGTTGTAGAAACTGATCATTTTAGAGATGATATTTTCTCAATTTTACTCTAATTATGGGTATACACACCGTCTTCTTCTATATAACTTTGAACTGTATCTCAAAAAACTATTTTATCAACATGGTGATCGACATCCCAATATTGGTCTCTATTGTCTAATGGATTGATAGTTATGAAATTCAATAACACATACATGGGAATTATAATAACTTCACAATTATTTGCATGATATATTGACTACTCATTCATAATATCCTCTTAGAAGGGAACAACTAGAATCTTATAATGCCTATATCCTAGTGGACCATTTCATCTTATGTATTTTATGGTGGTTGGAAATTTCTGATTTGAATTCCCCTATATGTGATCTATGGATAATGACATTTTATGAGTCCTTAGTTGTCAATACAATACATTAAATAAATTATAGTGGTGTTTCATGTAAAAATATGAATGGAAGTGGTACTAATTGTAAGAAATTGTTCCTTATTCAAGAAATGATTGACTTTATAGGAGTATATAGTGAAAATAAATCAAGCCCTGGGGTAGTTCTATCTTGGTACAATTACTAGAATATATTAAACATGTTTAGTATTTCATTACCAATGTGTATTTTTAGTGGTAAAAATAACACTAGTTATATAAATGGAATGGATCTCAAAATGCTTCCAAAGTGGACTCTATGGAAATATCCATAATTCTCCATCATTTTACATTGGTGTGTGAAGGGTGTCACACTAGTTCTGAAAAATAATTACTTTCTTCTGTTAGTAGAACCTAAATTTAGGGATTAATATTTCTTTTAAGAGATGTTTCTATAATTTTTTTTTATGTTTTTAGAATCCTTTTAATATTTCTCCCTCATAAGACATATTTTTTTTTCATGTCTATGATGTCATAGGATTTTATTAGATGGACTGACTACAATGAAAATTTCTTAGTCTTATGACATATCCTATAGAAATTAAACTATACAATGGTATCTTTAAATGGATTTTCAGGCCCTGGGATGGTGTGAAATATAGTGTATCATACTATCTATATCTATATATATGCACATAAAATGGGTCATTTTTGATTATCTAATAAAATTCACTTAAAATATTGATATGTGAATGTTGAAAAATATATAATTTTTTATCTAATATTGGATTCTTATCCAAGTATAATGTAACAATGTTGATATTAAAGTAGATTCTATTTTAATCAAGGAAATATTCATCATACTCTTAATAATAGATTTTCGTAACCTCCAACCTACAAAGAGATTCCCACATATTCTAATGAAATTATGGTTTAAATTATTCATTGAGTACTCGAATATTTCATATATAGGAGTGTAAATAGTCCATATCTTAGTAAGAAGGTTATCCTCATATTTTTATCTCCATATGTATATGACTTATTTATTATCTCTATAGGAAAATTATTCAACATGATTTTTTAAAATTTGATCCCTTATTAGTCCTTTTCAGAAAGGGGATTATCTATTTTTGTTGATATTATTGAGGTACTAAATATGGTAGTTTAATCCATGGGAATATCCAACCAAGATCATTAAATACTTCTTATTATGAATTCATCATCACAATATGCTTGATAGTGTGGAATACTTTTCGTCATGTTCTCTGCTTAAAAATTTTGATGAGGAGTCGACGTACACTAAATCCCTCATTGATAAGTCTATAGGGACCTTCAGGATTCCATATATGATATATCATTTGGGATGGTCTCTTTGGGATATATTGGTGACTTCATTCTAAAGGATTCTTTGCGGATGACTGTCATTCTACTTTTGGAGAATGAAGATTAGATCCTTGGAATTTGAGAGGAATATAGGTATGACCCTGCATCTTGATTAGAGAATAGTAATGGGTCCCTTCAGATTGAGTGAGAATATATGCCCACCATTTATTATCCACCGAACAATTTTTTTGACCCAATTTTATGAAAAGGGATGTAGGTTTGTGTTACTACCCTCTTTTAATTTTTTGATGTTATGAAAATATCATTATTTTTTTTTAAATAATGAATATGAGTATATTCTTAGGTTACCCTCGAGATACTCTCTCTATCACTCTCAACAATTTTCATGAAGAACTACTGACAGACTTCCATGACATGGGACAAAAATTAAGCTTACCCATACTACTCCACCCAGAGGTGGTGACTATATTCTATAGTTGATATAATAATAATGTGCTTCCATTAATTTATTAAAGTAGTGAGACAAGGCCAATTTTTTCCTCTAACTAACATCAATTTATGTCATAAGGAATGGCGTTTGGGGACAGAATGTTATCTTACCCTTAATTACTATCGCTATATTTCGATAGTTTTCCTCTGATTTTGTCGAAGTATACTCTTAGACTTGAGTATTGAAATTATGAATAAAGAAATAATATATTTTTTTATCCAAGGTCTACTAATATACATCATGAGGTGAATATGGAATATGTTGTTCTCTATTATTTGTAGCATTGCATTCTTGTAAGGCCCTCCGAGATTATTAAATCAAGGTTAATGAAGTAAGGGGACATGGGGTGGA
The DNA here is from genome assembly GCA_963277665.1 of Viscum album. Taxonomy (NCBI): domain Eukaryota; kingdom Viridiplantae; phylum Streptophyta; class Magnoliopsida; order Santalales; family Viscaceae; genus Viscum; species Viscum album. Next base: position 492,567,109 of record OY728139.1, read on the forward strand.
ATCCTGGAAAATTATTAAGAGTTTTACACAACAAAATATTAATGGTGGTACATAATAGGAACCATTTTGTGCACCTCTTAGGATGGGGAGATTTCAAAAATAATCTCCTAGTCCACCATCCTCAAATATGTGAGGTGAAAATTATTATAGTCAAAAGATAGAATCCTAAAGAGGTTACATTTTACGAATAGTTCCACTGGACATGCGACAACATTCCTTGGTTGAGATGGGATGTTGGATTTTATCTCATATCGGCACTAACATGGGGTAGCTATGGTCATAATTTTTAGTCTTGACAAAATTCCCACACCATCACATTGATGACCATTGAATTGAATAAGTTCTTAAAAGAGTACCTATGGATTTAATAACATCACAAATAATTTTTTTTATTAATGTAGTATCAATGATAAGGACATGATGGACCAATTATCATCATATGAGAATTATATATTAGTTATTGAATGATTCATATTAGGAATATCAATTTTATTTTTAGGAAACATGCACAATGAAATGCATTGATGTATTGGGATCACAAGTACAATGGTTAAAGAGGAAATCATGTCAGGTTCAAAATATTTGTTTCACCCATAATTGGGTGACCGATCACTCAATTTTTAAGGGCTGAGTGTTGTTACACAATCATCATGTCGATTAATTATTATGGTTTTATACATTTTTCAATAAGGTTAGTACATAGAACAATAAAAACCAAAATTCTCTAGCATCAGCCAATAGATGACTCTAAAATCATTCATTCTAGCATTAGGTAGTTTTAAGTCATTACATATTAGTTATAATTAGGAATTAATATTGTATAATAGGATGGGAGGTTGGGATTATAGTTCTAGGTTGGTGTGATTTATTACCAACTGTGGGACTCACTTAATGATTTAAGTTGTGTTTGTGAATTCTCCTAAAACTCCATGGATATGACTAGTTAATCCAATATTAATTTCATTGTTTTAATATTAATTAAGGTGAACACCTATAAGTATAAGAGGTTATCTAAATTTAATTCACCTATTAGTGGTGTCCTAATTAAGGATGTTTCATTTTAAATCTTTATAGTTGGGCCCTCTTCAGTTTACTACCATATATGGAGGAAGTGATATTTGTGGCTCTAGTATCACCAATTTATTAAGAGATAACTGTGTATCATTATTAAAATAATATAAACCCATATTTTCTAGTATCACATAATGTTCTATATCATCTATTTTTAAGTCACGTGATAAGGACCAATCTCTTCTATTTATCATACTATGATAAAGAAGTCTAAGTGGAATATTTTATGAAATGGTTTTTGTATGACATTTAAATGAGAGACAATTTTTGTTTGAAATTAAGGGGAATATTTGACCATGAGATGAGGTAGTGATCACAAGTAATGAGGCCCTACAAGAATTCTCCCGACATAGAATATATCTCAGCATGGTTATATGGTATGACTTGGATAGAATACGGAAATATTGTTTAGGGAATGATTTACCAAAGTAGTATCATGTTAAAACAATTCCAAGGGGATATGGCCCTAAAAAAGGGACATAGAGTCTCATAGTAATACAAGAAAATGAGGTAAGGTTGTAAAATATATCAAGAGGAGTAGATACCCATGATAATTATAATTGGGATTTGATGATTTTTGGTTTGAATCTCTAAGAGGAATCCTTCATATCCTCCGCAAATAATAATTAAGGATCATGTAGTTTGAATGACACAATTCATAGTCATATGGTAGGACAGTACAATGTTATTTAAAATCTGGTGGTAGCGACAATTCCATGCAGTTTTACATCATTTTACTAGGAGTTTTATTGTTTTAAGAAATTAAATAATAGAATATTGAGTGGGTTTTACCCATTTTTATATTCTGTAATGTGGGTCACTAATAAATAATTATAATGACAGTATTAATGAGTTCATTATTAATCAGGACTTACAAAAATAGAGGATTTATAGATTGAACACATTTTAATTATATTGGGGGTTTGATTAACAAGTATATGTAAAGACACAAGAATCATGTTTGGTGTGAGAAACAATAGATTTTGTTTCAAACTCATAGTTTATGATTGGATATTTATAATGTGGAATATTCATGGATACTCCCGGATGTGGTTATCATCTATTATTATATGATATCAACAATGGGAGCCATTTTGATCCAATGAGAACCTTCACGGATCCAATACCACTAGGGGAGCCCATGGCACCATTTTCCACATTATTGATAGAAAATAATGGTGAATAGAGGTAAGCTTCTAGCTATATAAAATAAATAGAAGCGGAATCATCTGAGTCGGATGCCCAATATATTATGAATTATTGAATAGATAACAAATCCATCATAGAGTCTAGTAAGAGAACCCTTTTCTCACCCTAAAACCGAATCCCATTATAAATGGAATATTTTATTGGGACACCTCGGTGGGTGTAAACATCCCTAGATGACTATTGGGGCCCTTATATTATCAATGGGATCTATTATTGGAGGAGTGCATACTAGTGTTCAATTCTGAATTATATTTATCAACTGGAATTGGAGGATACATTAGAATGTTATTTAGGGAGCCATATCCAAGGGTGATGGTGGCCATAGTGGTATTCCAAACTAGAGTGTCTTGACATATGAATATAGGATATTGAAACATAAATATCCATTAATAAAACAATAGGTTCATAAATTCCTAGTGTCATTGGAAAAATATAACAATAATACATCTTAGTGAGGTGAAATTAATTTTTTTATTTTATTTTCCAAAATGATCTATTAAATACATTAATGATAAATTCCTACATGTGATATAATAGGGAAGTATATAATAGAAATGTTTTATCTAAAAATGACATTAAAAGAATAAACATGATAAGGAAACCTATGTAGTGAGACAAAAGTATAATATGATATCATAAAGAGTATGCCCAAGAGTAATTACATGGGATCAAAACATAAGGAAAACTAAAAGAATATAATTGAATCATAAGAAGATATTTTAACACTTTAAAACATGTAATAGAAAAAATTCATGCCTAATTTCCAAGGAAACATTACTTGGTGAAAAGAGTCCCATAATGGACTAGGTTCACTCATTGTTCACATAAATTACATATCATGAGACTAATATTACCCAATGTAATGGACAGATATATAATTCTAGGAACACTCATCCCATTAATTTTATGAATATTTATGTGGATTACATAGAACAATATCAATCATAATTAATAAACCTATGAATTACCCATTGAATGATATGGGTTTAAAAATCATTTCCCATTATATAATCAAAAGATATTTATTAAGAAGGCATTTGAGAAATAGTCTCAAGGCCCGTATTACCCCTAAAAGGAAGGGAAAGTCATGGTAGACATGTGACAGAAATATATAAATAATTTATAATCATTAAATATCATTAATTATTATGTTCCTTGATGAATAGAAATACATATAAATATATTAAAACATTCTCTTGGAAAACAACTTTTCCATATTGAAAATAATATTTGAAAAACTAAAATTCACAAGTTATTGTTGAAGTACTTGTATTTGAAAATATCTTTAGAATATTATAAAAAAATTCATCATAGAACATAATGGTAATGTTGGTGGAAAATACCATTCATGTTTCATAGGTTATAAAAAATTCCCATCCCATTTTTTGTAAACATTAAAATGTATGTTGTTTGGGATATGACATGAAGATTCCTTTTAAACAGCTTTTCATTAATTAAAACATGGGTAAAATTTATTTTTACAGGAATATGATAAAAGTAAATATAAATTTTTAAAAACATTTTTATAAAACATTAATATCAAAGAAAGAGTATTTTAGACTGAAGAGAGAAATGATGATCGATCATCTAAAAATAAATTTCTCAATCATTATAAGTAACATAGAGAGAAATAAATGGTACAATTATAATAAGATTTTATCAAAAACCAAAGGATAATAAAACTATAGGGTTTTAATTTCTTAAAATTGTAATTCATCCAAAAACAATCCTGAATAAAAGGTGATTAAAACATGAACCCTTATTACTTTTGTAACATTTGAATCCTAACTAAAATTTTTGGAGTAGATCAATTGTAAGATAAAATATCATTACTTATGAAGTATTAGTTTTATAATATTTAAATTATAAATATATAAACCATTAAAAATAAATTATGTGCATAAATGAACTCTCGTCTAAAAGAGAGGTGTTTTGCGGTGAAGAACTTACCTTGAGCCTCAATTGTCGCGTATGTTCCTTATCATCTATAATAATAAATTTATGTTAATTATTCAATATTTTAGTAAATTTTTTTAATATTTTTATTTATTTCATTTTATTTTTTACCATTCCATATGAAATGACCTGAATAGTTAATTTCACATCATACATTTTATGGATAAAAATCTCATATTTCCAAAATCACATTGGAATATTGTATAAGGGACAATTGATAATTATTTTAGAATATAAATAATTGTAATAATTAAATAATTATCTTATTTATAAATAAATTATACTTTCAAAACTAACAAAGAAATATTGTTATGAAAAATTAACTACAATACAATCATGGAGTTGGTAGTCCATACACACGTATAAGTAATGTTTCTATTTTTCAACGACCATGATAGAAAAATGGTAAGTTTTATTTTATCCTTAAATAAATATTATTATATTTTAAATACCACACTACTTAATTAAATATTAATAAATATATTTTACCTGTCTTGTGGTAATAAAAACCAATCACATCACTTTGGGTGGCAGTAGTCCTCTAGGCACAAGAACCATGTAATCATATATTAAAAAATGGTATGGTATGAAGGTAAATGATATATTTATTTCAAATAATGTTGAATATTTAATGATTTTAAAATTAAATATTAAATATATCCTCATTACCTTCCATGTTAAGTGTATGTGAAAAATAAATCACATCACTTCATGAGGTGATAGTCCACCATACACACGAGCAATGTTATTGTATTCCCTACAAAATATAATGTAAAAAGGTGTACATGATAATAGAATTCGATAGTAATATTTATATCATATAAAATATATACAAATAAAACACATATTTCTATATAATTATGAAAATTGCTGATGAAAAACAATTTACAACGGTTTGTAAGGTTGTTGTCCTTTATACACATGATCAATGGTTTTATTTCCCTTTAAAGGAGGATTAGATGGTTCTAGAACAATAAACTAACCTAAAAAATATATGAATATATTTAATATTATGAAGAAATTATAGAATATTTTTTTAGAATATATTCATGAGGTGGATAAAGAAATAATATAAAATGCCCGGTTATGGTTGTTACTTTATATTTGGAAAAATTATTCCTGTATTCACAAACATCCTTTCTAGGTTTGTTTTATGATCCAACCAAAGATTCTAGTATAAGGGTTGGTTGATAAGAAATTTATTTAGGAAGTTATTCTAAAAGATAATGGGATTTTATGTGTGTAATGAAGTGTATATTTGGAATATTCTTCTAAGTCTTAGAGAGGACTCATTTGGAATTTGTGAAATGAAAAAATTACAAGGACATTATAATAATGCAAAAAGGATCTAGAATAAACCATTTTAGAAAATTAGATGATATAAGTTAAGATATGTCCATAAAATATGAACTAGGCATGCTTAAGTTCATTTATTACAATTATAACTTTAGTTTGAACACTAATAAACCAGTTTTTACCATAAACAGAACAACCAATTTTTATTACTTCACTATCCATTACAGTAAAAAATATAATTGAAGTTATTATATAAAATAAATTTTAATGATTAAAAATATTGATTCCAATTTTTATAAATTCAACTCATAGATATGGAATAATATAATTTGAAACTGAACCAAAAGGCATGGTGAAAAATGGATTTCCAAAAGAAAAACATTCAAAAGAATAAATTGTTTTTATGTCAAAATTATATATATAATTAATCAAAATGAAATAATTTGGATTAAAAAAATATATAATTTAAATAATATTACTTATTGAAAAAAAATATAAAATGTGTATTTCTAATTAATTTAATGAGAAGAAACTCTTTAAAAAAATTCAGCATTTTTCACTATTCTTTAAGAAAATAGAACTTTTCAGAAAATTCAAAAATGTCATACTAGGATAATTATGAATTTATGATTTAAAATTTTAATTTATTTTTTTCTATTTTTATAAAGTTATTATTAATTAATTTTCATAAAATGTATTCAATGGGAGAAAAAACTACTTTTTAGAAAAAATACATCTTTCAGATAAATTTTTTTTCTTTCAAGAGACTCTTATTTTATTGGAAATAAAAATATCATTATTGAAATTATTGTATTCTATTATAAACAAATTATTTTTTTCATATTAATACATCCATTTTAATGGCTTGGTTTTATAAATATTTTATATTATAGTTCATCTTGATTTGAGGATTCTTGTTCTGAATATTAGCCAAGAGGTTGAATTTATTTAAAAAATATAACCTAAAGTCTCATGTGGTACATTATATTTTATGAATAATTTCTAATTTCTTATGCACTATTTTAAATTGATTTATAAATTTAAAATCTTTGGGAATTAATTTACATTAATTCTACCACATGGTCATCCTCACCACCATATAGTTGGATCATATCCATGTGGTTGGTTTGGCCTTTTTGTGGGAGAAATAGCCTTAACATGGTTAGCTAGTGTCTGAATTGAAGTATTTCCATATGTTTGGTCAGATGTTTCTCCACATTGATTGATATGCCACCATTTATTAGGCCTAATTGCCACAAGTAGGGCCCCACTACTTCTGGATTTGAATCATATTGATGAAATTCCTATCAAATCATTATTGTCTAGGTATGATATACTATTTTTTAAACATGATTCCCCATTGATTACATACAACATCAATATGGGTAATTTTCCAAAATGGGATTTATAACTTCTCTTTTCATCTCCCTCTTTTCACTATATTTTTATGGTTCTATTTGTAGATAGGGTATGATGTATTTATAAACACCAAAGTGTGGGAGATACCCTAAAAGTGGCCGTTCTGATTCTATATTACCTAAAAACATTAGTCAACGAATATAGATGAAACCATGAAATGACCTCATTGATTATTAAAAAATAATTCTTTTTACACAATTTCATAATGTGGTTGGACCACATGGTAGATGAGATAGCATGAAAAGCATCATTGATCAATAAAAAATAACCACATGGTTAGATAAGTGGGACATTAGGACAACTCCTCATGATTACTTAGATACCTCCTGCTTTCTTAAGCATCCATTGGTCTCTTTTGTGAATACTCTTCTAAATTTTCATTAACACTCTATTTTCTTGAATTTAATCATAAATATTTGGAGATTTTTATTCTACACATCTCAATAGATATCACTTTATCATAATATAGTTATTATAAACATTTATAAATAAAATGGAGAGACATTGTGGTATTTGAATGAATTCCAGATAATTCAAAAATAAAAGACATATTTAAATAATAAAGACATAGTGGGAAGGTGGTCTATCATTAATGAATAATCATGTAATTTATTAAACAATACTGTTAAAATATATTAATAAAACATAAATTATCTCATTTTAGGAACTAAAAATTATTCACAAATCAACCTCTCTATTAATTAAATTGGTATTTCCTATACACATTATTCTCATAAGTGATGTCATCATATTTTTCTAATTTTACTAGTGATCACCAAAACTTAATTGAGAATTTGATACTAAAAACACATCACCTACTCATACCTTAACTATCGAAAGATCCCCAATTCACATATGTAATTTTCTCCAAAATAATATCCATTATTGTTAGGCCATGACCACTAATTGTTTATTTGTTATATTTATTTTCACCTATGTAACACTTTTTATGTTTCTAAATGTTATTATAGATAATTTGAAATAATATAAGGATTTATAGTGAAAAAAGGTTATCTTAAATATTTTTTTAAACTATGTAGTTATTATGTGGATATTTATATAATTATAAATGCCCTATTTTACAAGGGTGTTCCATGGTTTTTATAAATATTACAAAAAACAGAGCAACTTTCCCAAATTCCTAATAATTTGAATTTAAAGGTCTACCTTCCACTAATAAAACTAACCAACTCTTCCCCAATAAACCCACTGTAATAATGTGTACCAAAGTTGCAAATGAAAAACATCCCCTTTAACCCTCCATTAAAGTGACACCCCTTTTACAAGACATTAATTTCTCTAAGTATGGGTCTTATTTCTCTCCTCCACCTCCCACCCCTCTTTGTTTCTCTCCTTCCATTAACTATAAATCACCTTAGCTAAACCATAAGCATTGTTTTAGTTTTAAATGATTCCTATTTCATCTTTATTTGGTTTCTCTTGTGTGTTAATTTCCTCTCGAGCCTTTCTCTCATTGTTCCATAAGGTATTGTATCACTTACACTTAGACTAGTAAGGTGTTTCCAGGTTTTCTATTTTCCTGGAAAATTGTATTATGATTGTCATTTATAAATAATTTCTTATAGAAATTATAAATTATATATATTATTTGAACTGATTAAATTTATTTATAAATAGAATTTGTTTTTATAATGGGTCTTTATTACTATTAATCTAATTTCCAAAGTATTATTGTCTGGGGATTACATCAACAATGGAATAGTATGTTTGTTTGGGGTTATTATATTTTCCATATTTTATTTTAAACATCGTGGTGTTTTTATATTACATAATATATCACAAAATGTTTTTATTAAATATATATTTTTCTTGAATTATTTAATTCTTTCGATATATTTCATTACACACAACAACAAATTCTAATGAACTGTGAGATACTGTTATTATATTTATTTAATTATAAAAGTTTTAACCTGGCTATTAAAATTATAGATATAATTATGGATAAAAACATTATAAAAATTAATTATAGTTTATTTGTAATCATACTGAAAAAATTTACATAGTTTTATATTAAATTCATTTTTATTCCGAAATACTATTTTCCCAAAAAAAATGCATTCATTTCCTTTTAGGAAATTTTTTTTTTTATGAAAAATTGATAATTTTATAACAAAAAAATCATTTCATAAATAAATATATAAAACTTCTCTTGGAGTAGAATTATGGAAAATTTTTAAAAAATTCTTTGATGAAATACATTCACTACTTTGGAAAATTTCTTACTTCGAAAACTATTCTTTCACCTAGACTGCAAGATTAATGTAAAATTAAAATCTTCTAGTTACATGATTTTAATTTGATAATATTGATTCAATATATCTAATATCAATATTATTAATTATATAATAAGGTAAGATTAATTTAGGTTCATAAATATTAATACTGAGTAAAAAAAATATTACTACTATTATGGTTAAAATAAGGGTCTGTGCGTTGTATGCATTTGTTTTAAAATTAATTTCCCATTACTGCTAGGGGTTTTATTTAAAAAAATTTATATATTTTTTATAATATGTGGGAAAAATTATATAATATCAGTAATTTTGATTTCTTATTTTAGGACATATTAACAAGGTATATTTAAATATACAGGTTAACATGGTGGAAACAAAAATGGTAAAAATAATTAAACATATAGGATATGAAATTAGATGTGAAAAAATGAATTTTGTGGTGGTCATGTGGATCGACCATATAATTCCTAAAATTAACATTTTTATCAATTTTTGAGGAAATTTATGTGACAATTACATCCCATTATTAAATAGTTTTAGGTATTTTTAAAAATTATACTCCTCAATTTTAAATGGGAATTTTCTCCCCTACATTATTGACAACATATTAGTTATTTAGAAAAACTAAAACCTAAAAAATATATCAAAAAAATACTAATACACATTTTAGAACTTCTTTAATTCCAAAAAGAAAAATCTTATGATTCTTAATATGTGATCCAAAGCCGGTTGTTCAATGAAAATGTATTATTCTTGAATAAACTCATTATTTATTTCTTTTTTTATTACCAAATTCATTAATTACAAAATAATTATAGTATTATAACAACATTAAATAAAATATAATAATATATTATTTTATTTATTGCAAAACCTAAAACTATATATTCCTCCATCAAATTGGAAATGAAACCATCGATCATAGGTAAAATGAACTACTGCCACGCGAACTGATGTAATATGTTTTCCATCACCACCTATCAAGGATGGATATAATTATGTATTTAATTTTTTATATGTTATATTAATTATTTTTTGAAATTTTTGAAATTATCATATTATATATATGTTCTTACTTTCTATTTCATTAGAATAAGAAAGAATTTCTTTTCTGTACGTTGGTCCACCGCATTGCGAAGAAATGTGATGATTTTTTGACATACACATTAAATAGAAGGTAATATAAATAAATTTAATGTATATATGTGACATTTATGAAATTAAAATTACTCTATAAAGGATATAGATTTTAAATATCTATATTTTATTTCACTCATAGTGAAAATGGAAGTAACATTCATGTGTACATATGACTAACCATTTCCATGAATATTGTATTTCATTTTCTATCTATAACTTAATTTTTTAAATTTAATAAATATATAATGAATATATAAATGATTTATATCATGATTAATGTTCTTTAAGTTATTGAACCATGATCAAACTAAAAGTAAAAACAATTTAATTCTAAACATAAATTAAAACTAAAGCAGTTATTACAAAAACATGATTTTTTTTAAAATAAAAAACATGTAATAAAATATTACAAGTAAATAATTTGTTTTAAGAAATATAAAAATGTTATTTTTTAAAATAAATATAATAAAAATATATTTATTATAAAGTAGGAATAAATGTGTATGGATAAATTTAGGACTTAAGATAAGTGATTTTTTCTCCTATTTATTTCTTTTTGACACATGCCTTATACACCAATTATTTTTTGTGGTGTTTATACTTAACAATAATGTATTATATAATTATTAACATTAAAATTATTTGATATAAATATTCATATAAGTTTCTCACTTTCATGGGTCTTTTGAATCAAACGTTTGCATGTTGTTATGGGTTTGTGGTTATAATATCATTTCTTATGTGGATATTTATGATTATGATTTTTATGGATAAATATTATGAATTATGTATCAGTAATATTATTAATTTTATTATCCACTTTTTATTTCATGATAAAACAAGATTCCCTTCATTTTTATCTCATTCGGTTCTCATGATTCCAAAATAATGTTTAAATAAAATATTGAATTTATTTGTCTCATCTATCAGAAACGCTTCTTCACCCATATATACATTTCCTAAAATATATTTAACAAACGGTTTAATGTTCCTCTATGATTTTTTAAAGTCAAATATACTATTTTATTGAATTTTATATTTTTTTAATGAATCATTATGTGGTTTCTATAGAACACCAATTTTTATTTTATGAAAAAAGGGAAAAATTATTTATTTTAATGTGTACAACATGAATATAAATTTTCCATATTCATGGAAACTAATTCTTTATAGATTAATATATATGTTTCATAGTTAGTTTTCAGATAAAAAAATTTCTCATTGTTTTGTGAGATTTTATTCTAAAAAAGATTATTTTTCAAAGTGATAATGTTATTTTAATCATTTAATTTTCTAGGTAATCTTACAAAATCATTTTACATAAATGATAATTTCATTTGATGATACATAATCTTGAATAGTTATATAATCCAATGAGTCCATCAATATTATTTATTTGGATGGTTTATGTCAATGATGAAAGATGGTTCTAAAGAACATTCCTTTTCCATGGGTTATCCTATGATGAAAAAATGTAATTTTTATGGAACATATATATTTTTCATGAGTTACTGTATGATTAAATGTTTTTAAAAACCATATAATCTTATGTGCTATAATATGATTAATGTTTTATGATGTTTTGGTGAAATAATGTATCGTTTATTTGATAGGTAGAACCAATATGTTAATAGAACGCATTTGGTAAATATGTAAAACATAAATGTAAATATGTTATGTGTGAACCTAATTTTATGGTCTACACATAATTCAGGGATAAATTTTTCATGTCAAAATATTAAAAAAGGGGTATTATTTAATTTTCATAATGTTATGTCTGAGCCTCCCTTCATGTACATAAGGTTATTAATGTACGTTATTTAATGTCCATAAGTTTATTTGAGTAAGTAATTTATTGTCCTTAACATAATGAGTGAGCATATTTTTATTTTCACATGTTCAAACAATTTATTTTTTATGTCACAAATATATGTCTTTGGACAATGTTACATTATAACTAATATTGTTCTTTAATTACTTTATGATTAATTCATTGGGAATATACTTTATTTATTCTATGTTTTATGATTATCTTATATGATATGAAGGGAATGGTTTTAAAATGTTATTTTCTTGTTCAATAACCTTACGGTCATGTTATGTTTAAATCTCCCAGGCTTAGACTGACTAAAAATATATGTTCACTCATTATTACATTCTCTTTCTACACATTAAGCATAAATTTATTACTTATGTTTTTCTTAATAAGGGTAATAAATTTGAAAATATTATTGAGAAATACTGAATTTATATCATAAAATATGTATATTTTCTACCTAGTCTCAAAGGGTGAAAAAATATATGGTCCTCAGGAATGTAACTATTTAATGAATTGAATATTCATTTATCAAGATGTAATATCTATGTGTGATAATATTTGGTCATAAAAATTTGTATAAGAGTAAATGGTTAGTTATCCTTTGTAATCTATAATGAGAATACCTTTTATTGGACCCAATGGGATGATTTAATGTATTAGATAATACCACCATGTTTAGGTATGGAATACAATTTGTATTGTCTAGAAATAAATTCATACTTGTATATTAAAAGATGAAATGGATATTGAATATATGTAACTAGGGGTAATAACTATGAATTTTTTTTATCATGGTTGTCTCTAGTGTTACCTTGTACATGATAAGAGGCCTTAGTGTGCACACAGTTTGACACCCCTGGTGGATATGATTTTGTTGATTCATATTTTCTTTATGAATGATCAAAAAAATATTTCAAAACATGATGACTATAAAGGATTGAGAATAAACCTAAGGTTTATAGTTTGAAGATAATATTTCATGACTTAAACATATTTTAAACTTTTCATCATTATGTGGTTTCTTACTATGAATAAAGTTTCCCACAATATGGTTTTTGGTTTTAGTCCAGGTCTATAACCTGAAGGAATCAACTGAACATAAAATATTTGTATATTAAAATATAAATCCTCATGAGTATCCAAATGGAATGGAATCAGGGATTAAATGTTTTTTAACTATGATCACTCAACTCTCTAAAATTATAATTATTAACATGGGTCATGTTAGACCATAAAATTAACATTGGAAAGAGAATTATTACATTGAATTTTTTATGATAAAATATCCACCCTCCTTCTATGGGACCTCTATTACACTGTTTGCCGAGAAATGGATCAATGTATGGAAAAGATATTTTATATTCCCTAGTTATTAGAGCATAAAAAGGATCTCATATTTATTTATTGCTTGGAAGGTGATGTAAATATGTGATTAAATAATATTAATAACAAGAGGAAAGGGGATAAAATTGAATCTATATAATCAGATGATTTTAAGAGGTCATTTTTCAGTAGGTACTTCCCTTATATTTTATTTACCAATGTTGAGAATGAAATCATTGATCTGGAGTATAAGGATGATGAATCCATTGTTACATATGATGAAAATTTATAATAATTGCACAATACGATTCAGGTTTTATCATTATCCCTAAAATAAACTGATATATTTTTAATTTTTTGAATCTGAGTGGTGAAAAATTATAATATATTACAGACATTGGATGCTATGAAAATATTGTACTATCAGAACTCAAATTGGGAATCAAATCCAAAAACCCTTTTGGTTATAGAGATAAGGATAAGAAGATGTTGTTTCCTTCAAGCTCTAATGATATGACAGTTATAGGGAATAGAATTATTTAACTTATTTCCTACTATAAATTTCATAGTTAACACTTAGGTAAATTCTTAAAAAGAACTTGAATGTGTTCTATGTGAAAGAATTTTGTAAATCAAAAAAAAGACTATAGAAGTGATGTGAAGAGGCTAGTCAATGAAATGAATATAATAAAAGATCAAAATAATGAACCAAAAATATTATAGTGTTTCAAATACATGGAGTATGGTAATTAAGCTAAAAAATGCACATATATGAAGGTTATTGATGAGGATCAATGTCATCACCCACATTGGCATATAGATCAATGTAAAATACAAGAAATCACAACTACCAAAGTGGGATAAAAGAATGATATGGTGAAAGGTTCACATATCACCACCTATAGATATGCTTATATATTATTTTATTATGGATCTAACTACTCAATTAATTCTGATGAATTAGATATGGGTATAAAATTTTTTATTCAATTATAAGATATTTAATTAGTAGTGAAAACCAATAATGGTATGATTATCACATCTCATGACTATGAATCTTGCCCAATCATTTTTTGTGGGAATTTTCATACAATAAATTGTATTATTCCTCCTCTGGTAGAATTTGAGGTTGTCCAAGGCCTATATTTTCATTCACTACATAAAAACAACATCAATTTTTATTGAAGGGATGTCAAATTTGATATTCCAAGCCAACCCATGATCATATATGATTACGACAATAAATAAGAACTTATCATTCAAATAACATCCATCATATGAGTCTTAATTTCTATTTAAAATCATTCTTTATCCCAGATCATCAAGGATAAACATGACATCGATTATATTCCTATTATGTGGGATTTTGTGTTTGTATTTCCTAAAGGGTTTTCTCATATTAAACCAATTCATGATGTTATATTTTCATTAGAAATCATATATAGTACCACACCAACTATAAAGATTCCCTATAGAATGTACCAAATTTAGTTCCATGAATTGTAGAAGAAACTCCAGGATAACATTAATAAGGGATTTATTTGACAAATTAGGTAACCTTATTGGGAACTTATTATTTTTTTAATAAGAATGATGGAATGATCTTACTCTTCATCGATTATTGAAAGCTAAAAATGTTCACAATTATGATTTCGTATCCTTTAACCCATATTAAATACTTGTTTGATAAAATTCATGATTCTTAACACTTTTCCAAGATATAACAGAATTACTGATAGCATTAATTTAGGTTTAAAAAGAAGGATAATCACAAGACCACATTCTATACAAGGTGTTGACACTATGACTATATGGTGTTTCTATTCACTATTAGAAATCTCCCCATTATTGTCATGGATTTAATGAATTATGTATTTATAGATTACCTTAAATGGTTTTTAGTTGTATTTTAAGATGATATTATTTTCTATTTAAAGAGAATATAAGATGATGAAAATGACTTGATAATTATTTTGAATTCTTATAGAAAGATAAAATGTTGGTTCAAATATTATAATTTCTATACATTCTTCTCTTCCTATCCTTAGTTTAGAAGATAAAAAATAAATTTTTTACTTATGTTTTATTGAATTTATATTTCCATGTATTTTAAAACATTTATATATAAAATTTATTATTCTAATATGTGCATAAATGCTTCCAATCTGATGAATATAATCATTTTACAAAGATTTTAGTCCATTATATCAATGATGTCTAGTCTATTACAGTGAAATAGGTTAGGGAATCACACTGATTGACTTTAGTCCATAAAAATTATGAAGTTTATTCCATCATATTAATTCCATTTCGTATATCAGAGTGACCATGTATTTTCCATCAGACTAAATTAATTTAGGTCATCTGATTGATGATGTTTTTACCATTGTATTGACGATGTCACATCCATTAAAATAATAATGATTTTTATATTGTACTCAACATAATGTATTCTATCATAATAAAAATAATTATAATTGGATGGTTAGATTAATTTCTACCATATAGAATATGTTTACAACATTATGATTATTCTACCAAAATGGAATCAGATGGAGATATAAAAAAATGATAAGCTTTCATGTTGTATCTCTTTTGAGGTCGTTGCATCAAAATCCAAGAATCATGGTACATGACCACTGGATCTGTTCCGATAAATAGAGTAGGATTTGATGAGTCAGTAGAATATTCTCTTAGAAGTCAACCCATGTAAATATTTATCCACTATATCAACATGTAACTTATGCTTTAAAATCATTATAGAATTTTTATTCCATGAAATCGGTGTGAGGATTTTATATTTCATAGATCCTTTTTTATTTTTTTGTTGTATTTAGTATGGGTTTAGATCGATGGATTCTGAGGATTGGAAAACTTTTTGTTCAAATTAGGTTGATTGAGGTATTTTGGGTATAATAAGACAGATAAAATTCAGATATTTCTGATTGAGTAATTTGATGCAATAAAAAGGTAGATTATATGGTTAGGATGAAAACTAAGGATGCAAAAAAGAAGTTCTTTTTGGATTTATTTACTCTTAAGGGATAAGATCTGAAATGTTTTATAAATATTTTTATAAGTCATTATTACTTTTTTTCTAAGATAAAATGTTAATTTTTTATAAGAATTTACCATTTTATACTATTCATTTAAATAGAGTGTTTATTTTTCAGAACTTTTAAAAGTCAAATTTTTTTAATATAATATTTGTCTGATATAGAAACATTAATCATCAAATGATATTTATGTCTGATAATTCTTACCTAAAATATTTCTATTTTTTTATTTTATTTTATTTTATTTTAATTCACCTACCTCTTGTATAATTTATATCCTCTTACAATATATAATTGGAATCATATAAGGTTCCACTTCATAACATGGTAGTTTTTAATTTTACTATTTTAAACTAGTTTCCAAATTTTAAACACTTTTTTTATAAACTATTAATTACATGTTTGTATAGTATATTTTACACTAACATTTGTTTTGAAAAATAATTTCATCCCACGATCATGATATTGTATTCTTTGGGCCTAAACCACATGATTTTTCTTTAACCTGGGCTCTAGACCTTCGTCATCCACTAGGAAAAGGACTCATGATGGGAGTGGTATCCACACCACTTTATAAAGGGGTTTTTGTGCGGATCCTCATTCAATGTGAGATTTCCATAATCCACCCCCTAGAAGGGCCCAACATCCTTAGTGACACATCAAATGGATAATGGATTTAATACCATTTGTGATGGACTAGTCCATCCCACGATCATTATGTTTTACATTTTGGGCGAGGACTACACGAGTTTTCATTCCCTTAGCTCTGAACCTCAGACATCGCCTAGGAAAAGGGCTCCGGATGGGAGAGGAATCCACACCATCTTATAAAGGGTTGATTCATGATCCTCCTCATTTGATGTGGGATTTCCATAACCCACCCCCTAGAAGGGCCCAACTTACTCGATGAAACATCAAATGGAAAATGGATTTGATACCATTTGAAATGGCACAATCTAGCCCATAGTTATGATACTGTTCACTTTTAGCCTTAACTTTATGATTTTTATTTCCAATGGATCTAGACCTCAAACATCTACGTGGAAAATTCCTCTTGATAGACTCTCAACTGGGGCCATACAAACCTGCTTCGGTGCCCTATCGGTTATCTCTATCTATGGGCAGATCCTCTTGCATTAGGATGGATTCCCCAAATAAGTTTAAGAATCTTCTACTGAGGATGAATCCTTAATAACGCATCATAAAGAAATTTCATCAGCCTATATGATTTCTAGAATCTCTCCTCCAAACATCAAGTTATTTTGCATGTAGTCATCATGCATCCCATATAATCATATACTCTTACCTTTTTCCTAAAGCACCTATTCTCTTTTCCCTCATGCGGTATGAAAAATCATGCACTCAACCCTAAGTAATCCACAATAAACATGATGTAATTCTAAAAACAATTCAACATGCCATCAACATCAAACCCTCGCGTATTATTAAAATCAAGATTATATGAGATCAAAAAATAACACGAGAAACATCATAAGTCCTGTATCAAACATACCAGATGTATTATCATAAGACACCATATTTAATTTTTCAGATTATTATATGTCTATCCAAAATTATCCAAGGTGATTCTTTTACAAGAAATCACACAAATTTATTATTATTCATATTCATAAGTTTATGCCTATGATATTTCAAATTATTTGATTAATTTTGGTTGTGACCATGGTTTTTCAGTATGATTTCTCATATTTAATATACAATAAATAATTTTATCATATAAAATGGGATTTAGTTTATATTACCAACTATTGGTTTTGGTGTCCTTAAACAAAATACATTGTAATTTATGATAATCCTATATTCATGGATATGAATATTAATAAATACATTATCTCATCTTCATTATTCTCCTCTGTGACAATTCATGCGATAATGTCCTAAGGATGGATATTGTACAAAAGGCTCATAATGGATCCCTTCTTTGATTAGAATCCAGAAGTGCCATAACACTGTTCCTGAATATATGTTCTATTATAGGATGATTTTATTTGAGGGGAAAAAATAATACAGGCCATAAGGGGTCAGGACTCATAAAATAATGAGGAACCTTTTCAGGGTGTGTTCCCTTTTTAATATTGAGGAGGGTATTATGTTATTGGGACCTACCGGTAGAAAATCCACATTTCATAGTGTCATTGGTTGTTGTTATCTTCAGACATGTGTATTGGACCTTAGACTTCCTGATTATTATTAAAGGGTATCACAACTCACACACTTAGATGTATTGAAGAAAAATGTGATGACACATTGTTCGCAGTGAGGTAGGATATGTTGGGAGCCACACAAGTAGTAATGCATTAATAGATAATGTGAGAAAGGATTTGTCCCTTCTATTCCATAATGGAAGTTGACATCTTAGGACCCTGGATGGAACTGATATAGCCTAAACAAATCAATGGTCATGGATAGGAATGGGCATGTTATATTATGGGAAGTTAAAGAATGAATAATTGAGAACATGGGCTAATGGCACTAGCATGCAACCTGCATGACTGGAGATATCATGACAAAGGGATTACATTACATGGTATTCATTTGTATGAGGTGACATGTCATTATGGAGTTAAATTCATTCTCTATGGGGGCCTTGGTGTATTTTTGGAAGCTAAACTGACACATTAGGTAGGCTCCTCCTTACCGCAATGATAAGGAGGCCTAGTGGGCCACGCACTAAGTGTATCTAAATATCTCAGTTAAATATATTCATTTAATAGGTTGAATAAATATTTTTCCCGGTTGTGGTTTAATAATTATTCAAAGATTCCTAATCTCACTTACTTCAACTCTAGTTATTCGACAGAATATATTGTGGGAGAAATAATATATTTATTAGTGAATAATGCAATGATATTTATTTAAGAAATAAATAGTACTTATATAAGGTCTAATAAATGTGGTTGATGAAATAAAGAAAATGTAAAAACAAAAATACACGTCGTGTATGTTAATATAAAAACCGTGCATTTTTTCTTGGAATTTATGAGAAATAATATAATTTATTTAATAAAATATTATTTGGTGTAATTCACTGGGCACATGCCAAGTAATAATAATAGTCAAATGTTATTATTAGACATGGCATCTTACATAGAATTAATTGAAATAAATAAATACCTATGGGTTATTATTTTATTTATTTATTATAATTATTATAAATCACAATTACATTATAATCATTAAAAAGTCCATTCTTTATGGTTGTGCATAAAGGGTCTGGATAAATCTCTCAAGCTAATAGACAATTCCTTTCATACAAGAATGATCTCTTATTACGATAGATATCCTCTTCCACCGAATCATAGAGAGCGCTTTGGAAGAGGCTCTCAAGGAGATTGATGGCAGACATCGAAAGAGAATTCTCTTTCACTCTAGGACCTAGATATCCCTCTGAGGACATCTAGAGATATGTAGAACATGTATGGATCACCGCAAGAGGAAGTATACACCCGGCTTCTATGATGCAATGATGAATCACATTTGATCATGACCTGATGAATAAATAGAGAGATAATTCAATCACGATAATTCTTGTATTTTAATTAAATTTATTATAACTAACATATGATGATACTATCTATGGTTCTGGTAAATTCCTCATTCCTTTTCATTATTTTTTCTATTCCGGAGATCCAACATTTTATCATCTTGACAGATCTCAAATTGATCATTGTTAATGGTAAAATTAAAGTTCATTACACCTATCAACATGCTTCCGTTGTTCCTGGAACCTAAACTTGGTATGAGAGTGGTCATATAATTTATTATAATGTTTAGTTTTTCATTGATTATTTACGCATTTAATAATTTATTTTTTTCAATTCAAGTTAATAATTATTTAAATATAATTATATATATCCATTACTCCTCCTTCAGTTCCTGTTTACCTTACAAAAATGATATTTTTCTTTTAATTTTGATTAAAATAAAATATAGGATCTCATCCATAAGTGAAGAATGTTTTTTTGTCATACTGCACTAGAACACACAACTTGTATTCTGCAGTACATTCAATGTAGTTAATGTTTAATTCATCAGACTAGTCTACCAATCCAAGCCATGTGATTTGACTTTTTTTCAAAGTCTTAATGACTTTATGAGTGGACCAACAAAATGAGGGACCAGTTATCAGATTACACACCATGTGTCCCACTAGACATAGCATTTAGTCCCTTCAGGTAAGGGTTAAACTGTATACTCCATATATAGCTTTCCATGTTAGAGACCATGTCACACACAGACTACACGATGTGTGGCCCACTAGACATGTCGTATACTCCAAATATTTCCAAAGTACATCTGCATGCCATATCCCTAGGCATGTACTTTAGATGGATGATGAACAATAGTACATGATTTGTAGTTATAACTACAGGCTTTGTAATCATCAAAATTATTATAATTTATTAAAATTTATTTCTATATTATATAAACCCTTGTGATATGTACCATGGTTCAGGCATAAATCTAGGGTACAAAACGTTATAGGTGTCTTATACATATGTGTTTAATTTAACATATGTGAAATATTCATTTCTACTCATTGGGTAGTTCTGAATGTGAATTCACCAGGTTGCCTCTAAGGTACAATTTATCTACAAAGATATTTTTAAATGAGTTTATTTTTTCTAAAATATAATAGATGAGAATATCAGGGAAATTCAGAAAAAGGATTAAGATAAATATATATATGTATTAAATATGTTAATTAATTGATTCAAGCGTGATTTGTCTTAAGAATAATTAAATAATTTAATGGTAGTTTTAATTATGTACAAATATCGTTTCATGTATAGATGATCATCATCTAGACGAGGACCTTTGTATTTGGATGGTTTCGTTTAATTAATTTATTTTAATTAAATTTGTTGGCCTTAGGGCCTTATCCTCAATAATATGTTGGGCCTGCAAGCCCAAGGTTTATTTTATGTAAACCCCTATTTTACCCCTCACCTACATGTGAGATAAGGTAATATG
Organism: Viscum album; assembly: GCA_963277665.1. Classification (NCBI taxonomy): domain Eukaryota; kingdom Viridiplantae; phylum Streptophyta; class Magnoliopsida; order Santalales; family Viscaceae; genus Viscum; species Viscum album. The sequence goes on from OY728139.1 coordinate 492,588,651, forward strand.
TAATATATGGAGATCGCAATCTAGTGGATGCATTTCTAGTTAGGAGCCGATGTGAAACTAGCCTAATGAGATTCAAATGTGGACGTGTTGTCACAATCAAACAATCATTTAATTAATAAAACATGCAAATTGAACTAAAATAAGACCAACTTATTAATAAATATTATCTTATGTCTTGGTGAATCACTTAAGTATGTCCCACTTATTATTAAAAAGTATGTAATAAAGACAATAAAGTATAAATTTGTGTATATGGATAAAATCCCTCAATAAAAAATTATGTCGATATAACCTTCCATAATCATGGTTATAATTGAACCACTATTAAAAGTTCATAACTAACTATAGTTGGGTTGTTTTTATTTATTAGGGAATTCTAATTATATGCTTTTGGTTGACTTTACTTGGTTCAATTCAAGGGTTGACTACTACAACATGACTTGGGGTGACCAAGAGGCTAAGGGTGAGGAAATCCAAAATAATTGGATTTCAGGATTGGGGATTCCACTTAGAAGATCAAGGAGTTGTGAGTTAATGCAGTTGGAATTTGAAAATTCTACCTAATTCCAATCAAGTTTCTTGAACAACCCTAGTTTAGGTCATGTGAATTGAAATATGGTTCCTTTCCAAAAGAATACATAGGAAAGAGAATATTACGTAGTCAATGGTTTGGGATATTGGATTTCGATAAAATAGTGGGAGGATAATAAGTATTAATTAATTTATTTGTCTTAGTTTTATCATGACAATTTACTAAATATTTAATCATTTGAATTTGTAGAAGTAACAAGAAAAATTACATCAATCATATCATTGTGAACCATACTCTAGATGAAAAACCTTATCACCAGCACCAATTTCCAAGAGTGGCAGAGGCATTTACGCATCATCTTTCCCCACGAGAAGAAATTATATGTGTTGGAGGATCCTATTCTAGTTGTTTCTAGAATTGATGCTAGTGATGACGAAATATATCTGTATATGAATATTTTTTATGATGCCATAGATGTCCAATTTTTCATGCTATCAGACCTATCTAATGAGATATTGAAACAACATGAAAGCATAGATGTGTATAACATTATGTCTCACCATAAGGATCTCCACCAAGAGAAGGTGAGAGAGGAGAGATTTGAGATATCCAATGCTTTTTTCAGAACTATTAATAGAGAGTCTGTGCCAGTTGGGCCTCATGTATTCAATATTTTTGTCTACATTGGATTCTTGGATATCATAATGATTATGTTCTCGGATGAGTTTCATACAGATCTCATCCAATCATTACTACCCACAACCTTCTCTATATTTACTGTCAACTACTACATGCTAAACAATGAGAAGAGTCTATCGGAACATATGACCTTGATTCTTCATGTAGATAAGGATATAGGGCATGATAAACCTCTAATCCTTATGGTGAATAAGAAAAGGGAGGACAAGGAAAAAGGACCAGGGATTTATAAAATCTCTGAATCCCCCGAGCACCATATTACCATGAAGGGGATGATCCAGAGGCAAGGTAAGTAATGGGAGGTAGTATGTTTTACATGTGTCATGTCTGGCCCCTGGAAGATAAACTATGCCCAGAAGCATGGGGATGGAAAATGTGTATTTTTTATCAAGTGTAATATTTCCATTTCAACACATTGGGTATTAGACACAACATGTGGGGATCAAATATATATTCAAATATAAGAACCATGTAGATATAGAAATATTTCCTTTGGGGAGGTAGATCTTCCAGCTTCCAAGGGCACGAGGCTGGCTATATTAGCCATTGGTTATTACCATACCTCATTCCCAACTGGGATTCTTTTGGTTTTACATTACTTTTATTATGTACCTAGTGTTACCAAGAACATAAATTTCATCACATGTTTGTATATAAAAGGATTTATTTTCATGTTTGGAAATAAGGGTTTTTTTAAATAACAACATATTTTATGGTATGGAACGTTAAAATAATAGTATTAATGTAATAAATTTCAAAACAAAGTGTTGGAAATCGATAATGAAACAAATTCTCAAGGCTCATACAACACCAAGTTGTGGAATCACTATCTCAGTCATGTAAATGATATGTTCTTGAAATATCCCTACCAAGATGGTTACTTGGACTCTACTTAGATAAAATCACATGATAGATATCACACTTGTTTATAAATGAAAATGACTAATCCACCTTTATGTGAACAGGGTGAATGACCCATAGATCTTTTAGTTTTGGTACAAACGGATGTGTGTAGAGCATTTCTCGTATAAGCTAGAGGTGTACATTCTTATATCAATACTTATATTGATGATTTGGGTAGATATAGATATATCTACATGATGAGGTATAAGTTAGATTCCTTGGAAAAATTTAAGGAATTCATGAATGAAGTATAGAATCATCTTGGTAAGATGATTAAGAAGATATGATCAGATCGAGGTAGATAATATCTGAACTAAGAGTTCATCGACCTTTTGTAGGAGTCTGGGATTTTATCTCAACTCATTTCTTTTTATAAACCATAGTGTAATGGTGTTTGTGAATGGAGGAACTGCACCTTGTTGTACATGGTGAGTTTGATTATGATTCATGCATATCTTCCATTATCTTTTTGGGGATATCCATTAAAAATTGAATAACACACATTAAACTGAGTACCATCTAAGGCAGCAAATGGAATTCTCTCTAAGTTGTGGAATGGAATGAAACCCATTTTTTTACACAAACATGTATGGGGATGTGAGGTGTTTGTTAAGGCCTTCTTAGAAAACAAAATAGCACCCCTATGATCAAGGTGTGCCTTTATAAGATATCCCAAGAAAATAAAATTATATTACATATAAAAACCTTCAAACATGGATGTTACTATCGCAAGACAAGTCGTATTTTTTTAGAGGGATCACATATTTAAAAATGATAATGGGAGAAAAATTTACTTCATGTATGTTGATGCTCAAGATACATAAGTTTTGTTATAGGAACAACTTCCATAGGTCCTCGTGAGGTTCTAAAAACACAATTACTATGTATGATCTCAAGAGAGGTAAGGGAACCTAAGAGATTTAGTTCCCTAGTAACTGAGGATGGTGAATCATTATTATTGGAAAATGATGAACCAATCTCCTAAAAAGAAGTAGTAGAGAGATTTTAAGATGCAAGATGGATAGAAGCAATGAATTTTGAGAAGGATTTCATGTATCAGAGCCAAGTCTGGGTTCTGGTTGATAAGTTAATTGATGTAAATCATGTTGGATGCAAATGGGTATTCAATAGAAAGCTGGACATAAAAGGTCAAGATATCACCTATAAAGCTAGGATAGTGGATAAAGGATTCAGATAGCATCAAGGAATTGAAAATGATGAAACCTACTCACTGGTCTCCATGTTTAATCCATAAGAATCAAACTTTCCATAGCATATTACTATGTCTACTAGATTTGGAAGATGGATGTCAAAACAAAATTGATTAATGGGAACATTTAAGAAGATGTTTATATGATACAACTAGAAGGGTTTGTGACACCAGGTCAAGAAAAACAAGTTTTAAAGTTTCATAAATTCATTTATAGATTAAAGAAAGCCTCCAGGTCATGGGACATTAAATTTAATGAACCCATAAAGGAATTTGGTTTCATTAAAAATTAATGTGAGCCATGTGTTTATAAGTTGTTTAATGGGAGTTCAGTCATTATCCTAATAGTATTTTTTGACGACATTTTACTTATCCGAAATGACGTACCTATCTTACAGTTAGTTAAGGATTGGTTTAATATGTGTTTCTCCATGAATGACATAGGTAAAGCAGCCTACATTATGTGGATCAAGATCATTAGTGATAGATCCAAGAGTAATCCTGGACTATTTCAGGGTACATACATTGACTAGATATTAAAGATATTTTGTATGAAATAGTCCAAGAGGTGATTGGATCCAATGAAAAATAGCATAAATCTTTCTAAGAGAATGTTTCCTCAAAAATAATAGGAGAAAGATAGGATGAGTAAGATCCCATAAGATTTCTCTAGAGGGACCATAATATGTGACATGCTATATACCATTCTAAAATTTTCATATTCACTAAGCATATAGGAAGATATCAAGAAGATTTTGGAGAACAATATTAGACTACTATTAATATTATCCTTAAGTATATGATAATAACTAATGATATGTTCCTGGTGTATAGAGGATATTAGGAGATTGTCATTAGAGGGTATACTACTACTAGATTTTCGAAAGATCATAATGTTCTTAAGTCCTAATTAGGATATGTTTTATGTCTCAACAGAGGAGCTGTGAGCTATAAGAGTTCAAAGAAGCCAGTTGTCTCTAATTCTATTGTGGAGTCTGAATTTATAGAGGCTTCTGATGGAACAAAAGAATCCATATGGATTCAAAACTGTTTTTAAGATTGTGATGTGGTTTTTATCAGTAAATATCCTATCACAATGTATTGTGATAATACTATAACAATTGATCTTGAAAAGAAACCAATATCACATCAACACACAAATAACATACTCTGGAAGTATCACCTCTTGGCGTATTTTTATCAACGGGGTGAATTTGTAGTGAGAAGAGTTTCCACAGAAGAGAACATGGTGGACCTCATGAATAAAGGACAATCATAAAAGATGCATGATTTTCATGTGAGAGAGATCAGGTTAACTGTTGTTATTAGTTGGCTCTAGTCTATGTAAGAGTATTTTGGAGTTAGTGTCCTAGAACCACAAAATTTTTTACTTTTCAAAAAAAATATTCAGGTAATTTAATATTAATAAATACCTTATCACATCATGATTGTTATTATGCATAAACATTCATGTGATAATGTTCTAAGGATAGTTTTTTTACTAAATGGTCATTGCGGATCTATACTATGATGATAACCTAGATGTTCCATAACACTATTATTGAATATATCTTCTATGGCTGGATGATTTTACTTGAGGGGAAAAAATAATACCAGAAATTATGGGTGAGGAATCGTAAACCTTTGAGGAACCTTCTCATGGTGTGAATCCTTGGTAATATTCAGGTGGATATTTTGAGAACAAGACCCACTAGTAGGAAATCCACATTTAATTTTGTCATTGGATGTTTTTATCTGCGAACATTTGTATTGGTCCTTTGAATTTAAGATTATTATTAATGGGTATTACAACTCTCACACTTATATGTATTGAAAAAACTAGGATGACACACTTTTCGCAGCGAGGCACGATATATTGGGTGTGTCACAAGTAATACTCCATTAATTAATAATGTGAGAAAGGATGTGTCCCTTATGTTCCACAAAATAAGATGATATCTCATTCCCTTTTAAGGAATTTATATTGCCTATATAAATCCATGGACATGGTTAGTAATGAGAAACTTTAATTTTGGGAAATCAATGAGATAATAATCGATAACATGGGTAGAAGGCACTAGCATGAAACCCACTATATGGGAGATATCAGGAAAAATGGATTAAATTACATGATATGTATTCATATCAGGTGACACATCATTGCGGCATTAACACCATTCTCTATGTGTGCCCTGTCATGTTACTAGATGCTAACCTTGGAATTTAGGTAGACTCCACCTAATTCCACTGAGATAGAGACCTAGAGGGACACACACTATGTATATCCAATTATCTCAGTTAAATATGCATTTAACATGTTAAATAATGATTATTCATGATTTTGGTTTAATAAATATTAAAGGATGAATGATCATATTTATTTTTAAACTAGTTATTTGAGAGAATATATTGTCGTAAAAATAATATATTTATTAGAGATTAATGCAGTTATATTTATTTATGAAATAAATAGTCATTATTCAAGGTCTCATAAATTTGGTGGAGGGAATAAATAAAATGAAAAAATAAAAATACATGCTGTGTAGTTTGTCTGTGAATTTTTGAGAAATAATATTATTTATTTGATTAAATAATGATAGGTGTAATTCACTAGGAACATGTCATGTAACAAAAGTAGTCAAATGTTATTATTATAGATGGGGTGTTACTATGAATTAAAAGAAATAAATAAATACCTCTGGGTAATTATTTTATTTCATTATTAAAAATATTATAAATCCCAATTAAATTATACTCATTAAAAAAGGACATTATTTGTGGTTTTGCGCAATGGATCTGGAGAAATCCCTCAAGACAAAAGAGGATTCTATTCCTCTAAGAGTTCTCTCATTTTATGATATATATCCTCCTCCACCGGATCATGTAGAGTGCTTTGGAAGCGGCTCTCAAGGAGGTCAAAGGAGGACATCACTAGAGAAGGATCTTCTATGCTAGCACCCTAAGATCCCTTCAGAAATGACTAGAGATATGTGGAACATGTGTGGAACACCACTAGGGGATGCCTACACTTGGATTCTATAATACAGGGATGGATCACATTGATTCATGACCATAAGTATCAACAGAGAGACAATTCTAATGAGGTTATTCTTTGTCTTTTAATTATAATAATTTTAACCACCATATGATGATCTTAAATATAGATCAGATACATCCTTATTTCTTTTTCATTCTCCAGTTTATTCTGAAGATCCAACATTTTATCATCAGGAAGGATCTTGGACTGATCAATATAAATGGTAAAATTAAATTCCGGCACACACATCAAAAAATGAGGTATGATATGGCTTGATTTAAGAGGTATCATAGATTCTAGAAAACTCTAAAAAAGAAAGTCTTATCCACTAATTAGAATCTTATAGAAAATCTTATAAAAGTTTCATGTGAAAATTTCATAGTGTTACATTAAAATTACCTTTTATATTACCAAAAACTATTCTTTAACAAAATGACATAATGATAATTATTAAATGATAATATCATCAATTTATTCCGTGATAATTTCTTTTAATTCCTTGAAATTTATCATTATAAGTATCTTATAATCATCTTTGGATAATTTCATAAAATTAGAGTTTTATATAACATCATATTTATCTCTAAAAAATAACACAAACATTTCATGTTTAGTTTATTTTAATCTATCTTTTGATAATCAAAAGAAACTAAATAATTATTGTTTAAAAAATATAGAATTGTTATTTTATAAAAAAAAATTCATTTTTCAATTTAAAAAAAGAATTATTTAATAAAATTTAGGAATATTGATAATCAGAAATGTAAGAAGAACCTTATGGTAGAGGTGCACCAGGAGGGTCGCATAATAAAGGGGGAACACAGCATGTCACGCACCGCCAAGTCTTGGAGGAAGAATCCAAAAACACCCGACATATATAAGGGACAATCGAGGATGTTATAAATCGACCCAGTCTACTATGAAACGAAAAATAGTGTCGTTTATAAACAAACCCCAAACTATGGGTTCATCAAAAAACCGAATTTAAAAATATGTATTTAGGGTCTTTTTTAATCAATTATTGATGGTAAAGTGATTTAATTCAACCCAAAATGAAGATTAAAATTTTTCTACAGTCAAAATTATATAAAATGAAACTTCCATTGTTCTTCGGTGGTCAAAAATGTCCAAGATTGTGTTTTAGGAAGAAATGTGAGTAGTTCCTCTATTTAATAAATTGTTTAAGTTAATTATTTCATTTAATTATCACGTAAATCTATTTTAATTGTCAACCTTACTAATACATCCATTGAGTATAAAAATTATAACCCACCTAGGGAAACCCCCTATTTCAGATCTAATGGTAGTCTTATATTTCTCATATGATTCATGGTTTGTTAGATATTAAATATTTTTATTAAAATTAATAAATAATTATTATTTAATTACATTATATTATAATTGATGTGTCCAAAAATCTAACACCAATATATATCATACCATTCCTATGGTAAACATTATGTTTTGAACCTATCGGTGGTCTCATTATCCTCACACAACAAAAAATATTTGAGTTATTCAGTTAAATTGAATAATTTTCCCTAACTTAATACAATATTTTTAATATTTTTTTTCTACATTAACCGATGATTGATGGGTCTCATAATAATACATCAACTCGGTGGAAGAATCGGAAAATATTCTATTGAATTTTCAAGAGTGTTAATTGGACACTTTCTCTTGTGCAATGACATTAAAATATTTATTATGTTATTTCTCTGATAAATCATTTATTTTTAATAAAGAAAATTTTAATTTATCCAAAATTGTTTCTTATTTTATTTATAAAATGTTCAACATGTAAAAAATAGAAGTAAACTCATGGGAAAACAAAAATGAAAAAAGAGCGGGATATTACAACCTTCCCACTATATTATAGCACATCCCTGAGTTTCTCCATACATCACTGTGGGGTATCAATGAAAAAGTATGGCCACTATTCTCCCACATCTAACACCCTCTCCTAGGTCTCCTCTAGAAAATTCTCATGATTCCAAAATAATCGCACTATAGGAACCATCTTTCCCTAGAGATTCTTCTCACTATGGTATAGAATTTATAAAGGATTCTCCTAATAGGATGCATTTACAAAAAATCTTGAAGTCCTTGACATCAATCACATGATAAGGTTCAGAAAGATATATCTGAAGCTGTGACATGTGAAACAAAGCATGCATATCACTATAGCACTGTTGATGGTCTAAGGTATATGCCACTATACCAAACATTACACAATAACCAAAGGCCTGAAAAACTGTTTTCTGATCTCCCCTTATTTTGTAATACCATGTTTCCCTAGTCCAGGTCAATCCCAAAGGAAAAAATTGATGTCCAACTGAAATCTATAAAGGCAATCCTAGTTGAACAGCATATGATTTCTTTTGGTAATGCATGGTTACTAAATACTTTATGATCAACTGAACTTGTCCTAAAATCTCCTACATGAGAATAGATCCAACAATGGTTTCCTCTCCAACCTCTAAGCAACAAAGAGAATAATGGAATGGCCTACCATAAAAGACTTATAAGGGACCCATTTGGGTCGATTCCTGGAATCTGTTTTTATAGGCACACTCCACGAGTGACAAATGATGCTCTCATGAACCTATAAAATCTAATACACATACTCATAACATATTTTCCAAAATATAAATGGTCCAATCATATTGATCATCTATCTGAGGGTGTTAGGCAGTACTTAGAAGAACCTATGATCCTAAGGCCTTCTAAAAAACATACAAAACCGAGATGTGAAATGAGAATATTTATTAGAAAAAATTATTCCTGGAACACCATGTAATCAATTTATCTAACACACATAAATTCTACCCAAGGCATCAACAGTGAAGGTCTCCCAAATTGAAAAAAAAGTTATCTACCTATTTTAGTTTATCTATAATAAACCACACCAAAACATTATTGTGAGGTGTCTTAGGTGATCCTTTCACAAAATCTATTGTGACATCATCCCACTTGGACTCCGGAATGGTAAGAGGCTAGAATATCGCAATAGGCCTTTGATGCTCTGCCTTGACCTGTTTATATGTGAAACATCTCACTACAAATCCCTCTATCTCCTATATATTAATTGGTCAATTTTAATATCTATGGAGATAATGAAACATCTTTTCCAAACTAGGATGTACTGCCTATATGGAATCATGAATCTCTATCATTATAATCTCATGAAAACCCCTAGTAACTCATACTCATACATGAAAAATAATATAATATCAACTAAAAAAATATCATCTGGATAGTGGCTTCCCACTATATATGTCGTCTCTCAGAATTAATACCTCTGGATAAGATAACCAATCTATCTTAATCTATTCATGAACCATGGGTATAATGGATTTTTAAGTCAACGTTACTCATCCACAAGAATCCTAAACATCAGGATTCATATCTAAAAGGAATACCCATAGCTGCCACTCATTGCATGATTCTTAAATCGTATATGTTTGTGTCTTCCAGATCAAGGTGTTAGTGAAATAATTCCCCTTTCATAGTCTGTATTGAAGTAAAATGACTGGAGATACACAATCGACCTACTCTACTAAAGGTTTAGGTATCTCTTGGAAATTATATACATGAGGCTCCTGTGGTCTTTATACACCATAAAACATTGTACCAAAATATATTTTCTCTAATGTTTCAATGAATGTACCACTGCAGATAACCCCTGATCACGAGTGGGATAATTCCACTCGTGAGGTCTTAATTTTCTGTATCCATAAGCCACCACATGGTCCTCTTACATCAAAAAATATCTGAGTCTAACATTGGATGTATCACAATACAAGGTACACTTTTTAATGAACTCTAGTAAGTTGAGTATTATTACTGAGATTATCCTTCTCATCAACTCTTGGAAATATCCCTGACATGCATTTGACCAAACAAGCTTCACTGCTTTTTTGGTCAGCCTGGACATTAGTGCTACAGACAATAGAAGGCATGGATGAAGGATCGGTAATAACCTACTAGACCACGAAAACTCTAACTCTGAAATACTTTTTTGGGTCACTCCCAAGATACCATGACTACAACCTTCTCTAGTTCAACTAAAACTTCATCCTATGAGATATTATGACCTAATAGGTTCACTCTATCAATCCAAAAACTAAATTTAGATTGTTTTCCATAAATTTGATTCTCTATCACTGTACTCAAGATGATATTAAGATTTTGGTCATGATTTTCAATAGACTAGGTGTATACACAGATATGGTCAATAAAAACTACCACTATCTGATTCAAAAAATTATGACATATCTAATTCATCATGGCCATGAATAATTCTGGTGCATTCTTCACACTGGACGTCATCACTATGAAATCATATAAACCATACCTGCTCTTGAAATCCATATATTGTATGTCTATTGGTCTCACCCTCAAATGGTGGTTCCCTAACCTCATTTTTATCATTGATTTTATCCTAGGACCTTTCAAATGATTAAATAGATCATAAATTCATGGAAGGGGATATCATTTCTTGGGTGTAATCTCGTTCTGTCTTCGATAATCTGCACATAAGGACAATGTCTCATCAGCCCTCTCAATGAATAGGACTGGAGAACCGCAAGGAGATGTACTAGGTCATATGAAAATTATGGCCTTTAGATCATCCAACTAAACTTCTAATTCATCAGGTTTCACTAATGCTATCATGTATAGAGGAATAGAAGTTGTCACAACTACTAGAACCAACTCGATCAAGAACTCAATCTCCTGAATGGGTGGTAGTTAAGAGAACTCATCTAAAAATCATCCTAAAATTTGTCCAATACTATAGAAAAATATCATGCTGCATTCCACCTTTATGAAGAAAAATTCATTCCATCTGAGCCGTGAGACAATATAATCTTCACTAAATTTGTTTTGTATGACTATCTTGAGAATCCAAAAAAAATTCCTGTGAGTCTAGCTACCACCATCTGGAGATAGAAAAGTAAATATTCTCCTATAACAATCTATATGAGCCTGGTATATAAATAGCCTATCCATACTAAGAATAAAATCGTATCCTGACATTTATAGTACAAAAAGATCCCACAAGCAACAACAGCCCCCAATTTCAAGAGAAAAATCCTTCCATCACCTAATATCCTAAGACCCCACTCCTAGTGGTGTATCAATCTTCATAACTCTATTTATTCCTTCCACACAAAAACCTCAACCAAAATATAAATGGGTAGATAAAAGGGAATGTGATGCTCCTATATCAAATAAAATGAATTCTAATGTAGATGATACAACTATTATACCACAAACTATAGAAGGGCCAACATACAACCCAGTTGGAGTATAATGTATAACATGCAGCCGGATCATTCCTCTACCCTGGTGTAGACACCATGAAATTTATTTGCAAGCACTTTTCTATAGAGTGAAGATATGATTCTCAAATAGAAAAAAAATGTCAAGTATGAGTAAATATTTTTTCACCATAAAGGAAGAATATATAGTCTTGATTTATATATGCCAAAACACTACTCCATATTGATGGATAAGTGGAATGATTCCCCCATAAAGTATTAGGTAGTGGATTCCAATGATATATGATAAAAAGGTGTTAACACATTAAATTTAATTTTTGTGTTTATTCTGAGAAGACATGGCATACTTACCATCTCAAGAAGTCTATATCTCTTCATAAAATTCAATTTGACTGGTCTAGGAGCCCAACCATACATACAGATAAAAAGTTATGGAACTTGGAAGTTGGATAAATTTCACAAAGGGACCTACATGGAAGACCCAAGTAGAGGACCTTCATAGAGAACCTATGCAGAAAATGAACTTTTACACCCCTACACATAAGGAATACGAAGATGACCTACACGGTGGACCTACAGGGAAAACATCCCTTCAACCAAGTACCCTCTATTCCTATAAATAAGATGCTTGGGCTCCCCATTTCAAGGGTGAAAAAAGTTGTAAGAAATCCTAAAGCTCCCATTGCGTAGCTCTTTTTCCATGATCCTTAAAATTTTCTCATATAGCTTTATAAAATATGAGAGAAGTGAAAATTAAATTTAGAAAATTGGTTCTGCGAACCATCATGGTCTATAACACATGGAGTTGTGTGGAGCACTTATGTGGTGCACCTGTACAGAGCACATGCATGGAGCACCAGCACAGAAGACCTTCGAGGAGCACCTGCGCGATGCTTCTTTGGGTTGCACTGACGCAAGGAACCTTGTCAGAGAACCTTCACAACCCCTTTAGTCCATACAATAGGGGATGTTCCCCTGCCCCCTACTTGCGGTCACTATTGGGCTACGGTCTCAGCCCTCTGGGCCAGTCCCTTCGCATCCATTACTAACCCCCATGAAAAATGCAGTCACACCGCAATCTTTTCAGATCCGGTCGATGACTTTTTCCATTGTGCCATTTATGTCTCCCAACTTCTAACATTGGAATACCATGATTTCAGACACTCTATCACACACAATGAAGTGCCTTTAGTTGACATACTCCTCTTGGTTCCTTTCACGTGTTATGATTTTGGAATCACCTTCTGTATTCTTTGGGTACCTTTATTTGATACTCTCCTCAAGAAGCACCCCAAACCTCATCACCAGACTCCTATGCCAACTTAAATCTCAAATGGGAATCCTATTTAGTATTAATCCCCAAGAAATATCAAATGGGCATCCTGTTTAGGAGTAATTCCCAAAAAAATCTCAAATGGACAACCCTCCTGGTGTAAGCCCTTTACCTTCATCCCTTCTTCCTTATATTGTACCCTTTCCCAATGTAAATAGAACGGAGGGAAAGATTTTCACCTCTCCCTCTTCCACGATTAATGCACCCTCTTCCGCTTGAGGAAGAGGAGAAGTGTGAAGTTTCATTGTTGATTCTTTCACATCCTTTTATTTATCACACCGAGCATGACTCACATGGGCTTAGAAATTCGTGATGATTAAAAAATATTCACAAAAACCCATGGTGCATGAACTACAATAACAATGAATCCCACCATAATTGGGATACATAGGAAGCCTTCTTAGGGAATGATCTCACTAGATGTTCTCTTCAAGGATCAAACCCTAATTATCATAATATGGACTTCCTCTTTAGGAATAATCACCAAATTAATTCCTCAAATCACCAGGGAATATTTTTTAAGAAGTAAGCACAAACTCATTTCTCTCAAAGGACTATACTGTCCTATGAGACTTATCAAACAATGTGGGTTTTGATTCCTATTTATATGGGATATATTGGAAGCATCCATGAGGTTCAAACCCAATACCCTAAAACAACCTTATTCTACATAGGCCATTTTCTTAAAAGGATCTTATCCTACATTGAATCTCATATCATTTAAAAGTTCCTTGGGCTGCTTCAGCATAAGTCCCACACTATGTTTTGACTAAGCACCTTCTGCTTAGATGTTTATACCACATGAAATTAAACAGTATGGCTAGGTCCTTATCACATGAACTTAAAACGTATGATGTGTCCCATTCAGTGGAATCGACTACAAGGGTCATGATTCCTTATAAAAGGATACGTATGTAGCCTATTTTATGGGCACCATCCCAAGATCCAACCAATCCTTCATCTCCCTGGATGATAATAAATTCTAGAGTGCTCCACTGGGTGGCTTAAAAACCAGTATCATCACAATGATGATTAAAAGAATCATGAAATATTATATTAGTGGATAACATTGATGGAGAAAATTGTATACATATAGATATATCTATTAATGAAGAAACCTGAATGCATACTAATGATTCTATATTTTACACATATAAATAAGTGATTGTTTATTCTAAGGGAAACATATGTTATGATTGGTTAATTAATAAGGATTCATTAAAATATCATAAATTTAAAAAGAGAGTCCCAAAGTTGACAATAATTCCCCCCAAAATGGTGTAATGAGTCCGACCTCCCATCCTCTCGAAAAATGTACGTTCAGAAGTATCATGAAGTTCAAACTTAATGAACTCATGCCTTTGGAAAGCAGGTCCCCATTGGGTAATGAACTGTTGGATGTTTCTAGTTCTAGGAATAAATCTAAGGGAAAGCTCCTAAATGTAGTGATTTATAAAATAAGAACACACGTTTCATGGAACTACAAAACACTTGTGTTCTAGTCAGGCCCCCCTATGCAATTCCCTTTCATTTTTATCCTAGAGTATCTGTTTCTAAGATGAATCTATTATTTATGGAAATTGAAAATAGTATATAGTATCTCAGGGAAAAGGATCTAACCTATTAGATTCTAGTAAAAAGGATCCCTAAAATTATTCTTGGAGAATGGGGGTATGAAATAATATATTTAAATTATACAAGAAGGATAAATACATTGACCTCAAATGAATTTATTAGAACTCTCAAAAAAATATAAAGTTATACTAAGAGATATTATGATTATATGATGAAATATATTGGAGGAGTGACTTTTGAAATTCTTTCAAATTTTAATAATAATTTTTCTTCAGTTGAAAATGTATCAATGTCTTTAAATGAGAAGAAACTTCTTGGTGAAACAAAATATGGATTTCTTAAATAGTATGATAATGAGTTAACTAATCTTAATAAGTTAATAACCAATATTTTTAGATAGAAAAACTATTTCTATAAGTATAAAAATATTTATAGGTATATAAATTTTAATAATTATTCTTCTGAAGTGAATTGTTATGTGTGAAATATGGTTGGTCATATAAGATAAGGTTGTCTTATGTTTAAGTGAACTGAAATGAAGGATAGCGATTAAGAGAGTAATTACGAGAATTTATATTGATATAAGGAAAATAAATGTATTAAAGTATCATATATGTATATTTTTAGTGAATTTGATAGTTCTTCATCAAATTTATCTCATATTGAATGTGAATATTATAAGGATATCAATTTATTTTCCGAAATTCAAAAGAATTATAATTAATTTATTGATAATTTTTCTCCTAAAAACTTGTATAATGTTAATTTAAAATATAATTATATGTATAGTTAAAATGAGAATAATTATCTTACATCATATGAGGATTCTATTTCATCATAATAGAATAATAATTTATCTAGTTTTGATGAATTTTCAATCTTTGCTAAACTTTTAGAGAACCAAAATTTAAAACTGTCTCAATATTGGAAAAAAAATATACTAAGAAAAATTCAACAATATATTCTATAAATACATAAATTTTTTATCATTAAAAAAATTTATATATATATAATTTTGAGAAAACTAATCATTCAATAGTTTTAGAGAAATATAATATTGTAAAAATGAGGTTTCCATGTCGGGGGGAGCCGCGTTGCTCGTTCCTTATTCCAGATAGTTTTTCCCACTACATCAGTCCCTCCCCCACTAGTGGGGGAGGAACCTCTTATGTATAGAAAGAGAGAAGGATCCTCTTTCTTCCCCTTATCTACCCTTGAAATCCTCCCCCCTTTTCCTCAATCTTCTTTATACCCGAATGTTCCTGATTTTTTCTATGGGAGAGATAATCTTCTATTATTGATCATAGAGTTCAGCGAAACCTCAGTGATTTAAAAACTTACTAATATTTCTTATTAAAGCAATGAAATACTTTGGTTTATTCCTTTGATAGGTATGTATTTAGTTCTTAGGATTTACAAGAGAGGGTAAGATTGGGTTCGATCAACAACAGAAATAACATGATACATTTTTCATTAGAGGAGGATTTAACCAGAGCCTAGTCTAGTGCTACCCATAAAATCAACGGATCTTAGTTCTACCACATTCAATGGAAATACGATTTCCATATGAAGTTTGATTCCCCTACATTGTCAAATTGGGTAAGATTCCTGAATCTTTCTTTACCATTTCATAATTACTCAGTTATTATATTGATGGGGAATTTAGTTGGTTGATATATGTGTTTGTATAATTGTATTGAAGCTCTTTGTCACCCTGTTAAACCTTGGGACTACATTGAAGTGGATTTCTGCAAAGTTCCTTTTGATTATGTTTTTGTAACAGTTGGGTGAGAGTTTAGGTACAAACAGCCGGTGTTATTTGAATCATGGTTTGATTTCTATTCTGTCTATAAGAGGGATGGTTTATTGGACAAAAAACTATCCATGGGGTATAAGAGATTGTTGGGTGGAGAAATTGGTAAGGAACTAAAAACACGTACACCAGTAACCTTTCCGAGACAGAAGCTGGTGGGTGTGGACTCTATTGATAAATCTATAATGGATGTGAACTGTGGATCATGGGAAGTGAATCCATTTGTCACTGATGTCATCATATCATGAGGGAGGATTAGAGTGGATCACAACATCCTATGCCTATTCCATTAGGAATAGAGGGTGATTAAGTGGAGTAGGATAATCTTGGCAGTGGTCTCAATTTGGTGGATCCACAAATGTTTAAGGAAGAAGGCCCCAAAACACCTAGGACAACTTTATATACAAAGGCAATGCATTCAGAATCTGGTACTAGTGCCAATTGTCCAGAACCTAAGGTGCCAAGGGAGGGTGATTATCCTAGTTGTAATGTGTCATAATTTATTTTAGGGAATGTTCCATGTATGGAGATGGATACAATTGTGATAAGAAATAGGTTTGAATAGTTTTCAAAAGTAAATCTGGAACAGGAGGCTGAAGCTGATCTGGCTAGGCCATCGCTAGAGTAGGGGGAACTCGAGATTGAGTCCTATTATGAAAATTCGTAGATATTATCTAGTGATATAGAAGAAGAATTACAGGTATATAGGATTTCAATAATTAGGCAAAGATATGGAGGGGCCCTCATAAAGAGCGGAGAGACTATTCTTATTTTCCACCAACAAGGGAGACTATATCGGTGAAGAAATCTGAACCCAAGATGATGGTCAGTGATCCAATTCCCCCTTCCAAGGCCTAAATTGGCCAACCTCAAATGTTTATTATCGTGATTGATTTATCTTGGGAGTTTATTTTGAACTCTATAGAGTAAATGGCCTAAAATATTCTGAAGATTAATGTTACTAGAGAAAAATCTAATAGGATAATGGGAGGACCTTTAAGGAGGGTTACCAATGAAGAACAGTGTAACTGGATTATAAAAAATGTTTTAATATTCATTAGGGTATTTAAGGATGGGATTATATTCTAAGAAGAGTACATTCAGTATTGGGACAAGCAGATATATCATTTCGAGGATCGTCTTAAGGATTATCTCGATACTCAGGTTAGCACTATATCTTGGAATCATAGAAGGGAGATCAAATATAATAATATTGTGTTTTTATTTAATGGTTCAATTATTTATTTTAGTGCTTTAAATATTGGTTTCTCGCTTTTCTCTTAAAATTTATTCTTTAATAAGAAGTTAATTTTCAGTTAGAAACTAATTTTTCAAACAAATTAGGAATTATTAATTCTTCTACATATTTTGTTAAAAAAAATTTAGTTTTGAAAATTTATTTTTTATAAAAAAATACAATCAAAAGTTACTAATGGTGAAGATAATTTTGAAAAATTTTATAATCAATTAATAACTCATAGGAATGAGTATAGAATGGGTTTTACTAAAAAACACAATTTTTCAAAACCATTATTTTTTTCCAAAGAGTGGCCCATTCTATAATAAATTTCTAAGTATAGGATTTTGAAAGAATTTATCTTCAATAAATAATGGAAACATTTTAGGGATTCATAAAGCTAATGTTTCTAAATAATTGAAAACTTCTCAATATGGTGAAATTAGACATTTGTGGATTCCAAAATGTTTTGTTTCATTAATGAAGGACCCATTAAGTTTGGGTTAAAAAAATATATTCTTTTTAAATTTATCAATATAATATGTGTACTAAAAAAATATATAGTTCAAGGATAGTTCTTCTTGTAGGAATATGAAGAGAAAAAATGATTTCTTCAAAAATTTGATTAAAATGAAATCTGTCATGGTAAAATTTGGTGACAATGCTCAAGAAGCAATTATTGGTAATGGTAACATTTTTATTCTTAGAAAACCATTGATATAAAAATTATTTTAATATGTATATTAATAACAACCTTATTATCAATAGATAATTATTCCATGAGGTATATATTATAAAATTTATGAATAATAAATATATTATTCATAATTATAAATTTTGTTTTATTATTTCTTTTAATATTCATGATAATGTTAAAACACATAATAGAGAATACCTTAGGAGTGAAAATATACCTTGACTGAGTGTAATGGAAGAACAATCGTTATTATTTGATAGAATATTAGGATAATTAAATGTAATTAATTAATCTAAAATATATATGAATTTATTGGTTAAATATCTACCTGAGATTAAGTGGAATTATTCTAATGTTTTTTATCCTTATAAATTTTGAAAGAAACATAACTCTAGTTTAAAATATATTTGTTATGTCTCAAAATTTGATGCATTATTGTTATAGAACATAGATTTATTAATTTTTACACAAACTAAAATTATCAACATAAAATACCATGTATATGTTTTAGTTTATGATTACACTAGATATACAGAGGTCTATTTTCTAGGAAATATTTTGAATGCTATTTTATATTTCAAAAATATTGTAGATTGAGTTAAAAATAAGAAAAATACTCCATTAATAAAAATTCACATTTATCATTTTGGACTGTTTTTGAATTATAATTTTGATATATTTTGCAATAAAATGTTACAATACAAAACATTTCATCGCTTAGAACTCCACAAAAAAATGTTGTAGTTGAAGGAAGTAATAAAATTCATCACGTGATCAAAAGAACCATACCAAGTGAATAATATTTTATAGATTGTGTTTGCGTAAAATTTGTTTATAATTCATTATATAATATAAAACAAGTTTTAATATTTCATTTTATTATTAAAACACACAATGAGTTTTGGATTGAAAGAAATACCAAAAGTTATTACTTCAATATTTTTTGGATGTAATTTGTTTATCCTATATCATAATTATTATATAAAAAAAATTACTTAAAATATAAAGAAAAAATATTTCCAGGAAATAATATAACTAGTAAGGCCAATACGGTCATTAATAAGAAAATTATACTATTGAGGAAACATTCTGTGTTATTTTTTATGAATCTGTTACTTTTACGTTCAAACAACCTCAATTTACATCTTTTGATGTTATTTAAAAAACTGATATTCATCCTATTTCATAATGTTCTTATTATGAGAGAACAAATGATGAAAAATATTTATAATTTTTTACCTCAAGAATAATTTCATCATGTTTTTGAAGAAGATATTTTTATAAAAACAAAGAATTAGTTAATATTTATTAGAAAATCAGGTGATAATATAATTATTGATATAGATCAACTTGTTATAAGTAGAAGTTCCTTAAGAAAGGAAGTTGATTTTTTCTTAATTTTGATCATAATTTTAACATAAGACTCTTAATGATGATTTTGGTTATGTATCATTGAAAAAATATAAGAAATATGAACTCAATGAATTTTAAAGGAATTAAGTTTGGAGATTGGGTGAATGACCTAAATAATCTTCTATAATTAGAGTAAAAACGTTAGTTTGATTTTTTTATTAAAACATATTTATAGTTAGAAGAAATTATTGACTTTTTACAAAGGGTTGTACTCAATATGAGGCAACTAAATATGAAGAATCATATTCCCTGATACCTAGAATTTATTCTATTCGTGTTCTTTTAAAATATGACATATTTCATTTTGTCAAACTTTTTATAATGGATATAAAGTGCGGTTTATTAATTAATATATACAAGAATACTTTTATGTAGAATATCCCCCATTTTCCAAATATAAAATCTCCAAACCATTTATTTCGATAGAAAAATTCACTTTATGGTATTAAACAAGTACTTAGAGTATGGTATGATAGATTAATTTTCTATTCATTTCAAAAAAAATTATATAATGGGGATTTAGATCCAAAAACATTCTCAAAAATGTTTCTAATAACACTATCATTGTTCAAATTTATGTCTATGAAATGATATTTAGATCAACTCAAACATCTCTTAAAAATTATTTTTTTAATCTTATAAAATTTTTCTTTGAGATAAGCACAATTAGTAAACATACATTTATTCTTGGTTTTAGAATTTCATAAAAACAAAAGGAAAATTTATATCTGAATATATGTATCTAAAATCTCATCATGAAATTTGTTTTTGAAAATAAAAATTATTAGTAATATTTCCAAAAACTCAAATTCGTTATATTTAATTAATATGGGAAATTGGTTGATTAAAAATACTTTAGAGTAGTTATTGGTAGTTTAAAAGATATAACATATTGTCCCCTATATTTAATTTTTTCTATATGATTCTTTTCAACATATCAATATAATACCATGGTGTCCCAGCATAATAATGCAAAATAGATTTTTCATTATCTTAAGGGATCTTTGTATAAAAACATATTTTTATCTTCTAGGAATGAGATTCAATATAATAGTTTTTCAAATGATCACATTGGTGGATGTAAAATGGATATGAAAATCACATTTGAATCATTTCATTTTTCCTGATATTCATTAGTTTCTTGGCCTTGTTAAAAATAACATTCTCTAGCACTTTCTACTATTGAATCCAAATATGTGGCTGTGGGAAGTTTTTACCTCATGTGTTTTGGATGTAACACACACTCACAAACATTGGATTTAGTCATACTAGTATATAAAATTTTCTATTATAAAAAAGTGTCACATCATCAAGTAAACCCCCATCACATAATGCATGGTAAAATAGTATATATATATATATATAATACACCATTTCATTAGGAACAATCACAAATGTATATATTAATTAACAATTTATTAGAATAGAATAATAACATGTATATATATATATATAATTGAAAAATTCTTTTTGATTTTATTATATTAAATAAAATCTTGGGATAGTCAATATAAAATTTTCATTAATATCTACTTATTGTTTAGAAATATCATTATAGTAAAAGACTCTTATTCATAGGGTGAGTATATACGTTGTGGATTGTCTAAATTTGTTTTCTTTTCTAAAAGTAAATTTCTAAAATATTTAGTTTATATAATAATTATTGATATTTCTATAATTATAAGTTTTTATACAGATTATTTCTTAAATTTTTATTTTTTAGCAAAGGTTTCATTATTTTAATGTTTTTTGTTTTTTAAAAACATTTATTTTACAAAATATTTTATTTTTTATATTTGTTTTTCTAAAATCATTTTTTAAAATAAAAATATATTTTTTAAAAACCATAATAACCATTACAAAAAATAATTTCATACAGTTTTATAAGTTTTTACTCTGATATGTAATTTCTAGTCTTCATTATTTTCAATCCTTTATTTTTTTTATTTTTTATTTTTTTCATCTTAAATATTTTATTAAAAAAATTTACAAAATATTTGTAGACTATCATATCATCTGATAAAAACCTTTTTAAAGATGATTAATATTTTTGAATTTATATTTAGAATTTTAGGATAAATTTCTACCTTTGGATAAGATATGTAATTACTTTTGGGTAGTCATATTTCTAGAAGTTGAATAGTCACCCCCAATCTTAAAAATTTATATATGGTTCACCGCATCCTACATTTAATTCTTTGACTAATATGGATAATCAATACTCAAAATTTTCATGCATTTGAACACTTAATATTCATCCAATCAGTCTTACTTTTATGATTAGTAGTCAACCAGAAACATTTCAAAATGACTTCAGCTAAAGAAATTATGAACATAGAAGTAGTAAAGGAAAGTTTTATATAAAAGTAGTGTCTTGATATGTTCCATTCTTTCCGGAACAATGTATAAAATTTTAAAGGGAGAGATAAGGTATTCCTTGAAAAATAAGACATTGACCATCACTATCTTATAATTATGATGAATTTTTTTATTCAATAGTTTTTAATGATGATTATTATTTAGAGTTCATTAAATTAAATCATTTTTTTGAATCTTATACGATTAATATTCATCAAATTATCGATTTTTATGAATATTATTTTGAAGGATATTTATATGTAGTAACTCAATCTATTTAACATAATCTTGGATCATTTGAAATGCCTAAATCTGAGCAATCTATATTTCATTATTATGAGAGGATAAGAAAATTATTTCATGTAAAACCAAATTTTATCATTTTATCTTTGTGTATTCAAGGGTATCTTATACCCTTAAAATGGGAAAATTATACATCAATGGATTTAGATATATATTTCATAAATTTCTTGGTGAATATGAGAATGTTAAATCATGTGAAGATTTTTTTATTGAAGGTGTTAAAAAATATCTATGAAGTAGATTATTTTTTTCCAATTTCTTAAAAAATGTTAATAATATGAATTATAGTAATGAATATTAATAATAAATAATGTTTTTATTTGATAAATGGTTTCTTTGGTTAGTAATGAAACAATTTAAAGAATATAATTTTATTTTCAGCTAAAGAAGAAGAATTTTATTGATAAATTAGTAAAATATGTGTGTGATTCAAATGTAACTCATGTAAATATGAAAGTACAATAAAAGATAAAATCAGGATCCTCTCCACTAAGGATAAAATATTAGGAAAGAACATGTTTTGATGAGTCATGAAGATAATTTATAAAATTGAAATATGAAAAGGGATATGGTGATAAAATGATTGGTCTTGATAAGGATGAGGTTATATCCATAAATTATAAAACATGTGAGGTTTAAAAAAATGTATTGAAGAAGAATAATAAAAATAAAATTTTTTATGAATATAAACTCATTAAATGTCTTATTAAAGGAGTGTAATGAGATCATGGATATTTCCATAATGCTGATCAGTTATATGCTCTTCCAATTCATCATTTTAGAGTAATTAAAGAGATAAATCTTATAAATGATATTTCTAATTATCTTCAATTAGAACAAAAATTAAATTGAACATCCAATGTTCCATGATTTGTTTAGAAATACAATGGTAATGTTTCCAAAATTGAAAAACTTATTTCAAAATGTGTTGAAGAAAGTGTCTATGAATATGTTAAAAATATTGGGAAAGTGGATTTTAGATGTGGATAGAATTTCAAAAAGTCATTTACAAAAAATATTATACGATGAATAAAAGTAAAATTCATAAGAAGAATAATAATAAGTATAATAGATATATTCTCACATATCATCATTTACTAGTCAATCTAAAAAATATGTTGAATTTTATGTTTTTGAGAAAGGTAAATTTAATGAGGATTAAGTATAAAACCAAAAATATTAAAAAAATTGTTATAAAACAAAAATGAATTTGATATTAATGTATTTTTTTATCAATGTATCAGATTTTGGGAATGAAAACTTTAATGAAAAAGAGAATGTTGTTGTTATCCCTTCCTAATGTTATGTTTTCGATGTCTCACTAGACTCAACTGAATCCATATCCAGTCAATCTGGTCAAATGGTTTAAACAAGGATTACATATATTAATGAATACTTGAAAAATACTATTAATTAAATTCCATATTTTCCTATTATAGAAACCTATTATATGAATGTTCACATAATATTGAATGTTTTACAAAACTTCAATACATTGAATCAGGTAGATGAAACTATTTTGAAAAATGAATCCAAATTAAAATTATTCAATGTTGATTTAAAGTTTGAAAAAAGAATGATAAATAAAATTTTATGATGGTTGATATATACCGAATGAGACCTAAAATTTCTCGATGATCAATTTTATTTTCTTAATAATTCATCCTTGGATATTTTATTTCCATAGAAAAATTGACCTCTAGTCTTCTAAAAAAAACTCAAACATTATTAAAAAGTTGACAAATTATTATGAGTCTTAAGATAATAAAATATTGAATATAAAAAAGAAGAATTTTTTTCATAATGAATTGGTTGGAATGTTTAATATAGAAAAGGGGAAATATAAATTATTGAATAAGAGGTCATTAGTTTGAAGTATGAATCTGAAAAGCTTTATATTCTAAGAGTGAAGATTTCTAGAATGAAATCATTTAAAACTACATCATAGAAGAATTTATATGAATTTAGGAAGATAATTATTATTTTAAATGAAGTGTATAAAAAAGAATGATGATTTTTCCCTAAACTCTTATTTTTGTAAAAATCAATCATGTGACTGAATATTAGTGTGAATTAATCATTATCCATATATTATCTATTTGAATGTTTTTTAATCGTAGCCAGTTAAATTTTCATTATGTATTATTAGATAAATGTAAATTTAAAATAAATCTTTTATATTTTTTTCCAATAGGATTTTAGGTAATTTATACCTCTCATATTATTCTGAAAATAACAAAGGTGGTTAATTTATTGGAAGAAATTTTAGTGTGGGAGAATTTATTAGAAGTGATTTATTCAGAGTTATTATCTTACTAATGTCCTAAAAAATTACCAGAATATAGTTTTTTTTATGGATGTACCAATGAAATGGTGAGATAATAAATAATGGGGTAGTGGTGTTGTTTAAGAAGAAAATAATGATATTTTCAAATTTCAAATTGGTTTTTAGGTTTTTTTGAAATTTTACAGATTTCATTAAAAGTGTTGGGTTTTTTGTTTTTCATAAAGGGGGAGATTAATGGTTCGAATGTTTTAATTTCTACACTTTCAATACCCAGTTTTTATTTTTTTTATTAAAAGTATATTTTAATAAATATGTATTTCACATTTCCTTTAACATGTTTTTGTAGAAAATTGGTTGTACTACCAAAAGAAAAAATATTTCTAAACTAATGAATAGATTATTTTAACACTAATTTCATTCCATCATATTAATAGAGTTTAGTTCATAAAAGTGAACTAATTTAGTCAATTAAACTGAAATATTTTAGTACATTGTATTAAAAACTCTAGTCCATTAGATTAATGATGTTTTTCATCAGATTTAAGAACATTATTCCATCAAAGTGACCATATATATTCAATCAAATTGACTGGGTTGATTTCATCATAATGATGAAGTTTAGTTCATCGGATTGAAAGTATCATCAATGAGACTGATAAACTTTTAATCTATCTGAATAAACATATTTTATTAAATTGTAATTATAAGTTTTTATATTCAAATGGTTAAAATCATTTCTACTAGAAGGAATATTTCTACAAGATTTTCTTGATGGTATCAAAATTATATTGCATGAAGATGTACAGAACATGTTGAGCTATCAAAAGATCGCTCATCTCTATCTATTGCAACCAAATCTGGTAATCATGAAATATTATTTTTGGATATGTGACTATTAATAAGGGTAAATTCAAGGAGATAATAGATGTTGATTTTGTGACTCAACCCAATGGATGCCTAATCTTATGTAATATTGTTTTTTATTTCACATTATAAATCTTAAAATAAATTTCAGGTAGAATCTGATTTAGGATTGTAAATTACTAAAAACACTTTCATTTATATTCTTTGTGTCTAATATAGTTTTAGACTCATGGATTATAAAGATATAAAGGCTAATAAGTCCCATCAGGGTGATCAAGTGATTTTTGGGATTAGAATACAAAAATTTATTCTTAACATTATGATCGAGGTATTTTATATTATAGAATGATAGAAATTATAGCTAGGTTGAAAAAATGGGATACCCAAAGTCAAGGATTGTGACTCCCATATTTCTTAATGTTGACAAGTATAAATATTTTATTGTTTTTTAAGTCATTAATACTTTTTAACTAAGATATGTATTTACTTATTTGTTATAAAAAGTATCTATTTTCCATTGTGAATGGATATATAATGATTATTTTATAATAAATTTTTAAAAATAATTTCTTTTATGTACTTTGGGTTCGATAAGGATTATATGATAATGATAAATATTCACTAAGTGGTTTGGGATTTTAGTTAGTTTAAACATTTAAATAAAACATTACCCACTTATTGTAGCCATTGATATACTCTTTGATCCTTTATTAATTGTAGAAAAAATATATAATGTGTGACTTTTGGATATATAGGGATTCATTTTGGGTTAAATAATCTTAGTTGAGGGATTGTTAATGTATCTATCAAAGATGAGGACTATTGGAAAATAGATCAGAATAGCCACTATGATTTAGATCTAGTGGTTTCTTGGTTTGGATGGATATTATCTATGGTTTGTTGATAATTTTTCCTAAATATCTTATTAAATAACCAAGTAGACATGAATAGATTCCAAGTTTCTATATATAGATGAATTTTTTAAAAAATGAGTTGAAATAAAAAGGATGTTAGTTAATTAATCTATTATTACATTAAAATATATTAGAAAAGGGTTTATAATATATAGTGATGCATATAAGAAGGGATTGTGATGTTTTATCATGTAGAATGAAATATGTTTAGCTTATAACTCATGAGAATTGATGGTTCTTCTAAAAAACTACCCAAATCTTGATTTGGAGTCAAATGAGGTGATTTTTTCATTAAATATGTGGATGAATTTTCAAAAAAGAGAAAATTATGATTTATATTGTAATGATGAGAATATAATATATTTAATTAATCAAAAAGAATAAAACATTCTCTATTTATGGTGGTTATAGGTGATTAAGTATTATGAGTAATAGATACATTGCCACCATTGGAAAGAAAAAAGGTGGCTTCTACTTTGAGTCAAAAGTATCATGCTAGTTTATCCATGATTAGGATTATAAACTGTTTTTTCTTGATTTTGAATGGGTTGATCTAGAAATCTAAAATAAAGGGTAGAAATAATATCTTTCAGAAATAATTGTTTATCCATTTATAAAAGTGAAGTTAAATGATTAATAGAATGAATATGTGGATCTATATGAGAAGGTGATAAATTTTTTTTGATTTTATCCTTTATGCTAATATAATAATAATGTTTAGGATTTTTATATGTATTCCAACCATACCGGATTCGAAGTAGGAGGTATTAAATAAGAACATAGTTCTTCATTATCTCTTTATCTTGGAATTATAAATATGTATATAGATTCATAATATTATATCTGGTGGGATGAAAGAAAAGATATTTCATTGATTTTTTATGCTTGTTCTTGGTATGTCATCAAGATAAGGATGAGAGACAATAGTTAAAGGGAATGATAAAATCATTACCTATACCATAATCGAAATGAGAAAACATCTAGTGGTATTTTCTCTCAGACTCAAAAAAACATCTAATGGTAATAATGTTATATGGGTTTTATCCTATCACCTTATAGAATTAGCTCACATCATTACTATTGTAGAATAATTCTCTATGAACCAGCATGATACTACATACATTAAAGAAGTGGTATGTTTTCATATAGTACCAAATAATATTTTATCTGATCTAGATCAGAGGATTAAATCAATATTTTGGGGGATTTCATTAGCGAGACTTTGATATAGATTTTAGTTCTAGCACAGTGAGTTTTCTATTGGTATATCGTCAACCTGAGAGACAAATTAAAACTCTAGAAGAGATTCTGTGATCTTGTTCTATAGATTATAAAGGTTTTTAGTGTGAACACCTTCTTCAAGTTGAATTTTCATATAATAATAGCTTTTAATCGAGTATTCATAAGACTATTTATGAAGTCCTTAATGGAAATAAGTGTAGGACAGTAACATGAGAGGATGAATTTAGAGAGATAAAAGTATCAATACCATTGTTTTTTGAATAAACAATAGATAATACTTACTCTATAAAAAACACATATGGGATGAACAAGGTGGGTGGAAAATTTATGAAGAAAATCACTGATAAAATATAAAATAATAATTTTTTCAGATGGTTTTTTTTTTCAACATTTCTCCATCGATGATGGTGATGTGGCATTTAAAGAAACTAAATCCCCTTTATATTGATCCCTTATAAATTCATGATCATAAAAAGAAAAAATCATTTCAAATTGAATTTCCACCCAATATCTATCATGTTCGTGATGTGTTCTATATATCTCCACTGAGAAAGCACATACATGATCCTTTACATGTATTATTCTCAAAGGCCATACTAATAAAACATCACCCCCCCAATGATGGATAACAGGTAGAGATTCTTGATCATTGAGATAATGTGCTATGAAGCAAGACCACTCTCTTAGACAATTTTCTATGGTGAAACCACCATCTTAAAGAAGCTACGTTAGACACTGAATATATTATGAGGTAGAAGTATCCTTATTAGTTTGTATATGAGGAAAAATTTTCAAGGGATAAATAAAATTTTTAGGTAATGTAAAACCCAGAATTTTTTTAAAATAATTTTCTCTAAAATAATTTAATTTTATTAATAGAATGTGTTATATGAAACATTGAGTTTTACAAAATTATGAGATTCTATTAAAATTATTATTATTTAAACATGACCATTATAATATTGACCTTAAAAGTGGTTATGTAAATATTAATCACCAAATATTGAGAAATAACTATTCTAGTTTTATATAATGAAGACACATTGATAAATATATTATACATATATTTTTTAATGTTATTTTATGTTTCAAAAATAATATATTATAAAAAAATTATTTTATTTTTTGAAAAATACTATTTTTTTCTAATTCTATAAAATTCATTTGGTATAATAAAATTAATTTTTGAAATTTACATATTAAAATTATATTTCAATGAATTTTCATTATTTTTATGAAAATAATATTTGTTCTAAAAACATTTAAAATTCTATTTTTAATCTATAGTTTCATTTAATGTATTTAAAAAATAGTTTTTATTTTATGTTTTGTTTAAAAAAATTTGGTTAAATTATTTATTTATTTTTTAGATTTCAGTATTTCGAATAAATTTAATATGAAAATATTGAAATAAAACCCTTTATACATTTGATAAATTGTAACCTAGAAAGCCATTTTTTCATCGTGTATGTGCGATTAATATTAAATTAATTTAATCCACTTGTGTGATTTTTATTTGGTAACATGGTATACATATTTTAAATCTTAATAACTTATATTATATTATAAGGTAAATATTATTTATTTTAAAAAAATTTAATTAAGAAAAGAAATATTAAATATCGTGATTACAATAAAAATGGGTGTTTTCATGTTACATGTGTTGTGTTAAAAATTTTTTTTATCAGACATAGTATTATTTTGAAAAAATGGATTTTATATTAAAAATAAATGGTTTAAAATTTTGGGACATTTTAATTATAGTAATAATGTTAATGTTACCCAGGAAAATGGTATGAAACAAGTTACCACAGTGAAAACTAAAATGGTAAAATTAAGTAAACATAATGTATAATAAATAACATATTCAGACCATGTGATTTTTGGAGGTTTGGATCGAACATAAAATATATACAATCAATTATTTACCAATTTGGGATGCAGTTGGGGTGAGGGGGAACTCCAAATATTCAATAGTTCTGGTACTTACAAAAATTGCACACCTCAATATTAATAGGGAACATCCTCCCCTCACTAATTAACAATTGTTAAGAACTCTACCTCAGAAATACCTTGGTAAAATCACTCCAAAAAATATTTAGAAATGTTATATATATTTTGGGATTTCCAAAAAGACCAATCCTATGATCCATAATAAGTTATCCAAAGTTTGTTGTTCTAAGAGAATATAGTTGTCTTCAATAAACTCTGTATTTTTACATACTCTCTTTCCTCATTTTTTAATGTAATAATAATTATAATATACTAACAATACTATAAACCATTTAATACTAAATTATTATGTTTATGGTGCAACCTATAACAATCTCCACTTCTATAAAATGGTAAATGAAACCATCGATCATGTGTTTGGAGGACTAAAACCTCACAAACTGTTATAAATCATTTTCCATCACCACCCCTCATGGAATGATATAATGATGTAATTCATGTTTTTATAAAAATATTTAACATATTTTTAAACCTATTTAATTTTAATATAGCATTCACCTTCTTAACTTTTATTTCCTATCTATATGCTAATGTTGCTTGTGTGTATGACGGAAGACCGCCTCATGAAGTGATTTGATTCATTTTTAATTAATATATGTCATATAAATTAAATATTAATTATTTTTAAATGTTTTTAATTTATTTTACTTTCCTTTGATTCATCTATAGAGTAAACAGAAACAAATTCCATGCATACATACAATATACTTTTTCCATGAATGATGTATTTAATTACCTATCAATAACTGTATTGGATGAATATAAAAACATATAGGATGAATATATATATATATAACATGAGTTAAATTCTGGAAATTATTCAAAAATTATCAAATTAAAAGGAAGAAAATACCAAATCAAAACATACATGTAAAAACAATAATTTTTACCCAATATTTGATTTTGTCAAGGAATAGTTAAGAAAATGGTAATAAAATGTCATAGGAAAATCATATAAGGTATGATGTATATAATTATTGTTTTATAAAATATGTATTATAAACTTGTATTTATTATATTTGAGGTTTAAAAATCTCTAAAAGGATTTTAGACTTATGGTAAGGTATTTTTTCCTCACTTTTATTTCTATTGGACACATGGCTTATAAACTACTTGATTCGTAGATGTGGAATATATGATTACCATGAATTTATTTTATGAATATTATCATGAAATTATGGGATATAAATATAAATATTAGGCACTCTCATTCACAGGACTTATTATTCAAAATCTAACAAAGTTGGAATGGTTTGATGTTATAATCTCATTGTTTTTCGGGATTTCTTGTGATTATGATTTAAATGATAAAATGTTGTGATATATTTATCAAGACCATCATGAAATTTATTTCACACTTTCTGCTCCTATGAATATATATTTTACCTTTCATTTTCCTCTTTTTATATGCTCAATTTTTCAAAATTATTTTTATACATAAACCCACATTTTCTCTCTTTTATCAAAAACCCTTTATAATTCATATACTTGTTTTCTAAAAAACATAATAGTGTTTCAATGATCAACTATGAATGTAAAATTTCATTTCTATATAATAATTAATTTTTCTTTAAAAAAAATCATAATTAATCTTCTTATCATTGTCCAAAAAATGATGATTTAGGTTTTACCAAAAATGTAAAATGAATCATTGTTTTAACATGTATAGAATAAACTAATTGTTTCCACCAAAATAAAAACATGATATTTTAAAACACCATTTATAAATTTATACTATTATTTTGAATGAAAATATTATTATTTTAAAAAAATATATTCTTAAAAACATGATTTTAAATGTAAAAATGTAACTTCCCTCACGAAATATTCCAAGTGATATTTCAAAACCATTTTCCATCAAAGATGACATCCTTTGATGTTACCTAAGATTTTCTGGGGATTTGATCCAATATTAGAATCTTTATTATTTATTTGTATGTTTTATTTTTATGAAGATAATATGTTTATGAAACACATTCCTTTCCCTTGGTTTAGCTTATAATTAAATGAATAAATTTTCATGTAACTTGTTTCTTTTTAACAAGTTATTATATATAGAAATATTTATTTTTCACATTTATTTTCACATTTTATTATATGATGAATATATTAATATATTTTGGTAAAAAAATATGTTTTATGACATTCCTAGGACCTATACCTCCCCTGAATGAATTTGGTAATGATCGATAACACATGAGTATAAATGTGATGAGATAACTAGGTTTAATGTCATAACATTTTGTGTGGACCCAATTTCTTTCCTGAATGGACATTAATTGTTTTTATTTTGGATAATACCCTCTTATTTGGGGTTCATAAAGATCACTTAGCAGAGACATATGGCCATTGACACAAGTCCTATTACATGACATGAAGGCCGACATGAACAATGCCAAATACAAGCCCTACGACACAAACATACTACCCAAGAACTTCCCCTCCCAAGTATCTTCTCTATGTTATTAATCATGGACTTTGGTTTTATATCAATAAGGTTAATTATGGAACCAAATTCATGTTCATAAGGTTATGAATGGACTTTCATTCATGCCCATATGTTTATTTGAGGACCTGCTTTTTATCCATAACATAATCAGTGAAACTAATTCTATTTGTAATTGTTCAAAATGTTATATTTTTTGTGTGTGCCAAAAATAAATGTCCATTTTCATTGTGTTTTTATCCTAGATCATGTTTTTTATTATATTATGATTCATGTGTTATAAACTACCATGATCTATTCCATGATACACAATTAAGATCTATTATATGAAGGGTATAGTTTCAAAATGTCATTGTCATGTTCACACACCATTATGATTATATTATGTTTATATATCCCATGTCTACCAATATTGATCATATGAGCTCACCCTATTTCTGTTTCTATTCCCAAAGATAGAAATAATGGTTTAAATTTTTTTTCCTATAACTGTAAAATATTTGGTGATTTTTACTGGAGAGATTCAAGATCATTTATGAAATAAAAATATTGTGTAACTGGTCTCCAAATACACTAAACTATTATGTTCCTTAGGAACATAATTTTGTAAAATATTTAATATTCCTATATCAATATGTAATATCATTTTATAAAAATCCTTGGTCCTTATAGATTAGTAATGTTGTATCATTTTTGTGTTTTATGGACTTTAATGGCATTATGTTCAGGTTTTTTTCTTGATTCATGTGATTTATAACTACTCTTGATTTTTCAATTGTCTCATGCTAAGTCTAGTGATCATAAACATATGTGTGGGGGTCTGTGTGTGTTTTTATATGTGTGCATATTTACATGATATTATGAAAAACGTTTTATTAAAATATTTATATATAAATTTAAATTTATTTTTTTCATAATGTTATGTGTAAGAATTGAAATTGAAATTTTATTTGTAAATTTTGTTTTTGAGTATTATATTAGGTTTATGGGGGTAAAATTTCATTCCAACACACAAACACAATACGCACAGTCCTATAAGTCAGGTCAGAGATCCCTAATAAATAACTCACCTAGGAATCCAACCTTATTACATTTTATATTTTTCCCCCAATGTCCTAAGGGGCCTGATGCCCATTATTTGGCCGGTACGCTCAAAATTTTATGTCAGGAAGGCCCTTTGTATATCATGTAGGAATATTCACCTATATGCTATGTCTGTGTCACCACACCCTTGACGGGCTAAAGGCCCAGTGACCCAAAATCCTATTCTTGATGAATAGTACTACTAATATAATACCTCATTATAGTACTTGCACTATTATTGTGTAACAATATCACTACAGTGCCTACAAAAATTCTTCTATAGTACCTAATTTTTTTTCACTCTCCCTGATTTGAATCCAATTTTGATGCAAGATTACATGGATCACTAAAAACTCATGTACGCCCCCAACTACAAAAAATGTGTGTAAGGGTAACACTCGCTTCAACATAGGGGACCTCCATGACCAAAGTGTTTGGGATGTTCCTCAACTAGGAAATGGATTTGAATCAACCTATACATAATACACACTATTTCTGAGTATATTGGGTCTTTATCCTGCACTATTACCCATGGAGATATAGTGATAAAATCAGTGGGAGCCACTTGGATAACACCCCATCGGTGGGTTTTTTAGTATTCCTCAAAATTGGATTTGTGGAATAATTTTTAAATGTTTAATTTAAATGACCATTGGGTATTTTCTGAAGTAAAATACAAATGAAATTATTATTATTATTATTATTATTATCATTATAGTTATAGTTATTATCATAGATACTATTTTCAATTTATTTAAATAAAATATTCTATAAAATGTATTATTTTTGTAAAATGTTGAATAATAAGAGAATTGTTTCCAATAAAATACATTTAATACCATTGGTGTAAATTGGTTGAAGTATGTTTTGAAAAAATGGACTTTTTCATCTATTTCATAAAAATATATCTTTTACTAACAGTTTTTTATGTATCAAACCTTTTGAGAAACCCCATGTACATAGGTAGGATAACCAAGATGGGACAAGGTTCCCACACCATTAAAAATACTAGTGACATAGTTATGTATAACCACCATAGGACAAATATGTAGTAGAGATCCTCTATAAATGTCTTATCTTACATAGAATTTCTATATAGCATAATCGTAATAATCTTGGGGTGTTTCTAACATTGTTCCTTTTATAAATTATTAATTATGTCGATTCCCACTTTCATTACCTTATACAATTAAATTTTCAAAAACCTTCATGCATGATTCTTTAGTAAATTTATGAACATTATTATATTTGTTGGGTCTATGTTTTTTGATATTACATATAAATATTTTACTACTCAATGATATTTATCCATTTCATAATTTATTTTAGTGTGTTGAGTTCAATTTTTATCTTTCAAAAAAATCAATCAAACAATGTTTTAGAAATTGTTTATTTTCAAAAACATGGGTCCAAATAATTTATATTAATAAGGGAATTTAAAAATGGAATCCGTTGAAATTGTATTATGATGGAACAGGAAAGAAACTAGATTTCATTAATGTATTTAAATATAGATTTCCAGGTACTTTTCTAAAATATAATGCATAGAACCATTGGTGAAACCTTACTAGTATGTTTATATCAGAACCTACTAATACCACTTTATTTTTTTCTAACAAGAGTATATTTTACATTCGAACCATAATTTAATGTATTTCCACTTTAGAGACTCCATTATCTTAGTCACCCTTTTTTTGTATCATGTTATTGGATGGAATGTGACCTTTAGTAAATTGAGACTCTTGATTGAGTATGTTGATTTTATTTATTTGTGAATTAGTTTTTTTACCAAATTTGAAATTCCTTATTTTATTTATTTATTTATTGTTATTTTTACGTGTTTTCTATTTTGGATGTTGAAAAAATTTGTTTGTTATTTATGAGGTATTTAAAGTTTACAGATTTTTTTAATTTTGAATAAATTTGTCCTTATAATTTTTTAATTGTTTCAACATTGGAATACAATGAATGAATGCGTTATGTAATCATTTTAATATAAAAATTTAAAGACCTATAAATTCCATGTAAGTTGTTTTTAATTATATGGGAATTTTATGAGTCCGTGAAAATTGATGGCATGTGATTTCGAGGCCCAGTGTTCCCTTAATGAATTTCTGAATTTTTTTCGGGTACATTCAATAAACATGCGAGCAGATTTTTGTAACTTTTAAACCAGAGCATGGAAATGAAATCTGAGTACACCGTTGAACTTGAAGTGGTAGTATTCACTTAAGAAGACATTTATATCAACCACAGACAGTCGAGGGTGAAAAATAGTTTTCCCCATTTTTTGTGGAAATAAAAATAAAATAAGATTAACTTCTATTTTATATTTTTTGAAACCTCCCATGCTGATGTTAAAGATGTGGGGACCACCTAAACTAAAACCCCCATTTTGAATTCATAAATTTGGGGACCACCCAAACCCTCTTAACGGGAGAAACACCTTGAAATACTTTATTAATTAAGAGTTAACACAAGGACTTCCCTCAAATTAATTATGCCAATGTGGTATAATTAATTTTTCCAACAATTAATTGTGCCAAATTAAATTAAATTTATAAAAATAATTTAATAAGTTGGAACCTCTCATTTTTTTTGGGGTTGGAAATTGTTGGCAAATGGAGAAGCTTGGGAGAGCTTGGAGAAACTCATTTCCAACGAAGAAATTCTCCTCCAAATGAATAATTCTATCTCCATAAAATAAAGTTTTTTGAGGCCAAGAAAGAGGACGATGCATGAGCCCGACTTCAGAAGCATGTTTTGGATGATAGGATCATTGGAACCCTCTTCGCCTTCAACGTTTTCATCTCATGACACATCAATGAACCTTCGAGGAAGGCTAGTTGTTTTAAATACATCACTTACCCATTCATGATGTCCTTCATGACTCAAAGGTTGTGAACTGCTTGCTACTGCTCTAAGGCAGGGGGTGTCAGCCAAATGAACATTGTCCGACCTCTCCACAATCCCTTGAAGTTTTTGATGGAATATTTGAGAGGTGGAAGATGAAAACTAGAGGTTGGCAGCATGATGGGGGAGGTGCGTGTGTCTGTGCCGCCCAACTAACAAGGGGATGCAGCTTATGTCATGACGACGAAGGGAGGATGGCTGTCCGAGCTGGCTGCCGGTGAAGGTATGGTGTGCAACCGTGCAACACGGAGAGAAAAGATGGCTAGCCGCAGCAGACCACCAACCCACGGTGCCCTTATGTACCACCATGCCCCATTGCACTACGGGCCACCCAGTGCGGACTGAGCCAGACCCAGTGGGCCGCACCACTGGTCGAGCTATCCAGAAGGCTAGGCCGGACCCAGCAGGTCAGTCTGGGTCGGGTCGGGTTGGACCGAACCCATACCAGTTTCGACCTATTCCTTACTTTTTGCCATAACATTGGCATCGGGCGTCCGTTTGACGAACCTTCTATGGCGCTAGGAACCATGGAGCGAGACAGATCTGTTGGTATACCCCACTCAAGATTTGAATAAATTTGGAGTATAGTCGGGTTAGATCAAGCATGAATCCAACAAGACCCTCAGAACTAAAGAGGATAATAACTTACACACCGAGTGTCTGATTGACGCATCGTCCATTGCATTGAGACCCATATGACGTGGCGGTCCTTTGGAAATATTCGTTGTGGGAATTCGTGGAAGATAGAGTTTCAAATAGTGTCTTGAGGAGCGGACACTCTTGGAGACAATAAATCTTAATGAAGGAACCTTGTAACTATTTGTGATGATGTACTAGGATCCCGTGTGGGTCTGACGATGTACATATGGTACACTAGGATCTTGTGTGGGTCTAACGATGTATTTACGGTTTACTAGGATCCTATGTGGGTTTGAAGATGTACTGACAGTGTACTAAGATCCTGTGTGGGTCTAACAACGTACTGATGGTGTACTAGGATCTTGTGTGGGTCTGAAGATGTACTGACGGTGCACTTGGATCTAGTGTGGGTTTGACGATGTGCTGATGGTGTACTAGGATCTTGTGTGGGTCTGATGAAGTACTAACAGTGTACTAGGATCCTGTGTGGATCTAATGATATATTGATGGTGTACTAGGATCTTGTGTGGTTCTGGATACGTACTAATGGTGTAATAGGATCCTTTGTGGGTTTGACGATGTTCTGACGATGTACTAGGATCTTGTGTGGGTCTGATGATGTACTGATAGTGCACTAAGATCTTGTGTGGATCTGATGACGTACTGACGGTGTACTAGGATCCATTATGGGTCTGATGACGTAGTGAAAGTGGACTAGGTTCCTGTGTGGATCTGACGACGTATTGATGGTGTACTAGGATCATGTGTGGGTCTAACAACGTACTAACGTGGTACTAGGATCATGTGTGGGTATGACGATATACTAGGATCATGTGTGGGTCTGACAAGGTACTTAGATCCAGTGTGGGTTTGACGATGTACTATGATCCACTGTGGGTCTGATGATGATTTAGGATCACTCATGGGTCTACCTCTTAATATAGTAAGATGAATTAGTAGTTACATCTAAACATCTCTACTACTATACATAATATATACCTGGTATGAGATGAGTCTTTACCTTCGTGTTGATACCATAGTGGTATTCTTCTGTGTGGTGTACCTATGTGGTACATTCCTTCATGGTGTACCTTGGTGGAATTCCTCTGTGTGGCATACCTGTGTGGTACTTAACTTCATGGTATTCTTTACTTAGTGGAACAGTTGAGCCTTTGGATTTTGAGTTGGACCGTGTGTTTCCTCATGACTGAGATGGGTATACTTAATAACATTGGTGTATGTATGGGCATTCACCTCTGTAGAGTTGTTAGTTGATTTAATTATGTGTGTTTTATCCTTGGTAGATTTTGTGAGACCTTGAGGTTCTCGGGGTCCCTACTGAGTATCTTTATACTCTCCCCTGCACAGGCTATGCCCGCACCATGTTGTGTTTGGTGCAGACGACAGACAACGTTGACTGGGGATGAGAGTACCAGGACTGGACGGTTCCCGGAGGTGGACAATACAGTGTGACGGTTTGCAGAGGAGACGGGGGAACATGGAGTCCCGAGGAGGTGATTTGTACCTACCCTTGAGGTATGAACCTCAGAGGATGACCCAGTATCTGTCTTTCTCTTTCTTCAGTTGTATTTTCTTTCTAGTTATACTTATACCTTTAATGTTGGGCTTGTACATTGGCCCCTATTACTTTCAACACACTTTTTTCTATACAGTTTACTTGTGTTCGTATCTTTTTATGTGATTGGTTGAGTGTGTTCATGGGATATAAAGGCAATTCCTTCCCAGTTTTAGGGAATGAGCCTTTCTGTTCTATTAACCAGCCCCTGGCCTATAAAAGGCGGTCTTTGGGTAGTCATGGTATGGGCCCTGGGGGATGGGTCGTGATAAATTTCAAATACTATTTTTATTTATTTATTAAAATAAATTAATCCCTCTATGTGTAGTATAATTCGTTATAGATTACCTCAAGGTAGAATGAATTTTTTATTCAGTTCCCTTTCTGGGAAAGATGGGGTATTTAATTTGTGGAATGCATGGGAAGTTTCATGAAGAAATTATATAAAATAAAAATTTCTTAAGAGATCATATGTTCTTTAATATTACTTATTATGTATGATATCTAGAAGATGAGTGATAGAATCTTTAGATATTTGGAGTTAATTCATTGGTGGGTTCCAAATTCATATTACTCATGAAGAGAAACAAGTTGTGATGAGATATATATAATTGAGATTTGATTTAGTAACTTCATTTTTGTGTGATAGGGGAGTGAAACCAGAGGAAATAAAAACTCACATGGTACAAAAAAACCATGGGAAGACTATGCTTATTATATAAAGAAAATATAAATGATATTTGTGTGGTTTGATAGCTTCAATAAAACCATGTTTCATACTGATTCTCTAAAAATATCCCAATTATAAATTTGATTCATATATTATATTTGATATCAATTATCTTTAGAATCATGTTGATACAATATTTTCAATTTTAAGGGATTTTTTTGGTTTTAAATGGTGAAGGTGAATTTTATGTAACTATTAAGAACTTATAAAAAAATTTAAGTGTATCAAAATAAAAATAAACGAATATTTTATATTTTATATTTTATGTTGAGTGTTTTGAAATAAGTTTATAAATTTTTAATATATAATTAAAAATTTAGTTAAATTTTGTTTAAAATAATGGTTTTGGAATTATATTGGGGCTTATAATATGTCATGTTTTGATTTTATTTCCATCCATAACGTATTATTTTGGGTCATTGTTAATTGTTTTTCTTATTTATTGGATACCCTAGAAAAAATCTAGATGAATCAAGTTAAATCTATGGTTTGAAATGTCCCTTCAGAATGTTTTACTTTAATTTTGATTGCATATATTTATATTTCAAATTTCAATAATACTTCATGTGGAGTGTAAGATTTGTATACATTTTCACCCTACTGGTAGGGTTAATAAATATTTTCTAGATGTTGTTGAGTGTGTTAGAGATTCTGGAGGGGGATTTTCATTCCATTTAGATAATTTTGATTATTTCCTTTTGTGTTTATATTATTGTCAATGTTACTTGTCTAAATATTTTTCCTCTAGTTACCCACTCTAGAAAAAAAATCATCTTAATATACAGTTAGGGTGGCCATAACGGTGGAATTGTAATCTTTGGGTACTATTGAGTATTTTTGAGTTTCCATAGGAATGGATAAATGAAATATATCAATGAGGAGTATTTTTTTATGATTTAAATTCATTATAGAGTAAATTATTGATAATTTTTTTTTGAGTATGGTTGAATTGAGTTTTGAGGTATCTTTTTCTTTTATATCAATCCCTCCCTCCCCTCATATCTCTCTATTTTCCTACCTCAATCACAATATACATCTCTATAAGGGGTTTTCATAGATTAGTGATGATAGTGGATGGTTTTAATTATTTTAGATCATGGCGGGAGTTTATTTAGGAGCATATCCCCATCTAAATGGTGATTATGTGAAACATACTCCAATATTTCCCATATATGGGAATGACTCATTTATAAATTTTGATGGTTAGTCTATTATAGTGTAATTACTGGTATTAGTGAATGTTCTTAGTTTTTGATATTTTCGGGTATGGTAAATCATTTAGGAATAAGTTTCTTTGTTCTTAAATAACTTATTTAGAGAGAAAATGATCACAAGCTTTCTTCTAGTACATTTCAAAGGAGTTTAGATGTAAATTATTCTCCCATCTATCAATTTACCTCTTTATATCACTTAAAAAATCTCTCTTTATACCTTCCTCCATCTCATTCACATAACTATGTCTCATTATTCAATCCATCCCTCCTACCCTATCTCCCTACCATGCACTCTCTCTCAATCCTTGAATTTTTATTTCTTTTTTTGGATAGTGTGATTAGAATTTTGTTGGGGGAATACCATATTTCAAAAAAAAATAAACTATTATTCCTATGGAATTAGGGATATTAATTATTTTTATTTCTAATAATAAACTCTTTCAGGTTTTTAATTTAAGGTGTGTGCTGGTGTGGTTCTTCACATTTCATTTTAAAATATATCCACGCTGCTAGTGGAACCCTTAAATGGTGGGGATACCTACTATATTTATATATCCTCCTCCATTTTAATTTAAGTGGTAAGTGTGAGTTACATATAGATTTAACTATGTGTAGTTGTTTAAAATTAATTTTTAGTATATCACAGTGAAAATGATTTAATTGATTACTTATTAACATCCTAGGTTTCTTATGTATTTTCATTTCGAAATTTAGTGGCTTTAATGGAGATAAAATGGTATGTTGGGAATAATTATCACACCATGACCCCTATATTATGATTTATTTTATTTATTTAATGGAATTTGTAATTTTTAATGTTTTGAGACAACTTTTTTAAAATGTATAAAATTATAAGGATTTTGTTTATTTCACATTTTGAATCAATGGATTATTAAATCTTATAGAGAACATTCCAATGCACTTGTAGTTTTAGAAACACAATTTCACACATATGGTGCATGGGTTGTCCAAGAATGAAAGTAATAATGGGTGACTAGTAATGTGAACGTGATTGGTGTATAACATAATTACGTCATGGGAAAAAATAAATTATGAATCTTTTTAAAATTTTTAATATACCTTTCTACCATTCACTTAATAAAACTAACCCTCACCCCCCATCTCATTCCTCTTAAAAAATGTTCCTCAAGGATGTTAATACATGGATTTATCTTATACCCTTTCTGTGATTAACCCCTCCTATAATTCTTCAAAATTTTCCCAAGTTATGGGATACATTTCTCTTCACTATATCTTTTTCGTCATTGTTTCCCCCTTAACATCATTATGTTTCACACAATCCAAACCCCATGCGGTGTTTTAGTAAAAAAATTCTAACTTCATGTGTATTTGAACTATAAGTTATGGGTGGTTCCTCTTAGACCATTCTCTAACCATACATGAAGGATTCACATCAACTATTCATTCCTTTGGTATGCGGTTCATTTTTATATACTTTTCCTTAAGATATGGGTTATTATTGTAATTTTTAAATAATAACCCACTTTTATTATGCATTTTAAAAATTTTATTAACCAATTTTGTTGATTTTTAAAATGGGTACATATTCCAAAGGGGTATTTTTTTAACATTAATCTATTTTCTAAATTAGTTTTAGTTGGAAATTATTTTCATATGGGATTTCTAGTGTCTTTTGGGATTTGTTTATGTTCCGTAATCAATTTTCATATTTTTTTTATTCTGGTATAACGGTTTTTATAATAATAGTTATTATTTTGGAATTTGATGTTTAATGGATTTTAAATTGAGGATTATTTATTATTTTCAAGGCATTTTAAAATGCTATTTTTTATAAGAATACCGCATAAAAAGTCAGGTTCTCATACACACATGTTATCTATATATATATGTACATATTGACAAGAGAATATGTGATTATATGCACTCAGAATTTATATAAATGATTATATGTGTGTGTATATGTGTGTCATATTATGGGTAATTTTACATTTTAATTTAATGATTATATTTTATTTTTACGTTGGAATTCAAATGGGGTTTATGAAAATAATTTCTTATGTAAAATTCAAAAACCTGATTATTATTTAGTAAATAAATCTATAAATTATATTATCTTTATTATTATTATTATTTTAGTTATTAATTTAAATTTTTTTCATTTGATTTTTTACAAAATTTATTAGGGAATTCATCACTTTAGTGGTAAAAGAAGTGTATCACATAAATAAATTTTAAAATTTAGGGTGGAAATGACTTCAATTTTGTTTTATAAATACAATATTCCATATATTTATTAATGAGGTATCACTTAATAAATATTGCTTCATCTTTATTACCTCATTTTAATCCTCTGGGACTATAAGAGGATACCAAGACGGTATGTGGCCCACCACCAATTGTGATTCTAGTTACATAGTTAAATTCTCTCTCCCTATTGGCAAGATACATAGCGAATATCTAAAACCCTCACCTATGGATAATTAGAATTTATTGGTAGCCAATTCCCAATTTTCATATGGTATTTACACATAGTTCATATTTGAACATACTAAATATGGGGTTTATCTCTTACTTTAATTTATAAAATCCATGATTCATATCCATTTGTACTAATTTTTAATTATATGATAATAAACATAATGTATTTGGTTTTTTAAATTAGATTAAACATAACTTGTCAGTTTGTGATATTTTTGAAATTGATGATTTAATTGAGTGTATTTATTTTTTAAATCTTTCCCAAGAATCAGTCAAAAATGTTTTAGAAATAGTTCGTTTTTTCAAAAGATTATATAAAAAATTTATTTTTTTAATAATGATTTTTAAAATGGAATGGATGTGGTTTTTTTGGTTGAAGAATTATAAAACACCTAAATTTATATTAATTTATTTGAAACTATATATTTATTATTTTTTGTAAAATAGAATGCACGTACTCCTTGGAAAATCATAGTGTGGTTTTTATCCCCCACCCAACTTACACCACTCAGTATTTATAGACAGAGTATCACTTGAGGGTTTTGATTTTGATTTATTGGTGTGCCACATTGGGGATCATTCATCCAACCTTCTCCTAAGGCATGTAATTTTAGTGGATTGAATTTGAACTCATCTCATGTGAGGCTCATGAATGAGTGTGCTTGTGGAAATTTTTATTATTTAGTTGTTTTCATAAAATTATACATTTCTATTTTTCTTAAATTCCTTATTATTGGTATATATGTATGTAGTTTAAAAAATTATTAATAATTGGGGGGTTTTTTCTTGTTTGGTTGTAGGAGGTGAGCATGAGTTTTTTTAGTTTACGTTCTATTTATACTTAGTAATTTTTTTCTATGTGGGATTCCAATGTATGAACACATATTCATAGAATTATATAATCTTTCTATTATT
This sequence comes from Viscum album, assembly GCA_963277665.1. Classification (NCBI taxonomy): domain Eukaryota; kingdom Viridiplantae; phylum Streptophyta; class Magnoliopsida; order Santalales; family Viscaceae; genus Viscum; species Viscum album. The sequence continues at coordinate 492,632,342 of OY728139.1, forward strand.
ATTTTAATTTATTTTCTGTGATAAATCATTCAATATATGTTTAATATGATTCCCATGTGATTTTTTCCAATCCATGGGGATTATGAACAACCCTCATTCCATTTCATGGGCCAGCTTAGGCTTCTATGGATAGGGAACACACATTGGATTTTGAATCAAATAACTCCAATATCTATTATATAATTGATATTTATATTATGGAAAATCATTTAAGGAACATAAAATATGGGGATATGAATAGAGGGTAGGATATAGAGTATCTTCATCACATATAATCTTTTTTATAAACCAAAACTTTATATTTTTACAATAATATATAAGAATATATTAAAATATTCAAAACTCATGAAATATTAAATGTTTTATTCCATATAGGTTGAACACTAAAGTTAGTTCTCCATTTAGGGAGTTGGAAAATTATAGTGGAATAACATATATAAAATCATATAATAGAGAGATGCAGATAAACAATATTCAATGTGAAATAATGAATCTTATAGATAATAGAAAACAACTAAGACCCTGAACTAAGTTTCAATGTCAAGAGAAATCATTATAATCCATTACAATTGATTAGATAATATTTTCAGAAAGAAATGGGAAGCCACAACATTCTTCAATGTGTCCATGTTACCAACATAAATAATTGTAGAAGTAGTGATATAATTTTTCCATATGGATGAATTATTGAAATATTATTTAGCTTCTAATTACTACAGATTTTCCATTACCATTGATTCTATTATTGAAACTCATGTAGATATTTTTTTCATTCTTCACCAATATATTTAATATCAACTTTTCCATATGATATAAAAACAAATTAATGGTTAAATATGATGGGATGAATACCCCGCCCCAATTATTATCTTCACATTTCATGGATTCTTTATTAATTCATGAATGGATAAAATGTTACATGAAAACATGAACAAAATTCCTCAATGTAAAAAATTATAAATCCCTATGACACATTCAATAACCTATGGAATCCGGTAAAATTTCTTCATGTATAACAACATAAAAAATTTCTCAAAATCATTACTTATTCTCCCATAGATAAGGATAAAATATTAAAAATCGACATAAAATATTACACATGGAAAAAATATTAAATATATCCCCTATGAAATTTATATTGTATCTTCCATTTATTCTCTGGTTAAAAGTCAAATAAAATAAAAATTATTTAGAAATATTATGTTTTTTTAAAAGAGCGCTATAGAGAAATTTCAAAATAAAATGAAAAAAAAAGAAAATCTATAATTATTCTGTATATTTGATTATTTTTACACATGCTGGATATATATTAATTATTTTCACACTATTATTTTTAATTCTCAGTCAATTTTTTGGATTCATTTTAATCTTCTCTACCAACTTCCATTCCCTCTTTCTATCCATATCCTATATCCCATCATCACAACCACACTATATCACAAATTTCCATTGCTAAAATTGCTTCTTCCTCATTGCCTTTGACTATACCCATTCTTTTCTCCCTCTTTTGGATCACCTAGTATCCCTATTCTTAAATTCTCTATTCCTTTTAAGTATGTTTATTTATTCCCTCTTCCATACAATTTTTTAATAATAATTAAATCATTTAAAACACTATCCACCATCATATGATTCATAAATAATTGTCTATAAATATTTTAATTCTCCCCCACCCATATTAGGATCAATAGATCCTAGATTATAAATAAACTCAACCCACACCCTCTTTGCAGCCCCATATAAACCTCCTACGATCCTTCTACAATCATATGAGTTCAAATGGAAGTCCATAAAATTTAATAAATCCATCGTATATTCTTCTCATCACATACTTTGTGACATCCAAATCATCCACATCCCTTGATGGTGGGTTTCCTTATATGTGTTCAATTAGTTTTCCAGAAACATTATTTGGTTTATCACTATGCACCCCTTCTTCACAACCCATCCTCTTCCACCTGAGATCTTTTTACGTACTTATGAGTTCAAATTGATGTATAGAATTATTAATCATGTTGTTACATATTTTTCTTATCACATAATATATAAATTATAGATCATTCACATACTAATGGTTTTGGATTCATAATATTTGTTCAATTATTTTTCTATAAATATTATTTTGGATATTTAATATCTGAAAGATCACATTATCTAGGACTTTGTAATCATCCACATCTATGGAGGTTTAGTTTCCACTACTGGTTACACAAATAAATCCCACAAACCATAATTTTAATGTGTTGACAAATATTCATCTTTCACTTTAATATTCATAATCATTAGTTTCATTATGTTGTAAAAACATTCCACATATTCATTGTTTTTCTATCATCAAAATATTTTTTATGTATCGATTAAGTTGTAATTGTTTATTTATGATCAAATTATATTTATTAATTATTTTTTAAAGAATAGGGCATCTAAATTTCCATTTATAATCTACTATTATACTTCAAATATCCATATATTGATATATAAATAGTAATATTTTTTTACACTACATATCTAGATTTTATAACATTGTGATAAATAATAAAAAATAATGTATTATAGAAGAAAACATCTGATTGGAGATAAAACTATTCAGTTAAAATGTCTCCAAAAATGCATGTTTGAAAACATTTCATATATATTGTCTTTACATATTTAACAACATATTATTTTATGTAATATTTATTTTATAAAATCATTAACATATTATCTTTGAATACATGTTCATCTGGACTTCCTACATTTGATGTGAATAAAAATATTATTAAATTTTAACCATAAAAATAACGTCAAACTAATTTTCATACCCTAATATTTTAGAATATATTTCTCTTGATTATTTTTTTTTGTTTACTAGCTAATATGCATGAAAAAAAACATAAGTGAATAATGCCTTTATAAAAATATAAAATCAAATAAATCAATTTATTATTAAATAAAACTGGTAAAAGTCATGTAAAAATCAACTAATGACATTTATGAAATTGTTTCTAAATGAAAAGGAATGATAGTTTAGCAATGATTTTATAAAGATAAATATTTTATTTTCAAAATATTATTTTTATTATATATATGTATTATTTAAAATTAATTTTTGATATTTTTAGGACTAAAATTATTGGAAATCATTTTTTAAACATGTATAAAAAGTAGTTTTAATTCAAAGATTTATTATCAAATGGTTGGAGATGTTGATAAAATAATATGAAGAAAGAAATATATATTTTTTAATAAAACCTTTTTCTATACACAATATTTTTATGTTAATATGTATAATTAATAACTATTTATAAATTTTCTTAATTAAATAAAAATATAATAAATTCAGTAAAATAAATTAACAGTCATCCAATTTTGGTTATTAGAAATGGGATGTGAATTAAAATTATTTATAATTAAAAATAAATTTTCATAAATATGATTTTTTTCATTTTCTTCGCATATGTTAAAATTAATTGATGCCACATTTAGAATACTAATGATATAAAAATTACTCTATATTTAGAAAGAAAATTATCAAATCTCTTTGAGGTTCAAAATATTTTTTGTCCATGAGAATAAGATACCTTGGTAAACGTTTCTTAACATAGTAAAGGTAAAGAGATGTCCAAAGGGTTAAAAAAATTTGATAAAAATTCCTAATATCACTAAATCATTACATAAATTTCATTTTTGGTGTATATTTTTACATCCCTCATATTGTCTATTATAATTTTATTTTTTGCATTCACTTTCCAAGGAGAGTGATTTTATTATATTTTAATGTTCATAACATTTATATGGCTGTCCCCCCCCCACATATAAAAGACACATATTCTACTTCCCTATCTACACCACCCGATTACTTTATCTCAATACATATTTCCCCAAATACCTTCCCATATCTTCACCCCAAACCTTATAAGATCATATCATCCCAAAATACCCATCCAAGAATCCTTATGTTGGTTTTAATAAGTTAATATCCAATGAATATATATATACATACAGATATATATAAAGGATTACATAAAAAACTATTTATTATGGAAAGAGAGACCTTTTTTCAAAAGGGTTGAGTGGTAACCATTAGACAGCCAAAGTTATATGAGGGTTGATGGGAATTACAACTTAGAGGCCTCAACGTCCTTATAGCTAGAAATATAATGGATATTGAACCAAATTTTTAATATGATCATTAAAAATTAATATTATGATCCAAGTCCTCATGCTACGATACCCCTATTACCAATCAATGTTTTACTTTATAAACCCACCATTAAGTCGTTTTGGATAACACATATTTGGCCTATATATGGGTACAGGGGTAGATGATATGTTTCGGTTCACCAATAAATATTTTTAGATGCCTACTCTTTAATGAATGTATGTATCCTTTCTATGATACCTTCCAATATGTTTTGCTTCATTTTTTTGGTTCTCACCATGCACATGATGCATCACACCCAATATCAAGAACTATCATTATATTATTTCATTTTCAACAACATAGAATGTATGTTATCTATCCCATTAAGTTATAGGGTCAGTTTATAGGTTCCAATACATCCTTGTCTCATTCAAGATGACCACCTGGTAATACTCCATGAAACTAAGATGCACCAATGACCTGATGCACTCTCCAATTGGTTGGTCACTCTACTTCACCTTTTATTCTATTGTGGCCAAGAGTTCTTATGGCCTGTGGGTGTGGTGTCTCTAAATCCATATAGACTGAAGGACAAAATCTATTGCTCATAAGAACAACTCAAGTAAATAGTTTTGATGTTATAGTAAACAATATAGTAAATGTTATAGTAACTATAAAATCCTCCCCTACCTAGTTTTGAGCCTATGTATTTTAGATGCCCAGAAAGATCTTGTACTACTAGGCTATATGTACATTTTAAAAAGAAGAATCATATGTTATTATTATCCTTATGAAGTCGTTATTGTTCATAAATCAACCACAAGCCATTCATAAGTATCTTAATATAAAAAATTAGATTGTTTACTATACTAGAAATTATTTTATCTTAATGGTACATCCATTTTTTATCAATTATCAATCAAATAGAAAGTGAAATCATTACTTATTCATACATATGAGTAATAATCTCCATGAGGAAACAAATTTCATTTTTATCACCACATATCAAGGACAATTATATTTATAAAATAAATATATATATATGTCTTTTTTGAAAGTACTAATATGTTAATGATAAATTTTCATTTACCTCTAGTTATTTCCATCCATCAAAAAAAGAAAATATCACTCATGTGTAGATACTTACTAAAACATCCTTAAACTGATGTGAATAATTTTTCATAATTTCCTAAAATTCATAGTTATAAAATCTTATATGATGAATAAATATGATATCTTTGAAAGTATTATTATTTTATTGATGATGAATCTTTGAAAAATGTTCAAGTACCAAAATATTTCAACATTAAATACACAGAAAAAAAAACTTGGCACCCTAATATTAATTTTAATGAACAATTATAAATAAATTGATGATTAGAAATTATAATGGAATGATATAAACTAAGATAAGTATGAGTATTGTTCTAGTGTAGTTTATTTATAACTCAAAATTTATTATACTATGTATTAATTGATATATGAATCAAATTAGTACTTCTTGTAAGGGTTCATGTTATGACCTCAGTTTTTATAAAGATTTTAAAGTTATAATTTACATTACTAGAAATTATAATTTATTTCTATATTAAATGAAATTTATTTTATTCTATTTTATTTATTTATTGGTCCTTAATGTATTAGAACCATATCCCTCTATTTGGTACAAAAACATGGGAAATAAGTTTTTCAAGAAATATTGACTTAGTTTCTCTTATTTTTTTTATCAAGAATCATTATTATTTATATCAATATTATCCAATTTTTGATATGAAAGATCATATATAATTTATAATGATTGTTAATGTTATTTATATTCTATATATTAATTACTTAAAAATATTAAAAAATAATCATTTCTTTTATTTCCCATAAGGATTACTTTGGAACTTTTACAAACCTATGAAAATATTTTTAGTAAAAAATTTTAGCATGGATATATTTTTCCAATATCATTTTATTTATTATTCATTATGATTATAATAAAATTTTAATTATCATTAAAATGATTATATTACTCATATTTTTCTATGATTTATTAATTTTTCATGTTACCAAATGATAAGAATGTTTTCTTTTGTTTTTAAATACATATTACTGTTGATTTTGTAAAATTATTTTTCATTTGTGTATATATATATTAATGATTGATATTATTACATGGGGATATGATCATATTAAAACATCCATGTCCCTTCTCTATGTGTGATATAATGATGATTTAATGTAGTTTCATGAAAATGGTTTGTTTATTATGGGTTAATTACATTATAATGTAATGATGAAAGATCATATGTTCTTATGGAATATGTATGATTTGAATATTATTTTAAGAAAAGTGGATTTTTCATGTCCCTATAATGAATTGGTAATTGTTTTAAATCACATTATCCCAAAAGGGTACAAGAGAGGTTTCTTCAAAACCAATGGTACACATTACAATTTCCCAAATCCAAGAGGGGACATGGGTAATTAGACATTTCATGAGAGGATACAAGGGTAGTTGGACCAAGCCAAATAATATATACTTCTAGTTTTCACAAGCCTAATATGTCATAGTTTTTATTATAAGTGACCATGACATGTGATTTCAAGGTTTACGGTAATGGGTTTTGAACCTAATCCTCCATGGAACTCAGTCCACTATGACAATATTGGTATTGATCCTTGAGTAAGAAATTTATTTACAAAGATTATGATTTTCATAAACAATATAGGTCTTATTAGTATGATATAATCTCATGGATGATTATTTATTATTGATAATTCCACACCCTTATGATTCATGTATATTATTATGAAACATCATATTGCTAAGAAACAAGTTTTCTAGTTTATGATTTTTTGCGATGATTTTGTATATTATAATTATTTTAAAATACTCTAAAACATATATTTTTCTCAATTATGATCATCAGTTGAAATATATATTTTCTACACTTATTGAGCATCTATGATCACCCATTATTTTTTATAATTTCTGTATGTTATGATTAAATGATATATGTGGGGAATGTTTAATAAGTATACAATGTTAGGGGACATTTTTAGAAAAATTTTATGATTTTTTATGAATGGATAAGAATATGTTTGTAGAGTCTACTAAAACTAAAATAGTAGGGTTATTGGAATGTGTATAATTATATGATTTAATTAATATTTATCAAAAATCATTCGATATTTATTTATGTGATACTTTATTCTCCTCAATTGGTACAAAGTATGGGTATAATTATTGTTTGATATTTGGTAATGAGAAATTATAGGATTGAACCTATGACAACCTATGATAAACCGATATCATATATGAAAAACAATGATTTTTATAATTTTATAAGTGGGTTTTTTCTTTAATGATATTGTTGGAATGATTTTCCTTATTATAGTATTTCTATAAATGATTATTAATGTTGGATGATCATGCTAACATTTTTTATTTTTGTATGGGATGACAAAAAAAAATTATGTTATGTTGCTGGAAAGTTCACCAACTTTTTAAAATATATTATTTGATCAAGGATATATGAATTAATTAAAAATATTTAAATTTATATGATATTATTAATCATCAAACTCAAAAAATTTATATTGAATTATTTAAGAAAATTTATAATGGTATGATGATTTCATATCAAGTCTACATCTCTTCTTTTATAGAATTAGGTGGAAATGTTACCACTATAAAGATTATTATTATTCATCAAGTTGAATTTGATTTGATTATAAGGATTTATTGGTTCTCTATCTCTCTACCTATTCCATATAAAGTAATGTGGAATGGAATTCACATATGATATTCTTTATTATTCTATGATCATTATTAGGTGTAAGGATAGACATGAAATTACATGGAATTGTTTCCCTCTATATAGATCATAATACTTATTCATTAAGTTCATTTATTTTTAATAGTTTTGGGAAAAATAAATATTCATGAATTAATTAATTAAAAATATTAATATTATTTGATGTAATCAATTAAGAATATGAATAATTATATTTTTAATTATTTCTGAAAATTTACTATGGAATGATTATCACATGTCTAGTCTACATCTCAACTCTGATAGAATTTTGTAGCATTGTTCTCACTAAAATACTTATAATTCTCCACCTAGTTCAATTTGATATGATTATGAGAATTTATTGGATCTCTCTCTATATAAATTCAACATCAATTGATGAGTAATTGAATTCACATTTTATATTCATAACCACTCCGCGATCATGTATCAATGCGGGGATGAAGATGAAATTCTTATGGAAATTAATTCCTATATTTGGACCTTTTTACCAATTCATTAGGGTTATTTATCTTATCATGTTTGCAAGAAACTAAATATATATGATATTAATATATTACATGACAATTTATATATATTTACTAATGATTTTTGTAGTCTTCCCCAAAATTCTAGAAGTTGAGTTTTCAAGACAACTCATATATGGTTTTACATAAATTTCAATGAATTTATATAGAATGACCTAAATAGATATGCCAAAATAATTTAAAACTCCAAGAGTGTATAGAAAATGAATATATTTAGCCTTGTGAATAATAATTGGTGGACCTATTATTTTTTGAAAAAATAAGGATCTGTCATTTTTTCCCTTTACTATAATGAGCTTAATATGATCATGATAAGGAATTAATATCCAATACCCCATATTAATGATTTATTTTATCTACTATGGAAAAACATGTAATACCCAAGGTATTTATATAATAATACTTTCAGATTTTTATTAATACTTATTAATAATATATTAATTTTACGTTAAAGGGGCACTTTTTCTAACAGGGTACTCGACACTCAACAAGGTGTTTCTCAGAAATCTTATATTGCACAGAATAAAGAGATATACCAAAAAATAATACAGTAATAATATTATTATTTTAAATGGTAGTTAATTACTAGTTGTTAGAATACCAGGAATCAATAATACCAACTAAATTTGGAAATATGGTTTACAAATGTTTAAATAATGATAAATTGGTTACAAAATTTATTAGAAATGGGCATACAAACCTATTGAATATAAAGGATGTATTTTTACGAAAACCTATTTAAAATATAATAATTGTGTTTTAATATAAATATTTATATATTTTTATTTAATTAAATATATATGATATATATTCAATGTAATGTTTTAAATTCATCTTATATGTTTTCCAAATATGATATAAGAACAAATTCAATTATTTGGATAAAAGAAGTATTTTTCTAAAAATTTAGTTATACCGCCTTTTGTTGTTGAAACCTTTTTAAATATAGTTTTTTGTCACTTTTATATGTTCTATATGAAAAAATATATAATTCTTTTATATAATTGGGAGATCAATATTTAATATGGATGACTTTTTTAAATTTTTTTTATAAATTTCATTTTTAATGAATAGTGAAAAAATATTGCATTTTAATTCAAAACTATATATTCATCTAATTTATTTATATAGATATATTTTCCTTTAAATTGGTTTTAAATTTAAATTGGATTGTGTTTTTATAATTTAATTCAATTTTAGTTATTGGAAGAAAAATAACTTTGAAATTGTACATAAACACATGTTAATCTTTTGATAGTTATTACTTCTTAAAACCCCATTTTTTAGTTTTGACAACGATAGTTAATTTTAAATTAATATATGCCAATTATGTGTTTTTAATATGGGAAAAATGGATTCCATATTTTAAATAAGTAGTTCCAAGTAATGTAAATAGGTAACTTTTATATTTAGACATTAGTAATCATAACTTTATTAATTATGTTATTTACAATGGTTAAAGGGTAAATCTAGTAAATAAAAGGAAAAATAATATAATAATAATATTTATCCACCCTAAACCATGTCATAATAATATTGGATGAGATTTTTCTAACCATGGGCATCCTTGGGTCTATTTTTGGACCCAATGGATCCATTAGGATGTGAAAATTTCATTTTATAATAATAAATTTAATGTAAAGAATAATGTAACATAAACATGTATCATTTAGTAAAATAATTTTTATATTGGATTATATAAGTGATAATCATTTAATATAAATATTAATTGGAAATATATAAATATTATCTACATTATTGTAGTTTATTTATAATTTTTTGAAAACAAATAAATTAATTTATTTACGTCACAATGATGTTGTAGTGATTACCTTATTAACAAATGAATTAAATAAATGAGATTATAAATATTAAAAAAATTATTTTGAAACTTTTTTTTCCATCCACAAATTTTTTTCGTTGATTGTTACTTGTTATATTTAATTTAATAATGTTTTTTCTGAATAAATTTTTTTATGGATTTTTAAGAATTCATTATATTAATAGTATAATAATTTACATAAATGAGTTTTTAAAACAAATAATAATTTATTAAATGATATAATAGTATGCAAAATATAATATTCAGTGAAATGAATTATATAATGTTTAAAATTTTATTAATGAAGAAATTGAGGTTCTATAATCATTTTATAGTAACTATATTAACCATATAGTACGGATATACTAGAAGACATGGTAGGAGTCAAATTAGTTAACTAAGGGTTAAACGTAAAGGATAATGTTAAATTTGTGACATAGACTTGTATAAAACCAAATGTTTGAGATTTTTTTAAATGAAAATAATATTATAATTTATATAAATTATTTGGTACCATTTGAAACCAAAACCCATTTTATAATAAAATAATATTTTCATACCATCCAAAAGTGCCCCTCCACCCTCTTATAAAAGGGCATCATCTATACCCTTTTAATCACACCTATAAAACACCTTGTATCATCCAAACACTGAAACACTAAGCACCCAACATCACTATATTTCTCCTAAAAACATTCCATTAAGAAGAAAACAATTCAAGAAATCCATTTGGCTCAAATAAAAAGGGAGTCAAACATTTTAGTGATAGCATCTTATCTAACGTTTCTTTCCATTATTTTACTTCTTCACTATCTATTAAATTATAATTATATTATTACATAAAAATATTTATATTATATATAATATGATGTTTTTATGATAATTATTCAAAATACACTTACACACACCTCCATCTATTGGATATGAACATTTGGTTTCTATTTATGGTGAACTATTGCCTCACGAAACGATGATTGTTTGGTTTTCCCCTACAACCACTCATGGTGGCCATTATGATGGTAATATATTTATATATGATATATATTATATTTATATTGTCTCTATGACATTTTAATTTTTATTTATAAACATATCATTATGCTTTTCATGACGCGTAAATATGATAATTTCATTGGAGGAAGTGCAAACTACGGCCCCCTCAAAGTGATATGACTCTTTTATGCCATACATGGAACTTATAATGGATGGAATTAATAAACTTATGTAACATATATATCATATGATATTATTGTTTAAATATAATATAACTAAGTAAAATTTAGTTTTCAATCCTTTTCATATGACAATGAAATTAATGTAGCATTCCTGCGTATGTACGGCGAATCGTCTCCATGAACGGTGGATTTAATTTCTTATCTACAAATGTTTTGGACTATTATATATACATATATGATGGATATATATGGTATTTAAATAATTAATAATATTCTTTATATAAGTTAATTTTTAACACATAGACATTTTGCAATTATATTAAGTTTGTTTTTTACTGAAGTACCGAATATCGACAAAATGAAAGATATTTACTTAAATAATTATGTAATTTTTATAACATGGTAATAAGTGGAATAAAAGGTTTAATAAACATAAATAAGGTTATGAATAAAGTATAAATTTACTTATTTTTTTTATTCTATAAGAAAAAGTAACATATAAGACGATTCAGATAAATGGCATCCCTCCTTTTTATTACATAACTTTTCATTACATTTTACAAACATAGGATCATTAAAATCTAGTGTCATGGAAATTTGGATCATAAAACATGAAAACATAAAACATTACTACAATCCACTTTTAAGGATTTTTTAGTGGTTCAACCTCTGTATAACTACTTTATCTCATAACCCGAGGACATGAATCAAAGGAAAGGGTGAGGAGAAGGCCCAGTTAGGAAAGCAAGTGAATAAGTTTACTTGTGATATCGATAAGAACTTGATGAAAAAAAATAAATAAAAAAGAAATTTAAGAAGAGGAATATCATAATAAAGATAACAGGAATAATAACTTGAATATTTTTCTATGACATTTAATTGATACATTCATGAACATATCACCAAGGATCATCCCCAAGGTGTCCTAAAAATTACCAGGGTTATTCACTAAGGTATCGCAAAACTTTTCATCTATAGAGATTAAATTATTTTCCCAATGCATTGGATTGATATCAGGGAGACAATTTAATATATCTTTATTATCATGTTCTCCCCATAGATCATAATCATACATTTCATAAATAACCCATTGAGATAAAAATCAATTGGTTTCACTTCAAAATATCGACATTTTAAAAGTGCTTAAAAGCATGATTGTTATGTCATTTATAACCCATGGAAAAGGAATAAGGGGTTCATGAAATTAAATTATAGAATAAAGTATATCATTTTTGTGTCCTTATGAATACTCATAGAAACTTATTTTGTTTGATCAGTAACATAAATAACATAGGATAATTTCTTGATAAAAAGAAGGAGTTTTTGAGACCAAAAGTTTACAGCATAATGGCTACACTAAATAGCCTTAGAAAACATTAAAAAGAGAGTGGAAAAGGGTAAACCTCTCATCAATAACTCATAATACATTGTAGTTTTATAATTAAATATAAATAATATAACGTTATTTATTTTTTAATGACATACCACATAAAAATGGAAACTTGAATAAAAAGGGAAATGTGATTTCTCTTAAAAAAATTCACCAGCCTAACAGCGTCACTTAAAAATTCAGAACATCTGTTGTTGAAAGAAAAAAATGGTCTCTCAATAATTTTACATAAAATGGAATGTAGTTAGGATATATAATAAAATAATCACACATAATAAAATGGATACTATAAGACATGATATAATGAAATTCATGACTAAAAAAAGAGCGTGAAATGTTCTCTTACCTTGAAGAGTAACTAAAAGATCTCAAAGTTTGGGACCTTAGGGGGAATCAAGGCACCTTTAGATTACTCTTTGGGAAGTAAAAAGACCATATATTTTTTGAGGTTGAATTTGGAATGAATGGAACGAAGTAATGGTTTGGTATTTATAGAAAATGTAAGGGAATATTTTATTAATTTCCAAGGGACACCTCATTAGTGGTATTTGCAAAACCATAGGCTTTCCCATGGTATTATCCCATAGTATTGACCACTTAGAACACGTAATAAAATATCATTCCATTCAAAATTTGATCATAGTTATTACATCATGGTTACATTTTTAATAATGTCATTAATCACACTGAAACTCAAAATTGTATTTTTATAATTCACTGAAAAAAACAACATTTTATAAAAATATCATAAATTCACCCTAACCTAATATAAATGATCTAAATTAAAAAATAAACTCCATTTTATAAAGAAAAAAAATAATTATGTGATATTTAATTTCGAAGTGAAACTACTATTTACCCGAAAAAATACTAACACATTACTAATAATTTCTGAAACACTTATTTACTTATGATATTATACGACATTACCTAATAAAGATGCTTAAATTATATTTCTTCTTTCTTTAGTGAGTTTACTATTCCATCGCTCACATTACTATTCATTTGGGTAATATAACTACTCATAATTGTCTATTCAAAAAAATTATTTGGTCTTATTAGAATCTAAATTTCTTATTGGTCACAATTATAGAAAACCATTTTATTAAAATAATTTCTCATTATTAATTATTTAATGTATGAAAATATTTTAAAATACAATTTTTCCAATATTCATCAATAATATGAATCTTCTATAAATTCATCCAAATTTTTCTAGATATTTGAAATTCACAAAAATTATCCATAATAAAAATAGAAATTTTATTTAAGAAAAAAATTACACAAAAAAAATTGAGGCCTCATTATATAGACCCTTATAACTCCTGCATAAGACTTAAAAGTATGGTGTGTAATGGTGATAGAATCTTTTGGTGGCTCAGATAACGTTTCTTGAGTGGTGATTTCAATCAGTATGAAATTCTCTCATAGGCAATTTCGTTCAATCTTCCCATTATGAAGCTCAACTTGGTCTTGGTCTAGAGAAAAGCCTAGGGATGGAAACTCCTACCCATGCTAAGACAGATGGGCTTCTTACAGCCCGAGTTTATAGGGTGATACCATTGAATCTTCTATATATATTAATTAACCATGAACATTATTATTTATAAACAATAATAAAAATGTTAAGAGTAGAGTTTCCAATGATCATATTGACCAACGGTCATATTACAATCGAAAATCAAAAAAATCATTTTAGTTATATTCCCTTCAATAACTAAATGATATAGTTTTATGATTTAAAATTTATATAACACGCAAATTTAGGGAAAAAATATTATTCAAAATTTTGGTTTGTTACATTCTTCCCCCCTTAAAAAAATTCATCCCTGAAATTTTAACCTGTACCCTCAAAGGAGAAAAGGTGTGGGTACTTCTATTTCATAGACTCCACTGGTTCCCATGTGGATTCTTCACATTTGTGGTTCATCCACAACACCTTACTAAGGTGGGTAGTCTTGTCATGTAGAACCTTATCCCTATGATCCAAGATCTCCATTGGCAGCTAATTTTAAGAGAAGTCATGTTCTAGTTGTACCACATTAGGATTTACTAAATGTGAAGTGTTGGGTATGTACTTTCTTAAGAGGGATACATGTAATACATCATGAAATTGTTCTTGATTTGGGGGAAGTGCAAGCTGATAGGAAACTTCTTCTATGTGATCAAGGATTTCATAGGGGCCAATGTATATAGGGATGAGCTTCCCTTTCTTACCAATCCTCGTGACTCTCTTCCAAGTTGAAATTAAAATAAATAATTTTTCACCAACATCAAACTCCAAGTCCCTTTGATAGTTTTCGGCAATGCTCTTTTGCGGACATTGAGCGTCCTTAATGTGTTGTTGGATGGAATGGACCTTTTCTGTCACCTCTTCCACAAGATTGGGAACAAGAATCTTTCTATCACTATATGCATCCTAACAAGTTGGACTACTACATCACTTCCCATATAGAGCTTAGTAGGGTGCCATTTGAATGCTCGTGTGGAAGATGTTCTTGTAAGAGAACACAACTAATAGGAGATGTTGATCCCATTCAACTTTAAATTCCATTGAGCTTGTTCTCAACATATACTCATGAGTTTGAATATTCCTTTCTGATTGACCATTAGTTTTGGGGTGATAAGCCATAATGAAATTCAATTTGGTTCTCTTATCATGTTGAACACTTTTAAAAAAATTGATGTGAACCTAGGATCACGATCAGATCTGATAGAAAGTGAAACTCCATACAGCCTCACAACTTCCTTCACGTAAATCCTACAATGTTAAACCAAAACTAAATCTTCTTGAATAGAGATAAAATGGTATTTCTTGGTAAGACGGTCCACTATAACCCATATCGCATTATTTCCCTTGGAAGTTCTCAGGAGACCAGTGAAACATTAAATACTAATATTGTCCCACTTCCATTCAAATATGGGTAGTGTTGGTAATATCCCGTTAAGAATTGGTCACTATGCCTTGACTCGCTGACATACCAGGAACCTTGACGTTTAGTTAAAAATCTCCCTTTTCATATTATCCCACCAATAATGATCCCAAAGTTCTCTATACATTTTCATACTTCCCATATGTATATAGAAAGTAGAGCTATGAGCTTCAACCTTCAACCCCTTATTTATTTTTGGAATGGATGTAGAATATAGTCTCTTACGAAATTTCAGTACACCTTCTTGATTAATATTGAACTCAAGATGCATTTCATCCTTCACAGGCTTAAACATCATCTCTAACAAAGTATCTTTTTTTGAGATTTCAAGATATTCTCAAGTAATGATAGTTCAGAAATCATTTGTGTTACGGTTTATGATTTCCCTTCCCATATAATTCCCATGAATATATTTACTATGTCATTTATCAAAATATCTCTTTGAATCCTTTTCATAGAAAGAACAATTGGTTGTTTCCTAGATAATGCATCAGTAACTTTTTTTGCTCTTCCAGGATGATAATGAATTGAAAAATCATAGTCCTTACGAAGTTCCAACCATCTCCTTTGTCTCATGTTTAATTCATTTTGTGCAAAAATCTACTTCAAAATTTGATGGTTTGTGTATGTATCACATTTCTCCTCGTAAAGATAGTGCCTCTATATCTTTATTAAAAAAAATTGAATCCAACTCTAGATCATGTGTAGGATAGTTATGTTCATGAGTTTTCAACTGCAAAGATGAATAAGAAATGGCTTTGTCATTTTTCATGAGGATTCACCCAAGCCCTTTTAGAGATGCATTGCTAAAAATAATCAATACTTCTATACTTTAGGGAAGAGTTAGCACATGTGTAGTAAACAATCTCTTCTTATTCTCTTGGAAACATTCCTCACACTCCTTTTTCTAGATGAACTTGACCCTTTTCGAGTTAACTTGTTTACTAGATTAAAAAGTCATGAAAACCTTTTCACAAACCTGCTTTAATATCCATATAATCTAAGGAAACTAAGAATATTAGTTACTTTTGTATTTTAAGGCCACTACTCTAAAGAATTTTACTTTTCATGGTCAACTATGAATCCTTCATTTGTTACAATGTTCCATAATAAAGCAACTTGTAGTAACCAAAATTCAAATTTTCTAAGCTTTCCAAAAAGCCTCTCCTTCTATAGAGTTTTCAAAATATCCCTTAGATGATCCTCATTCTCCTCAACAATTTTTGAACATATCGTAATATCATCAATAAAAACTTCCACAAAGTTATCAAGGTAGTATTTAATGTCTCTTTTCGTCAAATTCTTTAAAATAGTTGGTGTATTAGTCAATCTTATGGGCATAAAAACAAACTAATAATGCCCATATCTTGATAAGAATGCAGTTTCTGAAATATTTTATTTCTTCACCCTCAATTGATAATTACTAGATCGAAGAACAATCTTAGAGAAAAATTGATCCCCACAAAGTTGGTCAAATAAGACACAAATTATTTGAAGAGGGTATTTGTTTATCACTGTGATCACATTCAGTTTTCTATTATCAATGCATAGACACATCGATCCATCCTTCTTTTCACAAAGAGAATAGATTCCCCCAAGGAGACACACATGGTTAGATAAACCCCTTCTCCAAAATATCATGGATTTATTTCTTTAATTCCTCCAACACCTCATTTTCCATCCTATACGGGGTCTTTGAAATCGGATGAGATCTAGGTACGAGTTCAATGAATAATTCTACCTCTCTTTCTAGAAGAGGCCCAAGTAACTCCTCATGAAATACTTCAATGTATTCAAAGACAATGGGGATATTTTCTATAATTATACTATCATTTACTTCTTCTTCTTCACAGATTAACTCCATAAATAAGGATATAGGAGGTTCTTTTAGAAAAAGATCTAATTGAGATATCTCTTCTTAGAAGATAACCATAGGTTTTCTATTCAAGACTACTAACACTTCCTTTCTTATGTATTTGATCTTAGAATTATACTTTGAGAGCTAGTCTATCCCAAGTATACTGTTGAATTCCAGCATGGGAATGACTACTACATTTGCAATAATATTGTGCTCACTAAAGTATATACTTGAGTTTCTAAACACTGACCATGCTTGGATAATCCCACTAGTATTCAGGACTAATAACACAACTTTTAGAAAATTTGGGTTTTATTCTAAATTAATTGCAAACAAGGTGGAAATATAGGAATGTGTTGAACTAGAATCAAACAATGTACTTGATAGTTTTACGAGAACAACAAGAGTACCTTCTACAACATAATTTGGATCATTAACATCATCTATAGTGATTGAAAAAGTATGACATTGTTCCTTTGGACCTTAATGAGGCTGATGGAGATTCCCCTCCACTACCCTTGGAATTATACATTGATTGGAAAAGTTCCCAAGTATTCCACACTTATAGCATTGGACATAGGTAGGGTTTGCGCTATATTTCCTTTTTTGTTACTATTGGGAAGTTGAGGATTCATCTCACTACAACAATTACACATGATATGGCCTTCTCTTCCACACTTTTATCACTTCCCACTACTGAGCAGGTAGTTCCCCAAATTCTTCATCCCATATTTATTACACGAGGGACATTTCAATTTCTTGGCTCCCCTTCCCTGATAGAAGCTCTTCCCTAACTTGGCTCTATTTATCTCTTCTTTTCATTGGATTTATGATACCATTTTGTCACACCAATATCTAGTTCGACTTTCATTTCACTCCGTATGATCTCCTCATAGCTATCATAGTCTCGATTGGCTAGATTCTTCCGTAGATGAGGTCTTATTCCACCAATGAATCTCCCAACCTTCCCATTTGGATACATGAAAAATCTATAGTTATAATGTGAAATCCTTTGGAAGTTCATCTCATAGATTCTAACACATTCGTTCTCCTTTTGATATACCTCGAGAAACACCCTATCCATTTGTGTTCTCATTGAATGAGAGAAATACTTATTGAAGAATATCACTCTGAACTCTTCCCACTCCATAACTTCAACCTACACTCTTGTCCTACTATTTTTAATTAGCTCTCACCACTGATCAGCTTCTACCTTTTATCGGTAAACTACCAGGGTGATCTTCTCTTTCTCTGAATAGTGGAGTATAGAAAATATCTTCTCTATAGATTTGGTCCAATGTTCAGCATTCAATGGGTAGATTGATCCACTGAAGGTTTTTGGTCATTGACGCATAAATGACTCAATAGAATGTTGTTCCCTTCCCTATGAGATTGGTCTCTCAGCTTGATTCATGTTATTTCCCATAACTTGACACGGTTGGTTCATCATTCTCATGAAAGTTTCCAATCTGGCATCCATCAGATGGTCGTTAGTGCATGGTCCATTGCAGTCACCATTTGCACGTTTCCTCATATGGCCCACCATTTTAATAATAGAATAAAACCATATTGAAAATTTTATTTAATTTAATACTCTTTTATTTTTATAAGAAATTTATGTCTCAAATCATCATGCTTAGACATATTATTTTTTAACAAAAATTACAGTTCTCTATAAATCATTTATAATGATTCTTAAAAGGCTTGAGATAACCAAACATATCCCCTGGGATTGTCAATCCATGAGTGCATCAAGTACCATTGTTGCATACAAGGATACCCTAGGTCTAGCCCGAAACTCCCTATAAGAGTTTTAACTCCTAGGTCCATCTGTGCCAGAGCCACATACACTTATTCATATCCAGACATGGATTTTTTTAGCAACCACTTAATTAATATATAACCAAACTATCAGGAGTTTTCCCTATATTTAAAATTTTCTATAGGGTTCTTTCTAAATTTTTCACAGCCTAATTTTCAAAAATAACTAAACTATACTTTGATTCTAACTATGGCATCCTGCCTTTTTAAGACATAATTTTTCCTTACATATTACAAATTGATTATCTTTAAAGTCTAGTGTCTTGGAAATATGGATCATAAAACATGAAAACATAAAACATTATTCTAATACACTTGTAAGGATTCATCAAAGGATCATCCTAAGTAAAAAACTACATCTCATAACCTGGAGACATACATCAATGGAAAGGGTGAACATAAGGCCTAGTAAAGAAATCAAGGGAATCTGTTTACTTGTGATATAAATAAGAACTTGATGAAAAACAAAAAGACATAAGCAATGGATGTAGAGGCATATCATAATAAAAATAACATGAATTATAACATGAATATTTTGATACAATATTTAATTTATAAATTCATGAAAATATCACAAATGTTCATTCCCATGGTTTTATAAAAATTACTAGGGTTATTCACCAAGGTATCGTGAAACTTGTCATCTCTATAGATTAAAATCTTTACCCAATGCATTAGAGGTCTATCAGAGATAAACCTTAATATTTATTTATTTTCTTGTGATCTCCATAGATCATAATCATAAATTTCAAAAATAACCCTTAGATTGTAAAAAAATAGGTTTCTCTTAAAAATTGTGTTATTTGAAGAGTTCTTAAAAACATGATCATTCCTTTATAACCCATGGAAAAGAATGAGGGTTTCATGTATGTCAGTTATAGAATCAAATTTATATTTTTTTTTGTATTTATGAATAACTATATGAAAAAATTGGTTTGATCATTCACATAAATAAAATAAGATAATTTCTTGATAAAAATAGAGGGAGAGGTTTTGAGACGAAAATTTTATAGCATAACGTCTATACAACCTAGTTTTAGAAAACATTAAAATGAGAGGGTAAATGGTCAAAAACTCATAAATAAATAATAATAAAATATAGTTACAGAATAAAATTTAAACAATATCATGGTATATAAGTCTGAATGACACACCACATAAATAGGAAACATGAAATAAAAAGAGAAGATGTGATTTCTTTTACAAAAATCTGGAATCCTAACGACATCACATAATAATTAAGAAAATCAGTTGATTAGAGTGGAAAGGTTCTCATATAAATTTTATATGAATGGATAGTAATAAGGATATAGAATAAAATAACTCCACATAATAAAATTGAAACTAGAATATATAACATAAACGAAATCATGACTAAAAGAAGAGGCTGAAAGGTTCCCTTACATTGAAGAGTAACTACAAAAGCTCAAACGTTGGGACCTTGGAGTGCTTTAGGGAACCTTGGGAGGACTCCATGTGAGTTAAAAAGGATAGATATTCATTGAACAATAATTTTTAGTGAAAAGAATGAGGGAATGGGTTGGTATTTATAAAAAATATAGGGGAATGTTTCATTAATTTCCAAGGGACACCTCATTAATGGTATTTTAAAAACCATTGGCTTGCACATGGAGTTTTAAATGGTATTGGAGACTTGGGACACCTCATAACATATATTACTATTCAAAATTTGACCCTAATTATTATATCATCGTTACATAATTTATGATGTCATTAAACCCACGGAAACTCAAAACTATATTTTTACTATTCACCAAAAAACATTTATAAAAATCTCATAAATTCACCCTAAACTAATATCATTTCTCAAAATTCAAAAATGAGCACCATTTTATCATAATAATTTTCTAATTATGATATATTTAATTTTTATGTAAAAATACTATTTACCCAAAACCAATACTAATACTTAACTAATAATTTCCGAAATAGTTATTTACTTATGTTATTATATCACATTACCTAATAAAGATTCATAAATTATATTTATAACTTCATAAGTGAGGTTACTATTCTATTGATCACATTACTATTCATAAGGGTAATGTTACTATTCATATTTTAATATTCTCCAAAAAATATGTTGATTTTATTAAAATCTAAGTTTCATACTGGTCACAGTTTTAGAAGACCATTTTATGAAAATTATTTCACATTATTAATTTCTTAAATTATAAAAAAATTTAAAATACCATTTTTCCAATATTCCACAATAATACGAAACATCTAAAAATTCATCCTATATTTATCTGGATATTTAAAAATCAAATTTTTAACCATAATTAGAAATAAAAAATTTATTAATACAAAAGGATTAAACAAAGAATCTAAGGCCTCATTAGATATCCCCTTATAATACATGTATAAGAAATAAGATTAAGGTGTGAAATGGTGAGAGTGTCTTGGGGTGGCTCAGACAAAATTTCTCGAGTGGTGATTTCTATCAGCTTGGACTTCTCCCGTAGTTGATTCCATTGAATATTCATATGTTAAATCTCAACTTGGGCTTGGTCTAGAGAAAATCCTAGTAACAAAACCTCATTCACAAGCTCTGAATAATGGTACTCATAAAGCCTGAGTCTAGTAGATGAGGGCATCGACTCTTCTTTCTGTTTTAATTTACCATTGTCATTTGTATTTTTAAACAATAATCATAATGTTAAGAGTGTAGTTTCCAACGGTCGTATTGACCAACAATCATATAATAGTTGAGACCCAATGGTATAATTTTTTTATACTCACTTCAATAATTAAATGATATAGTTTGGATGATTATAAAATAAAATAACACGCAAATTTATGGAAAAATATTAATCAAAATTTCTAGTTATTACAGGATGCAAGGAAGGGAACCTTTCACCCTTCTCTTTTCTTCATGCCTAATTTTATGTTATGTATTAAAATCTTTTGTTCTAATGTTTGGGTATTTTTTTATATATCCTTATTTCTGTCCATTTATTTCCATGTGATGAGATACCCTTTTTTCTCTCATCAAATCATTTTTTGAATTTCTTTTTGACGTCGTTAGGATGCTGAGTTTTTTTAAGGAAACTTCTTATACTAATTTCCATTATCTAAGTTAATCTCCTACTTCTTGATGATTCTTTGCTATGATTATATGATAAAAATATTATGATATCATATCATGTATTTATACTTTCTTTATGTGTACTTATAGTGAATACACATAATCGATCTATTTTATTTACAAAATGAACTTTATAATGGGTTTTTCATCTCACTTTTATTTCCATGAGATTTCTATTGTTCCCAACTTATTTATTTTATGTGGTGTATGTTTATATTCATTTTATATATAATATCATGATTCTATTTATATGCATGGTATTAAATGATTCACTATATAATTATTAACTCGATTGATTACAATGTTTTGAGGGACTTCATCTCAATCTCTTTTTATTGAATCATGTCTTGATGTTATGTACCCTTATTATCTTATAAGGTGTATATACATCCCTCTTGACATGTCATATCCTAAATTGACATATTATCATGATATTTGATACTTTTTTTTACTTATATTCTTTCATGATTATTGTTCAAGTGTTTTTTAAGGGGTAAGGTACTTTTTAACTAAAAACCTCATTGTAATGTTTTGATGATTTATTCTTATAAAATAATTATATTTTATGTCGGTGTTTTCTAGATGGATTTATAGATTTACTTTTAATGAAATAAATCTTTTAAAATTATAATTATCATAATTCATTTAAATGTTTCAATGTGGTATTGGACACAATTATTAAAAAATCTCTTTTAAAAATTCATTAAATTGGTTTTGAAATAGATTTAATATTTCAATATACTGAATTGATTTGTTGTGAAATTTTATTATAATTTTTTTGATATTTTCAATGATTATATATTGGTACGTGGAAATTATTTTTGTATTTATGTGATAAACCAATGACGGGTGGTTACGTGATAAACCAAATGATGGGTGGTTCTGTGATAAAACAAGGATGAGTGGTTACGTTATAACCTCCAATGTATTGGGTATGATAGTCGGTTGTATGGCTATTCCATTTAGTGATATGTGTAGAAGTAGACTGT
Organism: Viscum album; assembly: GCA_963277665.1. Taxonomy (NCBI): domain Eukaryota; kingdom Viridiplantae; phylum Streptophyta; class Magnoliopsida; order Santalales; family Viscaceae; genus Viscum; species Viscum album. Next base: position 492,655,892 of record OY728139.1, read on the forward strand.
ATGGTTATTATATTTAATTATATTTATGTCTCATGACAACTTTATTTAGTGATACGTGAACTAGATGATGATAAAACCATGTAGATACCATGATTAAGGTATGATGTATTTTATATTGGGAATAGTTTTATTTTATCATATGGAGGTTAAATAGAAAACAATAAATAAAAATAATTTGTGAATTAAGATGTTTAGGTATTAATGAGTTGGGATGAAAAATGATATGTACAAGACCAACATTGAGGTTCAAAAATGTTAGGGATATGTTTGTGTTTTATAAAAAGGACATCCCGTAATATGGGTGACAACCCTTCACATTTGGAAAAGCCAAATGAATTGAACCCACAACTAATGTGCAATAAGGATGCACCACCTACCACTGGACGATGTGAAGAACCTGATTATTATGACTTATTATTTTTAGGTAAATGATTTTATGGATGAAAAATCGTTTTATTTTGGGAACATATGTTTTATCCAATAGATATCCTTAGAATAAGAAAATGATTTTGTGATTAAGTGATAATGTTTATTTTGGAATACATTTTTTTTTGGGAAACTATAAGCGTAAGGAAAATATAATACTATTGGATTTCATTTATGGGGTAATAGTTTAATTTTATATTAAAATAATCTATGTTTTTATTGTGGACTTATAGAGGTTTGGGTTATTTATGGAAATTATTAACCTATCTTTGAGAATATGTGATTAGGTTAATTACTTTTTAGTTTGAAACTTTAATAGTAGTCGGTGTTATTTGGAGATAAATGTTAAGATTTATCCTAGAAGACTGTGAGATAAAATTATTATGAGATCTGGGTTTAAATATTTGTATGGATTATGTTGAATAATTTTAAACACAATTGTGTATTGATTGGTGTTTTTTAAAATTTGGGTATTTTTTGTTGAATTTTAGAGATTAAGAGTAGTATTTCATTTTATAAAGGATTATCCATTTTAGAAATTATTTGATCTTTTAATAACCATTTTGGTTGTGGATAATGTTTCAAGACATGATTAATATATATTTCATCTTTTATGGATTATAATATGCTCTAGAAGTTGATTCTAGAGCTCCAGGATTGACCAAGTCGTCTTGAATACTCATCCTTTGGAGAAAATGCGAGTTTATGGTAGAAATTTATTAACAGATATAACTCTACATGAAAAGTATGTATATTTCCTTATGTTCTTAGTCAATATCATAAATAAAATTTTCATCATTATAAAAAGGAACTTAAAACAAAAACCTTGTCCATTCACATTTCATACTGTGGAATCAAATTCCATTTAACCAATGACAAGTTTTTTGTTTTTTGTTAGTTAACTATCTCTTGATCATGTATTCTATTACTCTCCATCAGAACATGGTACATAGTTTCTCTTCAATATCCATGTCTTCCTACTTGAACTCCTTGTATGTGTTATCTTAGAAAAAATTTGTACTTCTCTTACATAATTTTAATGTGATATTTTTATTAACTCTTTCTCAGATGTGGGGATTTCGGTGAAGATTCTGAGCCTAATTTTAAAATTGTGAGGATGTAATTTCCAAAAGGGGGGAATGATGTAATTACCTAGTTATTTATAGAATAATACCTTTTAATTTATATTGATTATTATGAATATTATATTAATTTTATGTTAAATGGGACACTTTTTCTGGTAGTTCACTCGATTTTCAATAAGGGGTTTCTCGGAAATCTTACGTCGCATACAACATTGAGATATTCCAAAATATATAATATAGTAATAATATTATTATTTAAAATGGCAGTTAATTTGTAGATTTTGGAATGGAGGGAATGAATAATATCAAATAAATTATGAAATATGGTTTACAAATGTTTAAATAATGATTCATTGGTTACCAAATTTATTATAAATTGAAATAAAAACCAATTAAATATAAAGGCTTTTTTATGAAAACCTCTTTAAAATAGAATAATTTTTCTAGCATATCACTCTTTATGGATTTATATTTAATTAATAATATATGATATATATTAAATGTAATGTTTTAAATTCATATTATATGTTTTCTAGATATTATATAAGAACAAATTCAATTTTTCGGATAAATGGAGTATTTTTCTTAAAATGCAGTTTTACCGCCTTTTGATGGAGAAACCTTTTTAAGTCTAGTTTTTCTCACATTTATATGTTATATTTGACAAATTGAACTTATTTTATAGAATACTAACATCAAAATTTACTTTGGATGTAATTTTTGGTATTTTTCTGATAAAGTTCATTTTTTTAATGAATAGTGAAAAAATACTACATTTTAATTCATAATTGTCTTTTCATCTTATTTATTTATATAGATAGATTGTCATTTTAATTGTTATTAAAATTTAATTAGATTATTTTTTAATTATTTAATTCAATTTTTGTCATTGTATGTAATTTAACTTTGAAATTGGACATAAACAGATGTCGATCTTTTGATAGTGATTGCTTCTTAAAAAGACGTTTCTTGGTTTTGACAACAGGAATTAATTTTAAAGTAATTTATTCAAATTTTGTGTTTTCAAATTTGAATAATGGATTCCATATTTGGAATCATGAGGTAAAAATTTTGTAAATATGTAAATTTTATTTTTATACATTATGAATTGTAACTTCAGTAATTTTTTTATTTACCATGGTTAAAGGGTAAATCTGGTAAATAAGGGGAAAAATAATATTATAATAATAACAGCCCTAACACATTTCCTAATACTATTGGATGTGATATTTCTGACAATGGTAATCCTTGGGTTAGTTTTGGGACCCCATGGAGCCACATGGGTGTGAAAATGAAATTTTATATGAATTAATTTAATGTAAAACAATTTAAGATAAACATGTATATTTTAGTAAAAAAATTATATGGGGTTATATAAGTGATATTTTACACTATAAATAGTAATTAAAAATATAAAATTATTTCATACCCCATGTAATTTTATTTATAATTTTTAGAAATCAAATAAATAAATTTATTTGTGACACCATGATGTTGTAGTGATTACCTTATCAATGAGTGATTTAAATAAATGAGATTATAAATATTAAAATAAATTTATTTTGAATATTTTAATGACATACATGAATTTTAGGGATTATTATGACTTATTATATTTTAATTAATGATTTTTTATCGAAATAATATAGTTATAATGGATTTTTAAGAAGTCATGATATGAATAGTATAAAAATTGGCATAAATGAGTTTTTCAAACAAATACTCTTTTATTAAAGGATATAATTGTCCAAAAATATTATATTAGTAAAAATGAATTATATAATGTTTTTAATTTCATTAATGAACCACTTTAGGTTCTATTTTAATTTTATATTATCTATATGAACCATATAGTATGAATATACAAGAATACATGGTAAGAGTCAAATTAGTTAATTAAGGGTTAAAGATAAAAGATAAGGTTAAAATTGTGCCCTAGACATTTCTAAAACCTTTTGGTTGAGAGGTTTTCGAAAACAAATCATATTATAATTAAAATAAATTAATTTTTGATCATTTGAAACCAATAATCATTTTATAATAAATTAATATTTCAATACCTTCCTAAAGTGTTGCTCATCCCTCTTATAAAAGGGCATCACCTCTACCCATGTAATCACACAACTCAAGCCCATTGGATAGTCCAAACTCTACCCAAATAATATCACAACATCCCTCTCTTAATTATATAGTCCTTACCTTATGGATAAGGCATTTCAATAAATCCTTTTGGCTCAAATCAAAAGGGAGTTACACATTTTAGAGGTAGCATCTTCTCAAATGTTTCTTTCCATTATTTTTCTTCTTCACAATCTATTATATTATTATTATTAATTATATAACAACACAATTATAATCTATATAATTGTATTTTTTGTGATATTTATTCAAACTAATCTTACAAACGCATCCATCTAATGGATATGAAGATATTGTTTCTTTGTACGGTGAACTACTACCTTATGAAATGATGATTGTCCGATTTTCCCCTACCACCTCTCATGGTGGCCATTATGATGGAAATGTATTTATATATGATATATATTATATTTATAGTTTCTCTATGATACTATAATTATTATTTATAGACATACCTTTATGTTTTTCATGATGTGTAAATATGATAGTTTAATTTGAGGAAGTGCAGACTACTTCCCCTTCAAAATGATACGACTCGTTCATACCATAAATGGAACATATAATTTATGGAGTAAATGAAAATATGTAACATATATGTTATATTATACTATACTATAATTATAATATAAATATGTATCATTTATTTTTCATTCCTTTAAATATGACAAGGAAATGAAAGTATCATTCATGCATACGTACGACCTACAGTCTCCATGAATGATACATTTCATTTCATATCTCCATATATTATGGAATATCATAAATAGTAATATACTGGATATATATATAGTATTTAAATCATGAATAATATTTTGGATATAATTGAATTTTTACCACATAGACAATTTTTAATTATAAAAAATTCATTTTTTTCTTAAGTACCGAATACCGACAAAATGACCAATATTAACATAAATAATTATGTAATTTTTATGACATGGTAATAAGTGATATTAAAGAAATAATAAACTTGAAAAAGGTTCTTAATTATGAATAAATTAACTTATTTTTATTATATATGAAGAACATGGAACATACGTGATGATTCATACATAAGGTAAGGAAACCATTCACCCTCATATTTTTGTCAAAGGCTTATTTCATTTTATGACATATAATTTTTAGTTATAATGTTGTGGTATGTTCTTGTATATCCTTACTTCTATTCGTTTTATGTCCATCAGATGATAGAACCTTTTCTCTCTTATCAACTCATTTTCTGAATTTTTATGTGACATCGTTAGGCTTCCGAATTTTGGTAAGGTAACTTCTTAAACCAATTTCTATTCATTGGGTTAATCTTCTACTTAATGATTATATCATTCTATGATTACGTGAAAAATAACATTTGATATCCTATCTAGTATTTATACTTTATTTATGTGTACTTATAGTGAATACACATAACTGGTCTATTTTATTTACCAAATGTTCTTTGTAAGGGGTTTCTCATCTAAGTTTTATTTCCATGATATTTCCATTGTTCGCCACTTATTTTTTGTATTTGGTGTATTTTTAATGCCATTTGATATATAATATAATGATATTATTTATATTCATGGTATCCAGTGATTCACTTTTTGATTATTAACACGATTGATTACAATGTTTGAAGGGACTTCATCTCAATCTACTTTCATTGAGGGTTATCTTTATATTATGTATCCTTATTATCCTATAAGTTGTATATAATCCCCTTTTGACACTTCATATCATAAAATACAATATTATAATAATATTTGAAGATTTTATATGGATATTATTTAATGATTATTATTCATGTGTTTCTCAATTGGTAGGGTACTTTTAAATAAAATCCTCAATTTAATGTTTTAATGATTTATTCTTATAAAATCGTTATATTTTATGTTCTTATTTACAAGATGGATAAATGGATTTATTTTTAAGGGAATAAATGTTTTAAAATGTTAATTTTCAAAATTCATTTAAAAGTTTCAATGTGGTATGGGACACATTGATTCAAAAAGATCTATTATAAATTCTTTAAATTGGGTTTTGGAATGTATTCAATATTTTAATAACTTTAATTGTTTTATTGTGAAATTTTATTAATGAAATGTTGATATTTTTTATGATTATATATTAGAACATGGAAATTTGATGGGTGGTTACATGATAAACCAATGACATGTGTTTACATGATGAAATAAATGATTGGTAGTCCCATGATAAATAATGGATGAGTGGTTATGTTATAACCTCTAATGTATTTGGTATAGATGTCTTCTGTTTGGATATTTCATTTAGTTATGTGTGTGGAACTCGACCATATGGTTATTCAATTTAAGTATATTTTTCCCCAATTTAACTTTATATGCTATATGTTGATTTTATGGGATTTATGGTAATCTTTTGGTTACAAAAAGGGTAATAAATGAGATTATATTTAGTGAAGCTTTTTTATGCTTATAATAGAAAGTATTAAATTAAGATAAGGTTTTTATGGTTTACATGTTTTTGTAAGACTTACACTTTACCTTAATTATGTATCCCTTAATGATTTTTTATGCTCATCCCATGTTTTGAATTGTTATTCATAGGATATAAATAAGAATAGAATCAAGGATGGGATCAAGGAAAATTTATGTTGTAAAAACATAATATCATATCATATTTTGTTTTAAAGAGTTTTTTTTAAAGGATATTTAGTATAAGTGTCTACTTGTAATATTAAAGATGTTATTTATAATTTGTTACCTAATTCATTAAATCTAAAAACTTGAAAATATCCTTTATGTGAATTAATGTAAAATTATAAACTTATCTATAGATTACGTAATGTTTATGGATAGGGCCATATAAATTTCATACCTTTAAAATTTTGAAAATTGTTCTAAATAACGTTATTTAATATCTAAATGATAGGAAATACATATGAAAACCATATATACAATGTATTAATTCTATATATTTTATGTGATTCCATTTGGACTATCAATACCCCTACTATATTATAGGATCTAATGTTTTTGGTTTTTATAAATTAACTTCATAAATTTTATTTTAGTCCTTATAGATGATAATTTTAAATATTCTATGGGAAAGGAAGATCATATTTGAAATTTTTACGATTTTCTTAGGATGGGATATGTAGTTTTCCCAATTTAGAAATATTGAATTTGGTCTATATAATATATCATTCATGGGTAATGTAGTTTTATCAAAGATAATATTGATTTATCAAACAAAGATAATTTTTATTGAAAAAATGCCTCGAGCTGACCATAATTAAAGTGATTTTATGATTTGATAGATTGGTAGGATAATATCAATTCTTCGGTAAACATTCCACTTGACTATGAAATAAAAAATCAAAGTTGTGATCAAAGGGATTAAAGTTAATTTAAACCAATAATTTGGAAGATAATTTCAAGTAACTATAGAGAAGTATGGTAACTACACCTTCTACAACTACCATGTAGTAGTGAAGTGATTGTAATCTATGACGGTTCATCAAATACGAAAATTGGATATGTTCTACTATAGAATAACATGGTGGTTGTGTATTAATATCTCTAATTTAATATTCTTGAGTAAAAATATCTGACCCATGATTCAGGGTTATTAGTTGTATTTTTTAATTTTAAAATATATAGGCATTATATTATGTTCTATGGTGTGATATATATACTGATTATAAAATATTGATTTATAAATTGAAATGAATATTTTAATATGTTCTCAATTAGATATGTAACATTGATTAATTATTATGACATCCTAATAAACTACCACAATAAGAAGGGGACCGAGGTAGTTGATGCTTTTAGTCGGAATGACCATGCCATCTTGTTCTGGATAATGAATTAAAGTGATCTAATATTAAGGTATTAATAAACTTTGGATCATAAAATCATGATGGAAGATGATAAATACTTTATTTCATAGATAAATTATCTAGAATTCATTTTTTTAAATTATAATAGTGGATCAAAAAGGATTATTTTAAGGAGTTAAAAGATAAGGAAATTTCATATGTTTAAATATTTCAATGATGGAATATTATTTTTTAAGAACATAGTATGTTTCTGAAAAATTCTAGAATTAACAAATGATATTATTTTTGAAGAGCATGTCATTTAATTATTCTATACATCTGTGAAGTATAAAGATATATAGAGATATCAATGATCATTTATGGAATCACAACATGAAGATGGATATTTCATAGTCCGTATCTCAATTCTTGATAAGTTAGAAATTCATATATGAAAAAAAGCCTAATCGTATGGTGAAACAACTACATATTATTTTACAAAAATAGGAAAACATCACCCTGTTTTATCTCATATAACACCCCAAGATATCTAAAATCCATTAAGTAATTTGGATATCATCTGATAACCAATATAAAGATAACACATTTCATTTCTATCAAGGAAAATTTCACACTTCATCAACTTTCCATGATATACATTAATTAAGTTATAAGAATGCAAGAAGTATAAACATACAATATATTTGATTAATAATTTAGGTTTATGCTAATTTTTTGGATATTCCATTAAAAATAATTTAATTGGGAGTTGAACTTTATCATTATATATCCTCCTAAAATAGATGGTACCTCTAAGATAGAAATTAAAACCCAAGAAGTTATTATAAGAGAGTTCCCTATGAATTTCACAAAAAAATAGGATAAACACATTACATAAATTTAATTTTCTTGAAAAATTATATTTCACTCATAAATTTAGATACTTCCTTATGAAAACCTATATGAGAATAAGTTGAGAACTCTGAAATTCATGGACTGAGTTGATGAATAAATGAAATTGGTTCTTGATATATCTAAGGAAATGATAGAGATAATTAGTTCTATTCAAAATCACTTCCCTACAGATCATAGTCCATAGAAACGTCATGATGATAATCATTAGTGATATATTCAAATTATAGTTAGTGATAAGGTATTCTAATAAATATCTAATTAGAAGAATGATATGAAATTTAAAAACAATGATAATTTGATTACTATATACATAAAAATCTATGAGATTCTTTATCTTATCTAGATAGTAGCTTATAATTTTTTTCTTCTACTGAAACACTACCATGATGTGTTCTATTTATATCCTTTTAGGAAGTTAACAACATAAAAAAACAATATTACTAAAAATATAGGCAATATAACTGCAAATAGAACTTTTATATAAATAATAACCAGTGAATATTATGGATAGAAGATATAATGTGAAATAAATAAAACTACTCACATCATCAATGTTTTGTAAGATATCATTATATTATCGAAGTTACATGGGAAACAAAGGGAATTATGAGGAAAACTTACCATCATTTATTTTATTTTGCGTCATAAAATTTTGAGTAAAAAATAATTATAAGGGGATATAATGTAACACCAATATATTTTACAATATATTTATCATTAATAAATTCGATGTGTTTGATAGATTAAGATTCACATGAAATTAAACATTAGTGAATAATTTCATATTAAAAATATAAAATCATGGAGACAAATAAATAGTAAAATTAAATTGATTAATGTAATGTAATAAAATATATTAATGAAATTTATTAAATATTTTTCAAATTAAAGGTAATGTTATTCCATTAATTGTCTTCTAGATTGAAATTTATTTTACAAACACTCTTTTTATTATATATGTTTTATTTAAAAGATAATTTCAATTATTTTGTCTATTAAACATATTGAATTGTTTTTATAGACACAAATAAATATTATTAATCATTCATAAACTTATTTTTAAATCATTGTAAATTAATATAAAATTTTTTAAATTTAAAAAGTGTTATATTTTTTCAATAAACTATTTATATTCTAACAATTTGTTTTCTGTAGTTAAATTAAATTAATAAAATTTTAGGAAATATTTTAATTAATTTTTTTGTCAATATATTCAATAATTTAAATTAAAATTCATCATATTCTTTTTACTAGGAATAAAAATACAATAATATATTTTGAGTCCATAAAAATATGTTTTATAGAAATGGTTTTTACATACTATTTGTAAAGATATTAAAATTATTTTATACCAACAATAAAAATTGAATATTATAAAACTAATTGTGTATTTTGAATAAGAATTTTAAAATTTTATTTTATGGTCAATTTCATTTATTGTTAAAAAATTTTGTAACAATAGTAAACACTTTTTCACCATGGTAAATACCAAAATATGTGATAAGGGATAAAATACATTCATAAGGCTTTATGATATACATGAATGATTTATTTAATTAAATTGGTTGGATTATTTCAAAAAATATTACCATATGTTATTGATGTTTTGTTTTTTGAGACAATTTCCCATTATAATGAATTTAATATATTTCAATGTTCATAATATCTACAATTGTGTCACTCCACTAACATATAAAAGGACACCTCCAATTCTCATATATTCACTCTATATGAGCAACTCATATCAACCAATATATTCACAAATTTATTTATAACTATCCTACGCATGTCTTAAAGGAACCAGTATACCCACAGGAACCTTTCAATAAGGGTTATGGAATTGATTTAGGGAGTAAATCAAAGTAATTGGTATATATTACTATCAAAATTTCTCAAGTACCATTTTTTCATAAAACACAAAAAAAATATTCAATAACCCTTTTAAATTAAATAAATAATTATCTTTAATATAATTAAATTTTTAAATTTTTATGGTATAATAATTTTATATACCATTTCCATATAATTTAAATTGAAATCATTGCTCATGCATACGTATAAAATACCATCTCCAGGAAGTGATGCATTTATTTTTTCATCCTCACATGTTAAGGAATTTTATATTACATGATTTAATTATTATGTATTTTAGATATAACATAATTTTTAATGTATAATTAAATTAGTTTTTATATTCATATATTTCCTTCCAATAAGAAATGAGAAAATCACTCAAGAATACATAAAGACAACTTTCTCGAAGAGGTGATTTAATTTTTTTTCAATAATGAAAAACTTGTATGGTTCTAATAGTGTATATAAATGAATAAATAATAAATTAATTACATCAATCATATTATTTACAAGATTAAATTATTACCATTGTAAAAGTAATGGAATCAAAAAATAGAAACATATGTGAAAAATATTACTATTAACACCATGATATTAATTTTATGGAATAATTATTGATAAATAAGTGATTTATAATTATAAGGGATCGATATATAAGAATATATGTATACTTATGAGTCTCTTTTATATTTATAGTATGTATACAATTATTTTATATTATTATATTGAATGTTACAAATTATATAATACTTGAGGTAAGGGATTAAGTAGTAATCCGGCTTTTTATTTGTATTCTTTATGATTCAATTTCCATAAATGGAAATTATATGTTATTTATATCAAAATTTTGATATATTTTCTTATAATCATATTAACTATTATTTTTGAATAATTATGACCATTTTTCCTCTTTAATACTCAAAAATAGAAAAAAATAATTATTTTTAAAAAATTCAATAAAGTTTCACTTCTTTTGGTCAATGATCATTCTCTTCCATGTACATTATCTTCAAAATTATTTTGTGAAAGATTATGTGTATATATAAATAATTGAAAATTATATTTTACTTATACCATTTTCTTTATTTACAAATTATCAAAAAGGAATCATTTCAAATTTATTCTATTTTGGTGTTTCTAAAAAAATATTGTTTTATACTTAAGATATTCTTTAATATAACAATAATTATTATCAATTATTTTACAATCTTGTGATTTTTTGGAATGATCAAATAAGTTTTGATCCTGTTATAATACCCTTTACCTTATCTTAGGATAACTTATGATAATAAATTAAAATCTCCCATTTTTACCCTTACTGAGCATATGAGAGAACAATTTTTTAATTTTCTTTCCATAAGTTTGGAAAAAAGGTTTAATGTGTGAAATAACTAAGAAGAGTCGTATGTGAAGATAAATTTATTATATATGTTGAATATGCTTCATGAAATAATTATATTTTGTATATATTCTCTATATACATTAATGATTTATAGTTTTGGGGGAGGTAATATCGTAGAATATATTTATTACTCCTCTAAAATTATGTAATATTTATATAAGTGGTGATAGAGAACCCCCAGACAAGGTTTTTTCATTATATGTTATTGGTTCTTAATATTTACCATATTTATTTAATGCATTTCTACACAAAATTATTTCATGATGATAAAATGTTTAATGTATCAATCCAAATTTCCTTAATCAAAGAAATTCTACAATCCCAATGAATTGAATGAAAAATGTTATAGATACTGAGAAAAAATGTCCCCAATGATATTAAATACATAAAATCTCCCCCTTAAACATAAAAATAACATCCATATATTTTTTTTATGTTAATATATATAACACGTCATATGTCACTTTCAGATTCATTAACCCAATTGTTTTTGATAATCAATTATTTTATACTCCCAATGAAATGTTGACAAATACTTCTCATTTAAAATCTACATTAAAGGTGTGAATAATATATTACTATATAAAAATTATTAAATTATATATATTTATTTATTTTAATAGAGACATTATTACATCATAATCCTTCATATCTTTACATTGTATGAATTATTTTACAAAAAAAAAATTATTGAAATTTCAACTAAGTGAGTAAAAATGTTATGAAAATGTATTTATTTAACCTGAAAATACACTTATTATAAAATGTTAAACATTTTTTAAATTTATTTCATTAGAATATTAGTTTGTATAATGATAATTTCCAATATTATAATTTTATATTTTATCAATAAATCAAAATTTTCATTTATCAAATTTTAAAATTTATTAGACATACTTAGAAAGTTTGATATTTAAGAAACTAATAGTTTTTAGACAATTCATGTGGGAGTATTTCAATTATTCATCCTTCATTCAATTTTATAATTTATATGGGACCTAAAATATAAAATAAATAAATACTTCTATGAACCATTCCTAATAGAAACCATTTAAAAAAACCATTTCCAATGTATTATAATTATTTCTATTTTTATCTGAATTTTTTGAATGAATTTAGTGATAACATTTGGAATTTTTCAAATATTTACCAATTATTATTTAAAATGTTTTGATCATAATACCCAATTTATCAAAATCTCTTATTAAGTTTTCTTATTGATAAATTAACTTTAAATTTAAATTTTACAACCTTTTAATGTTAATTTTATCCAAATACTAAAACACCATCTATCACCATTCTAATTTAATTTATAGTTCAAACAACAATTTTGAGAATTTTTTGTTATATTTAAAAATTAAAAGATGAAATCTATTCACCATGCATGAAGGTGACTAATAATTATTCCATTTTATTATTTCTTTATTTTATTCAACTATTTGCAGTCAATAATGGAATATTTAAATAATTTTATAATGTTATTTCAATGAATTTAGATTAAAATTCTCAGAAGTAATATAACCTTTTAAAATACCATAGTCACATGAATCGTTAATTATACCAATATATCATGTCATTTTTAATGAAATAATAATAAATAAATATTATATAATCTATAATTTTAAATCTTAGGATTCAAAAAATATGTTTATAATATATAAAATAAAATATTAAATTAAAAATGCATATAATATATAATTAATTTTACAAAAAAAAATTTCTTAAATTCAATTTAATGACATAGATGAGTGGTGGTGAAATTATGTCCATCAAAATGTGTTGAATTTGTGTTTTACTCTTTCGTTTTGGAACCATTTTCTATTACATATCTATGGTATATTCCATTACCTAAATGATTTTAGTTTATACTATTACATTATTCAATTTCTAGTTGAAAGGATAAAATTATGTGTGAAAATTTTCAATAATTTAAAGTTAATTTCAAGTGCCTCTTTTTCTTACATTTTATATTCATAGACATTTTTTAAAATATATAGTTCCACTAACTGTAACACCCTGAGATTTTATGAGAAGTATTATGTTTAAATAATTTTATTTCTTGTGTTGTATGCTACACCAAGATTATCTTGTGCTATACTCACACCGTATTAGCATGTAGTATGCGAAACACTATTCTTGGATCGTGTTACACAAAATATCAATTTCGCAACATTTAGTGTATATATATATATATATTCCATGTATAAATTAAATATGGTTGTATTCTATTATATATAACAAAAAATTAATCTTTCACTACACACAACTCTGACTTAGCTTGCTTTAAACGCAATCGCGACCTTCCAAAATAGCGAGTGTTTTACGCAATACTGAGTTTCACTAAACAATGATATGTTATTAAAATATTATAGAAACTAGCCATTATGAATATTAATACCCACTTTTTGATATTTAAAAAAAACGTATCTTTCAAAATGGACTTCATTTTTGGATTCGGAATATCGAAATTAGCCTTGGGTGAAATTTTAGTATTTTTCTGAAAACATTCAATTTTTGATGAATAGTGAAATCACTGAGTCATTAGTTAAAACCAACTTTTTATTTAAATAATAATTTATTTTATTTAAATTTATTTTAGGTCAAAATTGACACATAATACTATTATAAGTTTAATTTAATTCATTGGAGTCATTTTATAATAATTATAGATATAAAAAATATTATTGAACTTTTCACCTTCTTTTACCCACCTCCTAAGAGCATTTTCAATTGTACATAAAACTTAATATTAAAGCTTCTGTGAGTTTAATTTCAAAAATATGATAGACACAGTTAATATCAAGGGGTAAAATGTGGTTCAATAAGATAAAAATATTTTTTGGTGAATAGCAACGTTTTACTTTTATTTACCACGGTTAAAAGTAAATAGGATAATTGGGGGTAAAAATTATATTATTGTTACCTTAACACATGTCCTAATTCTATTGAATAAGTTTAATTCGACCAAAAAACCTTAGGAATAAAATATTACCCTTTATGTCCACTTGGATTAGATTAGGACACTTATTATATTTTATTTAAAGAAGAGTGAAAAGAGTTAAAATCAATGTTTAATAACTAAAAAATTTTTAATATAGGGTAATACATAAGATAAATTCAACTATAAATATTTATTATAAAGTTAAAATTATTTACTAAATAATGGTAGTTTATTTATAATTTTCAGACTTTAAATAATTTAATTTATTTATGACACAATGATGATGCAGTAATTACCTTATTAATGAAATATTAACATAATAGATGTTATAAATACCGAAATAAATGTAATTTTAAACTTTTTATGAATTCCACTAATTTTCTAGGTTAATATGAATGTTACTATTGATTTAATGAACTTTTTTAGAACTAATAATTCTGTTATGATTTTCAAAAAAATCAATTACCAAATGGTGTCAAAATTGACATAAAATTGTTTTTTTAAAAATGTTATATTATTAATTGTTATTTTATTTCTAAAAGTCTAAGGTTAGGCCAAATAACTTAGATACGGTTATATATTTTAATAATGAACCACTTGGGGTTCGTTTAGCTTGTTATAGTAAGTTTATTAATCATATAGTGTAAGAAAACAAGAAGACACGGTAAAGGTTAAATTATTTAACTTAGAATTAAATATAAATGATAAGGTAAAAATAGTAAACTAAACTTGTCTAAAACCTATTGGATGAGAATATTTCAACCCATACCCACTTTATCTTCTAAATAAATCAATTTTGTGCTATTATAAACCGAATATTACTTTATTATAAAATAATATTTTAAGTTTTTTCTAAGGTGCCCCTCTCCTCCCTTATAAAAGGGAACCTCCTCCCTCTTCTCTTTACACAATTTTGAGCTTTCAAGATTGGCCAAAACCTGCCCATTTCCCTTCGCAACATCCCAAGAAACATTATATAGGTTTTTGTCTCCTCAAAATACAACCTCTAGTGCATTAAGAGGAAGCTTAACAGAGGTGCGTCGAAGAAAAGGTAATCTCTTCTACCGATTCGTTCAAGTTTTCTTTCTTCTTCAAATTCTTCTTCTTTAGTTGTTTAATTATAAAGTAATAACATCAGTATCCCTAATAATCTGGTATGTGATTATAAATATGAAAAAAACCCATTTCACCTTCTATCCATCCTACGAAAAATGAAATAACCGCGCGTGCGTACGTATCGAATACTCTCTCCACATCGTGGAGTAATCTGTTTTTCCACCACCACCTTACTTGGATGGGTATAATGGTGTAAAGAATAACTATTATAATATCATAATAATTTTGTGATATTATATCATCCACTCCAATTCAATTCAATAATAATGGGAATGATATCATCGCTCATGCGTACGTACGGATTACTGTCTCCATGACGTGATGAGATTTATTCTCCATGTTAACCATTCAAGAATAATTATAATGTATATATAATGAATAATAATTAAAGATATGATATGATAAATCTAATGGATTTTTGAATATATATATGTCATCTACTCATTTCAATTCAAGTCAATAAGGAACGCAAAACAACGTTCATGCGTACATACGACCTACCGTCTCTATGAACGGTGTATTTCATTTCATTTCACTACAACAAAACCGGCCCCTATCGGCGGTTTTTTTTTCATTTGGAAGCGGTTTAAACCGTCGCTATAGGGTTTGGCGGTGGTTTACAAAAACCACCGCGAAATTGGGCATCGGCAATCTATTAGCGGCAGTTTTCACTATTTTGTGGCGGTTTAAGAAAAGCGCCGTAGATGCCTCTTTTCGCGACGGTTTTTATCCATTTCGCCGAGGTTTTATGTGTAGATGATTGTTTTTTTGCAATGGTTTTAACCGCTGCTATATTCTGGCGTTTGATGTGCCTATGTCACGGCGGTGAAAACTGCCGCTAAATTTAAACATAATACATGTAGCGGCAGTTATAACCGCCGCTAAATGCTGACCAATAAGGCATTAGCAGCGGTTAAAACCACCGCGACATGTTGACCTGGAAAAAAAATAATTCTGCTCCTACCACACCACTGCCCTGAAAAACAAATCAAACCAGAATATTGAATAGGAGACACCATACAAAAAAATAACATGGTAGTATTCATTGAAAAATAGGATATGAGAAAATGTTGTATGTTATGGAGTCCAACCTAAGGAAAGTTATGTATCACAATTTGGTGAGTAACCAATCCATGTGACCCTAAGATGTATATGTGTTTTTAGATTCTTTAATTTCTTATGTGTTTTAATAAGGGTTGATTTATATTATATTGATACTAATACTCTATATAATAAATGGTTATGAATTTCGATACAATTTATGTGATCATGCTAACCATGGTGATGTGTAATGATATGTAATTGGTTATGCTCTAAGTTGGCCGATATAACATCCATGGGTGGATTGTGATATGGGTTGGGTTTTTTAACAATGGATTTGTGTTATGGGATAGAACAAATTATGTTTATATGTGTATAGAATTTGTTCCAAATATGGATGTTTGAGTAGTTATATAATGTATGTTATGGTATGGTCTGTTGTGTGTTTTGGGTTGGTTGTTAATGCCTACTATAGAAAATGGGTAACTTTTGAATTGGCGTGTGTTTTAGGTTGGACAACACGCTAACCATGCATAGTGCTTGAGAGAGTATGGTTTATGATCTTGTAGTTTATACATGATTTCTATTGAGGATTTGAGTTATGTCATTGGATATGAGATAAGAGTTTCATGTATACATACCAAGATGGTCATCATGTTGCAGGTTGGATGGGATGCATCATGATATAGTTGTTATTGACTTCGTTAAAGAAAATTGGTTTGAGTTTTTTAAAATTTCAACAACAACTTATCTAATGTTTTCCTAAATACCTTATTGGTGGAATTATACATAACCAAACCAAATGATATTGATTTTTCACAATAGTTATTATCATAAGATAATGTCATTAATATATATGTGTATGTATGTGATCTTTTTCCTTCAGGGGATGTACGGTGTGTCGATTTCTAGTTAGGATTAGTAACCTAGATTTTATAGTTGGATTGGGTATGGGATTTTTGATATGCATGAGAACCCTCGAGTGGGTATATTGGCCTATGATTTTCCTCGTGATATTTGAGATGGGTTCATAAATGCTACTCCATGGGTTGTATCCTATATAGGATGTGACATGTGAACTAGGGTTGAGGGAGACTAGTAATATTGAGATGTATCTTGGGATATTTGTGATTGGAGTGTTCTAATCAAGTGAAATATCGATTCTCATTTCCACCTGATGAGGGTTTTCTTGTATGTATGTAATCCAAGAGAGGACTTATCCTAGGTCTATGAGTTCATTAAATAAATGAAAGTAAGTTTAGACAATTCAGTATTAAATGTTCATAAACTTCATATCTCTTCAACCATGTTCTAAATTTACATTTAGGACATGGACATCTTATTCTCCATTGAACGGATCGATTAGAAATTGAAAAATCTAAAAAGTCATTCAAACCCTTAACATATTGAGGTGTGTTCCTCGGTAATGTGATCCAGCTTTTATCCATGTATATCACAATGTGCATACACAAAATATACAGTAGTGTAAGATTACAGAAACATCATATAATAAAGATGAACCATTGATCATAAAGTATGCATAATATAATAAAGATGATTCATTGATCACATTTACCACTTCAGACCAACCGAACAAGTCTGGTCTATAGGAGACAACGTCAACACCTCATTGAGGAGCAATAAGAATATCGGGTTACACACTTATCATAACACTATCGATCACACATTTATGTTGCCTCAAACAACACCCCATTGATGTGTGATCGAAACTGATCATAATGCATTTTTATCCTGAGACATTATGTGATTGTTTAGGCTTGACCTTATTTGTCATCGAAGAGGAATGATGTTTCTAAATGGTTTCATACACAACCAACCATATCAAAGTCGTATTTCCAATGACATAAAAGACTATCTGGGTACCAATCCATGTACTGAATATTGTGTGAGGTAAATTAAGTAGGCCACCACTAATGGTTTCTAATGCATAATCTAGTCCACGAATATAAAACAAACAATAGTGTGAAGGTATATCAAAATTAAGTGTCACTATAAATATAAATCCATGTCACACTCAGGTTTCTTAGGGGACACTTGGAACAATCTCAAACCTTAGAGATTTCATGTAAACATTGGTAATAATATCCACTTTGAAATGCACCAACCTAGAAAAGTTAGTGGAATACAATATAACAATACATTCCCATTTTTATAATGTTAGAAAGTATCAGGTCTTTTCCACATGTAACATTTTAGGATAAAACTATAGTTTATATATTTTCTTGAAGGATTCCCACGTAAGATCCTCATAAAATATAGCATGCACAACTGAGCCTCACCATTTCCTTCCCAATACATCAAGAATATATGTTGACCCCCACCCCTTACATTCCTTGGGAATCTTTATAATTTTAAATCTCCTACCAATCTACTCAATCCTCTCCTCATATTTCTAGATTCCATTATCACCATGAAAGATAGGTGGATTCTTGTTAGTAAATTATGATTCATGATCCACTACTCCTCCTGGGTTTTTAATACCTTCATAACCAAAGTATGGATAGTGCATATTATAACTTCCACTAAAGAAGATACCACTAAGGGATTATCCTATTAAACTCGTCTCACAAATCTATCACTTAGATTCATAAGACCTCTTCTAGTAGGAATCGTCTAACAAATACAAGATGAAAACCCCTTTAGTCATGAGAAAATTACTAAATCATAGAACAACTTCCATAATCCATATTAATGATTTAAAATAATAATAATTTTATGAATTTATGAATTTTATTAATGAAATATAAAACATAAGAAAGGAATAGTTTTTTTAAAATAGACACCAAATCTAGTTTATTCAATCAACAACAAAGACCAAGTGACAATATTTTCAAAAATAATTAACCACCTATAGTAACATGAATTCATACATGGAGGTGAGATGTCTAGGCACCATCCTACACATATTAAATAAATTCTAGTGCTACTAAATCTAGTCTACCAATGAAACTAAACCAAAACTAGGAAGTGTCGTAACATTCCAGGCTCAATATTCCTTTTGATATTAATTTATAAATAACCGACTAGGGAAAACTACGCTAATCTCCCAAGAGGGTCTTATACATGGAGATGTGTAATAAAGAGACATGAAAGTAGTATCTTGTTTTAGAGAATAAAGTTTTGAAACCAAATTAAAATAAAAAATAAATATAAACATCCATTAGTATAAACAATTCAATCTAAATAGGACAAACCATAAAGAATTTAGTCAACCACTTTTTGTGAGAAAAACCATTTTGAAGAAATACCTCTTTAAAAACATGTATATTTTCCATAAAATCCATTTAAATCGATCAATTTCATGAATCAAGCCAAAGAAATTAATAAGAATATAAGGAAATTTTAAATTTGAACCGCTGGTATAGATACACCTACCTTATAAACATAAGGAACATAAGATCCTTCGACAACATAAATTGGAAACAAGCAGATATTCCTCAAATAGAAAAGGAATGAGGGAAAACCACAATGTATTGATTGATAACACATATTATTTATGAAACCATCGAAACCATATCACACAACACTACAAAACCAAGAACAGAAATGATAAAGAGAGTGAATGATATTACACATACCCAAAGGAAGACAAACCACCACACTAGGGAACAAATGCTCCATGAAAAGAAATCTGGTAGAGGAAGATACCAAATATTATCTAAAATCTTTCTAGGATTTATGAGGGAGGTCTTCACATATAATGGAAGAAGGGTAATATGTAAATCATGAAAAAAACCATTGGTTCTAAATAATTAATGTCATGAACCCCTTTCATGGTGTGAATTCCACGATTTATAAAAATACCCAAAAAAGTATCCTTAGTTTGAATTAATCCTAATCAACCCATTAAAAACATGAAAATGTTTTATGACTTATAATTCTTCAAGATCTAAACCAAACTCATAGTATCTACCCTGAATTAGATTCACATTGTGTAAAAATTCATGATTCGAATCAAAGAACCAAGAAATAACTAAAAATTACCAAAATAGAAGGTGGTCGCGGGGGGCGCCGGGGGGTGTGGGGGGGTGTGGGGGTCGCCGGAGGCCGCGGGGGGTGTGGGGGTCACCGGAGGGTGCGGGGGGAGCGGGGGGTGTGGGGGGCGCGCAGGGCGCGGGGGTCGCTGGGGGTCGAGGGGGGCGTCAGGGGGGGTGCGGGGTTCGCCGAAGGGCGTGGGGGGCGCAGGGGGTGCGGGGGTCGCCGGAGGCCGCGGGGAGTGCGGGGGTCGCTGGAGGGCGTGGGGGGAGCGTGGGGCGTGGGGGTCACACCGGGCGCAGGGGTCGCTGGGGGTCGAGGGGGGCGTCGGGGGAGTGCGGGGTTCGCCGGAGGGCGTGGAGGGCGCGGGGGGTGCGGGGGTCACCGGATGGCGCGGGGGGGCGCAGGTGTCGGGGGGGGATCGGGGAAGAGGGGGGATCGGGGAAGAGGAGGGCAAGGGTTTTTGGGGGAACCGCGGCAGGGGTAGGGGAAAGGGTTGTCGTTTTTTAAATAAAATAGGGTTTCACGACAGTTTATTAAAAACCACCACGAAACCTTTCACTGAAAATGTTTAGCGGCAGTTTTGTGAACCGCCGCCACAAAACCGCCGCTAAACCCGGTTTTTTTGTAGTGTTTATATATATATACACTAAATATATATTATATATCAATCATCATTCACATTATTTAAGTAAGTAAATCATGATATAAGTAATAATAATATCAAGAACAACAAGTCCAAACACGTATGATAAATAAAACGATTTTACCCAAAACGTGCTTTAACATGGAATTTACAAACGAACACGTAATATAAAGTCATAAGTAAACAATTTATGATATCATAACAAGGAATATGATTGTGTAATAAGTCAATGACATTATTTAAATAAGTATACAATAGGTTCTGATACATACAAATCATATCAGTCCTAAGGTAAGGGATAATTTTGCAATCTCATTTTTATCCGAGATTGTTTATACGTAAGTATTTACTGGGGTTATATTTTTCATCAATTACTATAAAAATGTTTTTAATAAAGTGTTTAATATTATTAAATTTATTTTTAATGTCATGTTTACCCCTCTTTGAATTTTACTTTTTATTATGGAGGGAATCA
Organism: Viscum album; assembly: GCA_963277665.1. Lineage (NCBI taxonomy): Eukaryota > Viridiplantae > Streptophyta > Magnoliopsida > Santalales > Viscaceae > Viscum > Viscum album. Next base: position 492,677,706 of record OY728139.1, read on the forward strand.
TTCTTTTATTTACCATACGTGGTACCTTTTGACTTTTCCAGAAAATGTACGAGGAGAATGTTTTTTTAACTTATACGTCTTGAATAGATTTTTACAGTTTTATAACGGCTTATTTTCATGAACATTACTCTACAATATTTAATGACTATTTTCAAAAAAATAATTTTTTTTAAAATTGCATGGCATTTTTTGAAAAGAAAATGATTTTGAATAAGGTTATTTTCCTCAAGAATTCATTTCAAGTGTTTTATCCAAACCATTTTACATCTAAGATGACATTATTTCATATGTGTATGTTTCAAGTAAAATGTCTCTAGGATTTACATTGTTTCACTTTTTTTATGATGAAATTATATCCATTTGTTTTATATGTATTATGTTATGATGGGATGATGTTTATCAACCCCATTTTATTCTTTGGGTTATGATGAATGATTTATGTTTTTGTTGTGGCACACGTAAGAATGATTTCATTATGAGATGGGTGGGACCTATATCTCCCTCCAATGCATTGGATAAAGATTTATATTTCATGAGATAGACATGGATTGAATAGTAAGTTAATCCGGTTCAGTGATACAGGACAAGAACGAGGAGTGAACTCGATTCAGAAAGGGACTTTATCCAGTTAGATGGTATTAGTAGTAATGCCTTGTCTACTATGGAAATCATATCATGTGATTAATGGTTTTCAACAATTAAATGTTTTATTCCCATGCTATTTTATCATGATTTATGTTCCTTTATGACCTAGGACTTAGGTACCGCCATGATTTATTTCACAACTCAATATTTTGATGTGTAAACTTTATGTTCATGTTTTTAAGTTCAAATGTATATGATTTGTTTTATTTTCTGCATGCTTACCCTTACTAAGAATTTAAGATCACCCTTTATATGTTTTCTTTTCCCCAGATATAACGAAATTTTTCAAGTAAGAGAAAAGGGGAAGATCTTTATGAGAGATGTTGAAGATCTTTCACCAAGATTAGAAGATTATGTTCCAAGTTTCCAAAGACACTAAACTATTACGGTCCTTTGCTGTCTGTTTTTGTTATGTATTAAGTATTCCAAAAAAGTAATGTAATGTCCATGTATGTCAAGATTGGGTCTCTATAGTTGGTATCAGAGGAAAGGTTTAGTCAACCTTTGTAAACTAATATGCGAGAACTTTAGTGAGATCCCAAGAGATAATTCAAAGGTATGCCTAGGGATGTCCCTAAGGATTAGTATAACTATAGGTTACAGTCCTAGAATTATGTTGACGATCATGAATAACCTAGGGTGAAACTAGGGTATCTTGGATTAAAGAATGTGTGATAAGTCAGACATCTCATAAGCAAATTTTTATGATTATGCAGTTCCTTATTATTTTAACTATTCCTTACACCATGGTTTTTGGTTTTAGTCAATGGAGGGAACCAGAAGGAATTGGGTCAACATTGAACCCAATGGAAAAATTTGTGACTATGAGAAATTAAATTGCATAATTCATAGAAAAAAATATGTTGTGATTATGTCGAATCATTCATCACGATATATGATTAACATGGTGAACTTTAGTGGTATTACTAATTCATCAAATAAGAGGAATATGGAATTTTATGCGTATTCACATGGTGAGGATCATAGAGAAAGGAAGATTGAGATTTATAAAGAAGGTAAGAAAAACCTTGATGAATACATCAAATGGAGGGGAATATGTTATCTGTGTGGAGAGAAGGGTCATAGAGTGACAGACTGTTATGGAGTTCAATGTCTTATCTGTGGAGAACATGGGCATTACCCAACTCAATTCCCATACCTAAGAGGTTACTTCTAAATCATGGAAGGACATATTCCATGACAGCCATTGAAGAGGATGGATTGAAGTGTTTATGTATTGGTATTCAATAATAATGTTGTTGGGGTACTTTTATGGTATATTGGAATATCTATATATTGGTCCATTGTGGTTTTAAATAATTATATGCTACTGGTAACCATGAAAAGTGATTCAAATATTTTGGAAAGCAGATGATATGTGTATAAGGAAGGGATAAAGAGAAAATAAAGGTTTGATAGTATTCATGAGCTCATGACTGATATAAGGACAATGTGAATCATAGTTTGAGTATATAGAAATTTTGGGATTTTGGTATGTGGATAGAGTTAAATTTTGAAAGAATTCATGTTTTCACTAAGGTTCTATGGTAATTAATGTTTCAAAATAATACATGATTAAGATATTCTAATATTTGGAATGTGACAAACAAGATATATCTTATGATATATAGGGGATAAATGATGGTATTCACGTGCTTGTTATTTGACCTTTAAAGTAATCATTTTCTTTACACTATGATATTGGAATGATATATTTTTTATAATCCTAAATATTGGAATGAATTATGTTGGACATCCAATAGTATTATTTAAGGATAGAATGTGTTTTTCAGTATTATTTCTGAAATGTTATAATTGTATAGTTTTAAAAAAAGGACAACCCATAGGACGAACAACAACTTGTCGCATCGGAGAAGGTTGCGGGAATCTTACCCACAACCGAAGTGTGATAGGTCTTTATCGCCTACCTCTGGCCTATAGAAGGTCCAGGGTTAGTATAAACATGTTTTAGTAAGCGGTATGATAGGTGAAGTATAAGTCCATTTTTGGAACCATATAAGATTAATCTCACCATAGATGGATTTATGTATATAACATTTGCTAACCTTGTGTGTGAGACAGATGGAATGATCTATTATTCTGTCGCATGATCTGCTATAACTTTGAAAAAGACAAATTCAACTTCATTTCATTATGAGGTGAAGTGGAAATTTTTCGAGGCACGAGCTACGGTAATATTGTACCAAAATCAAGTAAGTATTTCATTTAATTAAAAAATCTTCAACATTTGGGAAATGATCTTGAGAACCAAAAATTGTTTCCTAGTGCCCTCATATCTGATGTATCTGATGGTACCTTAGATCGTCACAAATTTATGGCTTTGTGATTGCTAGATTCTGCATAGCCATGTCCTCTACCAATCATCATCAGAAGTTGATGGTTATGTTTCTCTTCCATATCCAAATTTTCACCTATGTTCTCCTATGTGGAAACTCAGTGATGAGTTAATTTGGGTAACATTTCATACATTAGTTTTTAAAATTAAGTTTTAGTATTCCTTTTTACGATGTGGGTTTCTATGAAAGAAACATTCAAGTAGTAAACTATTTATAACCCCGATTAATTTCGAGGGAGAAATTCATTTTAAGGGGGGGAGAATGTAACACGCCGATATTTTATGAGAAGTTTTCTTTTTAATTTATTTGATGTCTTGTGTTTTATGCTACACCAAGATTATCTTGTGCTATATGCAACACCGTATTAGCTTGTAGTATACGGAACACTATTCTTGGATCGTGTTACACAATATTTCAAGTTCGAAACATTGAGTGTATATATATATATATATTCAATATATAAATGAAATATGGTTGAATTATATTATACACAACAACAAAGGAATCTTTCACTACACGCAACCCTGACTTGGGTTTCTTTACATGTAATTGCGACTTTCCACGATAGTGTGTGTTGTACGCAACACTGAGTTTCACTAAACAACGCTATGTTATTAAAATATTATATAAACTAGCTGTTACGAATTAAAATACCCACTTTTTTAAATTTTATCTTTCAAAATGGACATAATACTTATATAAGTTTGATTTAATTCATTGGATTCATTTTACAATAATTTTAGATATAAAACAATTTTATTGAACTTTTCGCCGTCTTTTACCCACCTCCTAAGAGGATTTGCAATTGTACATCAAACTTAATTTTACCGCTTTTGTGAGTTGAATTTCAAAAATCTGAGAGATACAGTCAATCTAATGGATTAAAATGTGGTTCAATAAGATAAAAAATTTTTTTGGTGAAGAGTAACTTTTTACTTTTATTTACCACGGTTAAAAGTAAATAGGGTAATTAAGGGTAAAAATGGTATTATTATTACCCTAAAACATGTAATAATTCTGTTGTATAAGTGTAATTCAACAAAAACTAACCTTAGGAATAAAATATTACCCTTTAGGTCCACATGGATTAGATTAGGACACTTATTATTTTTTATTTAAAGAATAGTTAAAAGAGTTAAAACCAATGTTTAATGACTAAAACATTTTTAATATAGGGTTAAATATAAGATAAATTTGACTATAAATATTCATTAGAAATATAAAATGATTTAATAAAAATGGTAGTTTATTTATAATTTTGAGACTTTAAATAATTTAATTTATTTATGGAAAAATGATGATACAGTAATTACCTTATTAATGAAATATTAACATAATTGATGTTATAAATACCCAAATAAATGTAATTTTATACTTTTTATGAATTACACTAATTTTATAGGTTAATATTACATGTATTGTTGATTTAATTATCTTTTTTCGAACTAATCATGCTGTTATGATTTTCACTAAAAGTAATTACCAAATGGTGTCAAAATTGACATAAAATAGTTTTTAAAACAAATATTATATAATTAATTGTTATTTTTTTTCTAAAATATATGGTTCGGAAAAATGACATAGATAAGGTTATATATATTAATAAAGAACCACTTGCGGTTCATTTGTCTTGTTATCATAAGTTTATTAACCATATAGTGTAAGAAAATAAGAAGACACGGTATAGGTTAAATTATTTAACTTTTAATTAAATATAAATGATATGGTTAAAATTGTAACCTAAACTTGTATAAAACCTATTGGATGAGAATATTTAGACCCATCCCCACTTTATCTTATAAATAAATCAATTTGGAGCTATTATAAACAGAATATGACTTTATTATAAAATAATATTTTATGTTTTTCCTAAGGTGCCCCTCTCCTCCCTTGTAAAAGGGAACCTCCTCCCTCTTCACTTTACACAATTTTGAGATTTCAATCTCAGAAAATCCCTGTCCATTTACCTTGTCAACTTCACTAGAAACATTATAGTGGTTCTGGTTTCCTCAAAATACCAACTCTAGTGCCTTAACAAGAAGCTTAAAAGAGGTGTGTCAAAGAAGAGGTAATCTCTTCTACGGATTCTTTCAAGTTTTATTTCTTCTTAGAATTCTTCTTCTTTACTTATTTCATTATAAAGTAATAACATTAGTATCCCTAATATAATGATATATTATTATAAATATGAAACAACCCCATTTCACCTTCTATACATCCTACGAAAAATGATATCACCGCAAGTGCGTACGTACGGAATACAGTCTCCACACCGTGGTGTAATCTGTTTTTCCACCACCACATTAATTGGATGGGTATAATGGTGTGAAGAATAACTATTATAACATCATACTTAATCTGTGTTATTATATCATCCACTCTAATTCAATTCAATAATTATGGGAATGATATCATCGCTCATGCGTACGTACGTATTACCGTCTCCACGACGCGATGAGATTCATTCTCTATGTTAACCATTCAAGAATGATTATAAAGTATATATAATGAATAATAATGAAATATATGACATGATAAAGATAATGGATTTATGTATATATACATTTTATCTACATAATTCCATTAAAGTCAATAAGGAAATGAAAACAACGTTCATTTGTGTGTACGACCTACCAACACCATGAATGGTGTATTTCATTTCATTCATCTATCTATTATATATATATATACTAAATATATATTATATATAAATCATTATTTACATTCTAGAATTAAGTAAATCATGATATAAGTAATAATAATATCAAGAACAACAAGTCCAAACACGTACGATAAATAATATGATTTTACCAAAAATGTTGTTTTAACATTGAATTTACAAAAGGATAGATAATATAAAGTCATAAGTGAACCATATATGATATCATAACAATGAATATGATTCTGTAATAAGTCAATGAAATTATTTAAATCATTATATAGGAGGTTTGGATATGTACGAACCATATCGGACCTAAGGTAAGGGATAGTTTCGCAATCGCATTTTTATCCGAGATTGCTTATATGTAAGTATTTACTGGGGTTATATTTTTTATCCATGACCATAAAAATGATTTTCATAAAGTTTTAAATATTCTTCAATTTATGTTTAAAGTCATGTTTACACCTCTTTCACTTTTACTTTGTATTATTGAAGAAATATTTCTTTTGTTAACCATACGTCGTACCTCTTGACTTTTTCGGAAAAAGTACGAGAATGTTTTTTACTTATACAGCATGAACGGATTTTTATAGTTTTATACTGACTTATTTTTATGAAGCTTACTCTAAAATATCTCATGACTATTTTAAAAAAAATCCTTTTTTTTAATTTCATGGAATTTTTTGAAAAGAAAATGATTTTGAATAGGGATATTTTCCTCAAGACTTCATTTCAAGTGTTTTATCAAAACCATTTTCCATCTAAGATGAAATTAATTCATATGTGTATATTTCAAGTATAATGTCTCTATGATTTACATGGTTTCACTTTTATAATTATTAAATGATATCCATTTGTATTATATGGATTATGTTATGATGGGATGATGTTTATGAAACCCATTTTATTCTTTGGGTTATGATGAATGATTTATGTTTATGTTGTGGCACATGTAATAATGATTTAATTATGAGATGGGTGGGTACTACATCTTCCCCCAATGCATTGTGTAAAGTTTTATATCTCATGATATTGACATGGCTGGAATGGTAAGTTAATCTAGTTCAATGATACAGGACAGGAACGGGGAGTGAACTCGACTCAGAAAGGGACTTTGTCCACTAAGATGGTCTTAGCAGCAATGCCTTGGCTACTATGGAAATCATACCATGTGATTAATGGTTTTCCACAATTAAATGTCTTATTCCCATACTATTTTATCATGATTGATGTTCCTTTGTGACCTAGGCCTTACGTACTACCAAGATTTATTTCAAAACTCAAGATTTTGATGTGTAAACTTTATGTTCATGTTTCGAAGTTCAAATGTATATGGTTTGCTTTATTTTTTCCATTCTTGCCCTTTCTGAGAATTTGAGCTCACTATCTATATGTTTTCTTTTCCCTAGGATATAAAGAAAGGTTTTAGGTAAGAAAAAAAGGGACGATCTATATGGGAGATGTTGAATATCTTTCACCATGATTAAAAGATTATGTTCCATGTTTCCAAAGACACTAAACTATTATGGTCCTTTGGTGTCTATTTTTTTATGTATTAAGTATTCCGGAAAAGTAATTTAATGTCCATGTATGTCAATATTGGGTCTCTACACTAAATATTTTCTATTTTATATTATCCTTATTTTAATTTTAATTTTTAACATAGTCATATAAATCAAATCAGTTCTTATTTTAGGATATTTTATGACACCAAATTCAATTTCATAGGTTCATTATAGATCCTCCTCATTTTTTTTCTTTAAATCCATTTATTTTCCATCAGATTCGACTTTCAATTTTAATGCATTATATATGTTTTATTACAAACATCACACATTATCTACAGTTTAGTAATTATTATGGGCTATATTTATTTTCAATTCCATTACCAATAGTAACTTTTACTCAATTTAGATGATATATTTTCTATCCATTTATATTACGTAATATTTCAGTTTTATAATTCTTAAATACAATATATCCCATATATTTCTAGGTATTCTACTAAAAATAAATTTTATTACAAATATTTTTAAATCTTATTAATATTCAGTCACTTTTGACATTCTCCATGAATACTCCAAACATTAATCTCATTTTCATTGATCTCATAATGTTTCCTTATTTAATATAGGAGAAACAATTTATCCTTTCATTTTATTTCATGTATGTAATATTATGATTTCAAAATTAATTATTACTATTTAAAAATATTTATATATTTTTAGTTTGGTAATATATGGTTCTAGGATTTTATTTTGAATCCACATGATGTTGTTTGTGTTTGTTAGAGTATAGTACTCAAGAGAGGGTGAATTGAGTATCTCTTCATAATTTCTATTTAAAATTTATTCTCAAAAGGGTTCCACAATAAAGATAAATATATCTCGGTTAATCAAGGTTATACTATAATGAAATTTTGACTGTTTAAATAACTTATTAGAAGATTGATTAATTCTCAATAATCATAATATTTGTTATTAACATTAATTTTGAAGTTATTATAATAAGGAAATTCAGTTATAAATTATTTCCAAGATTAACTATCAAAGTAAATTTAGTGAATTCTAAATTAAATAGTAAAACATGGAAGCTAAAATAGACATGACAACAAATATAAAACAGGTGGTTCAGTCTCAAGCTAAGAAATAATCCACTCCACTTGGTGATCACCTTCCACCTAGAATTTTATATAAATAAACTAGATACATATCCTATATTGGGATTTAAAATAGTACACAAGACTGTCTAGGTTACATGACCGCTTCCACAATTTTTTGTGTGTATGAACTAATAGGTTACACACAACCTCTTCCACACTTATCCTTGGGAATAAACAGGTGTAAAAAGATATACGATAAAGGATGTCGTGTATCCTTCAGTTTGATGCAAGAGATGGTGCATGTTTAATACAGACACACAATGATGAAAAGATAATTTAAATAATATACAATAGAGAAAAAATGATGATATAGGGTTAGAAGAGAACTGAGTGTTAGTCTATGAAGATTTGGAATTTTGAGATGAAACAGATGTAGAAGTTGAGTCCTCCCGTGGAAACAGAGTATCGTAAGTCAACTAGATCTGACTCATATTCTTCATGGTATTATTAATGTGAATATGTGCTCAACTTTTATGATCTATGGTGTCCAGCTTGTTGATTCAATAATGCTTCATGTTTTCTTTAGGAATTTTGGCTTGCATGTGTCGCTTCTTGTTTTTAGGAATGCTCGTGTGTACTTTTTTATTACGCTCTCTCTTGTTTCTGGGATGCCCTTCTCTTTTATTAGTGAAGTTCATGTGTTGGAGCCAACATGATGCTTGTATTCTCACCTCGTACCTCATACTGTTAGATGATAATTCTACAAAGAAACCTAAATTATGTCTGTGCGTTCAAAAGTTTCAAATTTGACTGTTAGAAATTAAATGAAAAAACGAAAAAACAGATTTAGAAACGGTGTCACAGTTTTTCTGTAAATAGTGTCTCAATGAAATGGTGCCTCCTTGAAATGATTTCATCTTATTTGTCATTGAGTGGTGAGATAGCTATGATAGAATAGTCATATAGATATCAGGAACCGGTAGCATAGATGTGGTGTTAAGATCACAGTGTCTGGTCACGGTGCCTTGATGGTCACAGTGTCTGGAATTTTATGGTTCCTAGATGGTTACGGTGTCTGGGTGGTTTTGCTGTCTGGATGGTCACTTTGTCTGTATGGTTATTGTGTCTAGATAGTCACAGTGTCTAGATGGTCATGGTGTCTATAGGGTTACAGTGTCTGGATCATTACGGTGTCGGGATGGTAATGGTGGATGTTTGATTACAATGTCTATATGGTTACAATGTCTGGATGGTTACGGTGTCAGGATGGTGAAAGTGTCTGGATTGTCAGAGTGTATGAATGGTGATGATGTTTGGATAGTTACGGTGTTTGGATGGTCACGATATCTGAATGGTTACCATGTCTGGATAGTGATGGTGTTTGGATGGACACAATGTCTGAATGTTTATGGTTCCTGGATGGTTACGGTGTTTTGATGATGATGGTGTCTGGAGGGTTATAGTGCTTGTATGGTCATGGTGCCTGGATGGTTACATTGTCTGGATGGTTAAATTGTTTTCATGGTCACAGTGTCTGGATCCTTTTCCAGAAAAGAACAACCAGTGGTAGAATCACAGTTTTTCAGACATAGTCCAATATCTACATACAAACTTAAATAGTGATATTCATAAAATGGTTTAGACTTACTCATTTATCAAAGAAATCATTATTAAGTGAATTAATAATAGTGTAAAATAATTAAAAATAATGTATAGAAATTAAGATCTTGGATATGTTTATTTGAAACATAAAGATACTAGTCATATGTGCATATGATTTGAGATAGATTACATAGGATTAATAGGATTTATAGAATATATATGATTTCTGATCATTAAAACATGAGTAATACATGAGGAGTCCGACAATCTCTCCCTTTTGATGATCACAAATCATGTGAGTGAGATATTTGTTCTAAGTTAATGTGTCTCTTCTTTAATGTGCATTTAGTGCATAGAGAATATAGATTTCTCCCCATTTGGGATTATCAAAATGAGTAAAATAAAAAATAGAGAATAAACGAGCACAATTCATTAGATTGATAAAAAATAGCAGTACAAGAAGTAAGAAACAAGACTACATAAAAAAACACAATCATAAAATAGTAATCATTGTTCGTCAGCATCGTCTTCTCTTCTCCATTCCCTTGGTAGCAACATCAGAATTAGAAGCCATAGGAGTATAGGTTAAAGTAGAAGAAGGGAGTGAACCAGTGGACAGAAAAGGTAAAGGGAGTCCTTCAAAAACAGAGGGGGCTAAGGTAGGTGCAGTAGAGGACCGAGGAAACTGTTGATCAGGGATTACAGGCCTGATCTAACTCAGGTCCAGACTAATAAACATATATGTGGAGGCTAGGGTAGAGTATGAGAAGGTAGGAAAACCATATCTTAGAGGTGCAGTGGCAGGAGCGACAATGGAAATACTCTAAACATAATGATAAGGCCTTAAAATCATGATAAAATCTGTAATTATTTCACCACCATACTACATAGCTTTCTCAAAGTCATCCTTTTTCTCTCTAAACATATCCAACAAAGGTGTAAAATCCTTGAGCTTTGGGACTTTTGTTTTGAAATATTGAGTTACAGAAGGGATCCTTAGATTCTCCACAAGATACATGAACTGGTTTGTCATGTCATTCTTAGAGAAGATCCGATTGATGTAGTTTTCCACTTTATTAGAAATTTCTTGCAGAGCATCACTAGAAATCATAGAATGGATACACACCAAATGAAGAACTCTATCAATGTTATTGATTACTTCAGATAGATATTCTTTATGAAAGCTACTAAGCACAGCCAGAAGTTCTTCTTTGACAACTATGTGGAGAAGATCACTATATAAAAAAGGTTGAGAGGATTGTCCACTAGTATATGAAGTAGTGACAGTCGAGGTAAGAGAATTTATTTGACTTTGAACATTATAGAGGCAGCCCTTATACACCTCAGTTAACTTGTTAAGTCCAATAACAAGATCAAGCATCTCTTGAAAAATATTCTTGTTTCTTTCTACTACTTTGTCAGCTAAAGAGGTTAGATGAGGTTAATAAGTGAGGCTACATCCTAAGAGGTCTGAGTGGAAATATCCTCAATAGGATGAGAAGAAGTTTCTAGTTTTAAGGTTATCACTCTCTACATTTCTTTTACTATACCACTTAGAGTTTTACTTCGTCACTAAGTAGTTTATTCTCAACACTGACTTCATGAATCTCATGAAGCATATTAGGTTGAATCTTCTATATGACTTTCTCTAATAAAAGTGAATAATAACTTTTAGTCAAATTGGTTACAGGATCTAGTTGGGTATTCATGAGTTTCTTAACTCCCGCCAAATGAGTGGCTCCAAAAGCTTTCAGATCATCCTAATTCACCAAGCTTAGAGATTATTATGCAGGGTTAGAAATAAGAGATGAGAGAGGCTTAGGTTCCATTATAGGGACAAAATCAGAAACTGATTTCAACTAAAACATAGGATATAGATCATGTCCTTTGACTGAGATTTCCTGTGAATTATTCACATCAAAATAACTAGGAAATCTAAACCATGTACCCAATGAGATTGGATCAACTAGATTAAGAACCTCAACAGCTTATAGATTGGGGGGATGCTCCCCCTGAATAGGTGCATCTTTCTCAAGACTGAGTTATTTGGATACTTAATCTATCTCCATGATCTCATTTATAATTTCCCCATCCATTTCCATTAGATCAAACTGAAAGGCTTGATCCATTCTCTCTTCAGCAGAAGGCATAACTTCAGGAAGATCTTATTCCTCAAGGAGTTTCTCAAGGGAAGCATCTGGCACAAAAAAATATCTTCTCCTATATGCTTGTCTGCATCACTCTTTCTAATTTCCTTAGCAACAGATTATCCTTTGGAAGAAAGTTATTCTACAAGAGAAACAACTTTTTTAGAAAAAGGCACCTCCTTTTCAATTAATACTTTAGGATAAGATTTAGTATCTTCCTCAACCAGAGTAGTTTCTTTTGAAGGTATAGTAGCCTCTTCCTCTTCTTCAACATCAGAATACTCAAAAATCTCATCCTGTTTCAAACCAGGATTAGAGACATCATTAGGCCTTGAAGGGTGTTTCACTATGTTAAACTTTTTATAAACTCTATCATTATTTTCCACCCAATCTTTCCTCCATGAATTCTAATTAATTTTCAATTTCTATACAATAACGTTTTAAATATAGAACTCATAATACTTGGTGTCTTCTTCATCTGGTCCAACCAATCCATTTTCATGAAGCATAGATGAGATAATCCTAGAATAAATCACAGAGGTTGACTTGGAGGTTTTTTTATCAACTCACTCATATAGTGTATAATATACTTTCAAAGGTTGGTCTTATGACAATTTTTCAAGAAATATATCAAAAATACATCTTGATACCTGATTACTACAAAAACAATGATTTTGAGGCTAACTAAATTCTAAATGAACATAAATAAGAGTCTAGATTCCCCATCTATCTCAGTAGCTACGAATCTCCTCTAGGTTTCTTTTCCAATTTTACTTATCAAAGATTCTTCCAAAATAAATAACTCACTCTAAGGTGGATGACCTCTATGGAAGTCCTCACAAATACCCTCATGAGGTACCTTAAGGAATGTATCCCATAACCTCGAAGAAGAGGTACAAATATGACCATTGATCAAACCTCGCACAACATACCCGTCTTCTGAATCAAAAGAAAATTGAACATATTGATAAAACTGGGAAACCAGCGGTGGGTTTATAGGCCTATCCTCTTTAGTAAACCAATCTAGACCTCCTTGCTCTATTAACATTTTAATCACTAAATACTTACTTGATATAATCCACATAGGTCATATCTCCTTTTCAGGTACCACTACTCGATTTACTAGGTTCAGATTTAGAGGGCCCTTAGGTGATAATTTCGGTGTGATTTACAACTTCTCCTTTGAGCTGTGCTTCTCAAAAGTTGACGACTAAGGTCATTAAATCCTGGGAATTCACCAAAGGTTTGAGAGAGAGAGAAGGTTTGAAAGAGGAGTTATAGTTTGAGATAAGAGAATATAATAGGGCTTGATTGGAGGATGAGTGAAAATTATTTTATTTTATCATTTAGGGATATCAAGCATAGCGGGGTAAAAAGAGCGTGAAAGTAAAAAAATGAATTACTGTGATAGAAGTTATAATTTATAAATAAAACAATATATCATCTTTACAGTGAGACTGCAACAGTAATTCACAATGAGACAGTAACAGTCATTAACAGTGAGACAGTAACAGTGTGATTTCAAAAATGTGTGACTGTATTGTTTGAGACAGAATATGTCATACAGTAACCATGAAATAGTAACTAAGAGACCATAGACATGAAATAGTAATTCTTAAGACAGTAAGATTATATAACAGTTATAGTTAAATATTAATATCAAGAAAGTGACTTGTGAAACTGTAATGTGTGAAATAGTAAGATATGAAATTGTAATATAACTACTTATTATTTATCATACCCAATTAATTTATGGTTTAATCTATTTATTCTGAATTTAGTGGTTTGGGGAAGATATCAGCAAGATGATATTAAGTTCCAATGAATTCCAATGTGATATCACCTTTCTGATAATGATCTCTCAAAAGGTGATGTCTTACATCAATATGATCCATCCTAGAGTGTGAAACATGTTTTTTTGAGATATTAATAGCACATGTATTGTAAAAATTTATAGGTACATGCATGAATTGATATCCATAATCTAGTGATGTGTGTTTCATCCCCAAAATATTTTCATAATAACTGCCAGCTGCTATGTATTCAGATTCTGAAGTAGAAAATGCAACAGAGTTTTGTTTCTTACTACACCATGATACTAGTGACTTGCAAAAAAGTTACATGTTCCAGAGGTGATTTTTCTATCTAGTTTAAAACCACTGAAGTCAGCATCATAATAGCTTTCTAACTCAATTAAGTTTCCTCTGTGATAGAACAGTCTTAGATTGGGTGTATGCTTGAGGTATTTGAAAATTCCCTAAACAATATTTAAATGAGATTCCATAAGATTTTATAGAAAACAAGCACACATACACACGCTAATCATAATGTCATGTTAACTAGTTGTCAATTAAGGAAAACTTCCAATCATTCCTCTATAAGTGGTTTGATCAACTGATTTTCCATTTTCATCATGATCCAACTTACAAGTAGTACTCATTGGAGTCTTACTACTCTTTGTGTTTTCCAATCCAAAAAGTTTTATAAGGTCCATATTATATTTACGTTGATTTAAAATAATACAATAATTATTATAAATGAATTTAAATCCAAGAATAAATTTGAGTTCACCCATTAAACTCATTTCAAATTCTTTTTGAATCATTTTAGAAAAATCAATACATAATAATTTTTTTTGAAGATCGAAAGATAATATCATCTACATAGATTTGAACAAATAAAACATCATTGAAAATTTGTTTTATAAAAAGGGTAGAATCAACTATTCCTTTTTTAAAACCTTTGGAAAAAAGTACTTCATCTATCCTACCAAGCTCTTGGAGCTTGTTTTAAACCATATAAAGCTTTTGATAACTCAAAAATATCATCTGGAAAATGAGGGTTTATAAAATAAGGGGGTTGATCAACAAAGACATCCTCGGCTATATACCCATTTATAAATGCACTTTTGACATCTATTTGATATAGTTTTAAATTCAGATGTGCTACATAATTAAGAATAATTCTGATGGCTTCATGTCCGGCTACTGGTGTAAAGGTCAATTCATAGTCAATTCCTTCTTCTTGACTATGGCCTTGTGCAACCAATCTATCCTTGCTTCTAACTGTATTACCAGATTCATCTAACTTATTTCTAAATACCCATTTAGTTTCTATGGTGAATATGTCTTTGGGTCATTTAACAAGTTTCCAAACATTCTTTCTTTCAAACTGATTATGTTCTTCTTGAATTTCCATCACACAAAATTCATCTTTGATAGCATCATCAATGTTTTTAGGTTGAAGTTGCGACAAGAATACATGATGTTCAACCTGATTTATAAGATAATATCTAGTTTGAGTTCATTATTTATGTCCCCTACAACAATATCTAAAGGATGGTTCTTAAGACTTCTAACAGCTCTAAAAAAATATGGACTGGTGATTTAAGGTTCTTCTACAGGATTAGTTTCATTATGACTAGAATCTAAAAAATTTCTAGAACTATGAGTTTTCACAGATTCCTTTACTGGATTGTTTGGTGATTTTGAGTTAATGCCTGGATTTGAGACATTATCTTCCATGTTCTCTAGAGTGTTCTTAATCTCATGTGGATCAGTTTCATCAAATTTGACTTGGATATATTCTTCTCTACATTTATTTCATTTATTAAACACTCTATAGGATTTACAAGAAATTGAATATCCTAATAATATTTTTTCATCACTCTTGGATGCAAATTTTTCAAGATTGTCTTTAGTATTAGGGATATATACTTTGCAACTGAATACTTTGAATTAGCCTACCTTGATTTTTATATTGTTCTACTACTCATATAGAGTTATTTTAAGGATAGGTCGAATCGATAATCTATTGATAATATAGCATGTTGTATTTACAACTTCAACCCAATAGTAAAAAGGTAAGACATATTCACTGAGCACGGTTCTATAAATATTTTACAGGGTTCTATTTCTTCTTTCTACAACTTCATTCTGTTGTGGTGTTCTAAGGGAAGATAAATTATGACTATAGCCATTTTCTGAGCAAACATATTCAAACTCATGATTTTCAAAATAATATCCATGATATCTTCTTAAGGATTTAACAATATGTCCACTAATATTTTCAACAGTTTTGGCATATTTGGTAAAATGAGAGCAGGCTTCACTTCGGTGATCCAAAAAGAAGGTCCAAGTATATCTAGAAAAGTAATCTACCGGAATATAAACATAGTTATTCCCATTTAAACTAGAAACTCTAGATGTTCCAAACAAGTCTATGTGAGCCAATTCAAGAGGTTGAGAAGTTGAAACTTCTTTCTTTGGTTTGAAGGAAATCTTGTGTAGCTTTCCTTTTTGACAAGGATTACCCACATTATCATTTGGAAACTAATGTTTGGGTAGGTCTTTGACTAAGATTTTTCTAGTTAACTTTCTAATGGAGTGAGTGTTACAGTGTTTTAGTCTCCTAGGCCAATGCTAGGACTCTTTGTGAAACACACTTAAACATGAATCATTTTGAGAAGCTAAAGAAAGTGTGTTAACAGAATATACGTTTTATTTATCAATGAATAAAATACTAATTCATCATTACAATTAAAAACATTACATGAATCGTTTTCTAATTTAACATGAAATCCAACATCACATAACTGTGAGATAGTAAGATGATTATATATCAATCGATCAAAAAACAGTACTTTAGAAATCAAACCTGAGTTAATGTTACCAATTTGGCCAAGGCTAATAATCATTCCTTTTTCATTTTCACCAAAGGTTACATGTCCCCCATCAATTTTTATTAAATTCTTGAATCATGATTAGTCATTGGTCATGTGTCTTGAACAACCATTGTCTAAGTACCATAAACATTAACACAAACTCTTTAAGTAGATTTCCTACAAAATAGTAAAACAAAAACAAATTTTGGTACCCACACTTGTTTGGGTCCAGTAATATTAGTGACCAGTGCCTTAGGAACCCATAATTGCATCATAGGTTTCCAATAAGCATTTTGTATTTTTTTTTAAATAAACATTGTTTGGTCTTGAGAATCTTGAAATAGTAGAGACAAGTAAAAACTCAAGCTAGATGAATGTTTTCCCGAACCTAGAGTAAAGATTTATCTCTTATATTTAGAAACAAAATTAGTTCTTCTAAAATTTATTTTACCAGGTTGATAGCCAATGCCGGTAGTATATTTAGGAGAAATATGTTTACCTATAATTTGTACCAAGTTATCCGGACCATTATTAAAACTTTCAAGATCTAATTTTAATTCCACATTAGATAGCTTTATTTAATTATTCTCTTTATGTAATTGATAATTTTTCTCCCATTCTATAGTGAGTTCAGTTTTAACTATTGAGGTAAGAGAATTTTTTTTCTTTAAAGACATATATTTATATTTTAGTTCATTTCATGTCTCTCCACGCATGCTACAGTATTAAAATATTTATTTATTAGACCTATTTTTAAAGTCACTATCATCTCCAGAATGATCATAATTGTGTACAGGAGATTCTAGTGTTAACTCAGATGTGTTTTTCAAAAAAACATATTGGCTTTGTTTTCATGTTCATCATGTGATGATTCTATGTCACTTGAACTGTCCTCAGAAGCACTCCGTGTTTCATTCATTTCCTTTTTTTACTTTCTATCTTTGTCCTCATATTTCTTTTTGTACATGAGCTTGGTACAATCAGCCTTGATATGTCCTTTTCTTTTACATTCATAGCATAAATTCTCATTATACTTTTCACTTTTTATCCAATCTTTCTTCTGACTTCCTTTTTGTTCATATCTTCCCTTGAGGTTATTCTTTCTGAAAAAATTCTTCTTCTTATAAAATACCTTAAACCTTATGAATAGTTGAGTCATATCCTCATTACTTTCAGGTGATGATTGTTCATTTCTAGAACATTCGATAGAAACTTCCAATTTCCCCCATGTCTTTGTGTTTAGAGGTGATGGTCGTGAACGTAACTGATTTTCTTTTTGGTTCGCCTTCTTATTCCTTGTTGACTTTAAACTCAACTCTATACATCATCAGTTTTCCAATGAGTTGTTTTATAGGTCGCATGATGATGTTGCATGATTCTCTGATAGAGACAGAGGTTCCTCTCCATCTATCAGGTAGGTATCTAAGTATCCTCATAATCTGTTCTTTGGCGGTGACTTATCTTCCAAAAGAAATAATTGTGTTGAAAATTTGGTTGAACCTGAGATACATGTCATAAATAGGCTCATGAGGTTTCATTTTAAAGTTATCATATTTAATATTATATGTATTGAGTCTCATTTATTTTACACTATAAGTTTATTCTTGTGAAATAGATAAAGTGTCCCAAATTTCATGGTCAGTTTTACATGTATAGATTCTATTAAATTCTGAATCTCCTAAAGAGCAGTACAAAGCATTCATAGCATTGAAATTATTAATGTAGGAAGTTTTGGTAGGTTCATCCCATGTGATTCTATCAGTAGTAGTTATATTATATTCATCTATAATTGGAGACCAGATTTCAAAGCTCATACTTTCTAAATAAATTTTAATTTTAATTTTCCATTGAGAATAATTGGTTTCATTAAATAATAGTGGTCTATTGGTTGCATAACCTTCTAATATGTTATACATAGTACAGAAATACTTCAAAATATCTATAAATTTTGAATTAACATAATTTTTTAGATATTAAGTACAACTACAATCACAGTTTAATAGGGTTAAAAATGGTAGCATTAGAAACAACCCTCTGATACCAAATGTTGGTCGGGGTAGAGTACTCAAGAGGGTGTTAATTGAGTATCTATTCAAAAATTTTGTTTAAAAAGTATTCATAAATGGGTTCCCTGATAATGTTAAATACATCCCAGTTAATCAAGGTTATACTGTTATGAAAGTTCGATGGTTTAAATAACTTCTTAGAAGATAAATTAATTCTCAGTAATCTTAATATTTGTTATTAACATTACTTTTGATGCTATTATAATAAGTCAATACAATTATAACTTCTTTCCAAGATTAACTATCAAATTAAATTCCTTGAATTCTGAATTAAATAGTAAAATAGAGACAACTAAAATAGACAGCATAGTAGATATAAAACAAGTTGTTTAGTCTCAAGCTGAGACCTAATCCACTCCACTTGGTAATCACCTTCCACTAAGCAGTTTATATAAATAAACTAGATAAATAGCATGTATCAGGATTTACAATAGTACACAATACTATCTATGTCACGTGATTTCTTCCATAGTTCTTCATGGGTATGAACTAATAGGTTACACACAACCTCTTCCATATTTATCCACGGGAATACATAGGTGTAAAAAGATATAATAGAATGGATATCTTGTAACCTTTAGTTTGATGCAGGAGACAATTCCTCTTTGATATAGACCCACACACTGCTCGAAATATAAGAAAAATAATACACAACAAAGAATAAATAATGAGATAGGGTTAGAAGTACTCTGAGCATTAGTATATGCATCTATGGACGTCTGAGATGAAACAGGTATAGAAGTTGAGTCCTCTTGTGGAAAACAGAGTATCATAAGTCAACTAGATCTGTCTTATATTATTCATGGTATGTTCAATGAAAATATGTTCTTGATGATTCTAATTTGTGGTTTCCATATTATTGATTCAAGAATGCATTGTGTTTTCATCAAGAATTTTGAGTTTCATGTGTCACTTCTTGTTTTCAAGAAAGCTTGTGTGTACTTCGTTATTATGCTCTCTCTTGTTTCTGGTCCTCACTTCTCTTTTATTCTTTTAGTTCATGTGTTTTATCCGAAAGGATGCATATATTCTATACCTCATACCTCATACATTCATATGATATGTCTACAATGAAACATTAATTATGTCATTGCATTTAAAATCTTCAAATAGGAAAGTTAGAAATTAAATGAAAAAATGACAGAACATATTTAGAAACAGTGTCACTATTGGTCTGTAAATGGTGTCTCCATGAAATGGTGTCTCTTTATTGGTCATTGATAATTGAGAAAATTATGATGGCATAGTCGTATAGAGATTGGGAACTAGTATAATAGATGCGGTGTTATGATCACCGTGTCTAGTCATGGTGTCTGGATGGTCACAGTGTCTGGATGGTTATGGTGTCTGGATGGTTACAGTGTATGGATAGTTATGGTGTCTGGATAGTCATGGTGTATGGATGGATACTATGTTAGGATGGTCACTGTGATAGGATGGATATGGTGTCTAGATGGTCAATGTATCTAGATGGTTATGGTGTCTGAATGTTTACAGTATCTAGATGGTAGTGGTGTCTGGGTGTTTACGGTGTCCGGATAGTCATAGTGTTTGGATGGATATGGTGTCTGGATGGTCATGGTGTTTAGATATTTATGGTGTCTGGATGGTTATAGTGTCTTGATTTTCACCAGGTTTGGATGGTTATGGAGTTTGGATGGTTACAGTGTATGTATGGTTATGATGTCTGGATGGTTATGGTGTTTGGATGGTCACAATGTCTAAATGGTTATGGTGTTTGGATGGATACGGAATCTGGATGGCCATAGTGTCTGGATCCTCGCTAGAAAACAACCACAAGTGGAAAACTCGTGGTTTCTTAGGCTAAGTCAAATATCTATATACAGACTTAAACAATGATATTCATAAAATGGTTTAGACTTTGTTATCTATCAAAGAAAACATTATGTAGTGAATTAAATATTGTTTATAGTAATGAAACTTAATGTATACAAATTAAGATCTTAGAAAGGTTTATTTAAAGCATAAAGATACTAATCATCTGTACATATTATTTGAGATAGATTACAAAGGATAAACTGGATTTACAGAATATATAGGATTTGTTATCATTAAAACATGATTAATACATGAGGAGTCCAACACTTTTAACTTATTATATTTTCATTTTTGAAGAAGTTATGTGGGGTTTAATTGATGATTCAATTGAATTTCATAGTTAGATACTTTGAAGTATGTTTCAAGTGTGTCTTGAGTGTCTATATATATTTCATTCCTATAATGAATCAAAATTTTAATTTCATATTATTTATAATTTTTTTATTGGAGTTCATTGGTGAATATATTTTTTAATTCATCTATTGAGATAATTTTTTTAAATAATGTTCTAAATATATATTTTAAATAATTCCATTTAATTACAAATGAATGTTAATGTAAATTTATTTAACTCACTTGAATGGGTAAATTCATATGTTTTCCATTTAATATTGGGATTTGTTAATTTATATCTGTGCATTTAGTTATTTATTATTTAGAAAAGGATTTTTTAAAATTTTATTTACAAATAATCTCAATGCTTCTAATTTTTATTTAGAAAGGATATATTTATAGTGATATCATTATTTCATAGTGATGATTTCCACAATTATTATAGTTTATTGTGGGTCTGAAATGAAATTATTAAAAACACATGATTTTCTTATAATGATTCTTAATTATATTGAAAATGCCTTCTTCTTTTTTTCTAACTATGGATTTTTTTAAACATTTTATATTTATTAATGACATTTAGAAGTAATATTGTATTGTGATTAAATAAATATTATCTTTATTTATTGAAAAATTTAAAAGATTAATATATATATATTTATATATATATATATAGCACAATCTAATATAGTTAAATATATTAGTTTTTTTATAAAAATCAATTATATCACAATCTACAGTAAAAAAATTATTTTATTTTTTTGATTATGTTTTAAGTATTTATGTTTTAGATACAATTCATTTATCTTGTGAAATTTTTTAACTATTATATATATTTATTATTTAATTATTATATTTAAATTAATCAAATAAATCATAAATAGATGGATTAGTATTTTTGATGAACTAACACAAGTTATCCCTCAATCATATGCCCGATATGGCCTTTGACATTATTGTGTCATATTATTGATCACCCTAGGATGACAATAAGAACTCATGAATTGTATTTAATAAATTGGGAATGATTTAACTTAAGAAAAAATTATACAAAAATTGATAATTACATAAATAATTGATCATGTATAATATTTATGATGAACAATCATGAATAATCAAATAATAAAATGTAAAAAAATTAGTGAAATAATTTATATAATATAGAACCATAAATTTAATTAAACATAAAATAATTTTTCTCATTATCCTAGTTCCCTAACCTATATTCAAATATAAGGCATTTTCCAACCTCCAAATACATAATGCTCAACCCATAATTAAAACTTAAAGTAAGAGAATGCATACTTGACATATGTGATAAAAACATATAATGAAAATTAATAATAATAATAATACAATGACTAATCTCCATGGGACTGCATGAATCACTCTAAAAACTAAAAACATTAATCATCTAAATTTGAATCCATATGATGATCTAGAAAATGGAACTAAAATATATAATTATATGACAGTATAACAATTCCTAGTTGGCCTCCACCAACATTGGCTCTTGATTACCACTTTAAAGAAATTCATACTAATTTGAAAATATAATGAGAAAATAGAGTTTTGACTTATTATATATAATTAAATATCATTTTCTTTTAAATGAAAACACTACCATTGTAAACATTAAATAATCATATTTTAATGTAATTAAGAATCACATTTTAGAACATCTTTTAAAACCCATTTAATAAAAATCTATTTTTCCTTGAATTTTTATGTTATAAATAGGTGAGAGAGGAAAACAAAACGATTTTGAAATTGATAAAAGTAATGGAACAACATGATTTTAACTATTATAAAATAAAACCAGAAAGTGATCTAAACTATTTATAATGAAATCATGAACTGTAAATAAAATTGGCATTTAAAAAACATGAACCTTAGGGAGAAACCCATGGTCATATTTCTTTAGGGGGAACTCTAGTTCCTCATATCAAACTAATTATATAATTTAGTACAAATACAATGTTATTTCTAACAACTATTTAAAACACATATTTGTCTAAGAGAGAAGTATCCATAATCCATGAAACCATTTACCAAAATCCACTAAGGACTACATCTCTTATCCTAGTGGTGTGTTGTATCCCCACCATGATACCACATCATTTTTCTATGTTTTTTATATTTAGTAAAGGTGTATTACCCAAATTGATATTTAAAATTTCTTTTCCCTTTGTATAACTAGCTTCCAATGTTACTCACCAATTTCAATGAAGTTACATTACATTTAAAAACATAATTATGTATTTTAACAAACCATCCCAAGAAATTATAATAATCCAACATTGTGAACCTCTTTAAAGAATTTTATTTGTAAATACAAATTGAAATTTTTTAATCCTCCTAGGATATATTTAATAAAGAATAAAAATAAACATATACTTCCTCAATTAACTTTAAAAAAACTTTTTAATATATATCAAGAGAATTGAATCATGGTAATATGGAATTTACAATTTATTTTATAAATTAATTTATAAAATTGTTTAAATTCAATGTTTTTGTATTAGATATAAATTCCCATGGTTTTCCCCTTTTTTATTCCCATGTAAAATATACACACACACTCACAAACACACACACATAGACATACACACACACACAAATATATATATATATATATATATATCCTTGTGTAAATTCAAATATCCTTAGGTTAATTTTTATATTTATTAATTAATAAATGCATATATATGTGCATAACCCCCGTGAATATCCAATGGATTTGTAAACCTTATATTTTAATTCAAAATAAATTATTTAAATTTTTTATTAATTTTTGGAATTTAATTATATTCCTAAATTTTGGAAAAAATTATGGGAAAAATTTATAATTTATCAAAAAACAAGGATATACCTTCTAATATTAAATGATACATATATAAAAGACATTTAAAAATTTATCAATCAAAGGATGTGAATGATTATAGAAAAGTATATTTTAATCCAATATCAAAATACAAGGACTATTCAATTTTTTTGAGCCATGTGGAAATACAATTTCACCTTTATAAATCCCATGAAAAATTATAATACCATCATTAAAAACTAAAAACATAATTTTAAAACACCAAAAATTAAAGGATATCAAATTAAAATACCAAGCATGGGGAAAACATACCTAGAAAATGAATAGTTGATTGATACCCCTTATAAATAAGAATATAAACACCCTAATAAGATTTTATACACCCCATGAATAAAAAATATATAGTAGTTGAACCCATTCAGAGTTTGTTCTAGATCATACCACAGTGATGGAATAGAGACAACAACCAGAAAAAAGTATAATAAGGAAAAGGATAAAATAATAACTAACATATACCAATCACACTCTAAATTGGAGGAAAATTTAGAGATAGAAGCGATATGTAGTAAGAGGTCATAAAAAATAAGAATTATCACATGGTGATTCACTAATCATGTGTACCCTTATACCACTGCGTTAATCTAATTTTCAATTTTTAATTCCAAATATTATGAAATATTCACATTACATTTTGTTTAAAAAGTTAATATTTAACATTATTACAAAGATAAATTATATTTTTTTATATTTAAATATTATGTGGAGTTGAATTGGATATCTCATGATAAAATTAGGGAAAATGGGAAAATTTTGTAGTGCTTCCCAAGCACACCTGTGGAATTAAATTTAAATTGTGGCTAATTTTTATATTCTCATGGGATAACATTCAATGTGATATTGGAAAACAATGTGGGATAAAAATTTTAGGGATGACTAGGTATCCCAATTTATCAATTTTTTTACCCAAATTCACTATTAGTGAAAGGAATATTAACTGTTAAAATTCTCGGGGTCACATTTATAATTCGACAATATATTAGGTTATATTCCTCCAAAAGAAGTGAATTTTTTTATTGAGATAGTTAATAGGTGGGGGATTTCATTTGTGTGTTTCCAAAAGTGAGAAAAACATTTCTACATTAACAAATCCATGATCTAAATGGTCTCACAAATTTAGAGCTCCCAAAACCACCTTTAACATTGATTATAAATTTGAACCTTGGGAACTCCATTTACAAGTTTAAACAGTGATCAAGGTTTTAATAATTATGATATGATACATTTGTTTCACCTATTTAAAGATATTTAGTACCTTATCCCAATATAGAGATCATGTATTAAGTTAGATATCTACATGTTCTTCCACCTCTTATTTATATCGGGATAAAATGTGGTCGATCATTGTGCGGTATATAGAAATATGGAAAGGGAGTCCAGACATATTAACTACTACTCAATTAAATATAATTATAATTTGGAAAAAAATTATTTGGTTATAAAATATCATGTTTTAACTATGAATTCATTGTTTCAGTGTGATTAATTGAAGAAAATTTTTTTCATAACTATTTGGGTTTAGATTTTATGTGGGAATATTATGTTATTCCAATTGTACATAACAAGAATAATTTTTTCTCTCAAACATAATTCTTATTTTATTATTCATTAGAAGCTCTAATTTATTTATTATGTTCCAAAATTTTGTAAAATAATTTCTGTTTTAATTATTATTTATTGTTAAATATTTTTAATTGCAAAACAAGGTAATAAAGATCATAGTTACCCTCAACCATATAATTTCATTAAAAAATTTAATTATCAATACAGTAAAACAGTCAACCTATTTAGTGAACTTCTAATAAAATTATTCTATATCTATAAGAAACCAAATTTTATTTTGAACTATTAAACTATTAAAATTAATGTATTTCATTTTGAATCATTATTTAAAACCTCCACTCATTTTCTATTTTTTTTTTAAAAAATAAATTGAAATGCATAATTTAAACTCCCAATTATCCTTGATAAATTTACATTGGTTTATCCAGACTACTTTTCATCATCTAAACCAATTTAATTTTACATTTAATGAAAATGAAGTGATATATTAACACCATTTTCTGGGATTGCTTCCGTTTTTAGTCTCTTTTCTATATAATATTTGTAAATTTTGTGTATATTAGTTTTTTTATATATTCTAAATTTATATACCTTGTTTTTTTATAATTTATATCTTGTGTTCATTTTGGAAATTTAATATTCAAATATGGTTTATATATCTCTTTTATAACTCAAACTAGAGAGGATAATATTTCATTGACACTAAGACACACAAATTATTTCATTGAAGGAGGACACATATACCATAAAAAAAACAATTATAAATCCCCGTTATTCTTATAGAAGAAAAATTGAAACTATAATTTTGATTCATTATATGGCTAGAAATTAAAATATAATAAAATAACTAACCTCAATATATGTATTCATGCAACTCATTTACATTCAAATATATTGAAAATATTTTAATTTTGAATAAAATAATGAACTCACGTACCATTTAACAAAATTTAATTTTTTAGAAAATATAGACCCCCATAATAATTTAAATTAACTTCACATTATTGTTTCGAAATAAAAACATGAAAATTTTGATGAAGAACAAGTGAAAATATATATTTTCTTTTATCTGAGGAATACACATCAAAAAATTGGTTGTATTTTGTTAACACCCATAACAATGGTCGGGAAGAGAGGGAATACCTTTTTGTTGAAATATAACTCCAAGACTATCAATTTATAATAATATGTAATGAAATTTCTGGAATAAGTTAATGTCAAGTTGAAACAATTAATTAATCTACAAATTATAAAAAAAATTATGCTCAAGCTATTCATTCCACCAAAAAAATGGTCAACTATTAATTTGGTACATTTATGATTATTTAATTATAATAAATTTTTATAATATTAACACTGATTTATGTGGTTCTATATATAAAATACCCAATGAAGTGAATTAAATGTCATCTGAGACATGAATAAAATAATAAAATAGTCATTTCAAGGTCCTATGTACCAATTTGAGGTGTCCATCGGGTGCAATACAATAATATTTTGAAGATGGTGGAAAAAGGTTCTAAGAGGTAAATACCCATCTCTATCAAATTTCATTTTATGATGAGGAATCCTAGCCTCCTTATCTTTTTCATTATGGTATCTATGGTGCAGAAACTCGCTACTTTTATATGTAATCATGACAGAGAGAACCTAGTTACAGTTTTGAGGAAATCTTCCTAGGATGCCACTATAACCAACATGTTAGGTAAGAACCACACTATAAAACCAAATATGGATGGAATTATCAACAATCCTATAAGAAAGGGGTATTCAAACCAACTGTTACAATCCTAGAACCACCTAGGGTAGTGTAGTCATCCTGCACCACAACAAAAGAACCCAAAACCCCCACAAATAGATTTCCAAAATCCCCCTCCAAAACTACACCCTATCCAAGAAAACCTAATGATAAAAATGGATATATATACACTCAAATTATAATAAAAAAAGAATCCATTCAAGTAAAGAAAACAATTAGGCCAACTCGACAACATTTTGGGTGAAATTAAACATCCAATGTTGGGTAAACAACCTTATCAACCACTAGTGAACCCAAGAGATAAGTTTAATGTTATTTAATTAATCATTTATAGTGGCATGAAACATAATAAATAAATTACCCCTCCATTATATCCATCCCATTAATAGAAAACCGGTATTCATGCCATCACACATGATCGAAATGATAAAAATATTTTCCTTTAGAGAATACCTAATGGTGGAAAGATCATATCTTTTGAAGGGTCGAATAACCAAAAAATTCCTTTTCCATTTACAAAATTTGAATCCAATCCATGGAAAAATAATTGAACTTTATAAATTTATCATGGAAAATTAAAAAATATATATTTTAAAATTCACTTGATTTATATAGTAAATAAAATGTCCTATTATGAAAACTTTTTAAATGATATGTGTACACATGGACTAAGACATCAATGTGATGAAAAGTTCACCATGGTTAGGAATGACTCAACGTTGATAGATCTGCCCCATTCCACTATATTCAATGATCATGAATCATTATCAATACCATGCATTGTATGGGTATATTAGTTTTATGATTCTATTTATGTGGGAATAATTTTTGAAAAATATGAATCAATTATTCATTGAAAATAATATATAATTTAACTAAATTATATAGTAAATTGGGTATTTTTTTATATTCAATCCAGGACATATGGTTGCCTTAAGAATTTGGTTTTTATTATTTATCCTTTTTTGAAATAAATTTGGAATCTATTCCATATTTTGGGAACATGAGAAATTAACTTACATAATTTAAATATGAAACTAATATTATCAAATAAATTAATATTACATTTTGATATATTTTTATAATAATTATATAATTAATTAGAGGAATGATACCATAAAAATTGGTGTTTTTTTAATATTACTTTGTAAGGGGTATGCTACTTCTATATTCTTCCACCAATCAGATGATACTATCATGCATCATTTCTAAAGCTAGAGGGAAAATTCTATTAACACCAAAATTTTCTACTACTGACATAATTTTCCACAACATCTATTATTCCGCCACCATTATTTTAAACCACCAATGTAATTTTCCAATAATACAATTCATCAACTAGAAAATTCCATAGTTAAGGTGACACTACTACCATTTTATGCTACCCATAGTTTAAAATTGTACCACTGGAAGATAAATTTCGACTACCAACCATTATGAAATTTTTAAAAGATATTTTATTTACCACTACGTACATGCTACCTTTATGGATACCTAATACAAAAAAATTGAAAAGGGTGCCTTGTAGACAATAATGTTCTACTATTTCAATGAGATATCCAACATGAAACCAAGATAGATTGATGGAGTCTATTGGAGTTAGATTGAAAAATAATGAGGATGGGTTGTTGAGATCCATAGAAAATTCAACCAAGCTCAAACATATATGTAGAGGAACTGAGCATCAATGAATAAAATATAGAATATGAGGTAAATAAAATCCATGGATAGTGATTAAAAAAAATAACATGGTCTCTCTCTTCAATAACGAAAGTATAAACTTTTTGTAAAATTAATTTATGTGAAAATTTCTCCAAAGATAATTCTTGTTTCTAATTTTGGAGCTTGAAATGGATGGGTTTGTTGATCATTACAAATTAATAGGCTTCTAATTTGTTTATAAATTCAGATAAAGTTTATGGTGAAATGTTGAGGTGAATATAAGGATTCCTGATGAATGAAAAAATGAGTGTATAGATTGTTCTATGACTCATGTAAAGGTAGTGATCCAGCTGGAAGACTCAAGTAATTATAATGGAGGACTCATGTAACAGTCATGGAAACTTTTTCATAGATAAAATGTGACTCACAATAAGGACATATATGACATGAGTATGGATAGAAAGTATTATTTGATGTTATAATCACTAAGATGGGTGAATTTCATAAGGGTAGCAGTAGACCTATATTAGATTAGTGAAAGGACTGAATAACGGTAAAATCATCTCATGTATGGTAATTTACATATATTTAAAGGTCATGGAACAATTCTTGCGAGGAAATAATTTATTATATGAGAATAGGGTAACTTGATAAAGTATTGATGACAACTTTTATAAGGTTTATTCGTATTGGGGTAATGGAAGTGTTGATCTATTTATGGGTTATGGATCTGCTGTATAAGGATAACATTAGTTCTGGATCCCAGTGTAAAGGTATCCTATATACACTGAAACATTTGATCGAAATTCTTCCCCATGTAAACAATTTCAAATATGGGAGAAATCCCAAAGACACTACATGAAACTAAAATAGAAAAATCTTCCAAGAGACACCCAAGGAATTTTATATTACTTGTGCTAGTCATGTGATGATTTTTGAATAATAAAAATATTCTCTAACTATTCCTCTATAAATTTTGTTTTTCAAGGATGATATTGGGAGACTCTTACTATCATAGTGGTTGTGTTTCTATGGCCACTCACTAATTCTACAATTTTTTTCTTACATTAAACTATTTACTAATAACTATGTTAATGGAATAATAGGTTATTTCTGGTCATTCCAAGAAGAATTCGACAATTAATATATTAATGAATTCTAATCTATATTGTTAATTATCTTGTTACTTAGCTTGTAGATTTTAATGGTTAAATTAGTTATATATTTCATCTCATCTTGAATCTTAATTTATTCCACACTTATTCTAAATATTTCACACAGAAGACTAATATACTTATGCAATTTAATGTAATAACAAGAAGTGGGGTAATATATGGGTGATTATTGATTTCTTATTTTTATACTAGGAAAATATAGGGGATTAAATTATCATTTTATTTCTATATCCAAACCAAAATAAAAATAAAATATTTTCCAGAGATATATTATATTAGAGGAATACAATGTAACAACTTGAAAATTCATTCATTAATAAAATGTGGGAAGGATATAAGGATAAAAGACTCAAATTTAAACTAATGTCAAAACAAATAAATTGCATAGAAAAATTTCTAAAAACTCAAAAACAATCAATAAAAATAAATACATATGTAGCACCATCATAAATGGATACAACCTAAATAAAACATCACTTTATTTTATATGGATTCAATAATTCATTTAGAAAGCACACTATAGAGGTTTTCAATTAATTGTATCACTATTATCGAGGAAGGATATTTTCTATTAAAAATTTTTGTTTAAAATGATTTCAAATTCTCAAATTCGGTTCTTAAAAACTGATTTATTTTGATCTTAAGGTTCATAGAACTATACTCGCTAAAAATCAAACTATGAAAATAATTAAACATGAAGTAAGAGTAGTTTCAACCAATCAATTGGAAAATTATATTTCCTCCACTAATTCTTCCATAAGAGTCACATTAGTTAGTGAAAAAATGAAAAATAATATAACTTAAGTTTATAAGAATTTGTGGGATATTCTTGAACTGAATTTCAACATTAATTACCAACAATTTGAATAAATAGGCCTAATTGATTTTGAACATAAGAATAGAATGATCATAATTATTCCTAAATATCATTGACAATTTTCTACATATTCTGATAGTAATTTGAGACTATTTAAGGAAGTAAACAATATATATTAAAAAATTGGATTCACTGAGGTTCAAATTAGCTATAAATATTTCCTCTTGTCTCTTAATAGTGCTTCCAAGGAGTGGATTTACAATAAAAAACATTGTGTATTCACCTTATGTGATGAGATACAAAGTGACATACTCTATAAATTATTCCCTAATTATTATAGTGATCATCTAAGAATACAGATCTATGGAATCAAATATGAATATGGGGAAAATATTTAAATGTTTTATAAAGGATTAGGAAACTAACTATATCATTACCACACCATCACTATGAAGAAAATCATTTCTTGTACTATTTTAACATGGATTGATAGAAAAAACCAAAACATATTATATCGTTATTGATCCAGAGTTCTCTTTGACAAGTCACTAATTGATGTTAGAGAACAAATTAAGATAACCTCATTAAATTTACAAAAACATTCTACATTAATAGAAACTAGAGGTGTACATGTAGTAAAAAGTTACAAATCATATTTGATGGAAGATAAAATTGAAAAAACAACCTTGATTATGGTAAAACTCATTGTAAAAAAGGTACATAAGACATCACCCACCACACCCCCTTGAGTCATCTATCTCTCCTATTCTTAGTTTTAATTTCCCACATAAATCCCCATATAATCAAGGGAATAAATGATATGATTACATATACTTGGGGTAGTGACAAAATCATTCAAATATATATCTACTATTTACTAAATTCCACACTAATTGATTCAGATATGAGAATTAATATCTAGAATGTAAACTATTCTAGTAATCATTCTAATAGGATTCCCAATGGAATTTCCAAACTTCCCTATTTCAAATATAATGTTCTCAACCATTCGTAGTCCACTATAAATGAAAATATTAGGATCATTATTTGAAGAGATCTCTGAGATTGGCAAGAGAATCTCTAAATTTTCAATATACCACTTTTATCTCACATGGTAAATAATTGAAACAATTAAAAGGATATTTTGGCCAGCTCATGACCAATATCAATAATCAGGTATATTAAGGATTAGGTGTTCTTATAACTTACTAAATTCCTAACATCAAATGAAATGATATTTATTTATAATTAAGGAGTGATAAAGAGATATAAATTATTTAAATATCATAAAAAATAAATGATATTGGAAGTCAACATCAATAAGTACATATTGAATCTAACCATAAAAATGATCATCATAGAGAATATATGAAGGAATCTATAAATAAAGAAAATAAAAATTTGATTTTGGAATATCCCTATAAAAACTAACAGACCTTATCTATATGGATTTATGAAATAGATAAAATAAATGACATATCAATAAAATAAGAAATCATGGAGGTCTTGAAAAAAGTAAGGATAAATAACACATTATTAGAGGTCATTCACCAAATTGCATGGTTTGAAAAATTCATTAACGACATGTATTCTTGGATAAGAATATTTGAATGAAATGAAGTGGTAAGATATGGTAAAACAAATTCCACCCATGATACCCCATGCATCTTGCAAAAAATCTTTTGTCTTGATATCTTATCCATTATCTACCCCATAAGACTGCTTAATTTTTCCAATTCATTGTGTGGTTTATAAGAATTAATTAATGTAATGACTTGTAACAATTATCCTTATCTAAGTATTAAAAAACATAAACCCACTTGAGTGGTTGTGAATATCACTAATCGAGTTAATTCCTACACAGTAATATTTTTTAAAGTTGACTTTGTAATTATTCATAATAATCATTTTCTTTACCACATCTACATTCTCAATGGGGAAAAGGAAGAAATTAAAGATCACTCAAACATTATTTTTGGTATACTATTCATAAATATTACAAAAAAACCATGATAAATATGATGTAAAGAACCAATTTAATTTTATATTGAGGGTAAAGAGTGGATTTCAACATCATTGATTCAATAAAACACCAATATACAGAGAAATAGTTTTTTACAATAAAAAATTAGGAATTTCCTTTTTATTCAAGAGAGAAAATTTATATGATCAATGAAATAATAATAATAGGAAAAGAGTTGGAAGCATCCAACATACATGATAAATTAGGTTTTTAAAATGAAATTAATATGGTGATAATTTCATGTTTTTAAAACCTCAAAAAATCAATGAATGAATATTGATAAGTTACTCAAATAGTATACAAATATTTTTTCCTTTCAAGTGCATGTTGCTAAAATATAGAATTATAAATCAAAATAATACTGGGAAGATACACCTAAAATTGAATCTATGTTTCTTCCTCTAAGTTTGAAATATTATTTAGTTAAACTAAACTGATAAACAGCTAGTCATAATTTTTGAAAATTTAAATCATGGATAAGAATTCCAATTACTAAAAATTATAAAAAATATATTAGGGATAGTGGAAGTTTTTTGGATATAACAAGGATTACCCCCACCAACTACATATGTATGATTTTTCTAGAGGATGAATCAAAATTAGTGAGATAAACCTAAATAAGGCATAACACAAATCATTTAGAAGTAGTAGAATTAGAGTTATATTTTATTTTAGGAGCAGGAATAATTTACCCCATCTTAGTATACAAATGGGTGAGTCCATGTCACGAACCAAATCTAGTCGCCATCAAAAATAGGACCAAACCCAGTTTGTGGAAGGACTCGATAGGCATTCCCAATCCCTATAGACTAGCACAAGTACATGGGAATTATATAATGGAAGTTGGGAAAGCTTTACCTGAGTTTATAACATAAAACAATAATTGCATCCCATAAAAAATTTGAATTTTTCAAACCAAAATAACTTTTACTAGAATTTAGAACAGAATTGCACAATTTAAAAAATTGTTTAAAGACAATTAAAAAGGTAATAACCAAAAAAGTACTTTCCAAGAACCTGCACATTGTAGGAGTCACCACCCTCAAGCCATCTACATAATACTTCATCATGAAGGACTGTTAAAACTCGAACCATTGGCAAAAAATGTGTACCTTAACCTACAACAAAAATAACCAAGTCTACTTATACCCAAAGGTGTAAGTAGGGTGTGAACCAAATCCTAGTACGATGCCACCACTAAATTATCCCATGTGATAATAATTCATGGACAAAAAGTTTGACATTTTTTATAAAAAACAGATGATATTAAGAATTTTAAAAATATTCCACTTTAAACCAAAACAGATTTCAAGTGAGACACTTTAATGAATCTACACATATAAAATAAAAATCCAAAGATGCTGAAATTTATATCCAAATATAGAATATTCTGATAGTAATAAAAAATTATCTAATGAGTGCAAGCAACAAAAAAATAACCCCTAGGTACTAGCTTGTTGTGGTTCCCAAGTACCGTGTATCTCGGTGAAAGTAACCATACAAATATCTATTCTCATGCACAGGATCCACTAGTAGGAATCATAACCATAAACTAGTGGTCCTCTAACATCATCATCATGATCATCATCATTGTTTAGTTAGTGTTTTCATTGTTAATCTTGCTACATGAAACTTGGGCCAAATCCCACTGGATAACTAGTATACTAGTACACATCCCACCACCTAGATACTAGAGTTCCCATATTATGCTCAAACAAGTTCAAAAATACATGAAATACCATATTCACATTCAAATACCATTTCCACATAACACAAACACCAAATAGAGGACACACATGTCACAAAATCCCCTTTCTCATTTAAATTAATTTTTAAATCATACTCACACCAAAACAGCCCGCAACATGATGCATATATTTTTCACAATTAGATAAATCCTTTATGAAATTTTATAAAACGTTTCCAAAATGGAAAACATCACATAACATACCTTTCACAGTATATTCTACCATTTTAAAAACATACACCCACCCACACAATACATAAACATTCATTCTACACTTTGTGTAATGAAATAACCCATTTACAATTTTCTTAAAACACTTTCAAGAAGTACGACGAGGTTTTTCACATAAAACCCATTAAAAACCACCACTTTTAAACCAAAAAGAACACCAATAACCTACCGATAAATAATGGGTATCACAAAAAACATTTAATAAACCACTTTCAAATGTTCTAAACTAAACCCAAATATTACCACAAGAGTTACACATGGAAAAAACCAATTTTAAAAAAAATGAAACTATAAAATTAAATTCTCAACCAAATCCATAAAAAACCATTTCTGCACCACAAAAAAACATATTAGGAACAATAAAAATAAGTAAATCAAGCATTCTAACTCATCAAAAAAAAATTACACGTGGAATCAACTACCAATTGTGAAAAAAACTCCAAACCATTGCGTGAAACATTAATCGCACCACTATTGCACCACAAGGAAATGAAATCAAGACCGAATCCCCAAGATTTCACCAAAAATATACAAGGTTAAACCCTAGGTAATTATCCTATAATATGGTCATTTTGGAACCTCATGAAAGGGTGGAATAAACCCTTATGATAAGGAAGGAATTAAAGAGAGAATGACTTGCATGATTTTGAATCTTTCCCCCATAAATAACCCTTCATAATTGACTTCCAAGGGAGGGTGAGAGAACTTGGAGGCTATCCATGGAGGTAGGGAACAAAATGGGGATGAAATGGTTGGATTTGGGTTTAGTCTGGAAAAGGAAAAAATGGGAATTACAAAAAAAACATTTAATGAGCTAGACAACGATGCACGGTTTGGCAGCATAGTTTAAAAAACTGTGTGGCCAAACTATACAACCAATTCTGGCCACCCAAAACCATGCCATTCTCCTCCAATATTAGGGTGGTCCAAGGGGGAAACCATGGGAGAAAGATATTCCATGTATAGGGGAGAAACTTTCCCAAAGGAAACCATCCTTTTCGACCCAAAACTCATCCAACTCATGGGTACACACCACCTCAACAACATATCACGTAAGAGGTGTCACTAGAAGTGTCACAAATCCAACTCTTCCTCCAATGGCCCGAAGGCCTTAATTTTATTATTGATTTTGATAATACACCATTCAAGGGTTGAGTTGGAACCCTTACAAGGCCCGTAGGTGTATGTATTACATAGCCTGAAGGCCGTAGAGGAATTCAATGCCCGTAGGCATCAAACATTACATACAACCCAGACTAACTACTTGAAACTTCTTCTCCCCAGTATATTCATCATGAAATCAGCTCTCCACCATCACATGGCTATTCGGCTAGGCTTTCTCATGCATGCCGAGGCTTGTCCCGATGGCAGGTGTCATACCCCTTGATTCATGCAATTTGTTTAGTTTCTGCTATGGTGAAAGCTCATTGCTCCTCCTCCTTTGAATTTGGTTCCTTATAGGTTGTCTGGTTTGAATATGCACTTGAGGTGGCCCGAAAGCCTTACTGACCTGATGTCCTGGGTGGACCGAAGGCCTTAAAGGACTTTAGGACCAAATTGGTGGCCCGAAGGCCCAAACGAGGGAATATTCCCTGCTGCTACAGTGACAAATAGTGCCTACTACAGCTCCGCTACAGTACCTTATACAGTTCTACACAGTTCCTACTACAGTACTGCTATAGTACTGCTACAGTAATGCTACAGTACCTGGAAATTAGCCTTCGCCTGGATTTGATCCCAGGTCTTGTGGATGCCCTTAAGGAGTCCTCACCAACTGGGATGAGGCTCATGTGAAAAATCTTTCAATAAACAAGGCTACAATAAACACGATATACATCGAACCACCATAACCACATACCATCCCTTTAAAAAAAATAGGATCCCAAGTACTACACAATACCCACAAGATTAAGGTGATAGATCAAGAACACGAGATACATCAATAATTCAATCCTGGAACACCCAGAACCAGGAGAATGCTCAGAACCAAAAGTGGATTTGAAACAAAGCATGGAATTGAATATCCAAGTGTGACAATTCTACCCACCCTAAATCTTTCCTCCCCTAAAAATCCACATCAAGTCCAAAAGAAAAAACCAAACTCAACTGATAAACAATGTTATACTTCTTTTTCATGCTTCTCTATAAAAGGCCAAAACACCTCTAGTGATCAATTAAGGAAGGAATACACTCAAAAACCAAATCATACACCACTTTCCGAAAACAATCATTCACATTCCAACAATATCCCTAAATAAAACTCCTCAAACACTATATGAACAAGACTAAAGCAATTTACCCAAACAAACAACAACAACAATCAAGGTTAAATTTGATATGCCTTAATTAAACCATTATCCACTCTCCAATCCCAACCTTTACCCAAGGAATATATTGGTATTTAGATAGCTCCATAAAGGAACAACTACTTCCACGAAATGACCATGGAAAATTCTGAGTTACTAGTACAGGGAGACACAAATGGGCTCCCTGCAATAAGAGATAACCATTTAAACTAACAAACACATTTCGACATGAAATGACCCTAGAATTTAAAATATTGGCATAGTCGCATGGTTAGTCTGTTTTGTTTGGGAAACCATTCACTAACCGTGCAGAGTATTTTGTCCAATGGGGATGATTTTCATGGTTACATGGGCCAAGGTTCATGGCTATGTAGAGATCATGAGGTATCCACTGTCTCTTATCACACGATTTCCTAGGTTGGCGCATGGTTACAATAACCCATGCTCAAACCATGCGATTTAATCCACCTAACACTAATTTTTAGTCATTTCTCTAAAAATTCGAAGGAAACCAAAGGGGGAAAGTATGAACTTAGAGTACAACATGAAAAATAGTTCCTCCCACCTATACCACCGAATAAGAACAACTAGAACAAGATGATGATACTGAAGGTTTAAAAATTTCCCATATTTCATACTGAGGATAGGAATTAAACCAAATGTTTTAACAACCCAAGGATTTCCCTAACTATGCACCAGCCTCACTCCAGGACCTATGGCTGGAGATCAAATGATTGAAGCATCTTTAGCCTCATTGTTAGGATTTTGAAACACCACAAACGGAACTTCTCCTTTTAGTACCATGAAAACTATACCCTAATCTAAGATGGGATCATCGATATATAACAAACGCGAACCTCACTTTACCGTATCCCATCGTTTTACCGAAACAAGGTCTTTGAAGATGCACACAAATCATCCCTTATTTCTTCAGATTATAAATGGGAAGAGGGAAGGATATATAGAAACACATTCCTATAAAAAAAATTATGTTGATATTTCATGAATTAAGAAACACTTATAACATACAAAGACTCACAAAATATTGTAAAACATTACCTTAAAAATCAAACAAGTATATAACATCACAAGGAATCACTGAACATGACCATTGTGACTGATAAAAACAAGATAAGAAAAGGAATCTTATGCCATGTCCCAAACAACACAAAATTCTATAAAATGACAACAATAGCCCCTCTTGACCAAATTTTCCACAATGGTGGATTAACATCAATCCTCTCTTCGAAGAGACTGACGACGGACCCATAGGACCTCTTATAGAACATCCAGCTCTAATAACCCTTGACTACTTCCACTTTCAGTTAATCAGGTAACTGGATAAACCAAGGTCTCTTTCAACATTCCTTGAAAACTATCTTGCTAAAATAAGATCCACAAAACCAAGAAAGGAAAAGGTGTATAGTCATTCAACAAAGTTTGAGAAAATATTCCTTATATTGTTCAACTGGAGAATGGAGAAACAATCTAGACTGCACTGTAGTCATGCTTTAACTCTTAGTGGGGGAGTACCTTATCCAACAAGAGAACCCAAGGACTCAACCAAGCTAGTCCATTGGTAAAAACATTCCACAAACCAAATCCAAACACATGAAGGAAACCACCATAAAAGAAATCCCAAAGCATTACTCATAAGACAACACTAACCATCATTAAACTTTCTAACCAAATACAAATCCAAAACACCATTCAAAGAAGACTTATTCTCAGACTCATAACATCCTACAAAAACAACATTTCCAAAAACACATAGGACACACAATCCAAAAAAAATCATCAAGACATCATTTTTTCATTTAAGATCATCTCTTTGAAAAAAAATGGTCCGGTTGTTAGCGCATCCAGTAATGGTACCACCTAGGCCTCACACATGCATTTTTCCAGGCCACACAGGGTACTCTCTTCATATCCATCCCAACACTCATCTATTAATTCCATTAACTATCCATAGTCCAATATAACCCCATGCATCTAGTCAATCATGTAAATACTAAAGGTTAAAACAAAAAATCAGTTCCACTTTTCTAAACCAAAATAATCAACTGATACTTCCTTTTTCTCAATACTGCTATCCATGAAATCAAAACCCAATTTTCGTCTTACAAAACATTTCTTGAGATCACCAATCATTCAATAAAAACTAACTTTCAATTCATGTAAATTAATTTAAAAAAAGTTAGCTCGTTTCAAAACTCTTTTAATTTCATGAAAAACTACATTCCATAAAACCCTATTAAATTGGGAACTCTACTCTTCTCATATTAATACAAGATTCCAAAATTTCATGATACTTTTCAAAGGATCTCTAATAACCAAATATAATTCCATTTCCAAACTATACGAATGACCTCCAAAACATTCAATCCCATTAAAACACCATTCAATATTTTATAAAAGAGTATTAGAAACACTTTTTCAATACCAACATTAACATAGTTACTGCTTTCAAAAGAGGTGTAAACACACCATTTTTCATTTCAAAACAATTCTAAAAGTTTAGTTATACCATTTAAAAAATAAAACCATTCCCTCTTTATTATAAAAACATTTCACAAAAACATTATGCTTCTTAAAACCTAGTCATTTTTTATTTTAAAAAAAACTTCCAAGATTTCAACACAAAGATACATGAGAAAATGCGAGAGAAACTAGTTTCGGTGGGTGACTTGAAACTATGGTTAGAGGCCATACACCAATCAGATCACCATCATAGGGAGTCTTCTGGGGTAGTATCCCTGGATCCACATGGCTTTCTAGGACCTACGAGATCACTAAGACCATTAACCCAACTCTCTTTTCATTTCCCCATATCATCATCAAACAAAGAAAACCAAAGGACTTAGATAAATCCAGGCTTCCCATGGTGACTTGAATCCCGTCATGAGGTGTGATGTCTAGGCACACTACCCATAACCAGGATGCCAAGTCCCAAAAATCCTAACTGCAGACTATCCTGACTCTTCCCCAAATATCAGGACCCAAATAGAGCGAACCTCCCCTCATTACATTTTCTCACAAACTGAATCTGGTTACCATCAAAACCAGTACCAAACCTATCTCGTGTCATGACCCGAAGGGCTTTCCTGATCCCCATTGGTTGTCATAAGTTCCCAGGTATCATAAATTGAAAATTTTGAACTATTTATCAGATTTTATAAACATAAAACAACAAGTGAATCCCATAAAAAAATTTGGATTTTTCAAACCAAATTTTTTTTACTAAAATTCAGAATTGAATTAAACAATTTTAAGCAATTTTTAAATACCATTATAAATGTAAAAAAATCAAAAAGAACAGCCTATGAACCTCCACATGGAAAGAGGCACCACCCTCAAGACATCTCCACAACATTTCATCACAAAGTACATCTAAAAATCCAAACCATTGGCACAAAAGCTATACTTGATCCTGCCAAGAAATAACAATGTATACCTACACCCAATGGTGTAAGTTGCGTGTGATCCAAATCCCAGTAGGATGCCACCACTATATATTCCATGTGATGAACATTCAAAGATGAAACGATTGAAAGTTTTCATAAATATGAGATGTTATTATCAATTTTCAAGATATGAAAATTAAAAAAAACAGTTTTCAAGTGGAATACATTAATGAATCAACACTTTTAAAATAGAATGAAAAGGATAATTTAATTTCCAGAAAATAGACTGAATGCCTATGGTAAGCATAAAGTATCAAATGAGCACAAGAAATGAGAAATAAACCCCATGGCACTAGCTTGTTGTGGGTCCCAGGTACTGCGTATCTCAGTGGAAGTAACCATAAAAATATTCGTTCTCATGCACAAGAGCCACTAGTAGGGATTGTACCCATAACCTAGTGCTCCTAGAACATAATCTGATTCACGCTCAAATTTACCCAAGAGAAGAAGTTAGGACGGTCCTTGTAGTTTAGCTTGGGTTGTCGAATCCTCAGAGACCTAAGAAGTAACCTATAGACATGTACATTCTATGGACTGTTTTTGGCTATGAATTGGCCAAATTGGGTTTATTTTAGATTGGTTTAAAGTAACTCTAAGAGACTTATGTGAATTCAATTTAAAATAATGAGTTGATCCTAGGTTATCGCTTAGGGTGGATTGGACGTATTTCTATTTCAATGATTTCAATTTATTATATTTGAGATGGGTTCATTTAAGGAGATAATACAACATCATCACTTATGGGTTTAATGCCTAAAACCTTTAATACTAATCACATATACACTTGAAAGATCAATGCATTGAGAACTTCAAGGTAAAGGTTCGTATTAGCATTTAAGTGTGTCGCCTTAAATTCAACAAGGACGATGGAGTTTAAAAATCATCAAATAAAAATCTCAATTAAAGAAGTGATTATACCTTAATGAGGTGATAAATAACATCCAATACAGCCCCTTGATACTCCCCTGGATCAACCCAAAAGTGGGTTATCCCTCCATTGATTCTATGGTTTCAATGGAAGCAGAAAGTAGAATCAGGAGGGAAGAAATGGAGAAGTAAAAAAACACAATAAAATAACAATCACTCCACCGTTGTGTGATAATCTCACATTGTTTGGTATGAAAAAGTTCACACCTTGAACCAACAGTATCAAAGTGGTAAGGAGAGGAACATAATAATAAGAGAAGAAGAACTTTTATTAAGAAACAAGGATGAATTAGAACAACTTACATGTGGAAGATAAATTTGAGACAACAAAACCGCAATATAACATTACAATGAAAGAAAGCTCAAAGATCATTAAACCATCCAACACAACTGCCTTAAATAATATTGTTGGAGCCCTTGGGTCGATCCTCCCATAGTAAAAGTCATCTCACTTGATTATGGTAGGTCTAGGGAGGTGGAAAGTTTGTTGAAAGAAGACTTTGCACCCCTGACTCGAAAAGACATCCAGCTTGCATCCACCAAACAGAGGCGCATGAAACACCTTCTATATTTCCGAATTAGGGTGGTCCATAGAAGACTTAAATTAAGATACGGATGTCCACTAATAGGATGTAAAAGATAAGCCCAAAAGGAGTTATGGTTTTCGAGATATGGTTTAATTGGTGGGCTGTTTTTCTGGACCGCATATTCTGGCTTAGATTTTGATATACTATTTGGGCCGCCTGAATAACAATCTTAGAGGCTGAATTAGCCTTGGATCCTGCATACTGATTTGTTAATATATATTTATTCTAGCATTACATTATTTTGGGCTTCATTGGGCCTATATTGTGGGCCCCACATTCTTATCAGTGGGCTACTGTCCAATCTACCTTCTCCAGAATTGTTTCTTTTCATCGCCAAATATCTCCATCATCCTTTATAAATCATCCATTGATCCATGAATGAAAAATGTTCATATTTAAGTGTAGATATAGTTAAGAAAATATAAAATTAAAATATGTATGATTAAATTTCTTAAAATCAGATGAATCATTGGGTACTTTAAATGATGTTAAAAAATGTACCACATAATAGTGCATTTTAAGAGAGAATTACAATCATAATGTGAAATGATATTCAAAGTGTAAAATGCACTAAAATGGTGTTTATTAATAATAAATCACATTAATATTATATATATTAACAATAAATATTATCCTCATTTAGTGTCTAATCACACCCCCCAACTTGAGTTTTTCTAGTCCCGAGAAAAATTGATCTCAACAATATAAAATTTGAATTCCTTTTTCCAAAAATATTTTAATACACAATGATCACCAAAAAACCTTCTACCAAAAAATCTTGAAACCCATAAAAATAT
The DNA here is from genome assembly GCA_963277665.1 of Viscum album. Lineage (NCBI taxonomy): Eukaryota > Viridiplantae > Streptophyta > Magnoliopsida > Santalales > Viscaceae > Viscum > Viscum album. The sequence goes on from OY728139.1 coordinate 492,720,561, forward strand.
TTAAATAAATGATAGTTTCATAATCAGATCCCAATCCCAAGCTCATTCCTTTGTTCAAATTCATTTCCATATTTCATCCAATATCAATTAAGTATGAGGACGTGTTGTGCATCACAATAGACCTGGGGTTCATCTTTATTCAAGGGGGAAATGATGGAAGCGCTAGGTGGATTAAAATTTCAATATTTAGATGATTATTCAATTCTTTTTTATCTTTTTTTTTGCTTCTTTTTTGCAATTTTTTCATGGTAATTGAAATTACACTCAAAAGAGTCCACCCATGTAGCGAGACTTTGCCGATGACTCTCAGGCTCAAAGACCTTAGGGCACCAAGTGAAGCCCACATACTCGGGCATCGTCTCGAGTTAACTTAGTCAAAAAAAATCAAATTACCAAAAATTGAGATAAAATTACTAACTCTGGGCCAAAAAACTATGGAGTCATGATCCCCAAGTGTCGAAAGCCACACATTAGGTCATCTCATTTCTCTACGTGCAAATTTATTGTTTTTTTAATTTTTTTTATTGAATACTAATATTAAACCTAAAATGATCTCCAAACCTATGCTATTTATTTGGGGGAACCCTTGAACTAAAACTAATACCCCACTATCCAAAGGACGTGCATTGTGATCATTTTTTTTGGATGAAAATATAAACGATGAAATACCACATTGGACAGCCACACTTTCCAAAATCTATGCTCATGAAATTATACAAGGATTAAAATCAAAATTAGGGCATGCTAAATTATTTGATATTCAGTTTCAAAGTGTGCAATGTTTATTACCATGTTCAAAGTTAAAGGAATATTTCCTTCCAATTACACTTTTTTTTCAAATCATTCATTTTTTTGACAGAAAATCATTTTTCATTTTATCTCCCCCCAACTTAAAATAACACTTTCTCCAGTTTTTAAAGAAAAGAAAATTTAGAAGGGGTTAGGGGTAGATAATTAAAGTTCAAAAAGAAAATTGCAAATAAGGATCATGGAATGAAGTCACCTGGTGGTTGAAGTTGAAATTCTTGATGCTCCCTTCTAAACCTTTGATATCCATGTCACTTGTAGAGTTCCCTAGTAGAAAAAGGAAAAACAAAACAAACAAAACAAAACAGAACAATATATATATATATATATTTATATAATAAAGAAAGTAAAATATAAGTATATATATATAAATTATAGAATAAGGAAGCACAAAGAACTGGAGGTCATTGGTAAGAACACGCCCCAGTCTCCCTTTGGTCCCGAGTTTGAATCCCCGTGGCTTCTCCAATTATGATGGGGTTTGACCCATGACCCACGATATGTCCCTTTTTTTATTATTATTATATTTTTATTTATTTATTTTTATTTTTATTTTAACCTACAGAAACATTAAAATAAAACAAACTGATGATACATTGTCTTCTTTTTAAATTTCTGGGTAAGGCATTACTCAAGGATCACACCACGTGACACGGATGAATATGGTACTCCCCTTTCATACACATCCATACTAATAATATAAGAACAGGTAAACATTCTATTTTTTTAAATATAAAAATTATTAATTAAAATATAAATTTTATTAAAACAACAAAATGATAGGAAACTTGAAAACCATGGGTTGTCTCCCATACAGTGCATTGTTTAACGTCATTAGCTTGGCTTGAACCCCACAACATACACAATAACAACTTTCAACATTTTAAGGACCACATGTTTCACCACTTCTAATAGGTTGAGATTCATTCTATTTTTAGAATTTTTTTCATACACAAACCTATGTTCTAAAATGAGTAGTAAAATCAAAGGAATATCAGAAATGGTTGATCCAATTTCCACTATAGTTTTTTCAAAGACATAAATGGGCATTCCAACTTTTTTAGTTTCAAGATAAGAATGAATTCCAACTAAAATTTAATGTTTATATCCTATGAAGTGATACTTGATCATGGAAGGAAGGAAAATAATTTTGAGCTCAGGTTGGATAGTACATTCAAACACTAGTTGAGATTTTAAATCCAAATCGGCTTCATTTTCTAAATTTCTCAACAAAATCGGTTCCTTTTGAAAAGAAGATTCAACCAAAAAAATTGAAATATCAGTGTTAAGAATGTTTATGGACTCAAAGTTTGTGATTTCTCCCAATGGTTTAGTAATTTTGTGTTCTGAAGAATCAATGGAGTGATATTCAGTACATTCAATCCCTGATGTCAAATTCTCCTCTTATGTATACAAAAAATCATTTTCCTCTTGATTTAAACACCTATCAACAATTACCTGATCCACTCTATCTTCCTCAAATCCAGAGGTTTTCTCTTCAGTAAATTACTGACAGGTTTGTGGGAAACTAGACACTTCACATAAGGTTATGGAAGGGATAGTTTCTGTAGGGAGGGGTTCCTCACAATTTTTAATGCTTTGTAGTTCTAACCTCAATGATGAAACCTCTAAATTCATTATCTCCATTTGTCGACATAGTTTTTAATTTAATGGATGTGTATGAGGATGGATAAGGAGTTGAGAAAAATGGTCTATTCCAGGAGGATAACTATGTTGTTGTAATTCCATAGGAGGATGTTCAAATTGGCCTTATTGGGATTGGAACTCACAATAGGTTGGAATTTTTTGTGGAGAATAGGATTTAAAACATTGTTTCTTAATCTATTGTTGTTTATACCACCAGTAGAAACTAGGATGATCATTGTACATCACACTTGATGTGGGGTGATCAATGTAGGGAGAGGTTCCCCATGTTTGGGTTTGTTCAAAAGGGATTTCCACTGGAGTGAAATAAAGGATGAGAATAGAAAACTGGGGTGAGAAAATGAATATAGTGTCTAAGATTACTTAATTAAGTCCCCAGAAATGGTGCCAAATTTTGATTCATGCTAAAATTTACCCAAGAGAAGAAGGTAGGACGGTCCTTGTAGTTTAGCTTGGGTTATCGTATCCTCAGAGACCTAAGAATTAACCAATAGACACGTACATTCTATAGACTATTTTTGGTTATTAAGTGGCCAACATGGGTTTATTTTATATGGTTTTAAAGGAAATCTAAGAGACTTAAGTGAATTCAATTTAAAAGAATGAGTTGATCCTAGGTTATCGCTCGTGGTGGATTGGACGTATTGCCTTTTCAATGATTTCAATTACTTATATTTGAGGTGGGTTCTTTTAAGGAGATAAAAAAACATCAACAATTACTGGTTTAATGCCTAAAGCATTTAATAATAATCATTTATACACATAAAGGATCAAAGTTTTGAGCACTTCACAGTAAAGGATTGTATTAGCGCTTGATGCGTGTGTCCTTAAATTCAACAAGGATGATGGAGTTTAAAAATCATCAAATAAAAATCTCAATTAAAGAAGTGATTATACATTAATGAGGTGATAAATAACATCCAATCCATCCCCTTGATACTCCCTTGTATCAAACCATAATTTTTTTAGCCCTCCATTGATTCTATGGTTTCAATGGAAGCGGAAAGTAGACTCATGAGGGAAGAAATGGAGAAGTAAAAAAACACAATAAAATAACAATCACTCCCCCGTTGTGTGATAATCTCAAAAGAATTGGTATGATAAAGTTTAAAAATTGAACCAACAGTATCAAAGTGATAAGTATAAGAACATAATAATAAGATAATAAGAACTTTTATTAATAAACAAGGATAAATTAGAACAACTTACATGTGGAAGACAAATTTGAGACAACAAAACCGCAGCATTACATTACAATGAAAGAAACATCAAAGATCATTAAATCCTCCAACAAAACTGCCTTAAATAGGAATTTTTCATCCCTTGGGTCGATCCTCCAATAGTAAAAGTCATATAACTTGACTATGGTAGGTCTAGGGTGGTGGAAATGTTCTGGAAAGAAGACTTTGCACCCTTGACCCGAAAGGGACTCCAGCTTGCATCCACCAAACATAGCCGCATGAATCACCTATTATATGGCCTAATTTTTGTGGACCATATAAGAATAAAATTACTCTCCGGTTGTCTCCTAACATTTTGTAAAATATTAGTCCAATCGGAGTTATGGTATTCGAGATATGGTATAATTGGTGGTCTGATTTTGTGGGCCGCAGATTCTAGCCCAGATTTTGATATACTATTTGGGCCACCTGAATAACAATCATGGATGCCGAATTAGCATTGGATACTGAAGAATGATTTGTTACTATATATGTCTTCTAGCATCCCACTAAATTTGAGGTTAATTGGGCCTATATTTTGGGCCCCACATTCTCATCAGTGGGATGCTGTCCAATCTTTCATCTCCAGAATTGTTTCTTTTCATCACCAAATATCTCCATCATCCTTTAAGAATCATCCATTGATCCCTGAAAGAAAAATGTTCATATTTAAGTTTAGATAAAGTTCCCAAAATAGTAAATTAAAATATGTATAATAATAATCCTTAAAATTAGATGAATCATTGGGTACTTTAAATGATGTTCAAAAATGTACCACATAATAGTGCATTTTAAGAAGGAATTACAATCATAATGTGAAATGATGTTCAAAGTGTAAAATGCACTAAAATGGGGTTTATTAATAATAAAGCACATTAATATTATATATATTAAGAATTAATGTCATCCTCATTTATTGTATAATCACACCCCCCAACTTGAGTTTTTCTAGTCCCGATCAAAATATATCTCGACAATATGAAATTCGAATTCCCTTTTCCAAAAACATTTTAATACACAATGATCACCAAAAACCCTTATACCAAACAATCATGAAACCCAGCAAAATATTTTAATACATGATAGTTTCATAAGCAGATCCCAATCCCAAGCCCATTCCTTTGGTCAATTTTATTTCCATATTTCACCCAATATCAATTAAGTATGACGACGTATTGTGCATCACAATAAACATGGGGGTTCATATTTATTCAAGGGGAAATTATAGAAGTTCTATGTGGAATCAAATTTCAATATTAAGATGAGTATTCAATTTTTTTGTATCATATTTTTTTGTTTTTGTTTTTTCTTTTTTCTTTTTCTTTTTTTTCAATTTTGACATGGTAATTGAAATTGCACTCAAAAGAGTCAACCTGTGTATCGAGACTTTGCCGATGACTCCCAGGATCAAAAACCGTAGGTCACCAAGTAAATCCCACATACATGAGCATCATCTCAAGTTAACTCAGTCAAAAAAATTCAAATTATGAAAAATCGATATAAAATTACTAACTCTGGTCCAGAAAACTATGGAGTCACGATCCCCATGTGTCGAAAGCCACACATTAGCTCATTTCATTGCTTTACGCGCAAATTTATTGTTTTTTTAAATTTTTTTATTTAATAATCATATTAAAACTAAAATGATCTCCACAACTATGATATTTATTTGGGGGACCCCATGAACTCAAACTAATACACCACTATCCAAAAGACGTGCATTGTGATCTTTTTTTGGATGAAAATATAAACGATGAAATATTACATTGGACAGCCACACTTTCCAAAATCTATGATCATGAAATTATACAAGGATTAAAATCAGAATCAGGGCATGCTAAATTATTTGATATTCAGTTTCAAAGTGTGAAATGTGTATTACCGTGTTCATAGTTAAAGGAATATTTCCTTCCATTTACACTTTTTTTTCAAATCATTCTTTTTTTGACACAAAATTATTTTTTATTTTATCTCCCCCCAACATAAAATAACATTACCTATAGTGTTTAAAGAGAAGAAAATTTAGAAGGGGGTAGAGGTAGACAATTAAAGTTCAAAAAGAAAATTTAAAATGAGGATCATGGAATAAAGTCACCTGGTGGTTGAAGTTGAAATTCTTACTACTCCCTTTTAATCCTTTGATATCCATGTCCCTTACAGAGTTCCCTAGTATAAAAATGAAAAACAAAACAAACAAAACAAAACAAAACAATATATATATATATATAATAAATAAAGTAAAATATAAGTATATATATAAAAATTATAGAATATGGAAGCACAAAAACCATAGGTCCGTGGTAAGTGCGCGGCTGTATCTCCCTTCGGTACTGAGTTTGAATCCCCGTGGCTTTGCCGATTGTGACGGGGTTTGTCCCACGACCCATGAAGTGTCCCTTATTATTATTATTATTATATTTTTATTTATTTTTTTGTATTTTTATTTTAACCTACAAAAACATTAAAATAAAACAAATTGATGATACATTGTCTTCTTTTTAAATTTCTTGGTAAGGTATTACTCAAGGATCACACCATGTGACATAGATGAATATGGTGATCCTCTTTCATACCCATCCATACTCATAATAAGAGAACATGTCAATAGTCTATTTTTTTAAATATAAAAATGATTAATTAAAATAGAAATTTTATTAAAACAATAAAATGATAGGAAACTTGAAAGCCATGGGTTGCCTCCCATGCAGCGCTTTGTTTAAGGTCATTAGCTCAACTTGAACCCCACAACTTTCCCAATACCAACTTTCAACATTTTAAGGACCACATGTTTCACCACTTCTACAAGGTTGAGATTCATTCTATTTTTAGAATTTTTTTCATACACAAACCTTGTTCTAAAATAAGTGGTAAAATCAAAGGAATATCAAAAATGGTTGATCCAATTTCCACTGTAGTTTTTTCAGAGGCATCAATGGTCATTACAAATTTTTTAGTTTCAAGATAAGAATGTATTCCATCTAAAATTTCATGGTTATATCCTATGAATGGATAGTTGATCGTGGAAGGAAGGACAATAATTTTGAGCTCAGGTTTGATAGTACATTCAATCACAGGTTGAGATTTTGAATCCAAATCAGTTTTATTTTCTAAATTTCTCAACAAAATTGGTTCCTTTTGAATATAAGATTCAACCAAAAAATTGGAAAGACTAGTGTTAAGAATTTTTATGGACTCAAAGTTTGTGATTTCTCCCAATGGTTCTGTAATTCTTTGTTCTGAAGAATCAATGGAGTGATATTCAGGACACTCAATTCCTGATGTCAAATTCTCCTCTTGAGAATATAAAAAATCAGTTTCCTCTTGATTTAAACACCTATCAACAAATCCTTGATGCACTCCATCTTCCCGAAATCCAAAGTTTTCTCTTCAGTAAATTTATGAGAGGTTTTTGGGAAACTAAACACTTCACATAATGTTATGGAAGGGATAGTTTGTGTAGGGATGGGTTCCTCCCAATTTTTAATGATTTGTAGTTCTAACCTTGATGATGAAACCTCAAAATTCATTATCTCCATTTGTTGACATGGTTTTTTAAGTAATGGATGTGGATCAGGATGGATAAGGGTTTGAGACAAATGGTCTTTTCCATGAGGATAACTATGTTGTTGGAATTCCATAGGAGGATGTTCAAATTGGCCTTGTTGGGATTGGAACTCATAATAGGTTGGAATGTTTTGTGGATAATAGGAGTTAAAACATTGTGTCTTAATCTATTGTTGGTTATATCACCAGTAGAAACTAGGATGGTCATTTTACATCACACTTGGTGTGGGGTGATCAATGTAGGGAGAGGTTCCCCATGTTTGGGTTTGTTCAAAAGGGATTTCCATTGGAGCGAAATAAAGGATGAGAATAGAATAGTGGGGTGAGAAAAGGATACTAGATTCTAATATAACTTACTTAAGTCCTCAGAAATGGCACCAAAATTTGATTCACGCTCAAATTTACCCAAGAGATGAAGGATGGATGGTCCTTGTAGTTTAGCTTGGGTTGTTCAATCCTCAGAGACCTAAGAAGTTACCTATAGAAATGTACATTATATGGACTGTTTTTGGATATTAAGTGGCCATATTGGGTTGATATTAGATGGTTTTAAAGGAACTCTAAGAGAATTAAGTTGATTCAATTTAAAAGAATGAGTTGGTGCTAGGTTATCGCTCGGGGTGGATTGAACGTAGTTCCTTTTCAATGATTTCAATTTTTTATATTTGAGATCGGTTCATTTAAGGAGATAAAACAACATCATCAATTAATGGTTTAATGCCTACAACTGTTAATACTAATCACCTATACACTTGAAAGATCAATGTTTTGAGCACATCAAGGTAAAGTTTCGTATTAGCGCTTGAAGCGTGCGGCCTTAAATTCAATAAGGACGATGGAGTTTAAAAATCATCAAATAAAAATCCAAATTAAAGAAGAGAGTATACATTAATGAGGTGATAAATAACATCCAATACAGCCCCTTGATACTCTATTAGATCAACCCATAAGTGGGTTAGCCCTCCATTGATTCTATGGTTTCAATGGAAGCGGAAAGTAGACTCGTGAGGGAAGAAATGGAGAAGTAAAAAAACACAATAAAATAACCATCACTCCACCGTTGTGTGATAATATCACAAGGTTTGGTATGAAAAAGTTTACTCCTTGAACCAAAGGTTTCAAATTGATAAGTAGAAGAATAGAATAATAAGATAAGAAGAACTTTTATTAAGAAACAAGGATGAATTAGAACAACTTAGATGTGGAAGACAAATTTGAGACAACAAAACCGCAGCATAACATTACAAAGAAATAAACCACAAAGATAATTAAATCCTCCAACACCACTTCCTTAAATAAGAATTTTTGAGCCCTTGGGTCAAGCATCCAATATTACAAGTCATCTCATTTGATTATGGTAGGTCTAGGGTGGTGAAAGTTTGTGGAAAGAAGACTTTGCACCCTTGACCCGAAAGGCCATCCAGCTTGCATCCACTAAACAGAGGTGCATGAAACACCCTCTATATGGCCGAATTTGGGTGGGCCATAGAAGACTTAAATTAATATAAGGATATCCCCTAACAGTATGTAAACCATCAGAAGAAAAAGAGTAATGGTTTTTGAGATATAGTTTAATTGGTGGGCTTGTTTTCTGGGCCGCAGATCTGGCCCAGATTTTGATATACTATTTGGGCCGCCTGAATAACAATCATGGAGGGGGAATTAGCATTGAATCCTGTAGAGGTATTTGTTACTATATATTTATTCTAGAATCCCACGAATTTTGGGTTTCATTGGGCCTATATTGTGGGCCCCACATTCTCATCAGTGGGCTGCTGTCCAATTTTAATTCTCCAGAATTGTTTCTTTTCATCGCCAAATATCTCTATCATCCTTTTTGAATAATCCATTAATACCTGAATGAAAAATGATCATATTTAAGTGTATATATAGCTCCAAAAATATTAAATTAAAATATGTATAATTATATTCCTAAAAATCATATGAATCATCGGGTTCTTTAAATGATGTTAAAAAATGTACCACATAATAGTGCATTATAAGAAGGAATTACAATAATAATGTGAAATGATGTTCAAAGTGTAAAATTCACTAAAATGGTGTTTATTAATAATAAATTTCATTAATATTATATATATTTACAATTATTATTAGCGTCATTTAGTTTCTAATCATCATCATTACGATAATAATCATTTTTTTGTTAATGTTTTCATCATCAAAAATTCTACATGAAACTAGGGCTAAACCCCATGGGATAACTAGCATACTTGTACATGTCCACCCACCTAGATACTCGGGTTTTCCCTCTTATGATCAATCAAGTTCCAAAAGTTATGAAATACCTTATTAACATTCAAATACCATTTACACATCACAAACGCACACCAAACAGCCCACATATAGGTTACATAATCCCCATCCTCATTCAAATTCATTTTGAAATGATACTCACACCAAAACAGCCTGCAACATGATTCATATATTTTTCAAAATTTGATAAATCCTTTAAGAAATTTTATAAAACCTTTAAAATATGGTAAGCGTCACATAAAATCCCTTTCAAATCACAGTGGACAATTTAAAAAACATACACCAATCCAAATAGTATATAAACATACTTTTCACACATTGTGTAACTCAATAACCCATTTACAATTTTCACACTTCGAGGAAGTATAACAAAGATTTTCACTTCACTTACACTCAAAATCCCACATTTAAATCCAAAAATCACACCAAAACCCTGCCAAACCAGAATTGGTAGCCCAAATAACATTTAATAAGCCAGATTCATATGTTATAAAATACACCAAAATATTACCACAAGAGGTACACATGGAAAACATACAATTTAAAGTGGGAATGAAACTATAAAATTATACACTTCACCAAATCCATCAGAAACGTTTTTCACATCACAAAAAACATATTAGGAACATGAAAAATAATTTAATCAATCATTATTACTAACCCATAAATTCTTAAACATGGAATCACCTAGAATTTGTGCCAAAAATACAAAACCCTTTTACAAAACATCAATTAAACCACCGCCGCACCACAAGGAAGTAAAATCAATCCCTAATCCACATTATTTAACCAAAAAGACACAAGGAAAACCATAGGAAATAACCCAGAATTTTGGATGTTTTATAACCTCATGATATTGTGGAAGAAACCCTAAGGAGAAGGAAGAAATCAAAGACAGAATGAATTACTTTTATGATTTCAAAGTTTCACCCATCAAAACTCCCATCAAAAATTTAGTTATATGGTAGGTTGAGAGAGAATCTAGGATATTCATGGTGGTAGGGTACGAAATGAAGAAGAAATGGGAGGATATGGGTTTATTATGGAAGGTAAAATGGGAATTATAAAAAAAATTAATGAGTTGTAGAGGGTTGCATGGTTTGGCTGTATTTTTTAACAAACTGTGTGGAAAAATAATGTGGCTTGTTCTGGCCACCCAAAACCATTCCATTATAATATAATTTTAGGGGGGTACAAGGGGGAAACCAAGGGGTAAATATAGTCCAACTATATGGAAGAAAACTTTCAAAAATAAACCATCCATTTCACCACAAAACTCATCCAACTAATTGGTAAAAACCACCTCAACAATAGACCCCACAAGTGGTGTCACTAGAAGTTTCAAAAATCCAACTCCAAGCCACCACAAACTCATACCAACCCTAGAGGAAAATTTGAGGATAATTTCCACACAATACCCCCTAGGACTAAGTTTATAGATCAATAACACAAGAGACACCAAAAATTCAAACCTAGAACACCCAGAAACTAAGAGAATGCAAAGAACCAAAAGGGGATTCGAAAAAAAAGCATGGAATCAAGAATCCAAGTGTGACAGTCAAATGAAATGTTTCCCAAAGAAAAAATGATAAAAATAATAAAAAATGAGAATAATGAGTTAGTTTCTATAATAATTTATAGTACCTAGAATGTATCCTTAAATTACAAGATGTTGAATCAAGTATACCAAAGAGACCATTTTCTCATACCTTTTATAGAAAAAATATTCATGAGAATCTATAGGAAGGGTGTTAATTTATTTCATAATATATTTTTTGGGTATTTTTTGAATCCATTTTATCCTAAAGGATAATAAAATACTACCCTCACATGTCACTTTAGTAAATTTTCATACCAAAGGATTCATGTTTGTGTTTTCAATTCTCCAAGTACCATTTAGTGGAATATGGTAATACATTTCTTATATATTATAGAAGACTTATGTGAGGTATTTATCAATGAATTAATTATATATGGAACATATTTTCAAATATATAATTAATTTTTTGAGATATTCCTAAAAATTTTAATTAATAAAAACATTGTATCAAATTTTGAAAAGAGACATTTCATAGAGGATAAGGGACATGTTTTTGGAAACATAGTTTTAAAATATAGAATTGATGTAGATAAATAAAATACTAAAATAATTTCTACACTAACATAACCCACTATTTTTAGATATATTAGATCATTTGATGTCCATGATATATTTTATAGAGGGTTCATTAGGGATTTTGGAAAAATTATTTTCTCATAACTACCCCACTCTAGATGGAAGCTTATTTTTTATTGAACAATGCAGTATAACATTTGGAAGAATGAAAAAAACTATAACTAATGTCCCCATAATCCATTAAAAAAATTGGAATGACCCCTTAGAGATATTGGTGATGATTTAAATTGATCTTTAGGGGCAGTTATTTCACAAAATATTGATAGAATTTCACAAGTGACAGCCTACAATTCCAAAACCCATGAAACTTCTCATTTTAACTATAGAAAAATGGGAATTATTTATTGTCTATTATTATAGAATTATATAAATTTTATTCTTATCTTTTTGCAACTAAGGTAATATTTTTTTATAATCACACAACACTGGTATATTTATTCATGAAATATAATGAAAATATTTTGATATTCTGATGTATATTGTTTCTAAAATCTCTTTCCTGGAGATCAAGGATAATAAGGGTTTTTAGAACATGGTCGTAGAATAATTGAGCAATATGCCTAACCTTATTAAGGTATATCCCATCCCTATTATAAATCTGGTTGATTCATTCCAAAATGAGAAAAGGTACAACCTTGCCAAAGTTTCATGGTCTGATAAAATGGTGATTTTTCTTATCACAAAAATAGTACCCTCATTCTTTTATAAATATAAAACTATATAATTGAAATCATAACAAAAATATTATATCTAAGAGGAAATTTATTTTTATAGAATTTGTAATAGACATGTCATTAGAAGGTGTATCCATAATTGGAAAGTGAACATTGTGTTTTATTTTTTCCATGCACATGCATGTGGAGGATTTTTTAGAAAAAAAATAACAACTTGAATAGAATTTAAGAATATATTATTTCGGCCAAATTTTTTCATATGGTTATAAGATTATTTCAAAAAAATTCAAACTACTATTTTATAGGTGGAACGTCAAAATCACCCGAGAGTCCCCAAAAACTATTTTTTGGAGAGATATTCGGTGTTTGGGGAATACCTATCATGGGACATCATAGTATGTTATTTGTATTTTTCTACATTTTTTTACCAGGAGACTATGTTTACTTATGGATTAAAGTGAAAGATACTCAAGATCATTATTCCAAAATAGTGATTGAATTTATGAAATGAAATATTTTATATATGATTGGAATATAATTATATATAATAAGTTACCAAGGAATCTGATAATATAATAAGAACATAGAGGCCCTCATTAAGAAATATTGATTAAACAAGAAAACCTCAACTGCCTACAACTCACTGAATAATGGATTTGATAAGGAGTCCATTATGAAGTCAAAATAATATTATAGAAAATAGTGCAGCCTGACCACAATGACTGATGTAAGAAATTAAATGATGTGTTGTGATAAAATTACATTACTTAATTTATATCTTGAACCGACATCTTAAATAATTTATTTTTTTCCCTTCTGTTTTGATGATTTTTTTATAATTAATTAAAAAACCTACAATAAAAAAATTACATGTTATGAATAATGGATGGGAAAAGGTCTACTCCCACTAGATGCATCTACTACTCATATGTTACCACCAGGCATCCATGCTTCTATTTGAGGGAAAATTATTTTGGTGCTATCATTTTCTACTAGAAGAGTAATTCTCCACCAGTAAAATTCAACAAACACCAATTTTTACAAATGGAAAATTAATTTTTGAACACTACTATTCAACCACAACTAATTTATGCCATTAGTGTGTTATAACTAACTTCTACTTATACTAATAGTCTAACATGATACTTCAAGTTGAAAACATGCTACCGCCTACCATTATTCTAGGGTCAAGAGTTATTTTTTCTACTACCATTCACATGATACCCAAATAAACTTTTCTACCACTAGTGAAAATGTTAACGTGAATATATTCTTCTGATACCATTTAATTGAGACATCTAACAAGAAACCAAGCTTAGTCGAGAAAATTTATCAGAGTTAGATAGAAACTGAATGAGGATGTATCTATGATATCCATTGAAATTATAGTAAATATTAATTATATTTGAAGAACAACCGAGAAAAATATATTGAATTAGGGAATATGAGGTGAGTAATATATAGGATTTGGACAAAAATAAGTGGAAATAAATGTCAATAATTAATAATAGAAGACAATACATTTATAAGAATTGATGTCAATGAATTTTACTCATTGGATTGTTCTTAATACAAATTTTCATTTTTGAAGGAGATGGGGTCCTCAATCATCCCCAATGAATATGGTTTGGTTTTTTCCAAGAATGAACACAAGTTTAATGATGAAATGATGAGATGAAGATTCATATTTATAATGGAGAAAATATGATTGTAAGAGTAATCATATGACTCATGTAAAGGTAATGGTATGTCAATAAGAAATGCATAAGTGTAGGAGCGAAATCTTGTCAGGGTAATAGAAAAAAACATAAATATAGTGGAAGGCTCACATAATGGTCATGGATGACTTTTATAAGGGATAAAAGACTTGTATTAGAGTATTATAATTAAGTATGGATACCCACATAAGGGTCATAGAAGACCTAAATGATGTTACTGAAAGGCTCACATATGGTTGAAGGGAAATGTAACGCCCTAACCCATGAAGCTTAAATTTTATGCCCTACTTTATTACCTTTACATTATCAAAAGGAATCAAATACATAAGGAACAATTAGTATATATTTTTTAAATATATATTACATAATGGATACCCACATTAAATGGGTAAATATAAAATAAGAAATGATACATAGTAAAATTAAATTTAAAGAATCCATGAAAGATTATTCAATGATTTATTCTTCATATCATGGGTAACAAAAACCAATTAAGGGTAAACTAAACCGATCGATAAGGGATAAGAGTATTGAAATAAATAATCAATAAATGATAATAATCATTATGTCAAGTTAAATAATGTGCACATATTTCATATAAATATCTTGATAAGGCATAATCAAAATGGAATGGTATATAATTGAATCACATGCCATTAAATCAATAAAAATAATTAAATGTAGCCATAGAGAATTTTAAATAATAAATATCATGGATGATAATAAAAAATAAATTCATAGTAAAAGAAATGATTATGTATTAGACATCATGTTTCCCAATCACATGATACCTTTATTGTTAAGATCTATTCTCATGAAATTTTAAACTACTATAATTTGGAAAACTGATTACTCTTATGAGAACCCATGGATGCATTTAGTGGATACACATAACTGGCCCCCAACCATGCCATACTAGTCTAAAAAGTTCCACAAATGAAACATTAAATATTTAATTAATAAAAAAATACCTTTTAATCAAATATCCATATTCAAAAAATAATACGTATTTATCAATAATACCCCATCTATTCAAATAACATTTAAAGTAAAAACCTTGTAAAAATGGAATATAGTTTATAAAATAATAATAGTGATCATAAAAGAATGTGTATATTTAGTAGAAATGTAATTTCAAATGAAAAATGATTACAACAATGTGATTGTTTAAATATAAAGTAAACAATAAAAAAGAAAGTGATATTTCAAAATAATTTTTACCACTTAGTAATTTAAAAATTTAAACCACTTATATGAGATAATTGAAATAAAAATATTAAATACAAAGAATATATATGGATTCATTATATAATATATCAAAAGGGTAATTTAAAGACCCGTAAATTTTAAGAAAAGTTTTTCTTAAATTCTTTGGGATTTTACGAGTACGCTGTTTCGGACGGTACCTGATTCCGAGGCCTGGTGTGCCCGAAATCAATTTACGATGTTTAGCTCGGGTACATTTAGTGAACGAACGAGCGGGTTTTTTTAACTTTTGAACCGGTGCTCAGAATCGATATATGAGGGTACGGATAAAACCGCAGCACCGGTAACTGCTTAAGAAGACTTCCACTTGAGTTGCATTTGCTCGAGATGTGTTGTTAAAAATAAAGTGGTTAATTGAAGAGTGAAATAAAATAGGTGTTGCAATTTTATTTCTACTCTATGTAATTATAACCTATGTGTGGAAGTTGACGTGGGACTCACTAAATTCTAACTCCTCTTGATAGGATATTAGTGAGGTGGGGCTCACACAAGCCCCACCCCTTCAAATTACCTAACTCCTCTAAACCCCCACATGAGTTATGTGGCTTCTCCTCTTCCACATTAATGTTGCCAACTTAACTCTCCATTTAATTTGACAACACTAGTTTAATTAATTTAGTGATTTCAATTTCAAAATTTTTATTTTCGAAATGCATGCTAGGATTTAATAAAATAAGGTGAGTCTTATTTTATTTGGCTTGGCTCGTTGTGTGGAGATTTTGGGGAAAGTGAGTTATAAATCTTGAAGAACTTCATCTTCTCTGGAGAAGAACATCCCTACTTCGACGACGAATTTCGTCACACACCGTTCCATTTTCTCCCCGCGTCAAAGAAAGGGAGACACGGCTTCTTCCTCAGACATTCTCTGTCGACATCTACGGAGCCTCACCCCGCGACTCTTCTTTCTATGATGCCAGCTTTCACAAAAATTCTATGAGGTAGGGGTTTATTTACATTCACGGTTAATTGATGTTCTTATTCAATTTTTGGCTGCTTGTTATCAATAGAATGGGAGAAGGTTGGACCTCACAAACACGGCCGATCCTCCTCCCCTTTTTGTTGTTGATATTCTTCATGGCCTGAAATGAAGGTGACGCAGTGTCATTGCACCCTATGGGAATGAGAGAACCATAGCTAGGGCGGGCTACGGTGGAGGAGCATGGCGCCGTCGCGCCGCGCCGGTAAAGCCGAAGGAGGCCACGACCAGGAGCAGGCCACAGCGGAGGGGTGCGGCGCCATCGCGCCGCGCCGGAGCACCAAGGGGCTGCAGATGGGGCGGGCCTTGGTAGAGGTGCGTGGCGCCGTCGCGCCGCACCGGCCGAAGAAGAGCCGCGGAGGTTCGAGAGCAGGCGGCTTGCTGAGCCGGCCGCCGACCCTAGTTGGAGGCAGGACCCCCTCGGGTCCCGCGGTCACATTAAAGGTCGGCCTTAAAGGCCAACTGTTTCTTCAATCAAGGGGGCAGCGCCCCCCCCCCCCCCCCCCCCCCTCCCCCCCCCCCCCCTCCCCCCCCCCCCCCCCCCCGCATCAGGCTCGACCGGGAGCCAAGCCGCCGTCCGAGCGGGCCGGGACAGCCGCGCCAGGCCGCGCCGCCCGCACCGGCTGGGCCGGCTGTGTCAGCCCGAACCGGGCCCAATCCCCCTACTTTTAGATAGTTCCGTTGAAACGCCCATAACATGGGTTATGAACCTCCAATCGATGCACTATCAGTTGTTTTGGGATCCTTGGATCGAGATGGTCGTTTCAGTATATTACACTAAAGGTTTCAGAGAACTTTGGGTACGGCCGGGTTGGTTCGATCACGAAACCAACCGGGCCCTCAGAGTAGAAACACTTATAACTTGAGCTCCGGACGTCCGATTGATTTGTCGTCGACTTTGTTGGTTTCCTCTTAGTGAGACGGTTCTTTTGGCTTACTCCAATCAAGGATTGGACGCATCTATAGTATGGTCAGGTTTGTTTTAGATTAAAAACCAACGGGGCCCTTAGGACAAAAAGGCCAATATCTCTCAGACCGGGCGTCTGAATGACGCGCCGTCTGTCGCATTGAGTTCCTAATGACGACACGGAACTTCACGATATATCAACTCTAGGATTTGTGACATTTTATGTATCGAACCCTTGTCTCATGGAGCAGACCCTCCCAGAATCAAGCGTGCTGTGTGTAGGAACCCTAGAGGTGGCTGCGACTGTGATGACGGTGACGAATGTACATGGATCCTACATGGGTTCGGCAGTGAGGATGATTGTACATGGATCCTCCATGGGTTCTGTAGTGATGAAGACTGTATGTGGTTCCTTCGTGGGTTCGGTAGCGATGGCGACTGTACTTGGATCCTACATGGGTTCGACAACGACGGTTACTGTACTTGGATCCTACGTGGGTTCGGCAGCGATGACATCTATTCTTGGATCCTACATGGGTTTGGAAGAGGTGATGATTTAGAGGCTACATCAATCATATCCACCTCTCTTCATGATTAGTATACTTGTGTCAGCTGAGTCTTGACTTTCAATCTTTATCTTCGATAAGATTGACTTGCTTTCCTGTGTGGATTGAGATGTACATTCCTGTGTGGATTGAGTTTTACATTCCTGTGTGGACTGGGTTGTACTTGAGCTCGTGAGTTGGAGATAAATTGGAATTGATGACCTAGGTATATGTATGGGCATATATCTAAGTAGTGTTGGTTGATACTTCGTGATTGTATCTTTCCTTTGTGGTTATCCTTCGTGGATTATGGGAGACCTTCGGGAGTCTCACAGTCCCTACTGAGTATCGTATACTCATCCCTGCATGAGCTATGCTCGCACTATGTTGTGTTGGATGTAGACAATGGACAGCACTGATCGTGGTTGAGGCTTGAGAAGCAGGATGGTACCTGGAGGAGGATCACTGGACGGGACGTACACGGAGTGGACGACCGGACCCGCGGAGATGAGGAGACTATCTATACCCACCCTTCATGTGGGAATTCCAGTGGATGGATTGGTGTTGCTGCTTTACTTTTCTACTTATGTACTTTCTTTCAGTTGTACATTACTTTAAGTTGGGTTTGTATTCTGGCCCATTTACTTTCCAGCACTTACTTTTGTACTCAATTTACATAGTGTTTACTTCAACTTGAATACTATGTGGTGTTTGTTTAATTTAAAAAGGCAATGCCTTCCCTTTTATTTGGATTTACGCCTTTGGTGCTAGTCACCAGCCCCTGGCCTATGGAAGGCGGGCTTGGGGTAGTCACAACACGGGCCCTGAGGATGGGTCATGACAAATTGGTATCATCGGTGTTCGGTTCTACCACAGAACTTAGGACTCTGATCTTTCTTCTATTTGAAGCAATAATGTTAAGGGTATTGAGTGTGGTTATCTGTCCAGGGAGTCTAGTATTGGTGCGGAGGCCGACGTATCCATACACCAAGACCCTAACTTCTTATTTCTGACTCAATGCATGAAAACATTGATTACATGTCTGTTTAAAAGTTTTCGTTGTGATTACTTTGTGTCAGCTCACCAAATATAATGTTTTGACTGTGGTGCACCTGTCTCTTTTCAGGATGGTCCCACGATGGCAGCCAGCTAGGGTTTCGAGCTTTGTGCGAGATGGTAGCCCACCGAGTGATGATACCTCGGTGCAGGGCCCCAATATAGCGGAGGCACCGGCGGTACCTCTACCCGCAGAGCCATCGATGCCACCAAACCCAGCCGTTGAGAGTGCACATCGCCTGAGTGCACTGCATACGTTTCAACGTCAGACACTGCCCAGGTTCTGTGGGGAGACAGACCCTCAGGCAGCCGAGGATTGGCTGGAGGCTGTCGTTCGAGTCTTCAGGTTGGTAGGGACACCAGAAGACCTCATGGTGATCCTTGCAGCGAGTCTCCTACACGCGGCAGCATGTAGATGGTGGAGCATGATGCTCCAGGTGCACGAAAAGGAATATCTTCTATGGACGGACTTCAAGAGCCTCTTCTACTCGGATTTCATTCTAGCCACCCTCTGTGCGATGCGCATTCAGAAGCTACTACAGCTGCGGCAGGGAAACATGATTGTAGCCCAATACTCGGCGAGATTTACCGATCTCTCACACTACTCCACAGACATGGTAAGGGACCCATTCTACTGGGCCCAGACCTACAAACAGGGACTGAGGCATGAGATTAGGGCTTCGATAATCTCCCTTAGCATAATGACACGGGCAGGAGTACTGGAGAGAGCCCTTCTTATAGAGATCTTTCTTGCTGAGACTACACCTGCAGTGAGACCTACCACAAGGCGGAACATAGTGGAGTCTTCTGCAGCTGAAAGTTGACGGATGTCATAGGGGTCCAAGCAGACAAGACCATCAAGTGGATGACCTCAGGATACTGGCTCAGAGGTGTGGGGCACACGCAATAGAGCCAGTCATACGAGAGGCAGACATTGTTGTGAATGCGGCGGGCAGGGCCATATGGCTCATGACTGCCCGACCCTCCATGTAGAGGAGCAGCAGAAGGTTGAGGGACCACCCAGGCAGAGGCAGAGTTTTAACCATGGTGGTCCGCAGGGAGAAGGTGAACGAGGCAGAGGAGCTGGCCGAGCAGCGGGTGGTGGGTGACGCTTTGAGGCTCTACCACCACCACCACCAGGAGGTCCACCCAGACCACAGGGAGCTGGCAGATAGAGGCAGGCTCAGCTTCAGGCAGTAGAGGCCTACGACCACGCAGCACTAGAGATGGTTCGAGGTACTATCTGTGTATACTCCACCCTTGCTACAGTTCTTATAGACATAGGAGTGAGTAATTCTTTTATTGTTGCTGCCCTTTTTTGGAGCTCTGAGATTCCGACTGAGCCATTGGCTCGATCCTTACAGCTAGAGACTTCTACGGGAGCAGACTCGATCATTACGCACTGGTGCCGGTAGTGTGAGCTTACTCTAGGAGGCGAGAGATTTGGATGAGATCTTCTCATAGCGGCGTCGAGGCCTTACGACATCATCTTGGGCATGGATTGGTTATCTATAGTCCATGCTCAGATCGACTTTATTAGGCGCAAGGTGCTGTGTGTCCGCACCGATGGGAGCGGGTTCACCTTCACCGGAGAGAAGGAATCCTTCGCAGCGCAGGATGGACTCACACGGAGAAGAGGAAAGACGATCACTCATCCGTTGGATATTCCTATCCTAAGAGCAGTTGACATGAATATTCTGAGTTTTCCTGTTGTGGTGGATCAGTATGCAGACGTTTTTTCCTGAAGACGTTTCAGGACTACTACCTCGCAGAGAGGTAGACTTCCATATTGACCTGTACCTAGGGACTGCCCCAATATCTACTCCAGCATATCAGATGGCTCCTGCTGAGCTTTGAGAGCTATGAATATAGTTGGAGGACTTGCAGGACAATGGATTCATCTGACCCAGTGTCTCACCCTGGGATTCCCTGATTTTGTTCGTCAAGAAGGTGGATGGGAGCTTGTGACTGTGTGTCGATTACCGTCACCTAAACCAGGTGACCGTGAAGAATAAGCCTCCACTACCAAGGATTGATGACCTCTTCGATCATCTCAAGGGGTCACAATGGTTCTCGAAGATAGACCTCAGGTCAGGCTATCATCATCCCATAGTTCGAGACGAGGATGTGCAGAAGACGATCTTCAGGTTTCGGTATGGACACTATGAGTTCTTTGTTATTCCTTTCACCGTAACCAATTCTCCAGCAGTGTTCATGAGTCTCATGAATAGGATCTTCCAGCCTTACCTCGATCAATTTGTTATAGTCTTCATCGACGACATATTGATTTACTCAACTACTGAGGAGGAGCACGCCTACCACATTCGGGTTATACTGGACACACTTCAAGAGAACCAACTTTATGGTAAGCTCTGAAAGTGTTAGTTCTGGATATGTGAGGTACACTTCTTGGGGAACGTCATCTCTGAGGTGGGAGTTGTGGTGGATCCTGTGAAGATCGAGGCAGTACTAGCTTGAGAGCCACCGCATAGCGTGACGGAGGTGCAGAGTTTTCTAGGTCTGGCTGGGTACTATCGGAGATTTGTGCCAGACTTCTCCAGAGTTGCAGCACTGCTTTCACCTTTGATGAAGAATGGGAAACCCTTCATCTGGTCAGATAGATGTCAGCAGATCATTCGGGAGCTGAGACAGAGATTGACCAGTGTACCCATCTTGAGGCGACCGGTGGAGGGAGTAGGGTATGTAGTTTAGTGTTGTGAATCAGGGACCGGACTCGGCTATGTCTTAATGCAGGAGCAGGAAGTGATCACCTATAGATCACGACAGTTGAGGCAGCACGAGAAGAACTATGCTACCCATGACCTAGATTTAGCAATAGTGGTCTTCACCCTAAAGAGGTGGTGGCACTATCTGATGGGCGGCACTTTATAGTCTATTCTGACCACCAGAGTCTCAGGTACATCTTCTTGAAGAAGGAATTGAACCTGACACAACGGCGATGGCTTGAGTTCCTCCATGACTATGATTTTGAGATAGTCTATACTCATGGAAAGGGGAACATAGTAGCTGATTCTCTCAGCATGAGGATAAGAATTTAGCTACTTGGAGAGGCGACAGAGCAGCTAGCCGCTTTGCAGATATCCTTCGTGGATAGAGATGGAGAATCCTTTCTTCAGTCACTCACAGTCACTTCCCCACTACTTCAGTGGGTCAGAGAGGCACAGTGTGGGGACGTTGACTGGGAGACGTGACATGCACAGATATCCTCAGGACAGGCACCTGATGGATTTTCTATAGGAGGAGATCACATCATCCTTTTCAGAGGACGTACCATGGTACCATATACTTTACAGGAGAAGGTGTTGAAAGAGTTTCACACTTCCCCTTTAGCGGTACATCCAGGAGTAGTGAAGATGTACCAGGATCTCAGACGATAGCACTGTTGGCTAGGTGTGAAGAAGGCTATGGAAGAGTTTGTTTCATGATGCCTCACCTGTCAGTAGGTGAAGGTGGAGCACCAGGTACCAATGGGCTTGGTACAGCCCTTGGAGGTCCCGGAGTGGAAGTGGGATGGGATATCTATGGATTTCGTGACTGGGCTTCCACGTACTTCCAGAGGACACGACTCCATTTGGGTGATCATCGACCGACTCACCAAGTCATCCCACTACTTACCCATCCGAGAGCAGGGCTTAGTGGAGAGCTTGGGATGCCTCTACATTCCGGAGATCGTACGACTTCATGGTGTTCCATCATCTATCATCTCTGATCGGGATGCTCCCTTTACTTACTGGCTTTGAAAGGGGTTTCGGGATGCATTTGGGATGCATCTATGCCTTAGCACCGCCTTTCACCCACAGACGGATGGTCAGACAGAGAGGACCATTCAGACTCTCAAAGACATGCTCCATGCATGTGTCCTTGAATTTGGTCATAGCTGGGAGGATCACTTACCATTGGTGGAGTTTGCGTACAAAAATAGCTACCACTCCACCATCGGGATGGCACCATACGAGGCATTGTACGGCTGACCTTACAGATCACCTATGTGCTCGACAGACCCTGATGATTCAATACTTGTAGGACCAGAGATGGTCCAGGCCACGACGGAGATGGTACAGATCATCCAGGAGTGGATGAGGACTGCTCAGAGCCGACAGAAGTCCAATGCTGATAGGAGGTGGAGACAAATGGAGTTCGAGGATGGTGACCACGTTTTCTGACGGGTCTCACCTCGACTTGGATTACGGAGATTTGGCTGGGGCAGCAAGTTATCTCCGCTCTTCATTAGACCATTCTAGGTTCTCAGCAAGATAGGCAAGGTGGCGTATCTCCTAGATCTTCCACCTTAGTTGCACCCGGTGCACGATGTATTCCACGTATCTCAACTGAGGAGATACGTGCACGACCCGACACATATCCTCGACCATGGGGAGCTAGTTATCGATGATTGGGTGAATTTTGCGGAGGTCCCAATGGATATCGAGGATCTACAGGAGCGGGTCCTACGTGGACAGTCGATTCCTCTAGTACGCATCAGGTGGTAGCATGGGAACCTCCAGGAGAGCACTTCGGAGCGGGAGGCTCAGATGCATGCACATTACCCTTATTTGTTCCCCTAGTTTGTGATGTATCTTTATGGGGATGTAAATCCCTGAGGTGGGAGTAATGTAAAGGCCCATAAATTTCAAAAAAAAATTCTTAAATTCTTTGGGATTTTACGAGTATGTAGTTTTTTACGGCACTTGATTTTGAGGCCCAGTATGCCCGAAATCAATTTCCAAATTTTAGCTGGGTTCATTCAGTGAACGAATGAGTGGGTTTTTCTAACTTTTGAACTGGTGCTCAGAATCGAAATCTGAGGGCACCGATGAAACTGTAGTGCCTGTAACTTCTTAAGAAGACTTTCACTAGAGTTTCGTTTGCTCGGGAGGTGTTGTTAAAAATAAAGTGGTTAATTGATGAGTGAAATAAAATATGTGTTACAATTTTATTTCTACTCTATGTAATTATAACCTATGTGTGGATGTTGAGGTGGGACTCACTAAACCCTAACTCCGGATATTAGTAAGGTGGGCCCCACACGAGCCCCACCCCTTAAAATTCCCTAACTCCTCTAAACCCCCACATGAGTTCTGTGGCTTCTCCTCTTCCACATTAATGTTCCCAACTTAACTCTCCATTTAATTTGACAACTCTAGTTTTATTAATTTAGTGATTTCAATTTTGAATTTTGTATTTTTGAAATGCATGCCAAGATTTAATAAAATAATGTGAGTCTTATTTTATTTGTCTTGGCTCGTTGTGTGGAGATTTTGGGGAAATTGAGTTCTAACTCTTAAAGAACTTCATCTTCTATGGTGAAGAACATCCCTACTTCGACGAAGAATGTCGTAATGTTGTTCCATCTTCTCCCCGCGTCAAAGAAACGAAGTCTCCGCTTCTTCCTCAGATGTTCTCCATCGACGTATACATGGCCTCACCCCAGGACGCCGCTTTCCGCGATGCTAGCTTCCGCAAACCTCTTTGAGGTAGGGGTTGATGTAAGTTCAAGATTAATTGATGTTCTTCATTAATTTTTGGCCGCTTGTTATCAATATAATAGGAGGAGGTCGGACTGCACAAACACGACAGATCCTCCTCCCCTTTTTGTTGTTGACCATTTTCATGGATTGAAATGGAGGTGACACGGTGCCGTTACACCGCTTGGGAACAAGAGAACTGTGGCCGGAGCGGGCTGTAGTGGAGGAGTGCGATGACGTCACGCCGCGCCGGTGAAGCCGAAGGAGGCTACGACGGGCCGCGGCGGAGGGGTGCGACACCGTCGCACCACGCCGGCCGAAGAGGAGCCGTGGCTATGGCTATGGCGGTTCTAGAGGATGAATCCGGCTGAGCCGGCTACTGGAACCATCTGGAGGCGGGACCCCCTCGGGCCCCATGGCCACATTAAAGGTCATCCTTAAAGGCTGACCATTTCTTCAATCAAGGGGAACAGCGCCCCCCACCCCCCCCCCCCACCCTGCATCCTGCTCGGCTGGGAGCTGAGCCGCCGACCATGCGGGTCGGGCCGTGCCCAACCGGGCCGGACCCGGACTTGGGTCGGGTCGACTCAGTTCGGGCTGACCAAGGGGGTATTGGGCCGCATCGGACTGGGCCCAAACCCCCTACTTTCAGACAGTTCCATTCAAACACCCATAACATGGGCTACAGACCTATGATCAATTCACTGTCAGTTGCATTGGGATCCTTGGTTCAAGACGGTCATTTTGTAATATTACACTCAAGGATTCAAAGAAAATTGGGTATGGATGGGTTTGTTCGATCACGAAACTAACCGGGCCCTCGGAGCAGAAATGCTTATAACTTGAGCTCCGGACGTCAGATTGACGTGCTGTCGACTTTGTTGGTTTCCTCTTAGTGAGAAAGTTCTTTTGGATTACTTTTCTCGAGGTTTGGATGCAGCTTGTGTATGGTCGGGATGGTTTTTTCTTAAAAACCAACTGGGCCCCTAGGACGAAAAGGTTAATATCTCT
This sequence comes from Viscum album, assembly GCA_963277665.1. Lineage (NCBI taxonomy): Eukaryota > Viridiplantae > Streptophyta > Magnoliopsida > Santalales > Viscaceae > Viscum > Viscum album. The sequence goes on from OY728139.1 coordinate 492,745,903, forward strand.
CAGACCGGGCATCCGAATGATGTGTCGTCTGTCGCATTGACTTCCTAATGACGAGACAGAACATTGTGATACATAAACTCTGGACATTGTGACAGTTGATGTATCAACCCCTTAGCTCATGGAGCGGACCCTCTCAAAATCGAGCGAGTTGTGTGCGGGAACCCTAGAGCTGGCTGCGACTGTGACGACGGTGACGACTGTACTTGGATCCTACATGGGATTGGCAGTGAGGATGACTGTACATGGATCCTCCATGGGTTCGGCAGCAATGACGACTGTACTTGGATCCTCCATTGGTTTGACAGTGATGACGACTGTACTTGGATCCTACGTGGGTTCGGCAGCGACGGTTACTGTACTTGGATCCTACGTGTGTTCAGCAGCGACGACATCTGTACTTGGATCCTATGTGGGTTCAGTAGAGGAGATGATTCAGAGGCTTCATCAATCATCTCCACCCCTCTTCGTGATTAGTCTACCTGTGTGAGCTGAGTCTTGACTTTGAATCATTATCTTCGATAAGATTGACTTTATTTCCTTTGTGGATTGGGACGTACTTTCCTGTGTGGATTGAGTTTTACTTTCCTGTGTGGACTGAGTTGTACTTGAGCTCGTGAGTTGGAGCTGAACAGGAATTGATTACCTGGGTATATGTATGGTAATATACCTAAGTAGTGTTGGTTGTTACTTCATGATTTTATCTTTCCTTTGTGGTTATCCTTCGTGGATTTTGGGAGACCTTCGGGGGTCTCGAGGTCCCTACTGAGTATCGTATACTCACCCCTACACGGGCTATGCCCGCACTACGTTATTTTGGATGCAGACGGCGGATAGCACTGATCGTCGTTGAGGCTTGAGGAGTAGTACGGTACCAGTAGGAGGATCACTGGATGGGACATACACGGAGCAGATGGCCGGACTCGAAGAGTTGAGGAGACTATATGTACCCACCCTTCAGGTGGGAATTCCAGTGGACAGCTCGGTGTTGCTGCTTTACTTTTCTGCTACTGTAATTTCTTTCAATTGTACTTAACTTTAAGTTGGGTTTTTATTCTGGCTCATTTACTTTCTAGCACATACTTTTGTACGTAGTTTATTTAGTGTTTACTTCAGCTTGCATACTCTGTGGTGTTTGTTTAATTTATAAAGGCAATGTCTTCCCTTTTATTGGGATTTACGCCTTTGGTGCTAGTTGCCATCCCCTGGCCTATATAAGGCGGTCTTGGGGTAGTCACGGCACGAGCCTCGAGGACAGTTCATGATAGGTAAGTATATACACCACACATAAGAAGTACATGTTTAATATGACATTTATCTCAAAGATGTAAAATGTTAGATGAAAAGCCCTTACCTTTCTCTCTTTTTTGATTGAAAGTCCTTTACCCTCATGTATAATAGTTTTAAGAATTTTTATAACTTATATAAGATCCATATTAATATTTATGATGTCATATATTACCCCATTATAACATATTATTACCCATTTGTTAATAATATTTAATAATTTTCATTTTTTTGGTATCAATTGCGTTATTTTCCAAGTATGTCTCGATTTGTTATTTTTCATTAATATTAAATAAAAAACGTTTTAATCATCTCAATGATGTTAAATGTAATTTTAATATTATATATATTCATTTTATATGTACTTATAGAATTCCATTAATTTTTGAGATATGGAATGAAATTCATCGTTCTTGGAGATGGTAGGTCCCATGTACGCATGAATATTGCTTCCAATTTATTATCGTGTAAAAAGAAAGAAAATTATATGAGATATATATATATATACTATAATTCTAGTGTCATATTTAGGCCATAATTGGTGCATATGTTTATTGAAAACATCCTTAATACATTCCATGTAATGTGTAAATTAATCACAGTGTTTTTATGAGGTGATAGTCCACACGTACACAAACAATGTATTCGTAATCCAAAAATATATAAAACATAATTTTTTGAGTTTTATAAGAATTAAATAAGAATAAATAAATTATAAATGAAATATATATCATATATAAACTATAAATACATCATTAATTTCAACCATTAATGTTATTAATGGAAGAACAATTGACATTATATCGTGAGGTGGTAGACCACTTTACTCACAAACAATGATTATGTATCCCATTTGATGGATTCGTTTGAAATAATAGGGAAAAACTTATCATAACAACATATAAATATATATATATATATGACATTGAGTTTATTATTTAATCATTATAAAAAATAATATAAGTTGTCGAGAATCAAATCAAACAACATTGATCGTTGAAGAAGGTTACATCTTATTAGGGTAACTTCTTTTAGTTTTCAAAAAAATTACTTCCTTATATTTAATTACTCACAAATGGAGGCTTATATATTAATGGGAGGTATTATGGTAGCTTATTTTGGATGGAGTTGGATGAGACAATGTGGCCTAAGAGTATGAGGAAGGGAAAGAGTGAATGACTTTTTATATTAGAGGAGGAGTGGACTTAAGGTAAATACAAATAGATAAACACAATTGGGTGATATAATATTCATAAAGTGCATAAAAATGGAATACCAATGTATAAAATTTGAATTATTTTTTATAAACACCAAAATAAAACAAAAAGAAAAAATTTAGCATTTTGTTCAATATTCATTATTTTTCATTATTTTTCTCATTTGTATTTTTCATTTAAGTAACTATTTTTTAACCTATTTAATTAGTCTATGAAGACTAAATTTAAGTGATAATTATTATAAATTATAGAACCTTTGAATTAAAAAAATTTTATACAATTTTATGAATACAAATCCTATGTGTTTTGGAAATTTATTTTAAAACAAGTGCATGAAATGCCCAAAAACACTACTTTAACTTGAACACTTATGACAATTTTTTTACTATTTAAGTGTCAATATGTTCATTATAAATGAGAAATTTGTCCATTTTTATATAATATTTTAAATTTACAAAAAAATAAAATAAAAAATATATATATTATTTGAAGAAAATCTTTTATCATTTAAAAAATATCCATTGTTATAAAATAACATTAAAGTCGGCTTTGACATTATTTATTTAATTTAAATTTAATAATATCTATATAATGAAGAAATTTTAATCAATTAATTTATCACTAGTGTAATATGACATATTAATCTATAAAATTATTAAATAAAATAATTATATCAATTTACATAACTTTTAATCTTTTTAGTGTAATTTATTTTAGCTAATAATTAACTAAATAATTATGGTATTAAAATTACATATGGATTTTATCAGACTAATAAATTTCTAAAAATTAAATATAAATTAATAGAATAAAAAACCTCTCTACCTTTCAAAATAATAGGTATAGTTAAATTAATGTGGTATTTTTCAATATCTCATGATTTTATAAATGTTAATGTTAAGGAAGGTTTGTTATTTGAGTTTTTCCTTACATAACTTATTATATAGGTCACATTCATGGAATAGTTTCCCACAAAAACATAAAATTTGAACCAAGATGGGTTATTTTCTATATATGGTCATTTGGTGTCTTTTTTACATGTCTCTATGTCATTTTTCCCTAATGATTAATGTTTCATCACTAAGTAAATTAATGTTTACCTTAATCAATGTAATTAATTTTAATTACATTCACTTATCTATTTGTTCACTAAATAATTTCATATTATTATATTATAAATATTATACTAAATCCATCTATCTGGATATTATTTTAATTTAGTTCATATATGTGTAATAATTAAATTTAATATTAATCTCATAGACGTATCGAGAAAGATGGTTTTTAAAGTGAGAAATGTAAAAAATTTCATTAAACCTTTATCTCTAAATTCAATATAAAAATGATTATAATAACATGAATTGGATTAATATATGTATTACTAAACTATTTTTACATTAAAATCATTCAAATTATAAATTACCATTAATAAATTTTTAATTTATAAGACACTTTTCTACTAAAATGCAGTATTTTTCATTATTAATCAAAAATAAAAAATCTAAAAATTTACCAATAAAAAATTACCCTAATATAAAATTGAAATTTATAATTATAAAATGTTTTTTATTTTTACAAATAAAATATATAAAATGGTTAATATCCATATTTAAGATAGGTGCGCCATTAAAAGGTAAAAAAATAGCCTTTACCAAAATATGACCTTTTATGTGTAAAATTGTATTTGTTCTTATCATATGTCTATAAAATCTATTAAATGAATGTACAAAAAAATTTTTGAATTTAAAATTTTAAAATAAATATACCATAAAGTTTCAAGATGTTATAAAAACATCTATGATTTGTCTTGTTTGTCTCATACTCCATCAAAGGAACTCGATATTATGTGTAACACAATCCAATAAGGTGTTGCGCATAAAGAAAGATTGAAAAAATTAAATTTATTATAAAAATAAAATATTGAAATGTATTGTGGTGTTACATTCTCTGCATCATAAATAAATTATGTCCTCTCAATTCAAGCTTGATCTCGGTAATTCAGTGACTGATATTTGAAAGTACTGTTATTCAAAAGGGTACATCGTATATATGGTTAATAACATATCTTCTTAATAAGAGATATTGGGAAGTATGATGGTCATGTAACTAGGATCTCGTTTATTATAGCGTATGTTAAAAAAGAAAACATGTATAAGGGAGAAATTCATAAATAACTATAGTCATTTTTCCAAGAAAGAATGAAATAAATGTAAAGTTAATAGAGTCAAAACCATAAATCTATAATGATCTAAAAGACTATTTGATTTATCAGTTATGAATACAATTAGATGAAATTTTTATTGCATGATTCTTTTCTGAGTGTTGAATAATTCAATCACTCTTTATAAATATTTAGATATTTACTCACTGGATATATTTCTCTTTAATTAGTAAAATCATTCCCTTTGGTTGTTCTATTAAACTATTTCTATAATATCTCTTAGCATAATATGTATCATATGGTGAAATAATACATTAATCACTAAAAATATGTCCAAATATAAACTCAAACCATTTAAAAATGGTTAACCTTTCAATATATTATGATCCAAAACATAATTATAATATCGATGGTAGCTGGTAGTATCAAATTTATTGTATCCATATAAATAATTACTATGTCAAAATCATTAATATATTGATGCTTATATTTTCCTAATCTATATTTTTTCCAATAAAGTATAACTTACTACTAAATGACATTTCTTGTTAAGAATCCATAAATGATCTCAAATATATAATGAAGTAGTACTATAATACAATCCACATATATTCCAAAATTATTATAACCAGTATATCATTTATAAAATACTCAAATAACATAATTTTTGAATCCAAACATAAGTACATTAATAATTCCTCTTCATTTGTTGTAATAATATAATATTGACCATGATACATTATATTTTTCTAAGGTATATTACTATTATGCTTTGGAAAATTATTTTCATAGTTAAACATTTCACTACAGTTGAAACCCTGAATACCAGGATTTTATTTCTTCCATTTTAATTTTTTCCTAGTGACCCTCTATTACATAATTATAACAAAATCCTAACCCTTTAAATGTTTTCCTAGACTGATTATCCGCACATTTATCAACTATTGAAAAAAAATCATTCCCTTTTTCTCTTTATCATTCTTTTTCCTAGATATCCTATTTTCCTCTAAAATACTTCTAAATCCATAATACTTATATAATTATTTATTTATATCATTAGAACATGATACTACATCCTAATATGATGAGAATTATTGTGAGACTAATTATAGTAGACTTATTTTCTTTAAAACATTAATGAAATCATTTTTCTACTCTTTGTATCGTGTGAATCAATGAATTTATCATTACTATGATAGGACAAATTTATAAATGATGACATATAATAAACTAAATATTATCATACATAATCCCAAAACAAGTTAAATACGTAACCTAAATTGAAAATTTTAGGCATAAAGAATCTCATAATCAAAAATGTGTTTTATTTAGGATGTTCTTCTATAATTATCCTCAAAGTCTATCCTAGGGTTATGTTATATAATCAATGTTTTTCTAAGTCTATTTTCTAAGGTTTCTACTAAACATTCTTTGATAAGAACTATAATTCCCTAATCTTATAAGCTCAGAGCTAGTACCTTACTTTATTACGTCGGAATGATTATAATAAATCAAATCCAAAAGGACTGATTAGTATAGATATTTTAGAAATCTAGGTTGCATACATGATACCCATATTACATTGGGAAGTAGAAAATAAAACATGATACATGAAAAACATAAATGAACTAAATCCATGGAAGATCATTGAAATATTTCTTCCTCATTTACTAGGTAAAGGAAAAAAATTAGGGCGATCTTAAATAATTAGTAAGGGTTAAATAAATAAAATAAATAATGAATAATTTATAATAATCAATATATAAAGGTAAATAAATTATCACTCATTCCTTATAAGAATCTCGATAAGACATAATCAATATATAATGATAAATAACTTAAACACGTGTCATTTAATCAATAATGTGAGGATGAAATAGATCTGTATATAATACTAAAGAAAAAATATCATGGATAATAATAATTACTAAATTATTAATAAATTAAATTATTAATTATTGGACAACGTGTTTCCCAGAAACATGATACATTTACCATCAAGATCTATTCTCAAGGATGTTTAAACTACTCTGATTTGGCCAAATGATTCGTCTCAGTAGAACCTATTATTGCATCCACGAGCCTTCTATAGCTATTCCCAACCCATGTCACACTAGTACAAAGCATTTCAAATATATCAAATAACAGATTTAATTAATAATAAATGTTCATTTTCCTGAAATATCCATGTTTGATAAATAATATATATATTTATTAATAATTACCTAGTTAATCAAATTACATTCAAAGTAAACAACATTTTTAAAAATGGAATATATTTTAATAAATAAATACATACATTATGAATGAATTTTTTTTTTAATATAAATTTAATTTCTAATGAATTATTAGTATAATAAATTTATTGTTTCATGATAAATATAATAGTCACAAAAGATAGCCAGATTTCAAAATAACTTTTAACAGTTGGTAATTTTAAGAAAAACACATTGGATGAGATAATTCAAAGTAAGACCTTAAATAATAAAAATAATATAATAGGATTTATGATATAATATATCTAAATAGATAGTATATAAACCAAAAAAACAAGTAAGTTGTGAATGTGACATTTATCTCAGAGATATAAAATGTGTGATGGAAAACCCTTACCTTAGGATGTATTTTGGTTAAAAGAACTGTAAACTCCTATATAATGGTTTAATGAATTTATATTAACTTATAAAAGAAAAATATTAATATTTATCATATCATATATTATCCCCTTATAAAATATTTCTAATATTTCGTTATTATTCACTAATTATTTTAATCTTTTTAAGTATTAATTGCATTGTTATTAGAGTATGTATTGATTTTTTATTTTTCATTACTGTTACATAGATCATTATTTTAATTAACATAATGGAAAACATGATTTATGTATTTTATATATTCCATATATATTTATGTATATTCATCCATTATGTTTTGAGATAGGAAATGAAATAACTCATTCATGGAGATGGTAGGTTGTACGTGTTCATGAATACTGCTTCCATCTTCCTATCATAAAAAAAGAAGGAAAATTTGATGATATATATCTACATATATCTATATTATAATTAAATTAAAATATTTATGTAATATATGTCACATATTTTTTTTTAAAACCAACAATAATGCATTCCATCTAACGTGTGAATGAAACGCATCCTATTGGGGAGGTAGTAGTTCATGCGTCCACAAATGATGTTATCATAATCCCAAAAATTGGAATGCATCAAGTAATGAGTTATATAATAATACCATGATCATAAATATATTATTAATATCATATATATGTTATATAAACTATAAATACATCATTATTTCAAACCTTGTATGGTTGTAACGGAAGAATTAATGACATCGGTTCATGAGGCGGTAGTCCTATATAGACACAAACTATCATTGGGTGTCCATTTTTATGGATGTATTTGAATGTTTTGGGAAAAATAATACCTAAAAACATATATTTTTATTTAATATAATTTTTTTATTATAAAATCATTATATACACCAATTTAAGGGGTGGATAATTAAATGAAACAAAAGTGGTCTTTGAAGAATATTACTTCTTATTTAGGAAACACATTTTTTTTCACCAAAGTAAATACATGGATTTAATTCCTAAAAAAGAGTGTCTTATATGTTTATAGGAGAAATTGTTTCAGATTATTTTGGAATTTTTTGTATGATAAAATGTTTCTAGAGAGGTATGATGAAGGGGAAGACTGGATAGCTTTTTATATTGGGAGAGGAGTTGAACTATTGTAATCATGTAAATGTAAAAACTATTGGGAGATCTCTCTTACCTCATAATATTTGAAAATGTAAAAATAATAGATTAAATAATATATATCGTTGATAAAAACTCACAATATAAAAAAATCATTTTTATCATTTTGTTCTTTAGTATTAATGTTTCATCATTTTTTTGTTTTGCTTTTTCATTTAGGTAACAAATTTTCTAAACTATGTTATTCAACCATTAAGAATAAATTAAAGTGATAATTATTCGAAAATATTGAACCATTTAATTCAAAATATTGTCTCTAATTTACAAAAAATATATATCTCATTGGTGTTCGAAATTAGTTTTAAAACAAGCGCATGTAACATGAAAAACAATACATTAACCTAAACCCTACTAACAATATTATTACTATTTAGGGTTTCAATATGTTCTTTATAAAATATAAATTAGTAAATTAATATACTATTTTTTAAATTTATTAACTTATAAAAATATTTTCTCCAAATATATTATTTTTTGTAGTTTTAAATCTTTTAATAAAATATCATTTATTATATTATCACATTAATGTCAATTTTGAGATTATTTTACAAATTTAAATTTAAAAATAATTGATAATAATGGAATTTTAATATATTAATTCCACACCCTTGTAACATGATAAATTAATCTAAAAATTAATTAAATAAAACCATTTAATTATTTTACTTCACTTTTAATATTTTCAGTACCATTTATTTTAGTTAAATATTAATTAAATTATTACATAATTGTTATTTCATAAGCTGTTTATCTAACTAATTAATCTCAAATAATTAAAGATAAATCAATATGTTGAAAAAATTAATTTAACTTTCAAAATAATTTTAATAACTAAACTACTTTTTTCTATATAAATCAAGGCTTTATAAATCTTAAAGGCATGGAAGGTTCCTTTTTTACCTTAACTTATTATATAGGTTACATTCATGTAATAATATCCCAAAACTCATAAAATAACAACTTGGAGGTTTTATGGTCCAAATATGGTCAGCCAATGGATTTTGGATAGGTTTTTAGGTCATTTACTCCCTTAATATTACATTTTAACCACTAAGTAAACTAATTTTTACCATAATCACTGTAATTAATTTTAGTTAATTTCACTAATATTATATTTTTCAACAACTATTTTTAACTTATAATACTCTAAAAATTGTAATTATTAAGTCTATGTATATTAATTTTATCAAACTAAAGTCCAAAAAGTGGAAAAATTAAATTTAAAGCTAATCCCATTGACATGGCGAGAAAACAAGGTTTTAATGTAATAAATTTTCAAAAGTAAATTATTTATTTATTTATAAGTTAAATGTTAAAATGATTATAATAACTTAAATTTGATAAATAGATATTTAAAAGATATATTTTTATTTTAAATCAAATTTAAAATATATTCCAACATTAATAAATACATAAATGAAAATTAAATTTTCAACTAAAATGTAGTATTTTTCAGTATTTATAAAAAGTTAATATAATCATAAAAATACCAAAACAAACCCACCCTAAGATAACATGGCATTGTTAATTCAAAAATAAAGAATATATAGGGAAATAAATTTTCTAAAATGGTGAAAATTTTGTTTTAAAATATGTCTCCATTGAAAGGCGGAAAAACTACCGTAAAAATAAAAATATTATATATATATATATATGGATTTTTTCTTTTATATATCTATCAAATATATTTATAAATGTAAAAAAAATATAAAATAAAAAAATAAAAAAATTATAATGTATCTTGATAATATACACCCATGTAATCATGTTCATATGTATCTTATATGTTATCTAAGGAACTCAAGATTGTGTGTAACACAAGCCAAATTAACATTTCTTATTAAGAAATCTAGAAAATAAAAAATTATTCTAAAATGAAAATATTTAAATTTCTTGGTGTGTTACATGTTCTCCAGCTTAAATAAATTTCTTCTGTATAATTCAAACGTGATCTCAGTAACTGAGGGATTGATATTTTAATTTAATATTATTAAGAAACCTGCATCATAAATAGGGTTAATAAAAAATCCCCTAAATAAGATTATAGGTAACTATGAATGTCATGTAATAAGGATCCCATATAGGAGAACATAGGTGGGACATGAAAATGTGCACATTGAATGAAATTGAAAATAACTATAGTTAATAGTCACAATAATTTTTGTGATCAGTGGAAAGTTATGGGCCTCCAAACTATAAATCTGTTCCGATATAAATGTCCATTTTATTTAATAGATATTAACACAGTAAGATAAAATTTATATTTTAATATAATTAACCTACCGTTGAATAATTATTTCATTATTTAATAATATTAAACAATATAATTTCTTGATACATTTCTATATCTTACTCACAATATTACGCTTGGTTTGTTCCCTTGAACTATTTCTGCATGATCTCTAAGAATAGGTTGTATCATATTGTTATGTAATTAATTATCCTATAAAATCTTATCCAAAGATAAAATTGAACCATTTAATAAATGGTTATCCTTTAAGAATACTATGATCTGACAATTTATAATCATATACTTGATATTTAGTATTATAAAATATAGTTTATCCACATAAATCATAATTATTATAACATCAATAATATATTTAGGCTTATATTTCCCTCATCCATGTGTTTTCCAAAAAAATAAAGCATTCTACTGAATCACTTTTCATGTTACCATTCCACAAATGGTCTAAATTCTTAATTGAAAAATTATTGTAATACAATCCACATATATTTTATAATTCGTATAACAAGTACATAATTAATAAAATACTCAAATAACATAATTTTTGTATCTAGGAATAAAAATATTAATCATTCCACTTCACCCATGATAATAGAATAAAGTCAAACATGATCCATTAGATTCTTCTAAGTTATATTCCCTTGATTCTTGGGGACTTTATTTGTGTAGTGTCCCATTTCACTAAATTTGTAACATTGTATAACAGTATTTTATTTATTCTCGTTTCATTATTTTCCCTAGTGACCCTTTTCTACATACTTATAACCAACTTCCAATCCTTTCAAGTATTTTCTGAGGGGATTCTTTACAAAATTATAAGATATGGTAAAATAATTATTTTCCATTTACACAGTTATCTAATTTTTATCATGCTTCCTTCCAGAGACATTTTACTTATAGAATTATTTCTCAGTCTCATTAGCACATGACATTATGTCCTCGTTTGATAAGAATTATTAGGAGACTGGTTCTTTTGGAAATATTTTTTAATACCATAAAAAATATTACAATGCTTAATCTTTGTATCATGTGTATTTGTGAGGTTGATATTTCTTTTACAAGGATCTATTTTTAAATGATGACATATAGTTTATTATATCTTAATATGTTTAATCCCAAAACTATATAAATACGTAACATAAATTTAAAAATTTATATATAGATAATATTATAATAATAAATTTGGTTTCATTTTGATATTCTTATATAAGTATACAAAATATATATCTTAGGGTTAAATTCCCTAATATATTCTTTCCAGAAATATTATTTCCAAGGATTATTCTAAATACCCACTTATACCAACTATAACACCTTGACCCAATAATCCCAGAGTTAGTGCCACACATAATTATATTGGTACGATTATAAATCATCAAATCTTGATGGACTGTTTAGTTTAGTATATTTGTAAATATCGATAACATATATGATACCCAAATTACATTGGGAAATAGAAAAAAAAACAAGATACATTCTAAAATAAAATGAACAGTATCCATAAAATATCATTTAATTTTTTCTACTTCAAATTGTGTGGAAGGAAAAAAATGGGGGTGAGATCAAATGCTTAGTAATGGTAATATATAACAGAAGAAATAATGAATCGATGATAATAATCATTATGGAAAGGCAAATTTATGATCATATATGCCATATAAATATAAATTTAAGTCATAATTAATATGGCCCAATAGATAACTGAAACACATGAAATTTAATTAATAAACTGAGAATGAGATGAATCCATAGAAAATATCATTGAAAAATCGGATGGATAAAGAAAATGACTAGATTATCATTAAATTCTATTCTTAATTATTGTATGCCATATTTCTATGGAACATACTACTTTTATCATCATTATCTAATTTAAAGATATTTTAAACAACTTTAATTTGGACAAATAATTCATCTCATGAAAACCTATTGAAGCATATATAGGATATCAATAATTGGTCCCCACATATTCTATCCATTCCAAAGAATTACTAAAATATAAAATAAAAATATTAATTAATAAATAATGTGTGTTGCCAAAAAATATCTATATTGTGAGAATACTGCAAATTTATCAATAATCCCTAGTTAATCAAATAAAAATCACAGTAAACACCATATGTAAAAATGGAATACGGTTTTCGAAATAATAATAAACATTAAAATATAATTTTCATATTTAATATAAATATAATTTTCGATGAATAATTATTATAATAAAGTAATTATTTCAAGATAATTTTAAAAGTAATAAAAGAAAGTGAGGTTCCAAAATAACTTTTACACATGGTAATTTTTTAATTAAAACCATTGGATGAGATAATTAAAAGTAAAACTATAAATGAAATTAATATAAGAGGACTAATTAATAAATATACTAATAGGGGAAGTCTATAAACCCACCAAAAAGATGGGAATATGACACTTATCTCATAAAAGTAAAAAAATTGAGTTGAAAACCCCTTACCTTACACTTTCTTTTATTAAAAGCCCTCTAAAAATTTTAATACTATTTTAATCTAGTTTTTATCTTATTAGATAACGTTATTAAGATTTATAATATAATATATGTTCCGTTTATAACATATCATTATTCTTTTGTTAATAGTCTTTCATTATTTTTAATGTTTTGGGTGTTAACTGCCTATTTTTTTAGTACGTGTCAATTTTTTATTTTTTATTCATATAACATATATCATGAATTAATCATCTAAAGAATTTAAATCATTATTTCAATAATATATACTTTAATTATATATGTATTTAGAGAAACCATATAGTTTGGGGATAAGAAATTAAATACACCATTCATGGAGACGGTAGGTCGTACATATGAGTGAACGTTGGTTCCATTTCATTATCATAATAAAAGAATAAAAATTATATGATATATATATACTAAAATTTCATTACCATATTTATTTTATATATTTCAAATATTTTTAATAAAATAATCATTAATTCATTCCATGAAATTAGTGAATGAATCACATTGCTTTGAGGTGGGGTAGTGCACACGTCCACAAGCGATATTATCATATTCCAAAAAATTAAAATGAATGGAGGTAAGAGATATATAATAATTAAATAATAATAATAAATATACTATAAATATCATATATATATATATAATATATATATATAAATCATTATTATTTCTAACCATTAAATGTAATATTGTATGACCAAACGACATCAGTTCGGGAGGCAATAGTCCTCCATACACATGAATGATGATTATGTATCGTATTTTATTGATATTCATGAATGTGTAGGTAAAACTATTAGAATAAAAAATCTATGTATATATTATATAATGAGGATATTATATAATCATGATATAAAAATAATTGAAGGGTTAAAAAAGTAAATTAAACAAAAGTGATTGTCGAAGAATGATGCCACTTATTCATGTAACTTCTTTTGGTTTTGAAAAAAAATATCATTGGATTTAATTATTCAGAAAATGAGTATTAATGTTTTTGGGGATGGATGTATGGATATTGTTCAGGAAGTGGTCGGATGAGACAATGTGGATTGAGTGTTGTGAGGAAGGGGAAGATTGAATGCCTTTTGATAGTGGATGAGGAGTGGCATTCTTGTAAATGCCAAAAGTTAAACAATGTTAAAAGGTCTACCATACCTCATGTGCTTCCAAAATGGAAAATAATATATTAATTAGATTTATGATCAATAAAAACTCACAATACACAATAGAAAAACAATTTTTATAATTTAGTTCTATAGTCTTAGTGTTCTCTTATTTTTTTCATGTTGGTTTTTCATTTAGGTAAATAGATTTTTAACTTATATAATTAATCCATTAAGACTAAATTATAGTAATATTTTTTGGATAATATAGAATAATTAATTATAAATATTATATATAATTTAAAAAATATAAATCTCATGTTTTTTCAGATGAATTTTAAAACAGGCGTATTAAACATCAAAAAATACCACTTTACCAGAACCTTGGTAAAAATGTTTTTAAAATTTAGGGGTCAATATGTTTAGTATAAAAAATATTTTGGTTTATGAATTGACCATATTTTAAATTTATTGGAACTAATTTTTTTTAATAATATATGATCTTTAGTAAATTTTATATCTTTTAATAAAATGTCATTTATTATAAAATAACATTAATACCAATTTGGACATTATTTACATAATTTAAATTTAAAAATATGTATATAGTGATGTAATTGGATTTTATTAAATTAAATCTTATATAAACTAATATTTTCATCTAAAATATTAATTAAATTAAATAATTAAATAAATTTACTTCACGTTTAATATTTTTAGTATCCTTTATTTTAGTTCATTATTAACTAATTAATTACCACATTGAAATTCCTTAAGTAGTATATTTAACTAATTTCTCCCTAAAAAGTAAATATATATTAATATAATGAAAAAAACACCTTTAATTTTCAAAATAATGTGTATAACTGATCTAATGTGAGTTTTGTCCATATCTCAACGCATTATATATGTTAAACATAATGAAGGTTCCTTTTTATCTTCTTCTATACATAAATTATTATATAGGTCACTTTCATTGAGAAATATCGAAATAATGGATTTAAATTAGTACCAAGATGTGATATCATCGAAATATAGGTTGAAATGGATTTTGGATAAAGTTTCTAGTTTATTTTCCCCATATGATTAATGGTTAATCACTGTGTAAACTAATTTTTATGTTAATCATTGTAGTTAATTTTAATTACTTTCACAAATCACTTTTGTAAAAACAATTTTGAGATTATTAGACTATAAATATTATTATTATTCTAACTATGTATATCCATTTTTTCAAATTCAATTAACATAAATAGAAAAATTATATTTAATGTTAATCCTGCTGTTGTGGTGAGAAATAGGGCTTTTAAAGTGACAAATGTTTTAATGTTATTTATGTTTTTATATCTAAATTTAATTTAAAAATGATTCAAATAACCTAAATTTGATTAATATATATATATATATATTATCTAATTTAAATTTTTAAAAAATTAAAAGAAAACAATATATACTACATAAAGTTCTTGATTATATATGTGGTTGCTCTAAATGATTCCCATCATATGTGTTTGCCTCCCAGAGCCCATACTTCATATTCACTTCTTCTCTTTGACCGTATTATACCCTCCTCCCTAATAACATCCCATCCTTAGCCCTAAATCCCCCAACATAGAATATTTTCACTCAATCCCACCATGCCACCCCTCCTAGAGGTCTTTATCCCCACCTCATGCGGTAGTGGGTTCTAGAGCTAGCATGATTTGTCGACCCTCCTATAGAGAGTTTCATCATTGGGGAAAAATAAGAATATATTATTCATGATGGGATACCATAGGATGTATTAAAATGGGAAATGAGATATGGATCTGGGGGTGGTAGATTTTAGTGCCTGCATAAAGAGATCCTTCTAGAGGGTGCATGACTAATGTAGGGACTCTACCCCTACCCAGATATTCATCCAAAATTTCATCATTGGGCAGAACAATTTCCCCAAATAAATTTCCTCACCATAGGATTACCATTTATCCTCAGAAAAGAACATGAGGAATATGATGGTGATCATACTTAGGTGGTTCAATGGTCCTAGTATTCATGGTGATTTTTATGATTTTAGTGAAGGGACTAGTGAAAAAACACGACAATGTTCAGATTTAATGGTTTCATCATTGATTTCAAATATAAAAAAACCTGATAATGTGGATAAAAATATATCAAGGTATGTTTTTTTGTGTTGTTCAATTCCTAAAAGAGTCTGGAATGTTAATATTTTTATTGCTTTTTGAGAGAGGTATGGTATTTTTATCCATCTTCTTATGTGGAGAATTTCACAGATGGGATGGAAACTACCCGTGCTGACACACGTGGAATCTGAACCATGTTTTCCTTTAATATTATCAAACCCAAAAACTATAATTTAATAATATTTTATGGATGATTTTATAGTTTATATTATTAATTCTCATGCAATTGATCAATCATTTCCCTGCATCCTTGACTCACCATCTTCCCACAACCTATATATAGGTGCAAGTTTTTAGGTGAGGATTTAGTTTTTCATAGTGTATCTATTTTGGATCCCATCTTCCCAATACATAATTAATAGGAAAAAATATTCTCCTCACCAGGTTTATTAATTTTATGTTCATTTAAATAATCAAAGTGTGATTTTATCTCAGAATGTTTTGCAATGACTAGGTAAATCAATGGAATATTCCAACATATTTTTCTATTAAAATCATTTATTTTTAATTAGGTTTTTTTTAAATTCAACATATATTTTTTAAAAATCCTAATATTTAATATTCATCTACCCTTGCCATTAAAAATTATATTATCCTGATAAGGTATATAATTTCATTGGTACTTGATTTTAGATAACCCATATGATAATTTTTTACTTCTTTTGTTACAACATAATCTTGGTAATCTATTGAAAATTTTTAACATGAGGATTCATGGACAAGTTTCATTCATCCATGTCCATGATTTTCATATTCCTATATATTGTATAAAAATTTATTTAATTTCATCCTTCTATAATTATTTGAAGTAGTAGAAAGAAATATGTCCCTATATGGTATGTTAGAAATGATATAAACACAAATAAATCAAGATAATAGATTCCAACAAGAATTTTTTTTATTACTCCAACAACCAAAAATATCATCTAAGTCCCTATATGGAATGTATGACACTCCACTATGAATTTATATTTCAATAATTTAATAAATGGTTTTATTTCATTCTCATATTAATTTTATTAAATTTTATAAAATAATATTTGTATTATAATCTAATTAATTGTAAAATAGTTGAATGAAAGTATGATATCTTATAATCTTCTAACATATCTATAATCAAAAACATTTAATCCATCAGAAATTCATATTATTATTATTTTCTAAGCTGTTATTTTATTTTGGTTTTTTTCTTATTCCCTAGGTAAATCAATTTCATATTCTAACATAATTTTTTATTTTTTTCATTTATTTTACTAATGTTGTTTTAAAATTAATCATATTTTTTTTAAATCTAAATATGTAGTATTCATCCCATCTTTACAGCATTAAGACTATACCTTCCATGATAAGGTACAAAATTTATTTGGTATTTTCATTCAGTTAAACCATATAATAAATTTGTACATTTTTTTATAACCTGATATTATACATATACAAAAAACTGGGAAAAGGTGGGTTTTATAACTATTTTGATATAGCCACATCCATGATTGAGATATTTTTGTACATTGTATTCTAATTTATTTGGTTTCATCCCTCTTCAATTTTTTGATGAAGTGAAAATGAAAAAGGTTCTATTCTAATATGTTAGAAATGATATGAACACAAATAAATCACAACAACATATAACAATAATGATTTTTTTCATTAAACAACCAACTAAAAATTACAACGAATTGCCTCTGTGAATGGTATGTACACCACCATGAATTAATATTTCATTAACATTAGGAAAGTTTTTATGTCATTCCCTTATTCATTTTAATAAATTTTAACCAATAATATATTTATTGTAATCACACTAATTGTGTAACCATTTAATGGAATATTTTTGTATAATACTCATCTAACTTATCTAGAGTTATCAAAATTTTCTTCCCTAAAACATTAATATCATTGCTATTTTCAAAATATATATATATATATTAAATAGTTATTTCCTTCTATAGAATTTCCTAGGGGTAATACATGATAATTATATTCTTTTTATAGGTGATATTCTAAATTTTCAAACTGGGGGTATACTATGTAATGATAACGTTACAGAGGCACATTGAACATTCAATATTCTTGATGAAGAGGACTCACATGCCACATGTAGAATCAAATAAGTGTATAAATCCCAATTTCTAGATAATCTTTTAACAAATTTACATTTTATAATTATATGTTTTCTATTATCTAAGTTGTCTTCAATATGGGTTGACATAGAGGTATGATTCGAATTTTGAACTGAACATGTCAATCATGAAGAAGACTAGGAAACTCATTAAAGAATACAATATTATAATCCCTCGTAATTGGAATTCTCCCATGAATGATTCTAACATTTTCTTCACTCATTTGAGAAAATTTTCCTTTCTCATAAGGAAATATTATCTATTTTCAAATAAAATATTCAAATTATGATTTATACTCCTCCATAAACTTGTATAGATTTAGTGGATGAATTTAAATGTGAAGAGTGATCTCACTTTAATAATGTTGATATTTGATTTATATCAGGATAAATAATTCATGCTCAATATTATATCAAACTCCACTAGAGGAAGTAAGATTATTTTTCCAAGAATATTTATTACAAAATTTGTATAAGGAGGTGTTATAAAATTTTGATGGAATAATTGATCCATCTTTTATTATGACTGATAGCTCGAGTACCATGTTTTTCGTTGTGTTTGAATAGTTATACTAAGCCTACAATATATAAAATAATGTATATAACTGGATCCAAAAATTATGTTCAAAATTCATGAATGAATAACTAGATTACCTATGAGGATATCATTGTCGATATCATCATCATCAGTAGTGACACCATATTAAATTCCTTTCTCTCTAAGTCTTAAATTCTATTTTTATTGATTATCATTTTAAACCCATGGTTTAGGGAATTCAAATTCATTATTTCTATGTTCCTTGTAGTTAAAACACTGTACCATATTTAGAGTGTTTATTTGATCCTTATTTTCCACCATTACATTAGTAGGTTTCTTCAACTCTCTTCAAAATTGATTCACCATATTCCCTTCCTTCACAAAGTTAAAGAATATCCCATCCCCCTTAACAAAGTTTTTAGGATGTTTCATCAAAATCATTTGAAACATGGTATGTAAGGTTTTATTTCTTCAAAGACATTAAATTTTTTATCCTCTAATAGAAAATCCTATTTTACACTTTTTATCAATAGGACCTCAAGAATTTTTATAGTCTCCAATATCTTTATTGACTAGGAGTAAATAAAAAATTATATGTATAGCTATCAATGTCCCAAATTTCAAAATATTTTCATATACATGGATTTAATCAACTAATTACGAGGTATTACATACTTTTAATGTTGTTGATGAACTCTGAGGCACACTTTGTAGGCCTTATGATGATTTTATCATATGCCCTTATAGACTCATCTTCATTTTTTGTAGAATGAGAAAAACCCTATAAATTTTATGACTGTGATTTTGAGGAAAATTTTTATTAACAAAAAATATCATTAATTCTTCCCTTTCAATGGAATAAATATTCACTTTAGACATTGCGTTCTTGATTATCATCCATAACTGATCGAATTCCCCCTCTACACAATAAATATCCAGAACAAAATTATTTTATTTTAATCATTAGAGGATAGATAATATACTCTCAATGGATTTAATCAATTTAAATAAGATGATTGAACTGAAATATCCACTAGTACTAAGAGGCCTCTATCGAATATAATACAAGATTTCTACATTCTATTTCTTAGGAGAATGGTGAATTCCACACGATTCAATATAAAATTCATATCATGAATCAGTTGAGCCAGTATTTACATGAAGTTACCATATCTGTCTTATATATGATCAGTTATATCATTAGTAATTTATTCACATTTCCTATCACATTAGTTGTTGGAACAATTTATTCTATTTTCTTAAATTAACATAAAAGAAGAAAAACATGAAGAGAATAATTTAACTAATAAACATAAAAAATGTAAACATAAGAACTTATAAGTAATATATTTTAAATTATAATAATATCAAAAAAATTAACTATATAGGATTTAATTTCATTTATTAATAGAAGTTTTCCTATTAAATTATCTAAAATAACAGTCTATTCATGTCCTTTATTATCTCTCATAATGTGATGGTGGATTTGAAAAATCATATCCCCCAAGAGTGTGAATCGGTTTTGCAGGAATACCTCTTTATATATCCCACGTTGATGATCATGTTAACAAAAAAGTTTCTAGTTTCGAATTTTTTAACAATAGGTACTACTATTCTATATCTATATATACTCATTTTATTCTTATCAGGATGTAATTACTTGAAAACCACTCACTCTCTAACTCACAAAAAATCAAGGTTATTTTTTTATACTTATATTGTTCCACATGGTTCCCACTAATATGTTCAAGTACTAATCCAAAAAATAACTATAACTTGATCTAATATTAACTATATTTAACGAATCCCATTTAAAAATATTATTACATGCGTTTTCACATAATTTTCTATTCAATACAAAACAATGATGGAATTTTCTAGTTTATTTAGAAGACTATGTGTGTAAATATTGAAAATAAAAAATCCATAGTTTAATCGATATAATGACATCTATAATCCATTTCTCCAGTTATAAACTCTTTGAATATCCTCCGGAATACAAAAATAAATTGCTAAGAAAAAATCCCATATTAAGGGAATAAACATTGTAAGGAAGTATAATTTGTGAGTTAATGATATAACATGATATCATAAAAGGTAAGTCATTTGAGTAATCTTATAGGATAATAACGTAAAAAATATAGTATAGTAATATCTTGGAAACCTTCTATATATATAATTATAACAAAACATTACAATGAATATGTAGGGGATGAATGTCAAGACAACATCAAATAGTGGAAATAGTTCCTTCTTGAGTTTGGTTTACTCCCAAATCAAATACATAAAGTCTCTTAAGATAGAAAATTTACCCAATGTAGTGGAGGGATATATGGTCCAACCATAATAACTTTTCCAAAATTATTTGAGTCACAAATGGTAAAGAAATCACGAGGCATAAACATATTAAATACTCATAGAAAGAATTGGGTTGCAAAATCCTTCGTCATATCATAATAAATAAATAAAATTAGAAAATAATAAATTTGGGAAAACAACAGATTAAAAATATAACCCCATAAAAAGAATGGATAATGATATAGGTATTTATTTTAGATACAAATATATATAAGAAATCCAAAACATCAAATGTAGAGAGAAAGTGAGTTTGGGGGAGAATTGTTTTAACCAGAAGTAAAGGTTTTTTTGAGAGACCCATTACCTTATGTATTTTATTTCCTCATATGAGTTTTAAAACCATATAAAATCAATTTATATTTATTATAAAATTATTATAGTATTACATTCTTATATATTATTCCTTATATTTTTTTATTTTAACATCTTACCCCTATTTAAAATTGTTTTATTAAAATCACAATTACAGGGGATAATTTCTGAGTTTTCCCTTCATGTTTTTGTTCAAAAGTCTTATCCATAGTATCTTGATTATGATTTAATAATATATATAGATTTATAAATTATATTAATATTATATTTATTAATTATATAAATATTTAGAGTGATCCATAAATTATATATATATAATGAGTTTCAATGTTCATAGAGGCAGTTGGTCGTATGCAGGCATAAATGTTATTTCCATTTTTTATGGATGGAATAAAATAATCTAAAATAATAATTCACTATTAAATAATCACAATAATATCATTAATAACTTATTTATTTCTTAAATACTTCATTATAACTAGTCATGCAAGGTGGTGATAGAAACAAAATTACATTGTTTTGTGAGGAGGTAGTCCTCCTTACACACAAATAACTATATTCATTCTCATTTTATGGAAGAGTATGTGGGTGTATGTTATACCAATAACTTAGTAATGAATCCTCATATGGTAGATACTATAGTTATTATTTCAATATTTTAAAAAAATAGTTTCAGTTAGAAGAAGAAATAAACCTAAAACATTTAGTTAGTCATTATACATGTTTTCCAGACAACTTCAGTTCCATTACACCTTAAACAATAAATGGTTATTAATATGACCAAAATAAGATATATGGAATATATTTATGGATATTAGGAATTATTTTTGGTATATAATATCAAATATAAATGGGTATTTTAACTGTGATGAAAAGAGGAGAGGATATTCTCATTATAAGTTAGGGGAGGGGTAATCTTGGAATTACTTACAAATATAAAATTCGTATAAATTTATTTTCAAATAAAACTTACTACAGACTAATATATTTCAAATGTTTCATGAGTATGTGCAGAAATAATATAATATAATAAAAAATTTACAAGTTCATGTCAGCTTTTTAATCTTATCGCTTTGTTTTAACCCACATTAACTCATTTTGATAATTATCGTCATAAAAAGATTTTTAATAATTAAGGGTCAACATAGTTACCATAAAAAAATTTATTAATCAATTTATAATAGTTTATATCTATTAAAAAAATTAATTAAAAAATATATAATATTTTCTAACGTAGAATTTCTTAATAAAATTTTATTTTTTATGAAATCACAGTAATGTAATTTTTTAAACTACCCATTTCATTTGACTTTGAGAAAAACATAAAATAATTTAAATAAAATAAGATCCACTAAAAAATATTTGATATGATATTTTTATATAAAACATTATTGTGAAACAATAATTCACTGCAATTATATTACATTTATCATTTATAAAATACTTTATTTTTTTATTAATTGAATAAATAGTGTTTCACCATTATGTAATCATTTAAGGTAATTATTTCAACACATAAAATTAAAAAGTAATTAATATTATAAAAAATAATTAATAAATAAATCACCTTTTTATAACCACAATAATCTAAATTTATCCCTGTGTTAAATAAATTGAGATAATAAAACAAATAGAATGACATATCTGATGTTTCAATTAATAAATTGATATAAATGTAAAACTCAAAGATAAATGGAACCATGTTTTAATATTTTTGAAAAATTGATGGAAATGGTTGAACTACTATCATAAAATAGAATAAATTAAGGTTTTTTGTCATTTTTTTACTCTGTATCATATTATTTTTCATCTTGATTACTATATTTACCCTTACCTTTCTCACAATTGTTTACTATGGTTAATATTTATAAGGAAAAAAAATTAATGTGTCCAATTGTTTTTAAAAATGATACCTATAAATTCAAAATTTGAAAAAACATTCATCAAATTTCAATTTCTATAAGTATTAGAAATTTATTTATGAATAAAACATAAAACATAATGAAATTGTTTTTTTTTTGAAAAAAAGCCTTTTCAAGAATAAAAGCGTTTTATAGAAAATTCGAATATAAAATTCAATAAAAAGTTTATAATTGGATTAATTTTATCAAAATAAATTTATATAATTTTAATCATATTCCAAAAAAATAATTATAATTTTTAAATACATTAATATAAAAAAATTAATAAAAAAATATTAGTTTTCAATATTCATTGATAAATCATATTTTCAAAAAAAATCTAAATTTTCCCATATAATACTTTTGATATTCTGATTTAAAAAATTATATTATTATTTTCTAAAATTTCTTATTGTTTAAAATTTTATTTTTAATTTTTTTCTCTCTTAAATAAATTAAAACAATTTTTAATTAATTTTCTTAGGGAATAAAATGACTTTTCAAAAAAAATGAGTGGTTATTTACTCTAAATTTATTAATTCATTTATATTGACTTGGAAATATAATTAAAAAATTATAAATTAATTATTCATATATGTATGCTACCATTTATCAAATATGTTGTGATGATTGTTTTTAAATAACAATACTCCATGGTTTGATTTGAGCCATTCTTGCATGTTGTATTTTTTATTGAGCGTAGTTTTATTTTCTCTAAAGTCTCAAGTTGTTACATAATCAGAAACAATAATATATATAATAGTTATAGATCCAAAATAAAATTTTATTCCATGAAATACACAACCTATAGGACCATCAATTTATAGTGTCTTCAGTATTCAATTATATGGTTAACCTTTAGTGATTTATCTAGGAAAAATTAGTGTATATTCTTAATAAAATGATGATATCTGGGAACATGTACCCTTTAGTTGAACCTTATGTGGGATGGTCTTTACAAAAACAAAAAATTCTACTCTATTGAATAATACTCCCTAATTTTTATTGATGGAGAGAGCATCACCCAACATAACAATTTGTGGTTTCTAAAAAAATATTTCACATAAATTAAGATAGGTTTGTATGTTTACTATTACGTGAATATAAAATATATGGAAAAAATTCTCTAAAAACCTTAAACTTAAGAATATATTATCTTTAACACATAAATCAATTCTATATGGTTTAGTATTCTCATCATGTGAACATAAACCACGTGACCCTGGATTCCTCTAGAATGGCCCTAAACTCTATAAGTTTTTCTTATTTAAGAGTCCAATTATCTTAAGTGACACTCTTTTGAAGAGATTTATTTGGAATAATTATATCTTCAACCATAAATTTTTGTGGTTCCCCTAAACTATAATAATAATTCCCCCTATATAACTATATATTTGTAGAAACCTATTTCTAATGATATGTTGTTATACTCGAATCTCCCATCTCAATTCCAAACATAATGAACACTTATTTATTCACAATCAATTATTTTTCATCAGTTTTTTATAGACTTAACATATTTTACATCAACCTCTACCCTAATATCAACATCCACTTAGTAATACTATATATGTCTTTGTTTATTTTACCATATGATAAAGTATGTCCTATATCTTTTATCCTATGACTAGTCATATAATTCTACCATAGCATAATTATTTATAATATTTTCAACTATAGTGGTCAAACCACACCAATTCACTTCATTATTAGTTTTATTATCTTGTCATAATTATTGGGATCCATATACATATTTTCATCAAATAGGTTTCTCTAGAATTTTAATTCCTTTGGATACATTGTGACCTCTAGAAATCTTATCATTTTCAAAGACATTAATTTTTGTATCCTCTATTTTAGTGTATGAAATCTTGTAATTCATGTTTGGGTTTCCAATAATAACCAACCACTTGGATAAAATAATATTAATATTGTTATAAAAACATATATACTAATTATCATCGCCATAGGGTACATAGTGACTCTTAAGTATCCTATCATGACTCCAACTATAATAAAAATCCTCCCCACTATAGTATTATTGTGATCATTATTTACATTAGGGTCTTTTAATTCCCAAAAAATTGGATTGTATCCTAGTACATGGGGTTTTTATGCCATATTGGGTTAAGGATTCCCCCATTAAAATATGGTAATTAAATTAAGACTTCAAACTGTAAGATTATTTTTTTTCAAAACTATATTATCATAAACTAAAAAAGTATCATTTGGCCAGATTTGAAAAAACTAAAATATTGACAATATATAGTAAATGTTTTAAAATGAAAAGATTAAAAAATATATAGTCCATGAAATTTAAACTATAGGATGAGTAATATTTGTTCAATGTTATAATCCTTGAAACATCACCTCTATATTGAATAATATTTATGATGTATAATTTCAAAAATAATTTCTTAGAATATTCATTATTAAAACTTTGAAAAGAAACATGATTCTTGTCAAGTTCAAAAGACCTCAAATGGATGAATGAGTGAAAAGTATATATCTCACCTGGTCATCCTAAAATCATACTTCATCTAGGTAATAATTAAGGCATAGTGAAAAATTGATTTAAACTCATGGGATTTTAAAATTACCGTTATAAATATATATCTATTCTAATATGATCTATGTATTTTGTAAATTGTAAGAGAAATGTATTTTTCATTATGTATATTCATCCTAATGTCCCAAAAACATTTAGTAATATTATATTGGGTTATGTGAACCCCTATTTGACATTAATTAATTAATATAAAAATAACTTCTAGATTTCATCTAACTTTTTTACTTCAACCTCTCAATACACAAAGGAGAAATATTGAAATATAATGATGTAAAATAACTCCATATATAGAAAACTTATAATCATCCAAGATTATATATCCCATGTGAATAAAATTTATATTATAAAAAATTGATCTGCCTTGTTTTATAGTGAAAGAACATGTTCTTCATATATGATTTGACTATACCCATTCCAGTGAACCCATTTTGGGTGATACTGAGCATATATAATTTTCCCAACAGACTAACATTGTCTTAATATGATGGAGCACATGAACCATATATGAAATTCAAATAACAATATGAGTATACACTTTTAAAAGAGGATCTACTAAGAAAACCCCAATCTCTCACAAATATTATTACATCATGATTTTAAAACATTAATTCCTTTACACTTTTGAGTATATTAGATCTTATTTCAAGTTATCTCCATGTGACCCACTTATTTTCCACCTTTATTAATTCATATATCAAATGATGAGGTCTCGATTAAAATATATTTTTTTCATTTTATCATCACCAGAAACATAAAACTAATTACTAATGACACTTAGTAAAAAATATATATATATTTGAGTGTATGAAATGGTGTAATGATAAACATACCATTTAGATAAGTGTGTCATTATTATTAATGTAATATTAAATGGGGTGAATATACCTAAAATCTAGAAATCTGGTCATATATTATAGAAAATCGTGAAAAATGAAATAATATAAATGGTTTAATACATCTTTCCTTTATTTGATTATTTTAGATAATCTATTACGCCTAGGGATGTTTCAACCTATTATGGGAGATCTTATAATGTGATACCCTTATATTTATTTTTATTATTCAATTATGGTAAACTTAATACTACTATTTATTTTTCTCACTAGATGGATTCATCCTTGACTACCCCATGAATGAGTCCCTTGTTGGTTATTAAAATATTTATTTCAATTCATATTTCCTCTGAGATATTATCATTGATCTGAGTATAAAATGGAACTATGATTTCATCTTGATTATTGAATGATTATTCATTCTATTTCAATCACCTAGTGAATCCATGTATTTTGTTTTATATGAGAAGAATGTATGACTAAGTTTCATGTCACTCTTAACAAACATGTATTCCTAGATCACTTAATTTTTAACAAGTATTAAATATTTATATTATTCTATAACATTAATAATACAATTTCCCCATATTTATTCTATTGGTTTCATGACTATTATTCAACTGGAACCACGCCATATACACTTCATCAATCTACTATTTTCAATTTCTTTATCATGATATAATATCATTAAATCTATTCCAAAATACATATAATCAAGTTTTAAGTATTCTACGAATAAAATATAGTAATTTAATTGATTAATGGATAAATAATAATTATTATTTGGGTGATATATGGCATTAAGGAGTTACTAGATTAAAGAAGCTTTCCCCTCTAGGCTACATATCTCAGGTGTCCTAGTTATAAAACATATTTTATATCATATTTATTTTCACTCCCCTTTAGTTATCTCATTTAGATACAAATTCTAGTAAATAATCTAAAGGAAAAAATATAAATTGATGAATATTCTTATCTTCTCGAATTCTTGGATAGATGATCCTTCAATTCAGGAATTTTTAATAGAGGGAATTCTACATAATGTAATCTTTTAAGGGATAATTTTCATATTTACTAGAATAGATTTATAAATATTTAATCATTATATTTCTCTCTCTAGGATTTAATATAATCCCATAAAAATTTCATCAAGGCACTATCAAGATATTGGGTTATTTGTTAACATGTGTTCATACATATTGGTTGTTTCTCACTAAGAACCACATTTTGGGTAGTGGATAATAATTATCCAGACACCATTTTTTAAGAACTATTACAATTTTCAAATTTTTTAAATGATATATTCATATACTCAATCCATAATAACACCACACGAATGAAAATGATATAAAAAGTTGTCTATAAATAACTATGGAATTTTCTAAAATCAAACTAGAAGGTTATTTAATGTGATCAATGATAACATTTGGGTGATTCACTAGTGTATTATAAACTTCACATACACTTAATGATTATGGTTGAATGAAAGTGTTATTAAATACCTTTTGTGAGAGTATAAAACATGAAATTTTCAGAATATTATAAAATAAATAACCTCCCAAATTTGTTTCTCACAGGATATATAATAATTATAATATATTATAGATTTTATTTTGAATCATTCTCTACTATATGTGTCTTAACATATTCTTGATTTGGGATAAAAATAGCATAATAAGATTAATTGGTCATCTATATTCTTTATGTAAATCAATTATAATGGTTAAACCCATGATTCGTAGATGAAAATCTTAGGGTAATTACACATCCATTTTGAAACATTACCATGAACCATTCTATTCTGATATCAAGTACAACCTTCGGAATATTTTTATAGATCCATGTATCATATTGACCCCAACTCAAAATTATCCCAAAATGAAGCCTTGATGTTATGAGTTCACTAAGAAGCATAAATATTTAAGAAAATCAACACATTTTTTGACCCATTCAATTATAGGAAGATGTTAATCTGTATATAAATAGGGATTATTGCATGAGGCTATATTTTTTTCCCTAACAACCAAAAAAATTATTTATAAATTATCCCACTAATATATAGGGTTCTATACATATCCATTCAAATGTTAATCTCTCAGAGAAATTAAACATACATTTATCTAAGGACATATAATACACCAATCAAATATATGTCCTACTAAATAACCTTCATATCCATATTTGATGTGATTATGATATTAATATCAGAACAATAATATATGATCAGCTCCAGGAGGTGAATATATTGATGAAAAACAATGGATAATGAATTATATAATACATGGTATAGGTTTATTCATTGTTTTTACCAATAAAATTCATCTAATATCTGATAATAACTTAATTATAAGATCATTCATCAAATAAGTTGGTTTTAGGATAGAGATCTCACTATATGATCCATCATATTTTCGGTTCTTACAATAATGAATTCATGATTTATTACTAATATTGTAATATATTATGGTGTAAATTATATTTATTTAAAGTAAATTGATAGTAATTAAAAATATATATGATCTGTTTTTTGTTTTTTATGTGACACCCTAAGATTTTATAAAAGAGATTCTTTTTAATTTTATTATAGTATTGGGTTGTAAGCTACAAAAAGATTAGCTTGCACTATTTGCAACACAGTATTGGATTTCATTATATGAAACACTTTTATTGGATTGTGTGTTGCAAAATTTCATATTCTTTTTATATAATTCATTGAATTAAAAATCATGTATAAGTGAAGAACTAAATATTATAACCTAGTCATTATAATGGAGTCTATGAAGAGTGTTAACTTCCTTAAAAATAATTAAATAAAAATAAGGGAGCTTATAAAATAATAAAATCACTCTTTATGGATTCAATCTAATGTTTAATATTTGGTTAATCTATTTTCTGGACAAGATATAAGAAAAAAATCAATTTTTCAGATGAATGAAGTATTTTAAAAAAAATCAGTATTTCAACCTTTTGATGGTGCACCAATTTTAAATCTATTTTTTAACACCTTTATATAGTTTATTTAGAAAAAAATTGAAGTTAAATTTAAAAATTTACCTTGGATGAATTTTTGATATTTTTATGATAACATTCATGTTTTGATGAATAGTAAAATTATAATAAATTTAAATTGAAAACAATTTTTTTATCAAAATAACTCATATAGTTAAATTATAAAATTGAAGGGTTTTATTTTATAAATATAATTTATATTTATCATTTAATATAATGTAGGTCATTGGAATTAATTCTGAATTTAATTCATATGTAAAAACATTTCAATCTTTTGGAATGTTTTAACTTTTAAATAGCCGTTTTTTATTGAAACAACGAGATTAATTTTAAATTAATTAATGAAACTTTTGTGTTTTTAATTTTTAAAAATCTATTCCATAATTTGAAAAAGTAGGTTCATATTATGTTAAGAGAATTATTTTATTTTTGGGAATTATGAATAGTAAATTTAGTAATTTTTATTAATATGATGAAAAGGTAAATCTGTTAATTAAGGGTAAGTATAATATTATAAAATTAATGTAATACTTTCCATAATTTGATTGTATGAGTGAGTATTGACATAAAACATCCCTAAGTCGAAATTATACCCTTTTGAAGCACTTGGATGAGATTAGGACATTTAATATATTATATTTAAGGCAAAGTTAAATATGTCTCACTCAAATTTTAATAACTAAAACATTTTTTATATAATATTTTATAGAAGCTAAATTCGATTATAAATACTTATTTTTAATTTAAATTTTATTTATTTATCATGGTAATTTATTTGTAATTTTTAGGAAATATATAGTTAACTTAATGACTTATACTTCGATGGTGTACAAATTAATTAATTGATGAGAAATTAGTAAAACAATTATTATTAAAATGATAATAACCATGAAGAGACCCAAAAACTTACCCAATTATTATTTTCAAAGTATATCTCAGCCATAAACATCAAAGAGTCGACTTATTAACCATTTTTAACCACATGGATGTGACTATGACACAAATATTGTTTTATTTAAAGTGATGTTAATGTTTCCACATTCATAATTTAATAAGTATGAAAATTTTCAGGTTACATTTTCCAAATGATAAATTTGACTACAAGTAATTTTATTAAATCCATTATATTTATATTCATCATAGTATTTTATTTCAATTTTTACCAAAATAATATGTATATTAAATAACTAAACAAAACTGATCTTGTAATTATTTTATTAATGGAAATATAAAATTAATGTTATTATAAAAATTAAATAAATATAATTTTTGATAACTAATATTTCCAATTATTTTTAACGATGACCTAGACCCAAGAGAGATATAATAAAATAATTAGTTCAATTATATAATGTTATAATGATCTTTTAAAAATCTATGAATTGAATAGTTTCAAAATTGTCAATATTGGTTTATTGTCCAAACAATGTATTATTACATTATTTAAATATCATAAATCATTTCAAAAATATATATAATAATCATCATACAGTCTAAATTTATCTAATATTTTAAAAAATTTCTAATTGACCTCAAATAAATAAATATTTCACCCTTTTAATATTGAAATATTTGTTATCTTAAATAAAATTAAATAGAATAACTAGATGTTAATTAAAATTATAATGTTTCAATTAACATAAATATTTTTCAATAAACTATTGGTTTACAATAATATCTCATCTAACAATAATAAATGGGTAAATTTGGATGTTTTTGAGTGGGGTTTGATTTTATTATTAATTAATATTGTTGAGGATTCTGAAACTGCCCCTCACCTCAATTATTTAAGGGGACCTCCTCCTCACATCATCAAATCAATTTTAGCATTTAATCTCATAAATCTACTTACCAATTCCCTTATAAACATTCCTTAGTACATTTTATATGTTATTTTCTTCTTTATAGATGAACTCTAGTACTATTAAAGGAGATTTAGGGAAAGAATGTCGAAAAAAAGTTAATATCCTCTACTGATTCTTTCAATCTTATTTTTTCTTCTTATTCATATTCATGAGTTACTTCATTATAAATTAATATATCTAGTATCGCTTATATAATGATATTTTATTATTATTATGAAAAATTAATATTCACTTTTCTATCCATCCTACGAAAAAATGAAATCACCATATGTGTGTATGTACGGTTTACCATCTCCATGCAGTACTGTAATTTGTTTTTCACCACCACTTGACTTAGATTTATATATAATGATAGAAATAATAATTAAATATTTATTATTATAAAAAGGAATTAATTTTGGAACAATATGTATACTATCCACTTTAATACAATTTTATAATTTTATGAATGATATCATCGCACATGTTTACGTATAACCTACCATCTCGAGGATTCGATGTGATTTATTCTAAATGATCTCCATTAAACCATCATTATATAAATGAATGGGTTGGATAAATATGGTCAATATTTTAATAATATCATTATATATATGATATAACAGTAACCTAATAAGTGGAACATGATCTTTTCTGATAAAACATGCATAAGAACATAAAGTAGTTACTACCCTAATAACGAGTAATAATGAAATATTATCACCTAAAAGATGATAATATGATCATATATGATATCATAAAATTTTACAATTCTATAATAAGTGAATTAAATTGTTGAAATAATTATTTAGTAGGTTTATATACATAAAAGGATAGCAGACCTAAGGTAAGGGATTATTTTTTCTCACTTTTATTTCTGTGGTACATATGCCTTATACACCACAAATTTATTTTGTATGTTTTTTATGTTTCCCATGAATTATTTTATGATTATTATTATTAAGGTTATGATATTTACATATGTATATAAATTTATTTATTTTATGAGTCATATGATCTGATTGGTTATAAATTTTTAAGGGATAATTTTGCAGTCTCATTATTACCTGAGGTTGTTTATACATAATTATTTATTGGGGTATATTTATCATCCATGTTTGTGTTTTCTAAAATTATTTTCATAAAATTTTTACTATTCTTCTATGTATTTTTAATGAAATTTTTACCCATTTTTACATTTACAACATTGATTGGAAAGAAACATTCTTTCGTTTTTCATATGAGGTACTTTTTGACTTTTCTAGCAAAAGTACGTGAATAATGTTTTTTTAAATTATAAGGAATCAACAGATTATTATTCTTTTATAACACCTTATTTATATGAATATTATTCTATAATATTACATGTATATTTTCATTTAAGTTTATTTCTTTTAAAATTTCATGGATGTTTGAGAAAAGAAAACATTTTTGAAGAAGAAAGGATATTTTTCACAAGAATTAATTTCAATTTTTCTATCAAAAGTATTTTCCATGTACAATTAAGGATATTTTTCACAAGTATAATATCCATATTATTCTTATAGTTGATTATGTTTATGATGTAATGTTTTTTATAATCCATTTGTTTTACATAGATTATGCTATGATGTAATGTTGTTTAAGAAACCCATATTATTCTTTGAGTTATGTTATGATGAATGATTTATTTTTTTTCACACACATATGTATGGTTTTAGTTATGTGATGGGTTAGACCCATATATCCCTAAAATGACTTTGGTAAAAATATATATCTCATGACATAGAAAATACAATAATTTCAATTAAATCTGGTTCAGTAATACAGGGATGGAACAGAAAGTAAATTTGGTTATGCAATAGAGGGTTGAAATAACAACTATACCCTATTTAGTAATGGACTCTATCCATTATCATGGTCTTGGAAATGAGTCTTGGATAATATAGAAATGATTTTATATGATTATTTTATTTCCACAGGTTCTTGCTTTATTCCAATGCTATCTTTTCATGGTTAATTTTTCTTTAAGATATATTCCTACCAAACTAGTAATATTTATTTTATGACTAAATATTTTTATATTCAACATATATGTTCATGTTTTTACATTCTTAGGTTTATGATTTCAATTTTTATCCTTATTGATCATTTGAGCTCACCTTTTCTGTGTTTTTTTCCTAGGATATAAAGAATGGTATTAAGTAGGAAAACTAATGGCAAATATCATTAGAGGAGTTTTGGAAGATATTTCACCAAGTTAGAAGATTGTTTTCTGAGTTTCCAATGACACTAAACTAATTCGGTCATTAGGAGTATTTTGATAATGTATTATGTATTCTGCAAATAATTTCCATGTACGTCAAGTTTGGTACATTATAGTTTGTATCAGAGAAAAGGTTTAGTTAACATTTAAAAAATAGGATTCATAAAATTTTGGGAGATCCATAGAGATATTTTTAAGGATACTTTTAGGGATGTCATTAAGGATAAGTATATCTATAGGTTACTATAATAGAATTATGGTAAATATCATGAGTAACCTATGACTAAATCCATGATGATAGACATTGAAATTATTACCCCTTGATTATTTTATTTTCCTAGTATGATTTTTTACTCTCAAACTATTATTTTTTGGTTTTAGAAAATAGATGAAAACAGGAGGATTCATGTTAATGGAGAATGTGATAGAAAATTAAATGATATTCTACACGATAAACCATATTAAAAAGGATTTGGAAGGCAAAACATAAATTTTATGCCTTATCAGTAATATCATAATATGATCAATATTCTCAACTTTGGTGAGTTTATAAACACACCAAATAAGATTAAGATTGTGTTTCATGGTGATCATAGAAAAAAGAAAGTTAAATATCCTCATATAAATCATGTGGGAAGAGATCTTATATTCATATCATGAATTTTGATGAGATCTTGTGGATTGACAGGCTAATAAGAACCCAATATGTGTCTGGTGTCATTGGTTTTTCCTATTTATGAGATATTATATTCATATCATGAATTTTGATCCTTTTTATTATGTATCATTTTATTGTGTACTTTTATCAAAGTCATAAATCATGAAATTTCTATTTTGGAAAGGTAGCTTATTATTAGTGTGTTTTTTGTGGTATGAAATTTATTGAACACCCATGGTACAATTTTTCTCATTAAAAAATTAAGATACATCATAGTTCTAGTTTAATAAGATAATCGTATATAGCACATTAAGACGTTAAAATATTTTTTAACATAAATTTAATATATTCAATAGATTTTGATACACACAATAAATAGTCTAAATGAACAAAAATATAACATGTTGTTGTTATAATTTAGACATTAAATTAGTGGTTATGAATAGGATGAACTAAATTTTGAAAGTTATACAGTTTTAAAATTTATATTCAAAATTATTTAGATATTCATTTATTGGTAATGAAAATAAATATGATTTTGATGTAAAATGAATGGTTTTTTAAAAAAACTTATGTGCACAATTTTTATTTATCATAATAAATTAAATTAATCACAATTGGTGGAAGATTTTATAGATATATATATATTATTCAATAAAAATGTTTTATTAATCATCTATTATTTTTTCTATTTTTTAAATAATAATATGTTCTTTTGTATGACTTAAAACAATATTTTTCTTAAAAGTGGATTCATACATTTGTTCACACTTATTTTAGGAAGAATTGTTTCCACTTTTAGAAAATTTGTTTTTAAAAAAGGAACATATTTTTTGAAATCATCATGTAAAATTTATCGTTGATTGATATTTTCACAGTTTAGTGAAAAGATTTACTTTTTGATGAATAGTGAAAAATATTGATTTTTATTCAAAATTGGATTTTCATTTAAATAAATTTCAATGTCCTGATTTGTTTCAAAAAAATTTTAAAAAAAAACTAAAAAAATAAAATTATTATTAATAAAATTTAGGTCATTTAAATCAGTTCTATGTTGATATTTGATCTATAATATTTTATACTTATGTAAACATTTATTTGGAGAACCGTATATTCATCACACATGTGGATTTTATTTAAATTTCAATTTCCAAATTTTCATAAATGAATGTTGTAAAATGAATTCCATTTTTTGAATTAGATTAATTAATTTTAGCCAATATTTTTATATTAATTTTTTCCATAATAAATATTAAATGTATTAAAATTTTAATGTTGTGGTTAAGATTAAAACAATGTTTTTCACATTATGTGCGTCTAGGTTAAATTAATTTTCCACACACAATGGTATTTTATTTAAAAAACGGGATTCTATATTTAGATTCATTAGGTCCAAATAATATAAAAAGTATCATCAAATTTTTATATTAATGTATAATTTTGTTAGGAAAATAAATAAATAAAAACTAGTTAACATAGTGGAAACTAAAATTTTAATTGTATGTTAGAATAGAGGTTAGGTAAAAACCTGATTAAAAATTATTTTTTTGTTTTTTATTTGTTTATCAACAATATAATACCTATAATCCATTACTTATCAATTTATTGTAAAATGTGTTGAGATATACTTTAGAGTATTTAATGTTTTTGGTATTTACAAAAATGACACTCCTCAATTGTAAAAGGGTAGCTCATCCCCTTACTTATTCACACTTATTAAGAAATTTATTTCAAAACCCCTTCCAAAATATATCCTTAAAAAAATTTTCAAAATTCTAGATCTTCTCGTCATCGCAATAGACAAACCCTATTTTTTAAGAAGTGATCGAATGGTCATTTCTCTAGGTGAAAGTACTTTTTTCACTAATATATTTCTTTTTACTCCTTCTCCTACCACCATTAATAATGTACTAGTAGTCACAATATATTAAAACCAATATATGTCATATAATGAGATGTTTTTATGTTTATATATTTTCTTATGTCTATCTTAATTTCATAAAATGGTAAAAAAAATAAATTATCTTCTGTATGATGAACTACTTCTTTGTAAAGCATTATAATTAATTACTCCATAAAAAACTCTAATGGATAATTACTATAATGGTTTTAATGTCTCTGTATGATATTTATGAAATGTTTATAATTATTAAATTGTAATTTTAAATATACCTTCTTAACAAAATCTTGTAGAAAATGATAACGTCAATCGTGTGTTTATGTTGATTGTTACCTCCATGAAGCGACGTGGCTTGTTTTATATTTATTTTTGACTTAAAGGGTAATAAGAATAGATTTAATGAAAACATATTATATATATATATGATATAATTGTTATTATTTGAAGGCAAAATATTATTTACCTTTGTTTTTTTCATCTATTTATAATGAATATA
Source organism: Viscum album (assembly GCA_963277665.1). NCBI lineage: Eukaryota > Viridiplantae > Streptophyta > Magnoliopsida > Santalales > Viscaceae > Viscum > Viscum album. The sequence continues at coordinate 492,783,150 of OY728139.1, forward strand.
TCATTCAAGTGTACATACGGCCTACTGTCTCCATGAATGATGTAATTAATTTTTTGTCTCTAAATTTTATGGATTGATAAAATATAAATAAAATTAATCAACATAAAAATTATATTTTTATTATCATTCTATATATTATAGATGTATTCTCAATTAAAAATTACTAAAACTATTGAACCAAAACATACATGAAGAATGAAGCCATTTTCACTAGCCAAAGTGATTTTAATAAAGAATTATTACTGAATAGGTGGGTGATATATATGTTTATGTTTTTAATAGATTTATAATAAATATATATTTATTAAACTGTAGGTTTTGACATGTACCAATGAATAGAGATATGAGGTAAGAGTTTCTCATCTCACTTTTACTTCTATGAGACATATACCTTATTCAGAGCTTATTAGATTCGTGTGGTGTATATACTACCAATTTGATATATTATATCCTGGATATTTAACACATAATATTATTTATTTTTTAATTTTAATGTATTAATTTCATGGGGGTTTTGATTCAAAATTTATAGAAGCAGAAAAGGTTTATTTCAAATTCTCATCATTATTCGAGATAGTTTATGATTTAACATCCATTGAATGAATTTTTTTTATAATTTTCTAGTAATACCCATTAATTAACATTTCCTCAATTTATTCATAAAATTTTGAATTTATATTTCCATTTTTATCTCTTTTTAATTTAAAATGTTTGAGAAAATTATTTTAAGAATCCAATATTCTTTCTCTTTTTAGTAAAATGTCATTTTTTTTCCATATCCATATTTCCTTAATAAATATTTGAAGTAATATTTTTAATATTATCCTAATATTTAAAGAATAATTTTTTACCCGTGATTTACTTTTACATAATGGTTTAAAAGGAATATTATTTTCATTTTCTGAAAAATTGTATCTTTGGACTTTTTATCAAAAACTTGAAATTAATCATTTTTAACATACTACTCCTAAATAGAATGTCCCACTATAAAGACAACTCATTTCTTGGATGCTTCATTTAAATTTTTATACGATTATTTTCAAATAAATTTTACCCCTAATATTTTGGATTTTTTAATAGATAATTTTTAAGTGATTAGGGTATTTTCTTCAAGATCCTTCAAAATGATATTTTTATGGAATTTATATTCATCAATGAAAACTACCCTTACTTTACTTATTATCAAATAGAGATATATTGTAATGATTTCATCCATAATATATCCTTAAATGTTTTATGATCTGTATGACTAGGGATGCAAATTTTTTTATACAATTCTCTATATTATTCCGCATGGTATATGATTATGTTTGTTGATTAGGGAAATTATTAGCATTTAATATTCTAGTTACTCAATATAAATTTTTACACTTTTTTTGTCTCCCCTTTCATATTCAGAATTCATTGGACTTAAAAAGTGATAGTAGTGGCCCTCTATAGTCCCTTGATGATTCAGTATATCTCATCATACAATCTGTCTTGGGTATTCGGCCTATGTTATGCACATTTCTGTATAATGACTTTTCACAAGCCATTGACAATATTTCTATGATGTATAACATTTTTAATTACCTCATTATGAGATTAGTTTTTTGATGTAAATGAAGTTATTTTATTAGTTATAATATCTAGTTATATGTTTCAAGTTCATGTAATTATTCATATTTCATTTAACAATCATTATTCATTCCTACCATGTTATTCTTAATGATTAATTTATTTATTATATGGAATGTGTTATTATTTATCTCCAATACTATATTGGTTATGTCATATGTATTCATGATAGGTTAGGCTATATGAATACCCTTAATAAAAATTTAAAATAACTGATTTCTTTTGTTTCCTTTCTCCAAGATGCAAGTAAAAGTGTTAAAATTCATATTTTGAGTTATACTAAGGGAATGGTGGTGTTCTAAAACAAAATACGTTATGATATTTTATGTTATTAAATGTAGTGTAAAATTAAATTTTTTATCTAGTTTTCAAAAACTACAAAACTACTGGATCATTTGTAATGAAATTAAATTTATCTTAAGAAAACGTAATAAAGTGGAAACTAGATCTACGTTACTAGATTAAGGGTTTTTATACTTTATATTCAACCTTGGATTAGTTAAAAATTTGGGAACTAGATTTAGTAAAATATTGATTAGAGAATATAACCTAATAACTGAATGTTTAGATAAGTATATGTATAGGGAAAGATCCTAATGTTTTGGTGTGGTAGAGATTTAATATATTTTCCACAAATGAATCCCTATATGGATACAATAAATGGATGTTTATATGATACAATTATAAAAAGTTGTCATAATTACCAAATGGATGAATTGGGATTAAACTCAGTCATCATCAGGAGAATGAAAACAGGCCTTGTTGAAAACCTAGTTTGACATTCTTAGGTGATATTATTGAGAAAATCACATTTTATTTAAAAATAATTATTATAGATTTGATAATATTTTTATTATTTTTAAACATTTCAAAATATATAATGTATATGATTATTAGATTATCCATGCAACGATTTATCAATTTATGTCATGTTTTTTTACCATTTTGGGGGTAATACATTATATTTTATAATATTATGATGTAATGTATTATATGAAATTATTTTTAAATATTTCCTAGTGTATGGAATGGAAAGAGTACCAATTATTGAAATCCATGTAGTGACTTTCATTTTTGTCCAAGTTAATGAATTTAGAGTTGTAGATATAGCTAGAGTAAAAAAATTATAACTATATTAAAGAATATGGATCAAGTTGTTAAAAATTACCTCAAATATATGATGTATCCTAATAATACCCAAAGTGGTATTTAATGATAGACATTTTCAAGTGTCAAAAGTTATATTATTCAATGGGATTGAAAATCCAGATGTAGCTGAGCAATGTATAAGTTCTATAGAGAATATAGTTCATTCCTTTGTAATTAATGAAGGGGATAATATTGTGATATTAGTTTATCATCTCTAAATGATGAACGTAAATGGGAGAAATTAATTAAAAATATAATTAATAAGGAAAATTATGAGAGTATAATGGATAAATTATAAGGGAGTATTCTTTGAAAAATTGTTTTCTTATGATCAACAAGCAGACATGATATGAAAACTCATGAATCTGAGATAAAAGAAATTGGAAAATTTTACTAAGTATTATACCAACTTTACAAGGTTATCAATGAATTTTAGAGAATATGTACCAAATACAAATTATTTTATTAATCATATCTTTCTTTGGATTTGGTAAATCCTTTGAAAGGAATTAATAACCAAAATATTCTCACTATATGAGGACATAGTATATTATTATATAATGATTAGGATGTAATTCCAAATTTATTATAGATTCAATAGAAAATAACAGAAAATGATGAAATAAGATTATAAATTATATAAAGAGAATTTCTAAAATAATTATTTCCCCACATGTGAAAATTGTGGAATGAAACACACAGGTACATTCAATAAGGGACATGTAGTTAGATTCATGTTTCGAGAGAGAGGCCATAAAGTCTATCAACGGTATTCCATGAATATATCCTTTGTTGTTTAATTATTCAAATTTATGTATATGGGTATCTATGAAAATTAATTCACTTTCTTTCAGGGTAATATATCCAAGAATAATCTAAGGGATAAAGGTCAAGCTTATATTATTACTATATCTATAGTGGAATGATTAAAGTGATTGTGTATTTGGATATAATAATTTTTGGAAAAGTATATTATTAATGATATTATCATTATAATAATCATTAAAAGTATATATATTTTAGAATAATATCTTTTAATTAAATATTTTAAATGAAATTTTCATTGACACTGATGACCTAGTAATGTGATTCTAGGGAGAGTTTATCTATTTTGAAAACACATGATTATGCCACGATAACCAGTAACATTTGAAAAATATTGACCTGATAATGATAAACAGGTTTTTGTGGGATAATATTGGGGACCTTGAAATTGTTTAGAGATATTATGGTTAATGTTATTATTGATGGAGATTATAATATTTTGGGATTTATAGAATATATTTGATAATTAGAAATTATATTTTTTGAATAATAAATGTATTCATGAAGGTTTTATGGATATCATGGTACTGATTTATTTTTTATATGACATTAATAGATACTTTATTTTTTATGTGGAATCTAATGAAATTTTTATTTTGGAAATTTAGTGACCTTAAATCTAAATTTTTTTGAAATTTTAATCGGTCATATATATTTTTGAGGATTTTCAAATATAATTATTTTTGAAATAGATTATGATCAACATTAGGATATTATTGAGTTATTAGAGATGACTAATTTTCCAGATATCTTTGTGTTAACCGTTTCTGTATTTCAAACTTATATTTAGAAATTATGAATGAATTTTTATTCATTTGGGGATTTAATGTTCTATAAAAATATAATGTTATCACTTTAGGAATGAAAATTTTGTCTTGAATATTCATAAGAGTATGAGAAGAAGTGGAAATTCATCTAAAAATAACAAATGTCTAAAATGATTCTTATTAATTAAAAACAAATAATATATTTAAATTTCTTCATTCACCCTATCATGATAGTAGAAGTATCTCACATCATTAGAAATGGATCTGGAAATAAAACATTTATCAGTTTTCATTTATTTTTAATGGTCTTTATACCCATAATTGATTTATGGTTTTGTGGTGGTTATCTTTTTCCTGGCCATGATATAAATTAATTTCGATTAGTTCTTTTAAATTAGTATTCTCTTATATATATATATTAACTTTACCCACATGTTATCCTTATATAGGAACCAAAATAAGATATATTTCATGTAATCTTTATGTTTCTAAATTATATTATTAAAATTAATTTTATTATACATTTTTAAAATTTGAATATTCATTAAAGGATGTTCCTTTGATGACCAATATCAAATTTTGATAGAGAAATTTATTTAATGGTGAAAAAATTTAATAAATTTAGACTTTTAGATATATTTATTTCTAATTAAATGTAATATATTATATAGTTTTTGATACACAAACCTCGATTATAAATGAACTATAAAATAGTATACTATTATATATTTAATTTCTCAACCTATGAGGCATTGAAATAGTGCCCCATGTTTTTTTATCGCACTTCCTCGATCACGCCTCCCCATACTCCAGACCATGATGACTCATAGTGAGGGTCTAATGATGGTAAATTTGGAAGAATATTCCTTCATAATTAGTGTATCATATTGTTACATCATAAAAAATCATAAATATAAATAGTATAGTAAATAATAGAATAGTTAAAGGTAAATAAGAACTAATAAACATATACAATTCCAACTATCATACAACCATTCTTGTCCATGTGAATCAATAATTTATATTGAAGAGGATATACTATAAGTACTATAATTAAATAAATATATAATGAAAATAAAGAATCCTTGAGAGTTTTATCCATGATCATCCTAATATTAAGTTCATTCATATTCTCCCCTTCTCCCATATAGAAGATTTTATTCCCATGAAATAATATGAAAAACTAGAAATGGTGACCAGAAGATTTATTAAGTTAACAAGTTGAATCCTAAAAAGGTTGTGAGATATAATTATTAGGCCACCATTAACAGCATATAATTCAATCCAAACCATAAATATAAAATATAACATTGTTTATGCATGAATATTTTTATAGTGGATAAATAAATTTAATTAGGTTGAGATCAGTTCCCTAAGGAAAAATGGCTGCCTATATTTTCCTTAGCCCAAGAATAAATACATTTAAATATGTTTCATAACAAATATAAATTACTAATTGAATATATATACATATTTATATACATGTGTTTATAAATTTTCATATAAATATGTGTTTATATATATTCACTATATATAGTAATGTATATTTCCATAGATATAAATATGTTGTACTATCAAGGACCAGAGCCATAACTCAAGAATCATTAAATAATCATAATAATATCATAAGTGTAAAAGGGACGCATTTCCCAAGTATCATGAGTATTATTGGATGCAAGGATGAGTTTAATATGTAATATATGACCCTATAAGATCTTTTAATAGTTTTTAGTTTGGAATAATATAAAGATACACATGAGTGGGGAGAATTGGGTCCTTTTGATAATCTTAGACAGATTTTAAATTTTTGCCTTATTTCTAGTTTATACAGATATAATACATTCTCTTCATCAGGTAAGTTGAGTAGGGGATAATTATTGAATAAGAAAACAATAGTTTTTATAGTGGTTCAGGGCATAAAGATCCTATAGTACACTCAACCATTCCTACCTCTATGATCATGGTGATTTTCACTATAATTATCAGAAGATCTTAACAACTGAGTATACAGAGTTGACACCTTTTCAATAAGGATATTACAAAAGCTTCTAGTTATTTTATAGGAAATCAAATATCTATATCTTAGTCTATGATTCTGATACTCCACCATGATTGAGTCTGATCAGATAATACTCTAATAAATAAAAAGAGTTTGATTTTATTGAATAAACAATGTATTGTTCACAATTGTAGAAGAAACTAACCAAAAATTTCTCTTCTCCATCAAAGTTAAATTTCTTCAAGAATTAATATCATAGTAGAGATCCTATTTGTAAATGATCATCAATACGAACAAAAACAAAAAACAATAGAAATCATTGATCATTACCTTACAAAGTACATGATTAACACATCTTTGTATTCAAAGTGTTACATCTTCATATTATTAGATACATTTGATCATATTTTTATTTTTATCATTCATATATTTAAAATATATTTCAAATATGTGATACAGAAAATGAAAATACTCTCGCTATATATAAATAGAATTATTACTTGATTTTGGAAGAAATAGACCAAGGATATTTCATGATAAATCATATTCATTTGATTTTAAATATATTTTAATAGATATTTACAATCATCAAGACCATTGGAGATATCAACAAATTTTTTAATCTAAAAAATCTATAATTTAATGGTCAAATGTAGTGTTCCTCCACCTGAAAGAAATATGATACTTGGTTTTTCATCACATAGTTTTTTAAAAAATTAGCTCTGATGAAGTAGGGTTGGTAACAAAAGTAGGGTTAACAAAAATTAATTTTATTCCTTTTAACTTACGGTTTCCTCCAAACATATGTTTATTGATCCATATTTTTCCCAAAGCATAAGGTATGTGATTATTATGTTTTGATCCAATTTTTGGGTTTCCAATCCATACCTTATGATTAAAAATGTTGAGTATGAACAATGATTTATGAATACTTTCAAACACATTCAAAATAAGAAAAAAATATATTTTAACCCATAAATTAGATAAACTTATCAAAAATTATATTCCATGAAATTTCATAAAGTAACATCATTATTAAACAAACTAGGGTATTTTTGAGCTTCAAAATCAATAATATTCCTATATTATTATGAAGAAAACACATTCCCTACAATATCACTGTTTTGATGGTCACAAAACCCATAACCTGCCTGAATGGCCCGAAGACCTTCATTTTTATTGATTTTTTATAACCCCCCATTCAAGGGATGAGGGGGAAACCTTACAAGGCTCGTAGGCTCAAAGATTACATGGCTCGTAGGCTTAAGGGATTACATGACCGAAGGCTTAGAAATATCAACCTAAATGATGTAAAAAGATTATAAAAACTATAGTTGATATTTATTATTGATTTTTTCATTATTATTTTATATTTCAATTATCATAAAAAATTTATAGTAATTTTATTAATAATACATAATGAATGTTTTTTACATAATTTTCTCCCCAATTTTGTGATATAAAAAAGAAAGTAGATGAAATTGGATTGAAACACATTTAATGTAGCACAATGTTGTGCAGGAATTTTATATAATTCAAGGGATTATATGATATTTTTTTGGAAGTTAAAAAAAATTACAAACCACAAATATAATAATCAAGAAAATTTCATAAAATATGTTTATGGTTAAAATAATTATTTTAGTGAGAGTTTTCAAAAATTAGGACTTGTAGAGGTTGATAAGTATGGATTGGAATAGGAGACTGAATCATAAGATGCTCAAAAATCCTAAAGAACATAATTTCACTCTCCCATATATCCTCTTAAGCATTCATTATTGTTTTAAACTAACTACTAAAAAAATATTCAAATCCTAACTACCCTTTAAACATTCATTTAATTTTACTTTGAAAAACATGTGTGTATTTTCTTCTAAATGAACAAATTTTGAATGAATTTCACTTAACTCGTTGAGAATATTTATTATACTTGGATATCTTAAAAATTATTTCTCAATGGTATTTCTTCGGTTTTCCAACAAAAAATTTAATGGTTCACGGTCACACTAAAAGGATGCAGCTGATCATTGAAAGTAAAAAATTATAGTAGTGATTATATCAAACCTTTTGACTAAATATAGAGATGTTTGAGGTGAATAAGTAGTTTATGTATACTCATTATCACTATTTATTAGTTATTCAAAATAACTTGAAAAATACATATTTTATTGTCATAAATATATCATTGAAACATAATCTTCTTGTATTTTTCCAAATATATCTTCCATTTATATTTGAACTTCATCAAAATATCTTCTTGAAACTAAAATTTCTCTAAGATTGAGTAGTTGGGCCTAAACAGCGCATAATTCTACTATAGTAACAATTATATTTATAAAAACTTATAAATATTTCCTTGTAGAACCCAAATCTATTTGTTGATTTGTATATTCTTCCTATAAATTATAAAATTTTACACCAAATTATTAAATTTGATTATTCAAGGAATCAATGGATTCTTCTTCTGGAATATGGTATGGTTTTCTTTTATTATCTATAAATGAGGTTTTTCCATTATCTATATCACTAGTATAAGAAGTTGAATTTTTAGGAACCTTTGTGTTCTCATTATGTTCAAGAATAATCAGGTCTCATTAAATCAAAATAGTTGAAACTGATTGAGTTTTAGTTAACCTATTAGAGTTAGACAATAATAGTTATTCTTTCTAATTTTCATAAGCACTATCTTGAACTTGTTAATCTGCATGATCTCTATTATTCTATTTTTTTTTATGATCCTCTTTATACTGATATTAATTTTTAATTTTAGAAAGAGACTATTTGTCTTCTATGATTCCTTATTGAATATCAGGTTGTAGTTCTTTATAAGTGAATGATTCTCTTAAAAATAATGATATGTTAGCTTCCCCAATTCTAACATTCACATCTTATAGTTCTTTAACCACCTGAGTATTATCTACATGTTCATCCCTTTATCTAGTGTTGATATATGTGCCTCAATGTTTTATTTTTTTAAAATTTTCTTCAAGATATTGAGGAATACCTTTTCATTATAAGGATCAAAGACATCATACTTAATACTTTGTTTCATTGTTTAAACTCTATATTCTAATATTTATTCTATAACTTCTTCTATTTATTAAAATCTACCTGAACTATCACATCATCAATTTCTTTCCTCCCCTTGAGAAAAATCTTTAGATTTTTGTTAGTATTCTACACCAATATATTAAATATTTTATTTTAATTTACTCTAGAGAAAGCCTATTTTTTCAAATTTCTAGCATTAAAAATTATACTCTAATTACACTCAGTTGGTACTTGAGCATATTCAATCCTTTATTATTTATAAAAAATAGAAAATATCCATTTATATTGATAAAAGGACATCCTTTCCCTATCTTGAAAATAGTCATTCATGTATTAGAGTATATATCTGGGGAAATTAAGCTTAATTTTACTCATAATAAAATACGTAACATACATTTCAGGATTAAAAATATTTTCTTTTTCAGAAATTCTTGGAACTATTGATGACAGGATAAATTTTACATGTATCTTTTGGTCATCCTCAAGATCCATTATACATTTTTTTATATCAGTTTTGAATCGAAGAGAAAATACATAATATACATAGATTTATACACTTTATTTCTATTCAATCAAAAATAGAAATGAAAAAAAACCATAATGGGAACACTAAAAAATATTCCCAATTTATATTGAATAAATAGAAAGATCCCTATCATTTACAAATGAAATAATAAAATCTTATGAGTCTCCAAAGATGATTTAAACATTTTTTAAAAATTACACTACCTTAATGTCAAACACCACTGGGTTAGTTTGTTTATTAAAAACAAATTCTAAACCTTGAGATGAATGATATTGTTTTAAAATCAAATTCTTATGATAGATCAACTAACAATCTACAAGTTTCTTATTAATTACCATTTTATTGATAACGTGTTTACACATTGATTCACTCGATTTTCCTTCATATGTCCACTTAATCATCAATGTTTCTAAGAATATGAAGGCTAAGGTTATAAATTATATGGGTTTTAATGGAAGATGAAACCACTAGAAGTCAAAAGAGTTTGAATACAAAGGATTAAAGTGATAGAGGGGAGGCTCTGTTGGTTTTGGTGAAGCCATTTTCATTTTCCTGAGTGACTTATTCTACATAATCATTAATTTTTTTTTATTTTGAAAATATTCACCTTTTCAAAATCAAAAAATAAATTTTCATTTTAATTAATTAGTAAATAAATTAAAAATAAACGTACAGAAAAATTGTATTGTTTAATACAAAAAAAATTAAACAAAATAAGATATATATATATATAATTAAAAATCCTAAATCTCCTTAATAAAATCAAAACTAGTAGTCAAAAGTGGTTTAGTAAAAAATACATATACATATTTATATTCAATATTTAAAATTTTTCATATATACCATTTTTAAGTACATGAACTCTTAGAAAATTATTTCCTATATCTGTATGCTTGGTCCTTGAATGACATACTTGAAATTTTGAAATATTTATTACACTGGTCTTATTTAATAGAAGAAGAATGTTATTGAAAATAAGTCCAAATTATATTAAGGTATGTTTCACCAACAACACATGTGCATTGAAACTACCAGTAAATATTTATTTTTTCTCTACTATTGACAGAGAAACTAAATATTGTTTCTTACTTGACACATAATCTAGGAATTTTCTAAAAAAGTGAACGGTTCTTAAAGTGATTTTTCTATCTAGTCTAGATCCTCAAAATTCCTCATCTAAATATGAAATTAAATTAAAATAATAATTCTTTATATATAGTAGGGATTGAAAAATATTTACTTTTAAATATACAAAAAATCATCTCACATTAGTAGGATGAGATTATTTTGGGTTTGACTAAAATCTAGCTCAAAACATACATAAAACATTATTTTTGTTCTTATAGTAGTAAGATATAATAACCTACCATTAAAACCTCTTTATAAAATGTTTTCTACTATTTTTCTAGCTTCATCCAAATAATTTTATACATTAGTACATATGAGAGTTGTGTGAAACATACTATTTTGAAGTGTAAACTATTTCAATAGCCTAGTAGTATATTTCATTTGATTTAAAAAATTCCATAATAATTTTGATAGATTTTAAATCCAAAAAATAAATTTAATTCTCCCATTATAATAATATACAATAATTTTTGTATTATATTTGTAAAAGCATTACAATTATCTTTATTTAAATAATGAAAAGTAACACCATCAACATAAATTTTTACAAAAAATATATTAGAAATAATGTTTTTCTTAAATAGTGTCGGATCTAATAACCCTATAAGAAATATTTTCTCCAATAAAAAGATCTTAATATTTTAGAATATGATCTAGGTACTTATTTAAATCCATAAGGATAATTAATATGTCTGAAAACTGAATTGGGTAAATGAAGATTTTAAAAACCTAGTCATTGTTCAATATAAACATATTCTATTAAAAATCCATTTTAAAAATATGAATTTTCATCCATATGAGTATAATTTAATATTCATATGAGATTTATAAGCTAGAAGGGTTCATTCATCTTCCAATATAGCAGTAAAGGAAAAGTTTCCATCATAGTCTATTCTTTCTTCCAAGTTGGAGCCTTTGGTTACTAATCTATCATTATTTCTATTAATTATCCCTTGTTTATCTTGTATGTTTTTAAAACCCCATTTTTTCCTACTATAAGATAATTGGTTGGTCTTTTAACTAATTCTCAAACCTTATTTCTACTAAATTTTTTATATTATTCTTGTATAAATGCTAGCCAACATTCATATTTTAAATATTCATATATAGTCTTAGGTTTTAATTGTAATAGGGAGGAATAAAATTTATCTATGATTCTTACATTTGATCTTGTTATCACTATAGTACTAAGATCTCATATAAAGGTTTACAAAGGGTGATCCTTTAAGGTTATATTTTTTCTTAGTATGACACATTCATGTTCACGAGCTTCATGTTATTATATAATAGATTTACTTTCAGTTTTTTATATTCACAACTAGTCTTACCTAGTTCGCGTCTCATGTTTTTAAAATTGATAACAATTTTGTTTTTTTATCATTCCCTTTATAAAAATGATAAATTTAATCAAACATCACATGAACATATTCTTCAAATATAATTTAATTTTTATTATATACTCTATAAGATATAGAGGTATTATAATATCTTAAAAAGTTTCCTCCATAATCCATTGGATCCAATTTACCAAGGATATCATATTTTCAAGATATATAAATTTCATTAAAAAAATATAATGTACCTCACTTTAGGTTTTCAATAATTCCTAATTTCATAGGGATTATTTTTAATCAATGGTTTATTAATACATTATTCATAATATAGCAAGAGGTATTTAAAAATTATTCCAAAAAAGGTTGGAAGACTATATTAATTTAAGAAAGACTTTACCATTTCTTGAATAGTTATATATCTTCTTTAAAAAAATTAATTCTGTTGAGGTGTTATTGTTACAGAGAAGGCATTTTCAATACCTCAGTCTAAGAAAAAAGAGTTGAATTCTTGATTTTAAAATTCTCCACCCTGACCACTTATTGATAAAATTATTTTAATTTTCTTTTCATTTTGAACTATTTTACAAAATCAATCAACAACATTGAAAAAATCACTTATAATTTTTAGAAAATAAATCTATGTAAATAATGAATTATCATCAACTAAAACATAAAAATATAATCTTCCAACCAAAACATACTACTCAATATGGTCTAAAAATCCATGTGGATAATTTCTAATTTTACATATGTAGTAACATTGTTAATCGATTTTAAGGATGATTTTTTCTTTTTACTAATATAGAATCATCACAAAATATTTTATTATCAAATTTAAAACAAAAAATTAGAAACTAAGTGTTTATTAAAAAATTTATATATCGTAAATTCATTAGAATTTATAACTCTCTTATTCCAAATCAATGATTTATTTTTCCCTAAAGTCAAATAATTGTCTTTTTTATAAAAGGAATAACTAACCCATGTATAAACATTTTCCCTTCTAGGTATACTAAAGTTGTGTAATTTATCTTTGAAAATAGAGTAAGAATTTTTATGGAAAACAAAATAAAATCCATCACCATAGAATTTAGAAATACTTATCAGATATTTCTTTATCCCTTGAACATATAACACTTTTTTTTAGAGATATTGATTTTGGATCTCCAGAAGAACCAACCCCAATAATATTTCCTTTAGAATTGTCTCAAAAGGTAACTAGTCCTTCAACCAGTTTTGAAGGTGTATAAAAATTTGAAGAGTCTCTTCCTATGAGTCTTGAGTATAAACTATTCATATACCATATACCATTTTTCTTTCTAGGGAATTTTTCTTAAAAATTATTAAAAACATTATTTTCTAGAACCCATAATTTCATGGTTACAACTCTGTAATCATGTATAGATCTAGGAATCAAGATTTACCAACATTATAAAAAATTATCACTAAATACATCAGATTTTTTTGGAAATAAAATCATATTTAAATCCACAAATTTGAGGATTTCATAAAAATATTTTATTAGAATAATTTACATTAATTATATATCATAAATAGGTAAAAATTCTAGATCTAGGTACGAATTAATTTTTATATAAGTTTGATTTTTTCATTTTCTTCTTATTACATATATTAATTTTTAAAAATCATATTTTCCATGAATCTCATTTAGAGATTTTTCTCCACTTGTTAATATACTGGAAGAAATTTTTAATGATTCTACTTCATTTTTTAATTTTTTTCAATAAAATTACTATTTGATATAGATTTCTTAAATTTATCTTTTGTTTTTTGATTTATATTATCATATAATTTCTTTTTCATCTAAAATAGAATTGAAAATAGTTTATTGATATTTATAAATTTTTTTATAAAGGATTCATATTTTGCATCAATCCTAGTGTATTAAGTAGTTATTTTCTAATTATATAACCTTTCCAAATCAGATGCAGAAGAATAATAATGTTGTACCTCAAATTTCTTTATAGCCATATATTAAAATTTCCCTATCATATTTTTTGGATATTTTTCTAAGTCCTATTTGAAGGATTTGGTTGAGTCTTTATATACAATCCAAGTATCATTCATTTATTCCTTTATTTTCTCTCATAATGAGTTCTCATATGCTTTTTATTATCTTTATTCTCCATATTTCTCATTTCTTATTTCAATTATGGGAAATCTAGTCTGATATATATATTCATAGAATTTAACTTCTTTTGACCCATTTTCATCTTTCTTGTATGAATTATTGATTCATCTGTGTTTATTTTAAATCTTACTAAATATTCTAGCTACCTAATCTTATTCTATTTCATATATTGAGCACTTTGAATCATTTTCTATTTTGAAATTTTTGTTTGATTTATTTTCGTGCTAATGAGATGTTACTCTAAGGGAAATAATTTTTATTTTTATCAGTTTTTTCACTACATCTTTAGTTTTAATCTCTCCTTCATAAATCATCAAGGTACATGTCAATTATTTCATTTTATTGTCTTTTATTGGTGATGATTTTCATATTAAAGAAGATATTCCATTCCATTTAGTGGTTTGTACTTTGAGTACTTTTAGTGCCTTATCTGGTTTTGAAATTTAATTTCCTAATGAAACAATAAAATTGACTAACTCTTTCAATCTCCCATTCCTATTTTTGATTCTATCACCATCATTAATTCTTAATGAACCAAATTTTATCTTGCCAGTATTGTGCATTAATTTTCAAACATTGTTAGTTCTTTCAAATGAAAAAATATAGATGAAAATATTTCATAAGAAGTAGCACATTGAGGTATTATATTCAATTCAAATGGACTGAGCCTATATAAAATTGAATTCATAGATTCTTCCATAATCTCATACCCAACATCCATGTTGTAATCCAATATTTTTGGTTTTTTAAGGATTTTATATGGAGTAAAAGTCATTATGTATACATTAAATCCCATATTTTTCATGTTGATAATCATTCGAGCCTTCCAATATCAATGGTTATCACCATTAAAGTAATTATTACATAAAATTGACATCCATCTATTAGATATTTCATTTAAATATTTTATTTTATATTACTCTTACTTTCATATTTCAATATCTAATCTAATTTCATGAAAAGTAACTCCTCTAATACTAATTTTTATGTAAAAATAATACATATATATACAAGTGGGGATAAATTGTGTCCTTTTCATAATATTAGATAGATTTTGACTTTTTTCCTTTTTATCAATTTATAAAGATTTTCACTATTCTCTAATCCAGATAAGTTGACATATTGATATAAATCAATGTAGAAAAAATTAATTTTTATAATGTTTTATGGCACAAAGATCTTCTACTCCATTCCACTAATGCTCTCTCTATAATAATTTTTAATTTCACTAGAAATTTGTTCTTATCAAAATACAATAAAAAATAAGTATAAGAAGTTGAAACAATTACAATAAGTCTATTACAGATCTTTATGGTTCCTTTACAGGGAACGTAAAATCCATTTCTTAGTATTATAAGTTGATACTCCACCACGACTTAGCCCAAGAAGAGGATACTCCATTAATTCAAAACTATATGACTTGATTTAATTAATATATTCTTTTTAATGGTTGTAGTAGTAACTAAAAGAAAATATATATTATCCTTGAAAGGGAAATATATTTAAGAAATAATACTTTTGAAAAGATCACGGTTTCAAATGATATTCTATATTAATAGCAATGAACAAAAATTAGTTACTGTAGATCAACTATTTACACAATACAAGATTTAGACATGTATGTTTTCAAAGTTTATCTTC
Source organism: Viscum album (assembly GCA_963277665.1). Lineage (NCBI taxonomy): Eukaryota > Viridiplantae > Streptophyta > Magnoliopsida > Santalales > Viscaceae > Viscum > Viscum album. The sequence continues at coordinate 492,799,339 of OY728139.1, forward strand.
TTCATATTATTATAGAATATTTCTATTTTTTCTTTAAAGGAGTAATTCATTCCATAGATATTTAACATATGCTATAAAGAAAACAAAAATACTATTTCTATTTGTAAAGAAAATATTAGCTTTATTTTGGATGAATACATCTAATAATATCTCAAGTAAATCATGATCATTTGATTTTAAATCATTCAGAAGAATCATAACATACTTTACAAATAGTAAAAATTTGGTCTATCGAGTAAAATCCTTTGAATTGGTCATAAAAAAATTGAATATATATTTAATACCATCGAGACTCTTAGTGTAATCACAAAAAAAATATTTAATTTAAAAATTATTTCATTCAGTATTCAGGCATTGTGTTCCCCCACGTGATAGAATAAACTATGAAAGTTGTGTTCTCAGCATATAGTTGTTTGGTAAATTAGGGTTGATTACATAGGGTTTGTTACAAAAGTTGGTTTGAAAATACAAATGTTTATTCCTTTAAATGTTAGGTTTCTTCCAAATGTAAGGTTGTTGGTCCAAATATTTTCAAAAACATATTTTATACGATCTATACATTTTATTCCAAACCTTGGGTTTTGAATCCATATGTTTTTCTTACAAATCTATGTTATAAACAATGTTTCTAAAATAATTTCAAACATGTTTACAATAAATAAAAAAATATTTTAACCCATAAATAAGATAAAATTCTATGGAATTATATTCCTAAAAATTCTTAATGTTACATCATTAGTAAAATAGATAAGGTTTTTTCTGAACATCAAAATAAATAATATTCATATAGTATTTTTGAGACCACACTTCTCCAATAATAGTAACATAGAAGTGGTCTTGCCCAACCTCCATATAGAGGGGAAGTGAAACCCCATTCCCAAAAACCCATGCAGTGTGAAACAACATATCCCATATCCTTGATGAATTGGGTCTGAAATTAAAAGTCCACAACCCTAACAATAATCCCTCTATTATACTGTTGTATAAGGTAACCCCACATTCCCTATAATATGTTAGCCTATTAGTTCTACAAAACTTAACTCATCATCTCTCAGGGAACATTGGATCTTTATCAATACATTATATTTATTGTTTATAACTATCCCATAAGAATATCCACTAAATCATTAATTTAATTATAAATAAAAATATTCGCATTTCCATAATTTTCCATCTTCTATTTTGAAAATATCATTTTAACTAAAACGTTTTTCAGAAGAAATCACAAATGAAATGTGATTTTATTATAAAACAAGGGTATAACTATCATAAAATGTTCATATTAACCAATTGAATTATCAATTTTAATAGGGATAATTTATTTCACCAATTTTGTTTGACATGAGTCTGAAAAGAATTATAAATATATGAATATAAATCCACACACAAGTAGGGTAATTAAGTTACCTAGAAGAGAATAGGTCTTAGACCTAAAGGTAATTCACCCAACTATATGGTTTGAGCTGAGGGGGATAACCTACAAAGGTTAAAAATTAAATCCCAAAGATGTTATAAATTCAGGTATTAACATATTCATATATAGGTTTTACATTACTAGGTGATGCAGAAATATTATAGAATGTAAAACAGTTGCATAATTTATATGACAATAACACATTAAGGTAAAATCCATAGACAACCTACCTCATGCATAGTATGCTTCACTCATCCATTATCGGAATTTTATTTCAGTTGGAATGAGTAAAATAATTAGAACATACTAATTCATTGAAAATTTAAAATAATATCAAGTATTAAAATAGAATTCAATACATAAATATAAAGTAAGGATAAAGGAAGGAGTAATAGTAGACTCACCATTAGCTACACAACATGATGTATAGTGGTCGATTCTGAGCATAGAGGGAGGAAACCCATGGAATCATTTGAAGATGATACTATATATCCATGCATAGACTATTGTGGAATCTATTTATTACTTCAAATACCTCCACTGTAGACCTAACACATGTCACGGCTTCTATAATGGTTTCATGCACATCCAACCAATTTATCATCTTGTTTCCCGACAAACACTTCCATGAGTCAGAAGCATTATGCCCCCTTGGACGCTTATACATTCCATGCTTAAATCTATCATCTAGACTCCATCAAAACCATTAATAGATTTTTATCTTTTGTATTATATCATGGACTATAACTCGAACTAACAACCTCATAGGATTTTAGAATAATATGTGAACATTAAAAATATGCCTTTTACAATTTTGGTTCCTCAACCTAGAGGGACACAAAAAACCCTCTTTGATGCAGTTCTCCCAACATTTAGAGTTTCCTTGTAATATGATTACTCAAAATGGAACACTTTCCATGGAACAGACACATGTTAAAAATGTGGAAAACAAACTATTACAAATAGAAAACCCAAAGAAGAAAAGAAACACATCCATATTAAAGAACTCATGATCAAATATTCTCTTGATGTACATATGACAATCTCTAAAGTCACACTCACCCATGTCATTGGAATAAATCATATAAGCGAATAATAAATTGATAGGTTGTTTACTAACACTTGATATTTTTGAAACATTATCATGATTACTAGAAAAAACCAAATTTCTTCAAATTCATAGGGCACTATAATCTAGAGACAACATGAGAATGTTTAATAATAGTTCAAAGTTTCAACAATTTCCATAAAACTCATATAGTTAGTTCAGTCATTTTACCAACTCAACGATTTTCACTTGTATCAATGAATACTGCCTTTATATTTAAACAGCATAATGGATCTTCATTTGATACTATCAATGGGAAAATAATCCCTATGAATCCCAAAGTCTAATGGATTGTAAAAAATATTTATCCCAGAGTCATATTATCTAATAAAACTATTAATATGGTTGATGATCTTCCAAGACTCCCATCATTGAACAAGATGATGGGCTAGACAACCTACTATGAAATGGACCACCACAAAGGCATTTCTAACCCATTGAACACAATCATTAGACAATTCTTAAATCTTTAAAAAGGATCAAAATTATGAATGGCCATATGTATATCCATCGGGTGTCTTAGAATCACTAATAGTGCTACTACAGTCAAAAGACACCCAAATTGAACCTCACATATAAAAATATATACAAGTATTTAATAATTATAATTCACCTCATAAGGTAGTAACTCAACTAGTATATCCTTTAATAATACACAGGAATCTACATTATAGAGAGTTAAACCCATAAAATCTAACAATGAACACCTAGCCTATTTTCTAAATGAACAAAACAAGAGAGAAAAGAAATCATCAGGTTTTATCCATGTTCCCATTCAAAGGATATAAAGAAATTATTTAAAAAACCCTAAATGGATGTCAAAACTAATAAAACCACATTAGTGATTCATTTAATCATTTTCTCTAATTAAGATATGATTTTTAATCATTTGAAAGGACCATTTTAATGAATATCAAGTACCAGGTAGGAATGAAAACTACACTTGAAAATTTTCTTTTCTGTTGCCAAAAGGAGGAAATGGAATGTTACATAAAACATCCTTTCAATAATTATATATTTAGATGAAATATCATAATAATTTAATAATTTTAACTTATAAACACATTTTTATCCATTTCAAATACCAACAATTATCTCATCCACGTTTGGTTTAAGATAAGGTTAATTTATGGCTATACATGAACACACCCTTCCATTTACAATGATCATTTCAATGAATATAATAATCATTAAAATAATTATCAATAGATGATAAATGGTATTTAATAAATTTAAGGGAATTTTTTAATTATTATCCCACCATAGAATGTATACATAACATTATATAAGTGGATTCTGACATATTAAATCACTATTTCATATAGTATAAGAATAGAGCACCTTGGGATTACGTATTAAACCAAAATATTCAAAGGAGATCTACTGGGGTCTCAATGTTCCAACCTAGGTTCATCCAAAGAGAACCAAATAATAGTGTATTTACAAATGATTATTCACACCCTTAATGAATTTGTCATCTTAAAAATTCTTTAACTGACCTATATGGGTCCAGTTGTTCACATCATAATTTAGTCAGACAGTAAATCATTAACTCGTTATAGTGGTATAAACCATTAAGAAGGAATAAATTTCTTATATGTATCCCAATTTAGAATAGTCCTTGGTTTAATTATATTCATCATGATTCCAAATTTATAATGTCACTTTCCATTATAAGTTATAATTTCCTTTCATGTAGATGTAATTATCTTTTTTAACTTTGATTAAAGAATATTTGTACACATAATATTTTTTTGAATTATATGGGTCACCCATTCCAATTTATAAAGTCACATTATCATTATAATTTTTATTTTTTCCTTATTTAATTAAACTACTAATGTTTCATTCAATACAACTGATGGTGTATGGTTTAAAATTTCATTATTGGTTAGTTGAGTAGATACCATCAAGATATATGGAAACCATAATTTATGTTGATGTAGAAACATTGGTAGATAACAATATATCAAAATTACAATGAGGAATGATATCACATATTATTCAAAAATATAGATATACAAGTTATTCTATCACTAAATTATGGCCTAACAATAGGTATAGAACATAATCACCCAATAAATTTTTGTAAGAAAAAATTTAAATAAATCACTCATCGGGCTATATAGTTAAGGATTTTTGTAAATCATATAAACATGGTATATGGGGATAAATGATAAATAATCAGGCATCATGGCATGTCATCTCAAAACGGACATCCATATTGTATCAATTAGTCAGACAATTAAATATTCATTGCATGTCATATGCATGGAATTTGAATTGCTATGTGCCTATAATGATGAATATAACAATACTTCCTTGACATACCATACCAAGAGTATAATGATATAATTATCATAAATTTATATGCATCATAATGTAAAACAACAACTCTATGTGAAATAATAATCAACGATAATATAAACCATTATGAAAAATCGTTTAATCGCTATCAACGTAGTCATTTCCCCATTCATGGGTTATCACTCCCAGGAATGACTATTTCCATTTTCTAGAACATTCCTTTAATCTAATATATGATCCCAAAATAGTAATAAAAAAGAAAAAAGATATCTGATTCCACTTTGTAATGCCATAATTTGGGATCCACTAAACTACTCCCTCTATATGGTTGGTCCCATGGCCTCATGCACACCTCCTTATACCCAAGAAGATTCAGACTATTAGTGACTGTCTAATAATGGTATTTTGGGGAGATTCTAACCTCATAATCAGTGTAACATAGTGGTATAATAAAAATTAATCAATAGAGGACAAAATATAGTAAATAATAGAGTAATATAATGTAAATATGATATGATGAACATAAAAAACCCGAAATATAATACAACCGTACTTGTACTTGTGAATCTATAGTGTATGATGATAAAGAAATAAAATATAATATAGGATAATACTCTTATAATGAATATTAAAATCCCAATAGGCTTTCTCCCTAGGCATCCTAATCTCCAATTCAGTCATGTGATCCAATGATCCCATGTACAAGAGTCATGAAAAATAGCATAATCCCTAAAACATGAACCTTTAACCCATATATCTATTTTTTGGTTCCAAGTGGGATGAATAATGTTTTTGTAATTTTGAATATGTTTTTATCTTATGTTGTTAAGGGGATATAAAGGAAAAGAAATTCCCTCACTTTTCAAAAGTTGGTATATAAACTGAAAAATGGCATTTAGGACATCATACTCAAAATTCATAAAAATGTTAATTGTAATGATGTTTTGGTCATATTTATGTTTTGATCAAAATGAGGTCATAATCATATTGAGGTTATGATATTAATGAGGTTCATATTGTAATGAGGTATTGATCTTAATGAGGTTTAGAATATATTGATATTCTGATTGTAATGAGGTTTGAATTGTAATTAGATTCATCATGGATCTAATTTAAATATAACGATTATTTTCTATCTTTTATTTCTAGAAAATCATAATAATTTTTGATTACTTTTAATGAAATCTTGATGAAATAATGGGGGAGTTAAGGGGATTCTGATCTTATTCATACGTGGTTAGTTTGGTTGGAAAGAAAGATTGTTGCTGGAGGAATGGGAAGTTACAATACATTCTATTATTATTAATATGACGTTATCCTATTCTTAAAAGTAATCAAATTCAAGAAGGAATTCATGCTTAAAATATGATTTTTGTAGAAGAAGTAATGTTGTGATGTCGAAGCCCTTCAATCTCAAGTACATTTGTATAAGAAAACCTTATTAAAAATTTCTACGAAGATTGAATCTATCCATATTTTCATATATATTGGTTGTACTAAACAAATTATATTAAAAATCATGCTATTTAAATCATACTAAAGAAAAAATTCTACTAAAATAGTACTAGTTAATCATATGAATCAATCATACGGGATAGTTGAACTATAGAAATCATACTGGGAAAATCATACTAGAGATTCATACTGAAGAAATAATATGAGGAATTCATAATAGAGAATCAAAATTGGACTGAAGTTTCTATGAATGTAAAATGTGATATGAAGTTTTTTAAAGATGGAAAAAATTTATATATTTTTTGATAAGTTTCGAAGAAGTCATAAATCCATATGAAATTGAAAGATGGTTGAATTTTAGAGAAATTTGGATAAGCAGAAAATATTTTATAAATCCCACCCACACCCTTTCAGAGAACCTATAAAGGATGAAGTAATTTTTAACTTCTGACACTGATGTATTGTTCATCGCAAAAGAGAGAGAATCTCTGAATTTCTATGGATAATAAGTTTCTTTATTGATATTTGTTGAAGAATTTTATCTAAAAAGAAGAACAAATGATAAAATATAATATAATGTTCATCTAATCATCATATTCATCAGGGAATCGTATTCAATTGGGAATCATATTTAGTTAGTAATCATATTAATCTAGTAATGGTATTCAAATGAGAATTTTATTCATCTAGGAATCATATTAAGTTGGGAATCATACTAGTATTTGTAGAATCTGAGTATAAGTGGTTCAAAATTGTCCTATTCATAACTGACAAACTTATATTATCATATTGAGAACATAAAACCTATAAATCATACTGGGAAATGATACTAATTTTTTGTTACAATGTCCAGGAAGTTATTATCAGATTCATGGTAAGAAAGTTATTAAATGTTTTTAAAGATCATATTTTTTAAAATTGATCAAGAATCATTGTAAAATATTTGTTACAAAATATATCGTATGTTATTTCATGATATTTTAAGAACAAGATCTGTAGTATTGATCATAGTTATACATGAATTTAAGATAATATTCTACTCATTGAATTATACACAAATGAATTGTTTTCTAGTGGATTGTGTGGTATTGTATTATTTAGAAACCATACCAAGGATGTACCTACTTTTACTGAGTAGTGAACCTTGTAAATTATTGTGTTCATATGGATGTATATTGGTTTTTTTAGTAGGGAAATAATTATTTAACATAAGGTTAAGGTTGTTACTAAATAAAGAAATTAAAAAAATCACTAATTCCACCTTTCCCCTCTCATTAATACAATTATCTTATCTAGGAATTTGTAAGTGGTATCAGAGCCACAGTCCCCTTAGTTTATTATTTGTAGATGTTTTGATGAGCGGTTGAACGAAAATATGATTTGTGTTAAAAATAAGGGGATTCCAATATTTTTTTGAAAGAGATATCATATTTTGAAAGATAGAGTGATACTTAATCTCATGTCTCTAAGGTATTATTTTCTAGAAGTTACAAAATATGGATTTCCTCATATTGATGATATAGTTCCCCTGACACCTATTCATAAGAATAATCTGGATATTGATTGAAGGGATAATTATTATTTATAATCCTCAATTTATGAATTTGAGTTATTAAGGTTGAAGGGTATTCCTACAGGCAAAGTAATATGTGATAATTTGAAAATCAATTATTAAGGAAACAAAAAACTGAAAAAAAAGTTACAAATCTACAGACTAAATATTTAATATATAAAGATTGAAGGATAAAAAAAATGACATCTTTAATAGGGTAAATGGCATTTTTTTACTATTATATTTCTTATTGAAAAGATAATAGAATAAACTACTACTGAAATAATCATGATAATCCTTCCCAAAAAGTTTGATGTGAATGTTTCTTCATTAGAAAATGCAGATCCAGACACATTATCCCTTGATGATTTATATATCACTCTCATTATCTATAGAGTAAAAAAGGGAGAAATTTATGAAGGGAAAAACAAAATCTCATAGAGAAATGTCTTTAAAATCATCAAAGAAATAAAAATTTAAGAATTTTCCTGAGTAATAGTATGTTTCTCATACCAACTACAACAATTAGGTATGAAAAAATAATGATGAAATTTTAGACTAATTTATTAAAAATGTGAGAATAGATATATGTAAATATAAAGTAAAACTTCTCATTAAATAATTTGAATGTGGATCCATTGGGTAATTTCTAGAAAATTGTCTACAAAGAAATAAAGAATAATGTAGTTATGTAGAAGAAATAAGGAAAAAAGTTCATAGAAGAAATGGGGTGATAAACTAAAATTATATTCTATAGGGAAAGAAAAAAAATTCTCCCAATATATAAGAGGAGTTTCTTATCTAAATATGATAATGAAGACGATAGTGAAACTGAATCATACACGTTTTATAATCATGTTGGTGAGAATACATTTATTGCAACATGAATGATAAAGAATTCAAAATCATAGTTTCTCATCAAGGAAAAACTCAACCTGGATTTCAATTGAAATAATAGATTAAAGAATGTCTGAGAAATATTATAAGGCTTTAAAAGATACAAAATAAGTTGGGAGATGAATGATAATCGACAAAAATTCAAGAATTTTTTTCATATGAGAAGAAAATAGTGTAGGTAGAGATTGACAATTTAAATAAATCTATTTAGAAGTGAAAGAATCATAATGAGTAATTGGTGCTTTATGATTTGAAGAAAAAAAATTAAAAATAAATTAATTTTATTTATCATATTGAGATCATGTTAATGGAAAAAGGAGTTGTAACTTATCCTATAAAAAATTTAAATATGAAACTAGTGATACAAGTTTCAAAAACAATGTCTCTAATGTTGGTGAATGTTCTCAAAAGGGTAAACTTGAGAAGGATCAATAAAATTTTCCTTTATGGTTGAGATTAAATCTAGTATTTTTTTGGGAGAAAAAAATCATATAATTCTATTTATGTGTCCAAGATAAACAAATTTGAGAAGTTATAAGTTCCTAAACATGTTGAGTCTAAAAATGTTCTTATAAGTTCTAGTTTTGATAAGGCTAAAAAGAAATATTAGATATAGTATAAAGTAACATTTGAAAATATAAAGAATAATGATCAATAAATTTCTATTAATAATTTTTTGAGAAATGTATTCACAACTCCAGTTAGTATAGAAGTTATAATGGAAAATACTATTTCTTTGTATACTATTGGTATTATTGTGGATTCACATATATAGCTAATATGTGTTAGTTTAATAAACAACATTAATATTATCCAACAAGTTATAGAAGTCATGATTTGAGGGGGAGTTAATTCCATCAATGTAGAAAATTTGATAAGTATGTCTGTAAAAAAGATGAGAAGTATTTTTAGATGAAACCTAAGAAGGTTTATGTGAAAATTGAAAATATGTTACAACCTTTGTAAACTATTTGAGAATTATGTGAAAAACTGTGGAATCTTTTTAACTGTTTTCTTGTTTTTCTACCAATACAAAAAAAATTATTAATAATTCTTAAAACCTAGAAGTTAATAAAGAAAAGGATTTGGTTTTTGAAACTCCCCACACAGATATTAAAGGGGAAAACTTTGGATTCATGATAGTGGTTTTTCTTCACAAATGATAGGAGATTTAAAATTTTTTAAGAATATAAAATACTTAAAATAAAGAACCATGAAATTGGAAATGATCAATAACTATGAATCAAAGGTGTTGGATCAGCAATCATTTGTAAAGAAAAGTTGAAATCTAATATATACTGATATATTTATGGGAAACTAATTTCATGTTGGTGAGGTTCAAAACTCTTGTTACATAGGCATGGAAGAATAAAATAAATTGCGGAATAAAATATTTAGGACACATGCGTTAGAGAAGCATGAGCTATTTATCTGCAAAATATTATCTGATACATTCCTAACACATCAAGATGAATAGATTTGTGGTATAGTATTTTTCAAAAAAGAAAGATTACATATTCTATGCATATGAAAGTTTCCATTTGTTCAAAACAACCCCATAAACTTATCAGTTATGATATATATGGGCCTTTTGAAAAAATAAAAAAAAAATGGTGATATGTATTTCACCATTTTCCATTATTCCCTTAATCACATTAATTGTGTCATTTATATGAAACATAAATCATATGATCTAAAAATGATTAAAATTTTCAGGAGAAAAGATGATATAGAATGTGAGTATTTAGGGAAGAAGTTGAGAACTGACAATGGTGGTGAATGTAGAAATAAATAATTTTGAATGTTATATTTATAAGCATGTAATTTAGTATGAATACAATTCAAAGTACACAACTCATAAAAATGGGTTGTTGAAAGGGTGAATAGATGTCAGGTGGAAATGTGGAGAACAATGTTACTTTAACAAGTTGTTTCACATTAATTTTGGAGGCAATCCATGAGTACTACTATGTATATTAAAAACCGATATTTAGATACATCATTACTAGATATGACTCCATTAGATTTTTTGTATGAAAACATCCAATTTTTACAAACATAAATAGTTTTTGGGAGTTCATACATTATAAATAAGAAAGGTGATGATGTAATTTTACTTGGTTATGCTTCGGAAGGAAGAGGATACAGATTCTTCAATAAATAATTTGGAATAATTTTTGAATCCTATGATGTGAAGGTTATTGAAAATGATGAATATGATAAACAAAATCATGTAGATAAATAATTTGAGTAAGATGAGGAAACCTTTCTTAACAATTATGGTAAAGATACACACCATTGGAATCCAAATAAAGAAGAATAATTGGACTAATCTATATCCAATGATGATGAAGATACTTGAAAATATCATCCTAGGAAGGGTAATCAAGTAGATTCTCAGAACATTTTTATTGATCAACATAAAAAATGTCAAACAAGAAGAACATAAAATACCACTACACAAACTTCATTGTATAAAAAAGTGGAAATGAAATATTTTTATGATGATTTTGTTCAGCAAGAACAGGTTCAATCCATGAATGAATAATTTTATTAGTTTGAGAAGAATCATACCTTAGAAATCATACATAATCTAGATAACAAAAATGTTATTGGTATAAGGTGGGTTTTCTGAAACAATGTGAATAAATATAGTGAGGTGATAAGGAACAAGGAAATACTTGTTTGAAAATGGTATTCACATATTTAAGGGGTTGATTTTGATGAAACTTTTTCTCCAGTGGAAATACTAGAAACTATTATAATCCTTCATAATATTTCTATACACTGAAGTGAATAAGAGCCTCAGTCTAATTGGTGAGGACTCGGTAAGTGAATCCATGAAACCTAAGTTCAAATCAAGGCAGATACATAATTTCTTGGTTACTGTAGCAGCTTGGTAGTATCTCTTTAGCAGAAATTGTTGTAAGTACTATAGTAGGTACTTTTTGGTACATTAGTAGTTGGGAAAATTCATCTATTGGGGATTTTGGGCCATCAGTTTAGTCCTTGAGTCCTTTAAGGCCTTCAGGCCACCAAAGGAATTTGTTACAGTAAATATTTTGATCCATCTCATGGACTTCGGGCCACCACAATGCTTTCGTTACACCTTAAATTGTGCTAAATAGACTAGGTAGAATCTTAAATAATAAGACTCCTTATGTGGATTTAGAGTAGGCACATTCACCAGAGTAGAATCTAAGGGATTTGGAAGAAATAGAGGGTATGGAATTTCCTTTGGAAGAATCTTCTTCATACATGGGAAGCCTAGTTGAACTTTAATTCAAAGGTGGTGAGATGACATCATGATATAGAAACTGAGGTGGTGCAGTTCCAGTTAGTTATAGTCTAAATTAATTTCTAGATGACCTACCGGTCATGTAATATCTAAGACTATGAGCCTTGTAATTGTTCCCCTTCATCCCTTAGAATGGGGATTATCATAAATAAATTAAAAAAAGTCCTTCAAAACATTTGGGTTAACGTTACAAAATATTACAAATTGATTTAAAATACACATTTCTGAATATAGTTCTTGATGAGGATTTTTATATTGAAAAACCTTGTTTATTTTTTATTGAGGAAGATAAAATTTAAGATTGTAAGCTGAAGAAAGTGTTATATGGGATAAAAAATGAACCGAGGGAATTATAATCAAAATTTTAGACTTTATTAAGGAATATGGATTCTAAAAAAGAAAGATTTGATAGAAATCATTATATTAAAGAACTTTAGGTTTTTTTCCCCATTGTAATTGATTACGTTGAGGAAATTATATTTTTCTAGAATGATGAAAGAACTTGAGATAAATTTTATGAAGAGAGTGATTTTTTTTTCAACTTTCCATGTTGGGGGAAATAAAATAATTTTTTGGGATACAAATCATAAAAAGAAGAAAAACCTTTTTCATTCTCAATAAAATTATTTTTTTGAGATTCTTAAGAAGTTCAGCATGGAAATTTGAAACCAGTTTCCAAACCTATTTTAGTGGGAACCAAGTTGAGTAAATATAGATAAGGAAAATAAGTTTCTTATTAAGAATTTTGGAAGATGATAGGATTTTTATATATTTTACTTCCATAAGATCCAAAATTATTTATATTGTTACCTTATGTGCAAGATTTCAAGTTTCTCTAAAAGAATCATGTTTGGTTATTGGAAAAAGAATTTGAAGATATATAAAAGGAACAAAAAATTATAGAATCTATTATAACATCTTAGAAATTATTTTCATTTTTGGGTATTCAGATGCTGAGTGGGTAGGGATTGTTGATGATATAGGGTTCACAAGTTGTGGGGTTTTCTTTCAGGGTAAATGTTTTTTGAGTTTTCATACAAAGAAATAGAAGTTAATAATTATAATCATGGTTGATTCTAAGTATGTTTCTTCCACACAAGACACTACTCAAATTATGTGGAAGAACTCTCATTTAGAAGACATAATTTTTAATGTGAATTTATCCCTACTCTTGGGATGTGATAATCAATGATTCATAAATCCTAAAAATAATTCGATACAATATTTTTATTTAAAAAAAATTATATCAAGTAACACTTAATCATAGAATGTGTATAGCATAATGAATTAAATATGGAGTAAGTTCCTACATCAAAACAATATTCTAACATATTCACCAAACCTTTATTGATGGAACCTTTTTATAAGTAGAGTTGAAACATGGGAATAAATCTTCCTTCTCATCATGGTTGAGGCACATGATTTTGTCCCCCCATCTTACCTTATCTTTGGATAGTTTTGTTAAATGTGGTAATTGATTCATAAATCTATCCTTAATAAATGGTGTAAAAAGGGGGAGTTGTGGTAAGATATTAATTGAAAATGTATGTTTGCAAACTATTATAACAATTTTTTGTAGTGGATATGGGAAACAAACTTTATTATTCTGAGGAAGTTGATGAAGTTGAAGAAATATGAGGATATTTCATAATTACTACATTTGGACATCATGGTTTTTCTTTTAATAATTCTTGTTTCCTACAATATGTTAACTCAAATAATCTTACAAGTATAGATAAGTAATCTATACCTTGACTTTTGGCACCAAGTTGGCTTAAGAAGGATTCTGTTAGTATAAATATGTTTTACATCTTTTGTTGTTAATGAAATGTCAAAGGAAAGTAATCAACTAACTTTGTAAAAGTTAGGGATCAAACATAAAAATAATATTCAAGAAATTATTCTCATATGACTTAACAATGTTTTTCAAAATGTGGTTCCAATCGTAATGATGTTTTGATTATAATGAGGTTTTGATCATATTAATGTTTATATAATAATGAAGTTCTGATCGTAATGATGTTCTGATCTTATTGAGGTTCAAATCATAATGTGGTTCTCATCAAAATAGGAGTCATCATGGATCTTCTATGAATTAAATTATTCTTTTTTATCTTTTATTTATCACAAATCATATGTAAGTTATAGTACTTATGATGTTATCATGGTGAAATAATGGGGCAGTTAAGGTGTTGTCAATATTATTTAGATATGGTTGGTTTGGTTTGAATGAAAGAAAATTTTTATAAGAATGGTAAGTTACAATACTTCCCATTATAAGTCAAATGATGTTATCTTATTCTTTAATGTAACCAAATTCATGAAGGAATTCATGTTTATAAGATGAATTTTGTATAATAAGGATGTTTTTAATGTTGAAGCCTTTTAGTATCAAGTCCATCATTATGAGAGCACTTTATTCATAATTTCTAATAATATTAAAGATAAATATTAATTCCTATATGTAGGTGGTAGTAAAAAATAAAACTGGGAAATCATATTGAGTAAATCATACTGAAGAAATCATACATAGAAAATAGTACTAGAGAATCGTATGAAGAAAATTTGATGTAGAACCGAGCTATATAAATCATAATGGGAAAATAATACCAGGGAACCATAATGATGAAATATTGATGGGAAATCATAATAGAGAATAAAAATCAGTCTGAAGTTTGTTATGAAAGTCATAAGTTATTTGATGTTATAAAAATACTTAAGAAGATTTGAGAGGAGTTGAGAAGCATTTATGAAGTCGTGAATCTATACCAAATTGAGGGAAATATAAATTTTAGGGAAATTTGGTTGAGTGGGAAAATTTTTAAGAATCCCAACCAATCCTTTTTGGGGAACCTATAAAAGAGAAAGTACATTGTACCTTCTAAAACTGATGTATGATTCCTAAAATAAGAGAGATAATCTCCAAATTTATAGGGATAAGATGTTTTAGTATTGAATTTTTTGGAATAATTTCTACCAAACAGAAGAAGAAATGAAAAGAGAAAAGATTTTATTTAGCTGGTTATCATAGTTATTTGGGGATTATATTCAGTTGGGAACCATATTTTATAGGGAATCATATTCATATATGAATCATATTCAATCAATAATTGTATTTATCTTATAATGGTATAAATATTGGAATTATACTTGGATTTCAAAACTTAGAATAGAAGTGGTTTAAAATTATATTAAACATATTCTGGTAGAGTTATATTATCGTATTGGGAAAATCAAACATGGGAATAATACTGTGAAATTAAATAGATTTTTTATTATAATGTCCAATAATTTATTACCAACTTCTGGGTAATAAAGTAAATAAGTGTTTTTAAATATTATATTTGTGAAAATTGATCAAGAAGCATCATAAATTGTTAATTACAAAAAATTATCGTCTTTCATTTTGTTCTATTTGGAGAACATGATCTGTTGTATTTATCATAGAGACTCATGAGTGTAATGTCATATCTTACTTGTTTTATTCCACACAAAAGGATTGTTGTCTAGTGGGTTGTGTGGTATTGGATAATTTCCAAACCTACCAAAGATGTAGATTCTTTTACAACGTAGTGAACCTTGTAATGTCTTATGTTTCCATGGATATGTGTTGGTTTTGTTTTTAAGTAGGGAATGAATTCCTTAACAAGATTAAAATTTTGTATGTAAAGAAATAATATTAAATGAAAAAGATATCACTTATTCTCCCTCACCACCTCTCAGTGATACAAATATCCAATCTTAGAAATTACACTATTCAGGTACCAATTGGTGGCCCAAACAGGGTGTGAGATATACTCTGTAGACCTCCACCAACAATGTCTAATCTAATTGAATATTTTAATATAAAATACAATATTTTTAAGGTATAATTATTAATTTAGTGAATAAATAGATATAATGAAATTGAGATTGGGATATATAAGGACACTAGGTCATCCATATCTTCTTTTTCTAAAGCTAGAATACCTTTGAATATCAACCATCACCCAAAAATATATATATATATATATATATATAATTATATTCATATATATATTTATATATATGCACTATATACATAGTAAAATATAAATCCCTAACTATATAGATACACAGTACAATCCATGACCAAAGGAATAACTCAAAGATCAATGATAGAAATTTGATGATGGGATGACATTGCAGTGATGATAGGTTCAGTATTTTTTAGGGTTCATGAATCGAAGCTTCATGTGGCCTAAGGAGGAGATTATTTTGTTAGTTTTTTAGTAACTAGTTTTGAAATTTTAAATTGATGTTGGATGTTCTAATGTGAGGTTGTATTTTTTGTGAGTACCCACTTTTCTAAAATTTTGTTTTCAAAATAATAAAAAAAATGATTGTGGTGAATAACAATAATATTATCATAAGATTAATTAGGGTATCTCTACCAGAGTATCATGGGTAATATAGGATTCCATGTTGCGTTTCAAAATTAATATAGGGGGCCATGCTGATTATAATGATTAAAAAATGAAGGGACATGCCTAATATCATAATCTAGGGGGTGTGAAACATCCTGTCCACCATGCCAAGTGATTCAAAACATAATTTCTAACATCCATGACCAAGGGGGTTTGAAATTTGATTTCCACAACCCTAACTAAGGTCCCCCTTCAATACTCATTCATAAGGTAAACCTACTTTCTTTATGATCGATAAGGCCCCAGCCTTAATCATTACTTAGTCTTGAGTTATTATAAGATTACACAATGAGGATCTTTTCAGGTTTAGAGTTTTAGAGAATTAGATCATAAATCATGAATTTCATTCAACATTTAAACAATGTGGTTACATAAAAGATAGTATTCATTTTCTCCCATGAATTAAACATATTTGAAATAAAACATGGATTCATTCTTGACACTTCCTCGACATTATCCTCACATCATGTACCTTTCCATTAACCGGTGAAAAACATTTCAAAAACTTGGGATGAGCATAAAAATCTCAGTAAGCGATATAAAAATACAAAAAAAAAACCTTAGTCCATGTATACATAAGAATCATTGAAAAACTACTTTACTAATAAATATAAGCACATTAACATACCTCATTAAATCATAAGGTTTATGAATAACTCATAGAAAACATAAGACATAAAGGTGACTTGAGACATTTATGACATTCTTATGTAGGGAGTAACCCTCATGGTTACGTTTGGAATTCCCATAACTGTATATTCCCTAAATCTCTTCGGAGAAACCTTAGAATTTAAATCCTTCATGTTACCCAATGAATTAGAGAGCTCTCACAGGCTCACCCGCCCTTATTTTATCACGGAACCACCCGTCTTCATAAACAATGCCCAAGAACCATAACATAATCGTATCACATAAAACATGCATAAAGGAAACATAAAATTTACACATTTCAATCACAAGATATCAATACAACACATTGATATAATCAAAACTTTATCAAAACAAATTTCAATACCACAAAAAAATAAAATTAAAACATGGTATTTATTTTTCGTTTAATAAAAAGTTACGGCTTGTAGAGGAAGCCGAAACTCAAATAATGGTCACGGCGGCAGAGAAGTCGTTGTCGCCGGATACATAAGAAAAAAAATTCTGTTTTGTCATTTAGTAAAACTCTTCTTATAAAAAAATTCCTTTTGAATAAAAGTAAAATTCAAAGGGGTTTATACACCGTATAAATGAAAGTTGTGTATAAAACAAAATATGCCTCAACGAAAGGAGATTGAGAAGAAGTCCCTTACCTCGTGTCTGACTTGACTTGATTGTTATTTAATCTCCTGAATAATAAACTAGAGTAAATTTATACTTTCTTAAGAACCTTTTTCGAGTTAATTATTCCTTTTATATCACTTATTACCATGTTATGAACATTATGTAATTATTTAAGTTAATAACGGTCATTTTGTCGATCTTTGGTACTTGAGCCAAAAATAAACTTCTTATAATTACAAGTTGTTCATGTGGTAAAATATCCACTATATCCAAAATTATATTCATTATTTAGATATCATATATATCATATATATCCATTATATACATTCATTTATAATATTACATAACATTTAGAGGTAAGTAATGAAATTCACTGTTCATGGAGATGTTAAGCCGTACGTATGCATGAACGCTACTTTCATTTCTGTTTCATATTTAATGTATTGAAATCATAATGATATAAAGTTATATTATAATTACAGTATAATATCATACATAATATCATTAACTCCATCCTTTATTCATCCAATATATGACATTAACGATTCAAATCACTTTGAGGGGGCGGTAGTCCGCACTTCCTAAAATGAAATTATCGCGTTTACAAATAATGGAAACCTTAAAGGTATGCCATAAATGAAAAATACATATGCATAAGGAAAACATAAACATAATATATCTCATATATAATTATAGTGACATCTTAATGGCCACCATGAAAGGTGTTAAAAGAAGATAGAACAATCATCATTTCGTGAGGCAGTAATTCACCACTCACAGAAACAGTATGTTATTTAACCATTAGACACAGGTGTGTGTAAGTGTAAATCCAATACTTCTCATAAAAACATCCTAGTATATTGAAGATACTGGTTTTGTTACAAAATAAAGGAATAATAAGAGTTTATGGGTTTTTAGAAGCAAAAAAAACAAAAGGACATATGAGAAGAC
Source organism: Viscum album (assembly GCA_963277665.1). Lineage (NCBI taxonomy): Eukaryota > Viridiplantae > Streptophyta > Magnoliopsida > Santalales > Viscaceae > Viscum > Viscum album. The sequence continues at coordinate 492,818,038 of OY728139.1, forward strand.
ATTACCTTTAAATCGGGTAACTCTCCTTGGTCAGAACCAAAAGGGTTTCTTGAAAAATTTCTGCATAAGGTAAGGCTTCTAAGATGAATAGAGGGATGGGGAGAGATAAAATGATCAGAGTTTGGTCGAGAAAATGGCTTTAGAGGTGTGGGTAAGGTGGTAGAGGTGGGGGTCTTTTATAAGAGGGAGGAGGGGCACTCTTGGAAAGTCATGAAATGTTACTTTATTATAAAATGAGTTTCGGATTTTAAAGGTCCCACAATGATATATTTTGAGGATAAGGTGATAAGGGTTCTATATACACCCATACAATAGGTTTTTGACAAGTTTATGTCTTCGATTTTACATTATCTTTTCATTTTATTTAAATCGTTCATTAATGAGGAAATCAATGAATAATCATGGTGTCATAATTAAATTTATTTATTTAATGTATAAAAATTATAAAACAAATACCATGATGCAGGAAATATTTTTAGCTTTATAATGACTATTTATATTCTGAGAGATAATTTATGTATAGAAAATTAAAAAAAATTACTTTGGTGTTACATACTTTTGTGATATTTAACTTTCTTTAAAAATAAAAAGATTAAATGTCACTATCACACAAAAGTGATTCCATGGGGTCCCAAAGTTGGCACAAGGAAACCCATGGTCGGCCATGACACAACCAGTAGCATTAGGACACATTTTGGTGTCATTTTATATTATTATGACATTATTTTATTACCCTTAACTACCAGATTACTAATTAATCATGATAATTAAAGATAATTATCGTCATTACTATTCATAATGCCCAAAAACAAAAGAGTATTAATTACATAATTTGGAAATTATGATTCCAAATATTTAATCCATTTTACCAAATTCCAAACACATAAATTTCAGTAATTAATTTAAAAATAATTCTCGTTGTCAAAACAAATAGCGGGTTTTTTAGAAACAATATCTATCAAAAGTTTGACACTTGTTTATGCACAATTACAAAGTGAATTTAATTACAATGACCAATATTGGATTAAATGGTAAAAATATATTCTAATTAAACCTTAAAACGAATTAAAAATATTATCTGTCCATATAATTAAATTTGATGAAAAAGCAGTTTTGAAATAAAATGCAGTACTTTTCACTATTCATAAAAAATGAACATTGTCAGAAAAATAAGAAAAAATTTATCCAAAGTAAATTTAAATGCCCTGATTCTAAAGAATAATTTTATTTTGAAAAATAGACCTCATAAAATTGTCAAAAGATCAATTTAAAAATGGTTCGCCATCAAAAGGCTGTAAAAATATCTTTTAAAAATATTATAGAATTCTATGCTTAAGATTGGATTTATTCTCATTTTAAGCCTCCAAAACACTATATAATTCATAAATAGACATAGATATGAAAATAATTAATTCTTTACTTACTTGAGATGTTAAATACTTACCCATTTAGAAAATTTCATCCCCGCAATTTATTTACTTATCGAATAAGTGGGGGGTATTTATCCATCATTGCATTTTCGGATTCCCATGTTGCCTCTTCAATCATGTTGTTTTTCCACAAAACCTTTACTTGTTTAATCATCTCTTCCATAATAATTGCTCCCTGTGGTCAAGAATCTGGACCAGTTGTTCCTCATAAGATAGGTTCTCTTCCAGCTGAACTACCTCTGGACTCAAAACATGAGATGGATCTAGCATGTACTTCATTAACATTAAAACATGAAAAAAATTGTGTACCTGAGATAAACTCGGAGGTAAAGCCACTCGGTGTGTAACTGATCCAACTCTCTCCATAATTTCATATGGTCCAATGAACGTTGGACTCAACTTTACTTTCTTACCAAATCACATCACACTTTTCCATGGTGAAACTTTGAGGAAGACATGATCACCTACCTGAAAAGAGAGATCCTTACTCCTGTTGTCCGCATAACTTTTCTGCCTGCTTTGAGATATTCTCATATGTTTCTGTATCAGTTGAACTTTCTCTGCCATCTCTTCTACCAATTTTGGTCCCATCAACTTCCTTTCACCCACTTCATCACAAAAAGCTGGAGTTCGACACTGCTTCCCATATAATGCCTCAAATAGTGCCAACTATATACTAGAATGAAAATTTTTATTATGAGAAAAACTCAACCAAAGAGAGATGTTGGTCCCAACATCCCTAATAATTAATAGAACAATAACGTATCATATCCTCCAAAGTCTGAATTGTTCGTTCTGACTGCCCATCTAATCGAGGATGAAAAGTTGTACTAAAATTTAATGCAGTACCCAACAACTTTGGAAGGCCTTTCAAAAAGTTAGAAGTAAACCCAAGATCACGATCAAATACAATGGAGAGGGGAAATCCATATAACCTGACTATCTCTTTATGATACAAATGAGAAATTCGATCTAGGGAAAAAAATTTCTCTTATTTCAAGGAAATAAGTAGATTTATTCAAGCGATCAACAATAACCCAGATCACATTATTACCTCGAGGTGTCTTCGGCAACCTCACAACGAAGCCCATGGTTATATTCTCCCATTTCCACTCTGGCACTGGTAAAGGCTGAAGTATCCCTTTCAGTAACTTCCTCTCTTCTTTAACATGTTGAAAAGTCAAACACATCACAGTAAAATCCGAAATATCTCCTTTCATTCCATCCCACCAGTAATACTCCCGAAGATCTTTATAGATCTTAGTACTGCAAGGATGAACTGAAAACAAAGAACTATAAGCTTCACATAACAACTCTCTCTTCAACATTGAATCACAAGGAACACACAATCTCTTCCCAAATCTCAAAACACAATAATTATCAATGTTGAATTCAGGTAACATACCCTTCTGAACCAGCTCTACCTTTACCTCACTATATTGTTTTTGAGCATTCTTAATTCTGTCTAATAGAGATTATATCAGTGACACCTAAAACAAAACGGAAGAAATTTCTGCACCAACAACTTCTATGCCAAGGTTCATCAAATACATAACCAAAGGATCACGTTCTAAACGTAACATGGTTAATGAAGCATTACTTTTTTGACTCAAAGCATCAACCACTTTATTTGCTTTTCCCGGATGGTAATGAATTGTACAATCATAATCCTTGATTAATTCTATCCATATCCTCTGTCTTATGTTCAATTATTTTTGAGTGAATATATACTTTAAACTTTTTTGATCAGTATATATTTCACACTTTACACCATAAAAATGATGCCTCCAAATTTTTAAAGTGAAAACAATAGCAGCTAATACCAAATCATGTGTAGGGTAATTTACCTCATGAGTTTTTAACTGACATGAAGCATAAGCAATTACCTGATCATTCTGCATTAGGATGCAACCAAGTCCTTTCAATGAAGCATCACTATAGATAAAAAACTCACCATTCCTTGAATGTAGTTCCAAAACTAGATCATTCACCAATCTTCTTTTCAACTCCCGAAAACAATCATCACATTCTTTTGTCTGGATAAACTTAACACCCTTCTGAGTAAGCTTAGTCATTGGACTAGATAACCGTGAATTTTTTTTAACAAACCTTCGGTAATAGCCTGCCAAACCAATAAAACTATGAATCTCAGTTACATTTGTGGGTCCTGGCCATTCTTCCACAACCTTTGTTTTTGTAGGATCAATAGTTATTCCATCTTTAGAAACAATGTGACCAAGGAAAGAAATTTGTTGCAACCAAAACTCACACTTTATTAATGTCCCATACAATTTCTTTTCTTTTAAGGTTTGAAAATTTTCCCTTAAATGACATTCATTCTCCTTTTTACTTTTAGAAAACACTAAAATATCATCAATGAAAACAACCACAAACTTATCTAAGAACTCATGGAAAATTCTATTCATAAGGTCCATGAATACAGCAGGTGCATTGGTTAACCCAAAAGGCATTACTACAAATTCATAATGGCCATATCTTGTATGAAACGCGGTCTTCGGAATACCTAGTTCCTTTAACTTCAACTGATGGTACCCTGATCTCAAGTCAATCTTTCAAAAATACAGAGCTCCCTGGAGCTGATCAAACAAATCATCAATATGAGGAAAAGGATATTTGTTCTTAACAGTGATGTTATTCAAGGCTCTATAATCAATGAAAAGTATCATTTAACCATCTTTCTTTTTAACAAATAAGATAGGAGTACCCCATGGTGATGTGCTAGGTCGAATGAAGCCTTTCTCTAATAAATCTTGAAATTTCTCCATCAACTCTAAAAGTACAATTTGAGCCATTCGATAAGGGGGTTTTGAAATTGGCTTAGCATCAGGAACTAAGTCAACAATAAATTCAACTTCCCAGTCTAGTATTATTCCAGGCAACTCATCAGGAAAAACATCAGGATACTCGTTTACCACTGGAACATCATTAATCTGAACGGTTCCTTTGTTTTCAACAATATGTGCAAGGTAATGTTCATTTCCATCTTTTACAAGTTTCTCATCCTCTTGATATGTTATCAATAGTAAGGGTTAATTCTTGTACACAAACTCAAAGAATTTCTAAAAAGAAACTTCTTTAGCTCTACAATCAATCTTAGCATGGTAAACAGAGAGCCAATCCATACCCAGGACAACATTAAACTCTACTAGAGGTAAAACAGTATGGTTTGCAAGTAGGTTCTTTCCACGGATAAGGATAGGAAGATTCTAATAAATTCTTTTTGCCTCAACATTTCCCCTAGGTGTTTTTACCACAAGTTTAGGAGTCATTTCTTGATATTGAATTCTTAATTTACTAGAAATATTTTTATAGATGAAAGAATGTGGAGACCCTGAATCAAACAAAACTTTGGAATAATCTGAAAAAAAAACGAACCAAGTACCTGATACCACTTAATTTGATGGCCCAATATCTACTGAAGTAGTTGTGAAGGATTTCACCACACCTTTCTACTTGTAGTCTGACTGCTTCCCATCATTTGAGCTATTTGTTGAACACTCGTTTTCATAATGGTCGATCTCATTGCACTTGAAACATTTCACTAACTGTAAATCAAATTTGGTCTTACCATCACCCTGATCTTTTTCAGTGCAATCACAAGCCTTATGTCCCATATTACCACATCAATAGCACTTTCCATTATTCAAAAGATATTCCCCAACATGATATTTACCACATTTATCAAAAACTGAAAATGTAGTTTTCTTACCATCAAAAAAATTTAAAGGATTCGTCCCTTTCTCCTACCACCTCGGTCACTTCTTCTGTTGGTTGTTATAGAACACTCGATCATCGAAAAACTCCTTTTCCACCTTCTAAGAACATCGAACAAGCTTTTCATAACTTTTGATCTCACAAGAAGCTAAATCCCTTCGATATTTTGCCTTTAATCCTAAGTAAAAATGATTGAATTTGCAATCAAGGTCTCGGATAAAATTTGGAGCATACCTTGCCAATCGAGTGAACGTTTCTTCATAAGAAGACACTGAGTCATCCTCTTGCCTCAATTCCAAGAATTTTTTTTCCATCCTAAGTCGACCAGCCTTAGGAAAATATTTCTCAAGAAACATACCTTTGAATTCATCCCATTCAAGAGCATCAATCTCATAAGCATCCCAGATATTTTTAACCATCGACCACCATTGATCTGCTTCACCCTCCAAATGGTAAACAACAAGATTAACCTTTTAAATGTATGAATACCCCATGACATCGAAAATCTTCTCCAGTACTTTAATACAACCTTCAGCTAGCACAGGGTCAGATGATCCTCTGAATGACGGGGGATGTTGCCTCATGAAATGTTCCACCACTGACATGTTCCTCTGCGGTTGATCTGGATGATCTCATTCATGGATACAACCACCATTTATCGCTTGATTCAACTGCACCATTACTGCAACAAACTATTCAGTTCCATCTCCAACCATCTCAGGATGCTGATTCAGAAGGCCATTTCCTTCTACATGCCTTCCTACCACTACTTACCTGTTTCCACTATGGAAAACCATTTTGAACAAACATGTCTTAGATGAAGCAACGTGGTAATCTTAAAATGTTATATCATTTAAATTTGTCCATAAAAAAATATTTTTGGATAATCATTTAATAGAATTATAACTCCTAATGTTATCTAAACCTCCCTCTGATACCAACTATAAGGCCCCAGCCTTAAACATTACTTAGTCTTGAGTTATCACAAGAATACACATTGAGGATCATTTCAGGTTTATATTTTTATATAATTAGATCATAAATCATGCATTGCATTCCACATTTAAACAAGGTGGTTACATAAAAGACAGTATTCATTTTCTCCCTTCAAGGAAACATATTTAAAATAAAACATGGATTCTTTCTTGACACTTCCTCGACATTATTACCACATCATGTACCATTCCCTTGACCTGTGAAAAACATTTCAAAAACTTGGGATGATCATAAAAATCTCACTAAGGGATATAAAAATACGGAAAGAAAACCTTAGTCTATGTATACATAAGTATCATTGAAAACCTACTTTACTCATAAACATAAGCACTTTAACATAACTCATGAAATCATAAGTATTATGAATAGATCATAGAAAAAATAAGACATAAAGGTAACTTGAGGCATTCATAACATTCTTACATTGGGATTAACCCTCATGGTTACGTTTGGAATACCTGTCACAGTATATTCCCAAAATCTCTTTGGAGAAACCTTAGTGTTTAACTCCTTCACATTACCCAATTCATTGGAGAGATATCACGGGCTCACCCACCCTTAGTTTATCACAGAACCACCTATCTTCATAAACAATGCCCAAGAACCATAACATAATCATATCACATAAAACATACATAAAGGAAATATAACATTTCCACATTTCAATCATAAGATATCAATACAGCACATTAATATAATCAAAACATTATCAAAACCAATTTCATTACCAAAATAAAAGAATATTAAAACATGGTATTTATTTTTCATTTAAAAAAAGTTATGGCTTATAGAGGAAGCCAAAACTCAAATAATGGTCACAGTGGTGGAGAAGTCATCATCGCTGCATACGTAAGACAAAAACATTCCCTTTTGTTGTTTAGTAAAACACTTCATATAAAAATATTCCTTTTGAATAAAATTAAAAGTAAAAGTGTTTTATACACCATATAAAGTAAAGTTGTGTATAAAACAAAATATTCCTCAATGAATAGAGATTGAGACGAAGTCCCTTACCTCGTGTCCAACTTGACTCGATCATTATTTAATCTTCTGAATAATAAACTAGAGTTAATTTCTACTTGCTTAAGAACCCTTTTCAAGTTAATTATTCCTTTCATATTACTTATTACCATGTTATAAACATTATATAATTATTTAAGTTAATAACTGTCATTTTTTTGATCTCTCGTACTTGAGGAAAAAATAAACTTCTTATAATTACAAGTTGTTCATGTGGTAAAATATCCATTAAATCCAGAATTATATTCATGATTTAGATATCATATATATCATATATATCTAGTATATACATTCATTTATAGTATTACATAATATTTAGAGGTAAGAAATGAAATGCACTGTTCATGGAGACGGTAAGTCGTACGTATGCATGAACGCTACTTTCATTTATATTTCATATTTAATGGAATGATATCATAATGATATAAAGGTATATAATAATTCCAGTATAATATCATATATAATATCATTAACTCCATCCTTTATTCGTCCCACATATGGCATTAACGATTCAAATCACTTTGAGGGGGTGGTAGTCTGCACTTCCTAAAATGAAATTATCACATTTACCCATAATGGAAACCATAAAGGTATGCCATAAATAAAAAATACGGAAGAATAAGGAAAACATAAACATAATATATATCATATATAAATATATTTACATCTTAATGGACACCATGAATTGTGTTAAAATAAGATTGAACAATCATCGTTTCATGAGGCAGTAATTCACCACTCATAGAAACAATATGTTCTTTAACCATTAGACATAGGTGTGTGTAAGTTTAAATAAAATCATTATCATAACAACATCCTACTATATTTATGATATTTTTTTGTTAAAAAAGAAAGGAATAAAAAGATTTTAGGGGGTTTTAGAAGCAAAATAAAACAAAAGGACATAAGAGAAGACATTACCTTTAAATCGGGTAACTCCCCTTGGTTTGAACCAAAATGGTTTCTTGAAGAGATTTCTGCCTAAGGAAAGAATTCTAGGATGAAGAGAGGGATTCGGAGAGATAAAATGAGTAAATTTTGGCCGACCCAGTGGCTTTATAGGTGTGTGTAATGTGGTAGAGGTGGGGGCCTTTTATAAGAGGGAGGAGGGGCACTCTTGGAAAGTTATGAAATGTTACTTTATTATAAAATCAGTTTCTGATTTTAAAGGACCCAAAATGATATATTTCTAGGATAAGGTGATAAGGGTAAGATATCCACACATCCAATAGGTTTTTGAAAAGTGTAATTCTTATATTTAACATTATCTTTTCATTTTATTTAAATCGTTCATTAATGAGGTAATCACTGCATCATCATGGAGTCATAAATAAATTTATTTATTTATGTATAAATATTATAAAACAAATACCATGATGTAGGAAATTTATTTATCTTTAAAATGACTATATATAGTCTAAGATATCATTTATGTAGACAAAATTAAAAAAATTTGCTTAGGTGTTACATACTTTTGTTATATTTAACTTTCTTTAAAAAAAGATAAAATATCAGTATCACACAAAAGTGATTCCATATGGTCCCAAAGTTTGCACAAGGCATACCATGGTCGTCCCTGACAAAACCAGTAGAATTAGGACACGTGTTGGTGTCATTTTATTTTATTATGACATTATTGTATTACCCTTAACTACCGGATTACTAATTAATCACGATAATTAAAGATAATTACCATCGTTACTATTCATAATATCCAAAAACAAAAGTGTATTAATTAAATAATTTTGAAATTCTTATTCCAAATATGGAATCCATTTTACCAAATTCCAAACTCATAAATTGCAGTAATTAATTTACAAATAATTCCCGTTGTCAAAACAAATAGCGGGTTTTTAGAAACAATATCCATCAAAAGTCTGACACTTGTTTATGCACAATTACAATGTGAAATTAAATACAATGACCAACATTGGATTAAGTGTTAAAAATATATTCTAATTAAACTTTAAAACCAATTAAAAAGATAATCTAACCATATAATTAATTTATATGAAAAATCGGTTTTGAAGTAAAATGCAGTATTTTTCACTATTCATAAAAAATGAACATTGCCAGAAAAATACCAAAAAATTATACAAATTAAATTTCAATTCCCTGATTATAAAGAATAAGTTTATTTTGAAAAATAATTCTTATAAAATGGTAAAAATATATATTTAAAAATGGTTCTCCATCAAAAGGCGGTAAAACAATCTTTTAAAAATATTAGAGAATTATATGCTTAAGATTGGATGTATTCTCATTTTAAGCCTCTAAAACACTATCTTATTCATTAATAGACATAGATATGAAAATCATTAATTATTTACTGACATGGGATGTTACATGATCCATTAGCCTATGAATTCTATAAATAGAAACCCAACATAACTTGCGGTGCATCAAACCATCATTAATATATTACATTTATTATTTAAAATTATGAAATGATAAAATACCAAACATCGTCGGATAAATTATAAATAAAAAAGATGGAAATTTCTATAATAATTTCATATGCTATTTTAAATATCTCCATTTTATTTACACATTTCCTTAAATATTATTATTCACCTCAATGGATATTTAATTATTAAATGGTGGCATGACTATCAGAAAGGGTTCATATGAATCGATTTAATTATCCCTTGTAAGAGAGATTATTCATCAAAAATAAAAATGTGATATAGAGTAAGGAAGGAATTATAATTATAATCATTTAAAACAACACCCAAGGAAGGTTTTTTGATTACCTAGATGAGAAAAGGTCTTAGGAATAAAATTAATACACTGAATGGGGTGGATGTAGTTGTTGAAAAAAAATTAAAATGGTTTAAATTAAAGGAAAATGTATTTTTAAACTTACGTATTAACATTTCAATATATTTGTTTTACTGTAATATGTGATGAACATATAATTTTTTACATGAAACAACTTCATAATTTCTAAAAAAAATAGACATTAATTGAAAATCCATAGACCACCTACCTCATTCTTATGAATCCTTAGTCATCTACTATCTTGATTTTATTTGATCCAAATTGAGAGAAATTATAAGAATATAAAAATATCCTGAAAATAGGGAAAATTTTCTTACATTGATGTATTATTAAATATATAAAGATAAACACAAGAAGAAGAGATGATGAATTGATTACTCATTCTAGGATTTATTGTTGCATTTTTGTGACACATATAGTTGATTATGTTTTAAAGGTTTATATATAGTATAGGGAAGACCCTAGGTCATCTCTTGTGGAACATAGATAGGATTAGAGTATGAATTTTTAATAAAAAGTACTAAAAAGTGAGTGATTTTTAAGATATTTTTAATAAATATGAGAGAATGAGGTCATTTCAAGTTCATTACAAATCTTAGATAGTTCATTATTTTGTAAATTTTACATGGTTTTGTTGAATTATTTGGTCGAGGGTGGTCAAGATAATGATTCCCCTCTTACCCCTTAAAATAATTAAGAAAGAAGTAATCGTTGACACAATGATCATGTTTTCCAGGTTTGGTCTTTAATAATAGAACAGGGGAAAATAATTCATTATGAAATCTCATATATTTATGAGATATAAAGGATTCTTGTATTGCCTAATTAGAACATCCCAATATTTTCTCTTGAAATCTCAACCCAATCGGGGTTGAATTAAAAAGTGTTTCACTTAATTATATCAAAAGAAATAAAATCAGGGGAGAATAAAGTCTAGATAATAAATAAAGTTAAATATTTAACACACAAATTACACAAAACTAGTAGAAGAATAAGTTATGTAACTCCCTCCTAAGTATGGTAGATCCCTCAAAATGATCATCTACTGTTTAGCTCGCCCTTGAGAGGAAGAGGAGGATTGGGTGGAACTTTGCCTTCATCCTTGAAACCCTATGCGTATAAGGGCATTCAGTACATCATGGACAAGGAGAGAAATCATTAATCTATCAAAAATACTATATCTTTGCCTCCTTTCCGAACATCCAAATGAGGATCCCAAGGTTTCATTTTATAGGCAATGTGGAAGGTGGTTTTGGGAACACATATTTATTAGAACCATTTAGCACAGGGTGTTTGACCTCTATACAGCCTTATCTCGATTTGGAGAAAATTAAAATGTTGTAGACCCACCTCTTGAATATCTCCACTAAACTTTCGGCTTCATTTTGACACCTACATCCCAAAAATTAACAGATCCCAGTACACCACTTTTGACATTGTGCAGATTCAGTGTACTGGACAGAACTGTCCGAATGGGCCAATAGATGAAAACATTTGGCTTTTTATTATTGATATTAAATATATTAAATCATATTTAGAACCATTTCACAAAATACCATCACATTTTTAAACATATTTTAGTATAATTGAGTGATTTAGCTCACTTATGTGCTTGGATCTTTCACAGTTTGGCCCATTTTTCACGATCTTTGTCATGGGCCCTCCAAATCAACACCAACTTCAATGAAATTATCAAAACCTGTAACATTTCCCTTTCTAACTGTGATAAATATTAAATAATGCAATAAAACATGAAGTTCATTGTGATATTATATTTGGAATTTACTGTGTGAAATCAGTTTAAAACAGTGGTGTAAGGGTGAAAATGAAATAGTGAATCGTGGTGTGATCACACACCCACAACTAAACATTTTCACTCCTGGGAAAAGTCGCGTTTCTAGAAATTATGCATTTAAATATTTCCAACATCATGAATATTTAATATTCAATGAAAATTTATTTCCAAATATAAGTCGCATGAAAGAAAAAATCTCACCGAGGAGTTATTCTCAGTGAGAATGCAAAAAAGACGTCACAAAAATTGTATCAAAATAAAATTCCAAGAGATTCATGATACCAATCGAATAAAATAATGCAAAATTTAATCATGACACTAATTCTCTACATGTAAATGTGATAACCATTTCATGCTATTCTTCCCACTTTTTACTGAGTGAATATAAGTTATTTTAAAAAAATCTACCTACATGATCATTTCCACCGAACCTACCCTATCTAATTTGCAATCAAATTCCAAGACCCACTAACTTAATCATTCCTAGAATTCAAAATTTAATCTCCCAACATAGATATCCTTATATTTTTTACATTTCATCACTCCCCTCATTTATTATTTTTATCAAAAGTTTCACTTGGAAAAAATCTCACACTCTTCTCACAACCCTTGTTTGGTCTCCTCGTGACACTAATTGTAATAGTTACAAAAAGATCAAAATTTAGGGAAGGGTGGTTGTTTGACCTGATAATATATTACCATTTTTTATGTTTTTTAGGGTGTACAATATTTTGATAATAGGTACAAATGCATAGGATAATCTGGTATAGTAATGAAATAGACAGGATAAAAAATGAACAAATGTATGGAATAATGAATTTTTAATGTAGAGAAAAATCAAACTAACTTGTATTTTCCTACCATTAAATAACATATTTTCACACTTCATGGTTGGGTGAAAATATGTGTGGAGAGATTAAGTGAAACAAGTTTTCCTTAAATGAATCAAAAAAAGGGTACCATTCTTATCAAAGGGTTCAAAATGATAAAACCATTTATATCATAGAAAAAAACAAAATTTCAATATAAAGTAACACAATAGTATTTAATTCTTACTAAAAATAAAAAATCATCAAATAAAATCGAATGTTAAAACAATATGAAAAATTTAAATTCTTCATGAATTTTCAATAACATCCATGACTAAGTGGGAATCATTCTCCATGATAATGTGGGGATCAAAAAGTAATATTTTATCACAAAAGTGAGATGGAGGGAACGAGGGGAAGTAAATAATATTATTTTTTCAAGATAAATAAAAGATGAAAATTCATAACTAACCAATGAATATAGCCATCCCCCCAAACCTAAAGTTTGTAGTGTCCTCAGTGTAAAAAATATAATGTGTGAAGGAAAGATAAAACAAGGTGGGTGTTATTCATAGAATACTTCTTGAACTTGGAGTTCCACCGTTAGAGGCTCCAGAATGGCTTTGTGTAAGCACTTGAGCTGCTACTCATTAAATGTGAAGGTTTTATTTGTTTCTTCATTTTGAACCTAGACAACCCAAAATAACAAACATTAGTAACAGTGTATGGGAAAACCAAAGGGAGAAAATATTTGATGGATGAAACTATAGCCTTGCATTGTAGAGGATGAACTTATACCTAATGTGTAATTGATGATAAAGGATGAGATGGTCATGGGAATCCTTGGTTCACTCCTTATAAATCCTAGAGTTCTCATATGCATCTCTTCTCATTTCCTCTAACTCTTCAATCTAAATTTTTTTTTCAAGGAACTGCACAAGAAAGATTAGAATTGCATTGTTTAATGGCCTAGAAGGCCTGGTCCTCAATCTCAATTGGAAGCTGACAAATATTTCCAAAAACAACCTGATAGGGTGACATTACAATGAATGTTTTAGAGACAGTACAGTAAGACCATAATGTACCATCGAGTCTATGAGTGCATTATTTTATATTAAGTTGAACTGCTTTTCCATGATTCTATTTTACATCCATATTTAACACCTCGGCTTAACCATTGGTTTTTGGGTGATATGAAGTGGAAACTCTATGCCCGAACCCATGCCGATGAAAAATATATTAGAATATTTTGTTTCAGAAATGAGTATCCTAGTCACTAATAATAAACCTATGTAATTAAAACCTAAAGTATATTTGGGTTCTCAAAAATTCCACAACAACCATAGAATCATCAGTCCTTGTAGCTCATGCCTCTACCCATTTTGAAACATAGTCCACTACCAAAAGAATGTAAAGGATCCAAAATAAATTGGGTAGTGGTCCAATAATTTCAATGCCCCAAACATCGAAAAATTCTTAAAAGAGTGAGGGTTTTTGTGTAATTTCATTTCTTTTAGATAAATTCATCATTCTTTGATAGTGATGATAAGATTTATAGAAATCATGAGCATCCCGAATAAGTGTTGGACAAAATATTCCAGAATCAAGGACTTTGCGAGCAGTCTGTTGAGGACCAATGTGGCCCCCACAAGCAAGAGTGTGACAGAACCTAAGGACAGACTGAAACTCTCTATCATTAACACAACGTCTGAGGAAATGATCACTACATGTACGCCAAAGGAAGGGGACTCCCAAATGTACCAATGAGAATCATGTTTTAGACATTCTGACAGGTTTTTATTGAAATTATCAAGAATTCAATATGAAACCAAATAATTTACAACTTTGGAATACCAAGGAATATCATCTTGCACTTGGTACAATTTCATATATTGAAACATGACATTTATGGGAATACAGGGATATGATTCAATGTCTGAGGATGAATGAATCTTATTGATATGGTCATCCACCACCTTATCTTCTCCATTTTTATCTCTAATTTAAAAATTGAATTCTTAAAGGAGGATAATCTATTGAATGAGATGTGGTTTGGCTTCCGGTTTCATAAAGAGATATCGAAGGGTTTCATGGTCAGGGAACACAATGGATTTGGACCCAGAAACATATGACCCAAATTTATATAAGGCAAACACAATGGAAATTAATTCCTTTTCAGTGGTGGTGTAGTCTTCTTGGGCTGAGTCCAGTGTACGTGAGGAATAGGCTATGAGATGTGGAGCTCGGTCAAAATTTAGTGATAAGACCACCCAAAATGCATAGTTAGAGGCATCACACCTGGGCTCAAATGGTAAATCCCGCCGAGTTAGTTGGATTATCGAGGGTGAAGTGAGACTCCATTTTAACAAATTAAATTCTTCCTCACATTCTTTATCAAAAACAGATTTCTTTTCTTTTTGGAGTAACAAAGAGAGTGGGAGTGAAATCTTAATAATTTCATGAATGAAATTACAGTAAAATTCAGCATGACCTAGGAAAGACAGCAAATCCCATACATTTTTGGTGAATGGTAGATAAGAAATGACATCCACTTTTGATTTATCTACTTGTATATCATCCCCAGAAATTACATGTCCCAAAACTATACCTTATCACACCTTGAAAATGAATTTTTCATAATTTAATATGAGATTGTTTTCAATACAGCAACATAGTACTGTTGTATGACTACTCAAACATTTATCAAAATACGGTCCATAA
This sequence comes from Viscum album, assembly GCA_963277665.1. Classification (NCBI taxonomy): domain Eukaryota; kingdom Viridiplantae; phylum Streptophyta; class Magnoliopsida; order Santalales; family Viscaceae; genus Viscum; species Viscum album. The sequence continues at coordinate 492,833,325 of OY728139.1, forward strand.
AAAGTGAAATTATCCATAAATACTTCCAAGAAATTCTCTATGTAATCATAAAAATACTAACGATGCATCACTGGAAAGTAACCAAAGCATTAAATAGACCAAATGACATCCTCATATATTGAAATGTGCCAAAGGGGAAAGTGAAGGTCATATTCTCCTGATCCTTGGGGGAAATATAGAACTGATGGTATCCAGAATTCACCTAAAGAAAATTGTAATGGTACTTCACTACTATCCTGTCAATAATTTGGTCAATGAATGGTAATGTTAAATTGTTCCACAGTGTATTGTTTTAATCGGTGATAGTATATACAGACACGCCAACTATTCTACACACGAGCTAGAACCAATTCATTATATCATTTTTAATTACCATAAGACAGGTATTTTAAGAACAACTTGAACTAGACTAACCCATTAGATATCAGAGATGGGGTAAATAATTCTAACAGCCAAATATTTTGTTACCTAATTTTTATCCACATCTAAGAGCATTGGTTTGACTCATCATTGTGCCTTCCTCACTCGTTTAGCCTCATAATTTTATAATATATTTTGTGTTCACATTGAGGGGAAAATTACAATATTTTATGAAAGTTTCCACCAAATATATTTTTTGTACTACCTCAAAATTTCATGTAGTCACAATTCATACTCTGGAGGGGAAGAACTAGAAATGATGAGAGGCATCTTGTTTCTGTTCTCATGATATTAATATTTTAAATCTTAAAGAATTTTGTTTAGTTCTTATTAAAGAGGATTTGGGATTGATGGGAGTTTGTGTGAAATTAAGAGGTCACTAATCTCATCTAACTACTCAATGTTATCATCCACATATAAGGAATGAGATTTTAAATTAATATCTATATCATAGATGGTCATGTGATACTTAGTGTTCAAGAAATCATTAAGTAATAAACATGCACGACATTTTTCTAAATTGGTAAAACATTTTATACGTGACTAATTTCCTATAATTTTAATCAATAAAGAAAAATCTAAAAGGGGATCATGGGAATGAAAAGAAATTTTTTTAATGGAAGGGTTTACATATATAGAGTTAACAAAGATAAAAGAATGTTCTTCCAAGGGGTGTTTCATGGCATCAAGGATGTTGAAGTGGAAAATGTCACCACAATACCCCATAGATAATATTCCATTATGGAATTTAATTATGGGTTTGTATATTTTAAAGAATGTCCTACACAATATAAGTGGGGCATGTTAATTCATCATATCATATTAAATTTTAATCACATAAAAATCAGCAGGAAAAATTAAAATTTTCACCATCACAAGAACATCCTCTAACTCACCAGAGGGGTGTGAAATACTATGATTTTCAAGATGAGCAACAATTTTTTATAGGAATCAGTTCCCTAACCTATAATAAAGATTTAATGGAGTGTTTCATCAAATTTTTAAGGTCTCGTAAATCAGTTATAGCATTGGAAAATGAATACTCCCTTATGGTGCACATAATTGAGAATGTTCCCAGAACATTGAATTTAGTGGGAAGTGATAGATTTATCAATGATGATATATTTATTCCCAAGATCATCATCTCATCACCTAAAATTCATTTTCAGTGTGCATACATATCCTTTAAAAACATGCCATATCTTGGAATTTTCTTCACAACATCAATCAAGGGGATGTTAACCTTCATTTTTTGAAAGTTTCTAATATCTCTTTATCATGTTTAGTTTCTTTTTATTTTCTTGGTTTCTTCGCCCTTTGGGGAATGGAAGAGTAATGGTTGGGCTAAGAGAATCAAAAACATATACACACTTTCCTTTGGAATGGATTCTCTCAACACAATTTTTTTCTTCTCTTGGACAATTTTCATCAGTTGGGATGGTGGTTTCCAATGTAGGGGGTGACTCTATTAGAGGGTTAATTTTGATGTTAATCTGAGTTATACTCCTAAGTGTGATTGCCCTAACATTTCCCTTATCCCTTGGGTTGACAACTGGTTGAGAGAGTAGTTTACCAGACCCATGACATTGAATTTCCCCTACAGAGTTAGAGAGTTGGCCTAATTAGGTTTTTAGGTCTTTTATGGTTTCTTGGGTGGTTTATTTGAATTGGAGATTTTTTGTAGCCATTGTTTTCATAATATCTTCTAGGATAGCCTTAGGTTATGTAGGGGTGGTTTGAAAGGTCTTTGTGTTGGTTGGGTATTTCTGAGTGGTGGTGGTGGATGACTACTCTACCTCAATTGGTTCTGTTGTTATTTAGATTTGTTTGAATACCCCCTTACCTATAAGCATGGTTTTCTTTCCACTTAGGGTTAGAAGAATAGTAAATTTTTTTCCTAATGTCTTAGTTATAGAGGAGTCCTGGAAATATTGTCTCACAAATTTATGATGATTAAATTAGTTTGTGGTATTGGTCAGAAAAATGGGAGTCAGAAGAACATATACCACAATGGATGGGAAGAGGATATTTGTATTACCCTTGGTAAAGAGAAAGTTTTCGAAGAAGGGAACTTACCTCTTAGAACATTGTGTCTACATTCTTCTCGAATTCAGTATATTTCACCTAATAGACACCTCAAATGGGTACATTTGACCATAAACTAAATTGTTGACTGTTTTTTTCCATGATATCAATTAGAGTTCTTGTGGAAATTGGGGTCTTATCAACTAGTGCACTGCCTAAAATAGCATCAATCATGTTTTGAACAATTGGAATTAAACCTTCATAAAAATACTGAATTAAAACTTGATCAATTATTTGGTGGTGTGTAAAAATTGAACATAACCTTATAAAGAGTTCAGAATATTTATTTAATATTTCCCTTAGTGATTTTATTATACAAAAAATTCCTTTCCATATAGTTTAAGTTTGAGAGGGTCGGAAATATTTTTTAATAAAATGATGTTTCATGTCTGGCCATCCTCAAATTGGTGAATTAACATAGTAAATCTAGTCTTTTATATTGTCTTAAAATGAAAAAGAAATTCCTTATTCTTTACTTTTTCTTTAACCACATTAATATTTCTTAACGTAGAACACATAATATGAAATTATTTTAAGTGCTTATGAGGATCGTCTCCAGTAAGTCCACAAAATCTTGGCAATAAGCGAATTAGATCGGATTTTAGTTAAAAATTCACATCCTTGATTTGTATTTTAATATAGATGGGTTGGATGTCAACATCAGGTGAGGTTATTTATTTTAGTGTTTGGTTGTTTTTATCCATGTTATACTCATTAATTTCAGGTTCTGATTTGGTTCCAGAAGAAGAGGGGTTTAGAAAATTCTCAAGTTGGGGAGTGTCTTCCTTCAAAGTTGTTTCTTGTGTATCAGAGGGTCACTTACATATGATCCTCTTCAGTTTAGGACCAAAAGGTGGTAAGTCTCCTAAATTATACAGCTTCATGAATAGAACCTACATAATAAATAAATAAATAAATTATAAAAAGTTAGAAGATAAAATGAATAAATATTGAAAATATTTACCAAAAACTATTCAAAAATAAGAACTAAAAACCAAAACACTCCCTATAAACAGTTCCAAAATTTGATCACATTGTTGTGACACATAAAAATTGATAATGTATTTAAGTCTGATTTATATTATAAGGCAGACCCTAGGTCATCTCTCAAAAAAAGTTTATAGGTTAAGAGTATGCATTTCTAATAAAAATTAATAATAAGGGGGTGATTTTAAAAATAGTTTTAAGAATTATGAGAGAATGTGGTCATTTCATGTTCACTACATATCTTGGATAGTTAATAATTCTGAAAATTTAATATGATTTCATTAAATTCATTAGTTGAGGGTTTTCAAGATCTTGATTCCCTTCTTACCCCATAAAACGATGCACGAAGAAGAAACCCTTGACACAATGATCATGTTGTTAAGGATTGGTTCTCAATAATAGAACCAGGTCTACCAAATCTTACTAAAATGTCATATATGTGTGATAGAGAAAGGTTGATTTTGTTTTCCAATCATAATAACACAAGATTCCCACCTAAAATATCAACCCAATCAGTGTTGAAATAAAAATCGTTTTAATTAATTATATAAAAAAAATGAAATCATGGGAGAAACATTTCAAGATAAGAAATAAGTCAAAACATTAACGCACATGTTACACAAAACTAGTATAATAACTAGTGTTGTAACTCCCTACCATGTGTGTGTATCTCCCTCAAAATTATCTTCCACGGTTTACCTCACCATCGAGAGGAGGAGGAGGCTCGGGTGGAACTTCACCTTCATAAATGATCCCAAAATGAGGATAGGGGCCTCCATAACTTCTTTGATGAGGATAGGACATATTTTTGTATCCAAAATACCCAATATTTTCTTCTTGGATGAACTTGTAAATGAGGATCCGAAGGTTCCATTTTATAGAAAAAGTGGAAGGTGGTTTGGCACACACAGATTTCTTCAAACCAGGTGACACATGGTTTATAAACTATAGACATCCTTATCTAACTTTGAAAAAAAATTAAATTTTATATTATAACCTCTTTAATATCTCCACTAAATGTTTGGATTCATTTTTACACATATATCTCATGATATGGAAAGATCATAACACACCACTTTTGATTTCACGTTGATTCTATGTACTGGAAAAATCTATCTAGATAGGGCACCATATTGATGAACTTGGATTGGATTTCATAATATAAAATTTATCCCATTGACTTTATGACTAGACCATAAAATATTATCCAATTTGGATGCATAGTTTAGTATAAGTGTGCAGTTTATTCTACTGATGGGCTTGGATCCTACGCAGTTTGGTTCATTTTTCATGAAAATCGTCATCGTCCCTGCAAATCACCTCCACCTTCAATGAAATTTCTAAAACAAGTAAATTTTTCCTTTTTAATAGTGTTAAATATTAAATAATGCAAAAAACAAAGAATTTCAATTGAATATTATATTTGTAATTTATCGTGATAAATCAACTTAAAACAGTGTTGTAAGGGTGAAATGAAACATTGAATATTAGTGTGATCAATAGCCAATGCAATGAACAGTGTCTAGTTATGAACATGGGTAGAGGAGAACCATATATTCCTATTAATAGGAGAGGATAGCTCCACTTGTGGGATTCTATGAGGGAATAATGAGAATAAAAGAATGAGGAAAAGAATAATGAGGTAGGAGAAATAAGAATTTCACCCCTTAATGAGGTACTTGGCTATGACACACAATTTAGATAACCATTCACAAACAATTGTCACCTAATATGAAAAGGAACATCTCTTCACAAATCTAGGCTCATGGTTATAAAAACTATGCACAACCCATGCATCCTCATTTAATATTGTTTATAGTAAACCTCACATGGTTGTGGGCCATGTCTCGCCAGTTAAGGCTAAAAAATGATCCCATACTTATGGTACTCATTGTTTGGGGGGTGTTTTTCACAAACCATGTGAAATTTGTGTTCCCACATTACACTTTATGAAATTGGGAATTCAAATACCAGGGTTCCTAAAACTCAACGAAACCCCCAAAAAACCTCTTAGGCCTTAAAATCCATCTAAAAATACTCTTATGTGTTAAAACTCAAATATTTACATTTTATAGTTCATTTTACAATATAGTCCCTCCACCAAATGAAAAGTTCAAATTCTCATGTACTTTTCTACCTGTTCTAAAACACAAGACATTATAATAACATAGACATTAAAAAGGGTGGGTATAAAATTGACTAATTAAATTATGAAACTAATATGGTTGAAACATGTATAAAATAAACTCATTGGTTATAAATTGATTAGATATGAAAATAAATATCATTTAAGATTAAAAGAAAGGTTTTTTTAGAAAAAATATTTTATGCAAGAAATGTGTCTTTATCATACAAAATTTAAATAATAATTATTTTTTCAATGGATCTAATGATATATTTTATTACATAATAATAAAATTATATTATCATTCATAAAATATTTCCCCCAAGAATGAGATAAGGATAAATCCACTCTTATTCTTAAAAAAAAATTCTCAAAAAATTGGTCTTGCTGAGTTTTCCACACTAATTTTAAAATTATTTTTTCACTATTATAATATTTTTTTAAAATTTTAACTTTATTTTTTAAATCATAATGTAAAATATATTTCATAATAAATTGTTGAGAATTTTATAACAACATTAATTTTTTGATGAATATTGAAAATACTGATTTTTATTGAAAAATGGATTTTCATTTAAAGAATTTACAATATCTGATTTTTTTAACATTTTTTTAAATTAAAATTAGTTCAATTATATAATAAAAAATATTATTTAGGTAATTAGAATAAATTTTAAGTTTATATTAGTTATAAAAAATCATTACTTAAGAAAACTTTTTCATTGTAAAATTGCATCTTCATCAGGCTTCCAAGATTAATTGAAATAAAACCATTCCACTTATGTAAATTGTACTTATAAAATTGATTAATAATTAAAATTATCATATTTATATTTTATAATATTTTTGGCGTAACATCAGTTCACAATGAATTTTAAATATAGTAAAAATTACTTAATGTTTCTAGGGTTGAAACAGGGTTTGGTTCATTACATGTGAATGTGTTAAAATTAATTTTTTTCACACACATAAGAACCTTATTTGATGAATTTTATTTAATATTTATAATAGTTCAGTAAAAATTATATATTGTGGGTCATTAAAATTTTGTTTTAAATGAAAATTTAACTAGGTTAAACAATATCTTTATAAGGTGTAATCAAAAATGGTAAAAGTGTGTAAACATAACGTTAATGAATAATATTTTTACAACATGTGTTTATATTGGGTTTGGAGATTTGTTTAAAAAATAATAATTAAATGTTATTATTTCTCAACTTTGTGGTTACATGGGTTGAGACTGACTTCTAATTATTTAATAGATTTAGGAATCAACAAAAATACCAGTACTCCTCAATAATGAAAGGGTCCTCATACCCGTAATTATTTTCACATATTAAGAAGTTTATCTCAATTATAACCTACCCAAATAACTCAAAAAAAATACACACAATAAATATCATATTAAAATTCCAAAATACCATCCTCGGTGTCCTTAATTTTATATTTTAAGTAAGTTTCTCTAGGTGAAGATAATTATCTTCACGAAGATCATTAATTTTACTCCTTATCATACCAACATAAATAATGACATATAAATCATAATATAATAAAACTAGTACCTAAAATAGAATAATATATTATTATTTTTATGGATTAACTTATATCCTTCTCCTTTTCGGTCAAATGGGAACAAAAATTGTCAATAAGTTTTATGAAAAAGAACTGTATCACAAACTGAAGAAAATTGTTTTCCATCATTATCTCTCACAAATAGATATAATGTTGGATTTCATGTATTTATGTTATATATATGAAAAATTTGTAATTATGAAATTATAATATCATATATTCATTCTTTCTTTTCAATACATCATAAAATGATAAATTTTCTTTTGCGTACGAGTGTATTACTACCTCCATGATGGGAGATGAACCATTTTTTCCTTTCTCTTTTAAATTGATGGTAATAAGGATATATATAATTTATTAAAATGATATTTATGATATAAAAATGAGTTCATAATGGTTAAATATTATTTAGAATTATTTTCACCATATGTTTTGAACTTGAATAGAATTAATGCATATGTACGACCTACCATCTCTATAAATGTTTTAATTCATTTTTCTATCTATAAAATTTATAGATTAATCTAAAACAAATAAAATGAATATACATTAACATTATATCATGATTAAAAAACATGATATGATGTGACCAAGATCAATGAACCAATGCTAATATTAAAAACCAAAACTTTCATGAAAAATGATTAAATCAGTTGTGGGAAAATACCATTAACGGCATATGTTTTAACTTTTAACGTCATTTTATAACTGATGTCAATATAGGTGACTTTTAAAGTAGTACATTTCACACTATTTTTGCTAAAAATCACATTGAAACCCCTTCTATAAGGGGATGTAATATAGATAATTGATGTCTGTGTTTTTATAAAACTGACAAGTAATGTCTACTTATAGGGATTTCAAATTTTTTTTGTCATAAAACTAATTTTGAAATAACTCTGCAATCCAATGGTCTTTCAAAATCAGTTTTTAGTAAAAACCAACATCGAATTCCATCCATGGAAATTCAATGTTGGTTTTATAAAAAAAATAATTTAAATGTAGAATATTTGTTAAAAAATATATATATTTATAAATTATATAATCATAGAACTTTTTTCACAATAGAGATACAAATAGAAAACATAAAACTGATAAAAAAATTAATAATAAAATTCATTTGAAAGTTTTACAATAGTTTTTAAAAATATAAAAATTAATGAAACTAAATATAAAAATTATTTAATCATATATAATATTGTGGAAATAAACATTGAAGGTGTTGTAAGTGGTTGTATTTATATAATGAAACATGATAAAAAATCAAAAAAATAAAGTGTTATGAATTTTAAAATACATATTTTTAAAAATTGAAATTGCTTTAATTGTATTATATTTTTTAAAATTTGTCACTGTTCTCGTCATGATTATTTCATAAATGAAAGAGTAATACATAATATACAAATTGAAAATTCCCTTTTTGATAATGAAATTCTGTTTATTAAACAATATTTTTAAAAAACATTATATATGTAATAAAAACATTGTATTCACTATTATAATGTTATTTAAAAAAAATTCACATATTCTTTTTTTTTTGGATGAAATGATGGATATTAAGACTTATGGACCACAGTCCATGTCTTATTTTAATTTTAAATTTTGAATATCAAAACCGATGTAAATTGAAATAACATGGATTAAAGAACTAAAATCATGGAATAAAACTTACTTTTTGAAAAGTTCCCAAAATATTCATTGAAATATTCCCAATAAATATTATTACAAATATGATCTACATTCATTTTGGAAAAATACACATAACCTAAAATGTACACTAAAAATAATATATTTAGTATTAATAAAATAATAATGATTAGTGGTTCATAATTATAAATTCTTTTACCTATCAGTGAATTGAAAAATGAAACAAGTGATGTATATGTTTTTTGAATCTTTATAAAATATAAAATTTTCATTCCTTGTTTCAGATAATCCAATTATATAGTAATGTATTATTGGTTGATAGAACCATAAAAAAGTTTAATTATATTGGACGTAAATACTATAGTGATACCTGATAAGAAAAAAAGTTAATTAAGACAATAATAAATATGTTCACATATGAAAAGAAATTAAAAAATTAAATTCAATTACATAAGAAATGATAACATAGGTATTGCGAGAAGATCACACTATTCCACTTCCATGTTGTAGTTTTTTTAAAATATTTAAGGCATAGACAATCCAAGATATATCTCTAATAATTGAAAATGTATAAAAATTATCTAGTATCAGAATATATTGTCATAATTTTGTTACCCAATCAGCTTTTGGAGGAATATTTGAATGTAGTGGAATTCAAAATTATATTTTCCTTTGCAGTGACTCCATAGATATCCGATAATCCTCTACAAGGTTGGTGTATGATAGTATTATATGAAAATTTGAATTTAATGATAAATAGTAAACGAAAGACAACTCATACTTCATACATAATATAGAGGAAAGGATTATCTACACAAATTAAAACTTATAAAATACTTTTTCCATCTAGGTATAAGTCATAAGTTGGTAGTTTAACTGGAGTTGTTGGTTCAATAATATCATGTAAAAATAATCTTACATGAGATATCTATATAAAATGATTATGTACATATTCTCATTGATTATTTGTAATTCATTATTATATAATACATACATGGGGATCCCAAAATATCAAATCTCATCACAAGTTCATGTTTAAATGAGGAGGTATAATATTTTTGTTGGATGTCTATACAAGTTATGAAACCTGCTCTGGATTCTCTAATTTCACTAGCTTTTTCTGTCTTAATAAAAAATCATGAATAATTTATTAAGATAATTTGATCCTATACTCTATCATACCATTCTATTTTAATATCTCAACTTCAATGAATAAATTTACCCCCTATATTCTTCACCCTTAGATGTCTCGCTAGGGGCATGAAAAACATTTTTGAATCTAACACACTCCTTATACCCTCTGACACATCCAACTGTTCTATATTTCCAAATAAAATTGTAAGTATATTCTTCTTGCCAACAATGATAATGGTCCCTAATGTAATTTTCTCTTAAAAGTAATCCTAAAATAATATTTTCAAATGTAATATCATAAAGATAAAGATAATAAATAGTAATATTGATGAAAATTTATAATTATTTACTTATAATATTATCAGCTGCTTCCTTTTCTAGATTGGTAATATACGTTCCATTTTTTTTACATTCTATCGTTATTACATTTTTTTAGGACAATGTAGATAAGATATAGGGTCAATTGGAACCTCTTCAGATCTACTACTAGACTTAGATATTATTTCACTATGTGTTTCAGTAATAATTTTTTACATTAATAGAGTATACCCTCCATGTGATAATGTTTGAGGTTATAAATTGTGATAATGTATCTCTTAGTGTGTTTTCCGAGAATTCTACATCAAGATAAAAAATAAATAATACATAAACTAATAAAAAATAAATAAATAAATAATTTTTTCAAAAATAAATATATACTATAAAATATTCCTCGGGACTACTCGAGACAAACTTTTTCTATATATCTCTATATAAATTTCATACATAATGCATGAATCATAGCTGTTTTTACTCAAACCAATATAAGTTAGTGTCAATTTTTTCCTCAAATCCCTATACCATTTTTTCATAAATAAAAAACATTGTTTTTAATTATTTTGTTCTCTTTAATGTAAAATTTCATCTATAATTGAATAGGTATAATATTATGAAATGTAAAATAGTAAACCTTTGGAAAAAATAACTAAATAAGATTATAAATTTTATATTTACGGACTCTAAAAAATATTACATAATTATTGGTTGATTCTTCTAAATTTAGGTTATAAAATACAGATCATACAGTGACTATATACAACTATGTCAATCCAAATTCTTGTGGCATTTAGAACGGTTAGTAATATTTCTCATCAAAGTTAACCATCACCCTTTCTCTCTACATGTAATTGCATGTATTGTTAAATGTGTAATATAAAACTTATTATCAATAGGAACCATCATCTCCATAAAATAAGAATAACTACAAATAAAATTTGTAAATATATTTTTCATTTCTCTAATAAAATTAATTAATATATATAATTTTATTTAAATGAAAAAATATGCATACCTTGGTCCCCTTTTATAGTTTCTATCATTTTAAAATAAGTATAATACCTAATCAAAATTATGTGTACCTATAATTTAATAAAATTAAATAACATTAGTAATAAATAAATAATTTATCTCAAATAATAAAAAAAACTTGCAAATTTTAAATGTAAAATGATCTTGAAGGTCATTAAACACGCATGGAGGAGGTGGAAAATAGAAAAATACAACAATATTGAAAAGAAACATATAAGTACATATAAAAAATTATTATTTTAACATTAATAGTAATAAAATTAAGAAAATTAAACATAAGTTATAATGAAAAAAATTAATCAAGAGTTATTATATTGGAAATAATAAAAATTATAAATGAAAAAAATTGAACAAAATAACTTATAAAATTTGTAGGTTGGTGACTCCAAATAGATTGAAAATATTCACCTGAATAACTAGGATAATAATTTTTTGTTTTTACAAATTATTTCAGCATGATCATTTCATAAATCAAAGACTATGTCTCCATTATAGTTATTATTATCATTTAAAATTCATGTAAAGGAGTGGGAAACCTCACACAAATCCATAACATCATCATCATACTTATCACCCAAATGAATTATGTTACCTTGACAAAATTATGGATCACTAATCATTGGATGGATCAATAACATAAAATATTTTCTTTCCATGTGTCTCCATGATAAATTGTTCTTCTTGGAAACTAAATATTTTCAAATCAACCCTTCAACAACTATAATAATTGTATTTTACACCACTTTTGTTATTTACCTAATTAATAATTAAGATTGTTAATCTAAATTTAGTATAATAAATTTCCTATATGTCCTAAATAATTAAAAATATATAGTTTCTAAATAAATTTGACTTTTAACTTTTGAACTCCAAAAAAGAAGTGCTTTATTAATGTCCATTACACCCGCTATATAGAACAGTACTCTTATCATCCTTATTTTTTATGTATGGTTTTTATTCATTTATATAAAAACTAGATCATGTTATCACATTAACATATGGTCCCATAGAAAACCGTCTCAATTTAATTTATATAGATAAATATATGTTGAATTTATATTTAATCCATGAAACAAATGTCTTTTTATGCTTGATCATCAATTATTATTCATTTAATTTTGTATATCATACCTTTAATCAATAATTTTATGATAAAATATATAGTTGATCCTCATCAGTGTCATTTATAATCTATAAATATTCCTACATGACTTCATCATATGGAAAGGGAATTATCTCTAATCCATAAATCCCTATACATTGACAATAAACTATCAAAATTTTAGATATAGGGAGACAAATATTCTCTAAATCATAAAAATAATTTTTATATTTCTAAGTAACCTCTACCGATGCATATTTTTTAAAAATATAGGCTTCCATTCAATTTTTTAACATATCTATTAAAATTTAAATATTTATTTCAAAATGATACATCAATCATATATATATATAGGTCCACATATTCTTATCGTAAACACAAATTGAATAACCATATGGACTATTATATCAAAAATGAAGGTGGAAAATATGTCTCTAGATTATAATTCATGAGTGACACCTCATTATACAACAAATCTAACAAATTTGAATCTATAAATTTGCTACAAATAGTTTTGACAAAATAACATAACTCGATGATAGTCTTTCGAATAGATGTCATAAATATACAACAATGTGAAACCACTATAAGTTGTTGCATCAATACATAACATTCATGAGATTTCATAAATATTAATTTAAAATATTTAGTAACACCAAATTCTCAAAAAATTTAGAATATCCTATTGGTAATTTAATACTATGTAGGAACATTCAAAAAATCATCATATCACTATTTCATACTATTTAACCTGCTTAAGGTAATTATATTTTATTTACTTTCATAGTGACAGCTAACTCCAAAATATTCCCATGGAAATCATGTCAAATATAGAATAAAATCCATATTTTTTCTTTACATTAATGTCTAAAAATGATCTAATGAAACTATCACATTTTTTCATGACATACTTGATGTTAATGTTAGGTTTTATCTCTACATATCTACCATATGGGAGTTCGAATATGATATAATTTTTCTTTTGTATATTTATTTATGATAAGAACATCCTCTATTTCCTAATTTTAAATCATTATTTTTCACCTTGTTTTTATATTCAGAGTCTACAAATTGTTGTGGGGTAGATATTATATTCTTATAAACCACTAAATACTTTTTCAAACTATGATTAGGATAGTAAATTAAAAATATTTTCAAATCCCCATTTAAATTTTCTTTCTTCCATTCTGAAATTGAATATATAAAGTATCCTCTTGAAAATTTGGACATGCATTATATCCCTCAACATTGAATTTATATATGTTTTGATATGTAGGAAAATTATATATAGTGAACATTGTCAAAGAATTCACATGAAAATGCTATTTTTTGTATAAATCAAAAATTATAACACCATTCTCCAATATAACATTCATGTTTTCATTCAATGGTAAATGATACAAATGAATATCATTTCATGACTGTATTGGTCCAAATATTATCAGGATCATCATAACGTAATTTTTCACCATACATATATATGAGTAAAAGTTTTAAACTACTAATGAAATAGTCCATAATCTATGTTTGATAGAGAGGATCCAAAATAAATTCATTCTATCTGTGCACAATATCTATCTAATATTTCAAACATAATTTCAAAAATCAAGAAGTTTTTTTTCAAATATATTACATTGTGTTGATTTAGAAAGGTGAAAAAACGAACTCTTCAAGATATCCTCATCATTGACATGGATCTGGTGATATCATGACCACAAATACAACTTTGAGAGACAAATTACACCCATCAGTTGATCAAAAAAATCATCAATCCATGGAAGAGGATAGTGGTTCTTCACTGTAACCTTGTTCAAGTGATGATAATTGACACAAAACCACAAACTACCATCAGCCTTATTCATGAACAAAACTAGTGCACCCCATGGTGACATGCTTGGATGAACTGAACTATACTAAAATAGACCATTGAGCTATATACATAGCTCTCGAAACATATACGGTGGTATCTTATATTGTGAAATTGAGATATGAGACACTCCATGCTATACCTCAATCCCAAACATGATATCACATCGAGGGGGTAATAGTACAACCTCTTCAGGGATGACGTTAGGGTACTCTTCCATGACCCGAAAAAATACCAACTTTTGAACCTAAAAAACTCAACATCAAATCATTCATGAAGGTTGGCCAGGACAGAAAATGCCTCTAACCCATTCGGAGGTCTCTCTCACCAACAAACACTGCTCTCTCTCTCTATTATCACCTAAGAACACCACCTACCTCTTGGATCAATCCATGATACCCTTCACCAAATACAATCAATCCATGCTGAGGAATGCATCATATAGTTGTATCCATAAACATAGGAAATCTCCCCAAGATAGGTGTTTCCCTATAATTATCTCACAATATCTACATGCATCAAACAAATCAATTCAACCCCTTACTGGCATAAACAATGACATGGGAATTGGAAGGCTCTTTACCTCAAAACCCAAGGCATGGAAAAGGGTAGGTGATGTGAAGGAGTGCATCTCTCCTGAGTAAAACAAGGAATACACACAAGTAGAAAACAATAAAAGGGTACCTCGAACGATGGATAGCTCTCCTAGAGATGGAAACACTAACACATGAAGCTAACCAAAACCAACACCAAGACCTCTTTGACCCTGCTAAAGACCACCTCCATAGTCACACACTACTCTCCATGGATGGTGAAAATCTTGGGGATGTGCTCCGCCTACCCCATTTTGCAATATACTACTGCTACCTCAGCTAGAATTGCCTCAATGGAGGAACCTGAAGCGGAACACCTGGGACCCACTAACTGCTCAGAAAGGTCAAACACTCTATCTACTGATAATCTCAACCTCAATAATAAAAACAAACACCTTGTCCATTAGAATTGGTGTGAGATCTATTTCTCCAATAGAAATGAGACATTGAGGGCAGGGACCTACCCGCGACCAAAAAAAACTCTTAAATCCTCACAACCAAGAACCTCGAACCATAGCTCTACATCATGAGGAATCCAGACTTATCCCCTCTCATAATTATTTGGTTCTAGATAATTCCCTCTTGATGACCTGTACCCACACCAGAACCTCAAGATATAACATCATCATAAAAGGGGTAACCTAGCGTTGGATCTCTGGATGCAAAGCCTCTACAAAATGACTCTCCCTAATCTACCCATATAGAAATAGGTCCAAATCATATCTCAGAAGGTTCTTGAAAGGAATCCCTACCTATCTCACTCTGTATCATCAATTCTAATGGGTAAGTAGCTCCTGACAACTAGCCACCACTGCTGTAGAGGAAATAAACTTTTCCTGGAACTGGACTCATAAGTTCTCCCATGATACTACTATCTCCTCACAATCCTCAAGGAAGAAGAACCATAATTGCCTCACAACCCTATCGCAGCATCATCACAACCAACGATACCCGGTGATTATTTTAATCATGGATTGAACTGAATGATATCTCAACCTCTTATAACCATTCTTCAATGACTATATCTAACTGAGATCCCTCGTACTCTAGAATACTCTAATACATAATTTCTCAGAGTATCCTCTTCCAAGTGTCATCATCATAAACCTAAAATCTATGGAGATCTGTTGGTCCAACCTGCTAGATAACTTCTATGCAAACCTAATGGGGACGTCAACCTGGATCTATACCTGAAAAATAAAAAAGAGTTATAGATTCTAAATAAGGAATATGAAATAATTTAAAATTAATTAATTATTTTCTTTTTTTAAATTTTAGGTTAACCTGTCCTAAGTTATACCCATTGAAACATAGGCACAAAGAAGAATGATACATGATCCATTCCTAGTACTCTACTGAATCACATGTATCAACATTTTTTGTTACTAATGTAAGCTTAAAGGTCAGTGAAACAGATAACAGGGGGCCCTAAATACCTATGTTTCAGCCAGTTTCATGTGTTTATAGCACTTTCTAAACAAAGCTAACATTGTTGCCCTATCATCCCATGACAACTCACCTATGCCTAACTCCAAACTCCATCATATCCCAAAAACATAGCTCTAATACAACTTTATCATGACTATATCTCCTCAAATTGTTCCCCTCCTAGGCCAACAATGGGAAAAGACAGATAATGACTCCTGAGTCCTTCATCTAATAGGCCCTAGTTTTGTGACTATCACTAAGGGTACAACCATCACACAAATGAGAGGCATTACCCTCTTAGAGGAACACATAAAAAAGGAAAAGATAAGATATAAACCCACCAACTCTTGCTCAGACCACAAATTAAAAGAAACCCAAGTGCATATATGTAATTTATTGGAAGAACCATTGTAACTGAAATGGGGAAACTACAAGTACCGAAAGAAAGTAAAATGACATCAACCATGATGCCTGGAAAACTCCTCCAAAACCCCAAGCTAGTATT
This sequence comes from Viscum album, assembly GCA_963277665.1. NCBI lineage: Eukaryota > Viridiplantae > Streptophyta > Magnoliopsida > Santalales > Viscaceae > Viscum > Viscum album. The sequence continues at coordinate 492,850,137 of OY728139.1, forward strand.
AACAATACTTATCTCCAACCTACTCCAAGAGTCCTAAAAATAGTTTATATAGCATAGGGTGACTATAACAGTATACTCAGTAGGATCCTCCCTAGATCCTCTCATGAAAAAAGTAGATAAAGAATATTAAATCACAATGAACAATATGTGAAACTAACTCATCACATAAACATGTACACCATCTTCACAGCCTCACCATGGAATCCCTCACCATGTATTTCATACAAAAGTATATAATATAATAAATAATATCATGGGTACCATGCTACCACTTCCCTAATCGATTTCCACTTTTCCCCCATATCACACATCTTGGGCATTTATCTCCAAAAATACTAGTCTGAAGACACCTGGGCGAAGCACCACAACAAGAACCTTGTACAACATAACCACCATGTCAATAAATATAAAATGAATCATATAGTTTCAGGGAGCCTTCATAGCTCACATAACGTGTATCATACATTGGGTGTTATACCTTAATCCATTAAAACCCATATATTGAGTAAGGATACTTAATATATCACAACCTATACAGGTTACACCTATAGTCATCCATAGGAAAATATATTCAAATTATATGTGTCTAAAATAAATACAATCCAATACATCCATCTATAAACATATATGGGTAAAACTAACTGTCATGCATAGCAGGACAAGAAAATTCTAAGACAAGAGTGTGGGGTAAATGGGGATATTCATCCATCTATCCTCCCACCAAGATATTGGTGGAAAACACCCCCCCCCCCAGGGCTTAGAATCCCTAGGGTGTTAGTTTCCCTAACTGACAGGGTGGATTATCATATAAAATCAAAAAAATTACATGATATAATATATCTCACAACCACACTATGGGTATAACCTAGTCTTATACTCAACTATAGCTAATGTCTCTCAGACTCTCAACAGCCACTACTAAGACAAGATATACTATAAGCACAAAACCATTTAAAGAACTAAATTATGTTACTTATCCATTTTTATAAGTTTTAATTGACATTAATTTATTATTTTACCATTAAATAACCATTATCAATTCCACATTACATTTTATTATCATTCCATCCATGATCCATGCCCCCCATGCATAACCGAACTGACCATGACTCCTCTGAGTAATAACTTTAGTATTTCATCCTAGTAACCTAAAACCTAGTGAGTAGAACAATTATTCATTTATTCATATAATTACCACTTTACATATTTACATATTTCTAGGTAATCTAGAAAAGTATTCAAAGCTACCAAATAAAAGGGGCTCAACATAGTAAGTAGATGATCTACTCGTTGAGTCTTTTCCACCTATAGTAGGATCATAGACCCATCCATCCTCGAGAATCTAGGAATAGAAAGAACTTGCAATACCCTACACATCTTTGCAACATTTGAAAGTAGGGTGAGAAATACAATCTACATCAACAAGTGTGTAGGGTAAATCGGGTAATAAATAATAGATTCATCAGGCATCCAACTTTCATATCAATAGGTAAGCCTAGCTTAAACCTATTCCATCAACTCAGGTGTCCTCCCCAACACCCACATGCGCCAACTGATGCATCTCCCCACTCTAGGTGTCAACTACTACCATAAAACCTGGGCCTCCCTACACCCACATACCACAACATCCCTCTAGGATCTTCTATCCCAGGCTCACATCACATTATAAGCACCCGGAAACAAACAAAAATAGCAACTAGGATCTTGTCCCTAAAAAAGGCATTCATCCTTCACACACAACATGATCTAATGACTCCAAAGAACAACAAACATGGCCTTTACATCAATCCAAAATTGCAGGCTCTACAAAGTAATTATCTTTACCACACAACTGGTTCTTATTCCATCTTGAATTAACCGATTGATTATACAAAGGTTCTAATGATGGGTTACATTAGAAATAAGCTATCACAAGCTATCACAAATTAATTAAATAGTAAATTTAACATTCATTTAATTCTTATATCAACAAGAATCAACATGATTTAGGATCATTAACTAATTTCATTAAAATTATTTTCTACATTAATTTTATTAACATCAATTTACTGCAGAAACAACAAAATTAATTAAATATGCCTCTTTAAACCATTAGAAAATTAATTATTATTTAATTCTTGATTTACATTATTTAGCAATTTCCATCAATAACAACATGAAAATCCAGAAATTCATCAATATCACGCTATATAGAAAATCAACATGAAATAATTATCATGGTATAAAGAAACAATATATAATTGATACCAATTCTTAAATCCAGTTCAAATGTTTATTAAGTCAATTTAATTGTTATCTAAAGTAATAAATCATGATAACTCTATGATTTCGTTTAATTATATATATAATCATATAATAACCTACCTAAAAAGGTTTCAAACATTATTTTCATTAGAATTACCAACACAACTGATCACGATCACCTCTCCCGTAATGACTGCAACCGCCTGAGGACATTGCGACACCACCACACCAACCAACAACCATGATATCTCCATTAGAAACATGGATATCACATTAAATCACATGGAAAGAGGTAATGGGAGGAAAAATTAAGAGTAACCCATACGAATGAATGTATAACATAAATTATATTGAAGATGTATCAACACTTCCTAGACGAACCAAAATAGGGGGTGCGCATATAGTAGGAAAAATCAAAGGGGAACACATTCCAAGGCTACAACACAACACACATATATAATGTGAGAAATAACTATAGTAATACAATACTAATGAAAATCAAGAATTAATAATATGGTAGGAGAGTATCTTTTCTTTTTTGAACATCTAAGTGAAGCAGTGGTTTTGATTATCCATTAAAAGTAGATTTGGTAAATATTACATGTTCTAACTGAGTAAAGGCCCACAGACCCTTATAAAAATTAATATAGGAGTTATGGACTTTTAATTATCCTTGAATCCCCTAAAATAAGTCTTTGAATGTGTTTTACATAAAAGATAATGTAATGGTGCAAATTATAGAAAACTGGAAATACTATTCATGACTCAACGTTGAAATGAGCTACCGTGGGATGAGTCACCATTGGAAGAGCCAATATTGGATGAATCATCATTGGAGGAGTCAACATTATATGAATCACAATTATATGAGTCATAATTGGATGACTTGTTGCTGGATGAGTCATAATTGGATGACTCACCAATGGATTAGTCACTGTTGGACGACTCACCATTAGACAAGTCACCATTTGCGGGTCACCGTTTTGAGCTATTGGTGTGAGTCATCATTCTAACTCACAGCTACGACTCACCATCAGCAACCTACTAATGTGACTCACTACTGTTACTAACTGTCAAGACTCACCATTATAACCTACCATCAATGGCCTATCAGTGTGATGCACCGCTGTAACTCATAGTTCTGAGCTACAATCGTGAATCACTAGTGTGATTCACTATTGTGGCCTACTATTCGGACTCACCTGTCTAGAATCACTATTGAATGAGTCACTAGTCTGAGCAACCAGTTGATGACTCATTGTCAGATGAGTTATTGTTAAGAAACTAGATTTTTTTCTAACTCTTGACATGATTCACTGTGACCTCCCCAAACACTTCAAGCACTAAATTTTCACAAAGTAATAGACCAGAGAGGTCCCGAATAATACATCACAACAAAAAAATGTAATATTTATGATGGGATGATTTTTAAGGCACCCCATTGAAAATTACATATTATAAGAAATGGTATCAGAGGAGATAGTTTTTGTGATTGGTCTTTACAAAAAAATATCTTTTATAATGGGAAGGAAACCCATAAAAATTTATGAGATTATTTACTAAATAAATTTAGAATTGTCAAGTGACCCATAATAAATAATTTTTTCAATGGGATTATAACCTATCAGAAATAATTTTAATAAATATTAAAAATTGAATATTAAAAATTACTTAAAATATCAAGATATAAAATTTATTGATGAAATATAATTAGTAAAACTGTAAAAATCAAAAACAAATTATACAAAATATTTTCAATAATGTTTTAAAATAATAAATTTTTATAAAATGTATCAATAAATGTATAGGGAGAGGGGTAGGGTCATCTAGATGAGGATCTAGAGGGAACTCCATTCCTACACCCCGAGCCAGCGACTTCGTGTACTCTATCATCAGATCATTTTACAGCTCCTTCTATTGTCGCATTTCCTCCAGTTGATATTGGGGTTGTCTATGGAGATCTTACTGCTCCAAACTCATGGTCTATATAACGTCACCCTCATGAAGAAGATTCTCCTCATATTGTGAGGATGGTGATGATGATTCTACATAAACTCTCCTAGAACTTGATGTAAACCATGCATCTGTACCATAAAAAATATATGTGTCAACTGAGAACTGATACCAACCACTCCTCCCTTCTCAAAAGAATATTTTTTTCACTTGCATACACACTAAATCATAAATTCCTACCATACTAGTGTTCTGAATCTCATATTTTGTCTAATATTTCGTTTCCTTATATAACTTCTTTAATTGAAATTCAAAATTAAAATATTTAAAATAAAATTTTTCATTAATTTTAAACCTCAAATAAATGATTTTGACCACAATCTGATGTTGGTGATCACCTGTAATCTTTAAAATGTAAGGCTCATTTTGAATCCTCTTATAAATGTACAAATCTAAAAAATATTAATGTTAAACTACCTATACGAGTACAAAAATAAATATTTTAGTTTTAAAGTTACAAAAATAATTTTTAGAAAAGTAGATACAATATGTCATCAATGGGTATTGAATATACAGATACCTGATTGATGTGTCAATTCCTACCTCCCTTGATTCTTTTGGCCTAATGATTCTCCCCTCTAAAAACTAGCACTCATAAAGTATGAACATAATCCACTCTAAAACTGAGGTGATTTGTAATATGGTCGGTGGGTGAAACAAGACTAGTAATATCCCCTGAATCCCAATTTCTTCAGGGTTATCCTCTTTATATTGTGCAAAAATTGACTACATAACTTCTTCATACACACCTCCCAAATAATGATATGCACTCTACAATCGACAAGATACCATAAACCCTTCATTTTTTAATAATAGGTAGTTAATAATTAAATAAATTTAAAAAAAATATTTTTAAGTACAATTAAATGATCATACATGTGGTGACAAACATAAAAGGGAATATGATCCCACATCACCCATACATTATAAAAAATGTTCTATATAATAGCACTCCCTTATCAATTTACTACATGAAAAAAGATAGAAAATAAAATAATCAAATAGATAGTACTAAAATAAATTGATGAAAAGTAATGGATACTAACTAAAATATACAATTGAAAATACCTAAAATTTTTTGGATCAGTGTTAAGATGTGGAAAATTCGTAATAATAGGGTGGGGAATCACCAATCTCATAATACCCAACCCCTTTGAGTTGATGATGAACCTATAAGAACCTTAGGCTCAGATGATAAATCATCAATCTCATCACCATGTAGTATAGACTCCTTAAGGCTATGAATGATATCATGATATGTCTCATTATCAATTTGAAACATAGAAATAATATTGTCAGCATAATATTGAAAATGAGTACTATAAATATTTCTTTTATTTTTGATATAAGTAGATTGCAAGGTCTACCACTCTTGTTCCATCTACTGTTGGTTCTTTTATAGGGGAAAATTCTTCTTTGGGTGTGCCTTCTCGGTGGTTGTTGGGGGAGGCTCTTCCAGGTGGTTGTATGGTAAGATCCATCAAAGATGATCTTGGAGGCATAGGGGATCCATGTGATTTGGTTGGGAATGAGATTCTTGTAGATGGGGTGCATTGGATGGTTTTCATAGAGATCTTGGTGGGATACAGGGTGACGAGCATGGTGGAGGGTTCCCCTATAGTAGAGATTTTGTAATAGAAGGTGTGTGAGGCATCATATTTTCATGATCTATCATTGGTGGCATGGGTCGGTGACAAAAATCTCCCACTATCATTGTTTAATTAGTTTGTTGGGTCTTAGGGTCTTTTCATACCGGTGGTAGATTTAGAGTTGTCTATGACAACTTTTTTCATTCATTTGGCCTCGAAGGAGGTCTTTGCGAGCTCTCGGGCGATAGAAGATTGAAGGTGTGGTTCATGGAACTTTTCCTTATTTTATTGGTCTTGGGAGTTCTACAATGGCAGACAATCTTCTACAGCAGTGGTGTGGGTTGGCTTTCCCTGCCTTCCTCTTTTCTTTCTTAATTTCGTGATAATGAAGGTGGTCAGGGACTCCCTGGGCTCTTTCCTTTGTTCATATGTTGACATGGATCATCTTCAAGATGTGTCATGCCCTTGAATTTGCATAAGGATGGATCTCTCAGTGAAACTACCATCAATGCATCTATTGTGGTCATGTGAGGTGATGAGCTGGTGGAAAAGTCTTCTCTATGAAGGCATTCGACGTTTCTGTATGGTTTGTGGGCTTCACAGTCATTCAGAGGGCATCTATAGAAGAAAGCAATCTATGCTGAGTTCTTCTGGTTCATGATATTAGTGTGCCATTCCCATTGTCCCTTCATGTGAGTTAGGGGTGCCATAGGAGAAGGTAACCATTAGGGCGGGTGTGGATTTTTTAAATTTTGATGGTAGATCTCACGTGCCTGCAGATACGATTGAGTCGCATGAGATGTGGGATCTTTTGTTAGGTGGTCCCTATGTGCCTGGCAAGATGATATCAATGTCACCTCCAGCTTATCCCAGTGCTGATATCGATGTGTTTGATGTTCCTCTAGTCAAGGAAAAGGTTTCATGGAACCATTGGGGTGTCTCTCTCATTCTCCTCTTCAGGCCATTATCGTCGCCACCATCGGAGTTCCAGATCTTGTCGTCGTTATCTCTAGATTTCATTAAGCGTTTTTTTCTTCCCAGCATGTCGTCCTATTCTGTAATCCCTATGTAGAGGTATTTGTCCCCCGATAGTGTGCGGATGTAGGTTTTGTCCTCGAGGGCCTCTCTTCAGCAACTTATGTTGGTCTCTCTTCTCCAAGATTATATGGATTTATCTCCAATTCCTTCATCTCAGCTTACATTGCTGGAGGGCTCGAGGAGCCCAAGTAAGAAGAATAATCTTGAATCGCATAAACGAAAGTCCTCGCAAGAGGCCAATGTCCCCGTCACTTGGAAAAAAATCAAAGGATGCAGGTATTTTACTTTTATTTTCTCTTCATGGATCTTTTGTCTCGAAGGTCAGGAGGTATAATCTTAAATGATGTCTGTGATTATCTGGAACACCCATGGGTTGGGGGCTCAAGAAAGGTATGATTTCATGTCGGTTGAGTCTTGGAAACATCTATAATAGGTTGTGTCCATTATTGATATCAAAATGAATCCTAGAAATCTCCCCATTATGGTGAAGAATATGAGATTTCCTTTGTTTTTTCATAGAGATTCGGTTTACTCACATATTTGGATTTTCTAGAAGATGAATGTTTATGTGGATATTGTGATATTTTCGCCTCAATGTATTAACATGAATATTTAATATGATAGGGGATAGATTTAATTTTCCTTTTTGTATGCTCACAATGATGCATAGAGTAGGACGGGGCTTTGGAGTTTTCTGGGATCTTTCCAACATGCCACCCTCCCTTTGTGTTTGGGTGGATATTTCAACATGATTGTGGATACGAATGAGAAAAGAGGTGGTTCAATCGTTTCAATTGATGACATCCAAAACTTCCACAAATTCATCAATATGTCTATTCTGCTGGACTTGGGGTTCAAGGGTTAGTGGTTCACATGGTGTAATAATCGCAGGGGGTAAAAACGTACATGGAACAGGCTGGACAGATACTTCACAGAAATTAAAGTTCTTGATTCCTTTTCCCATTCGATGGTCACTCATTTAATAAGATCATTATCAGAACATGCTCCAATACTATTGGAGGTTCGACATGATAGTGCTGGGAGGTAGGCATTTCAAAACTCAAGTAATTGGCATTAGTCAGAAGACTTCATTGAGCTGGTCGGAACGTCTTTGGAGCGTTTGGAGAATTAGAACGCTTGGTGTGGCCTCACTAATCATTTGAAATATCTTAAGAGGGATATTCATGGGTGGTTGGCTAATAGGCCAAATGACTTTTCAGGTGTGAACTCTATCTATGAATACATAGAGAACATGGAGGAGATGTATATTAATTGGTATGATAATAGGTTTATTTTCCTATGTGATAAGCAGAACATTCTTTAAGAGAAGCTATTGGAGGTCGAGAGAGATTATATACAGAGATCAACAGAGAGATGGTTGACGGAGGGGGATCGCAATAGTTCATATTCCAAGAATGTTTGAGAGAAAGGAGTAATTTGAAACATAATATTAACCTAGGTAATGGATTCTTTTCTTATGAGGTGTATATGGTAGGGTGATTGGTGTTGGAAAAATTTGAAGATCTCTTGGTGGGAAGGGTTCCTTCTAGATATGAGGATTTTGAGGATAATTAAGTGGAAACTACTAGAAATCCAGGATTCTACACCTGCAGGCATTAGCGATTGCCAATGGAGGTCGCTAAAGGGGGGTATTAGCGACCGCCAATGGTGGTCGCTAATTCTATCAAAAAAACAGGCGGGATTTTTCCCGATTCCACTCATCTTCTTCGTGTACACCAATTTACCGCCACCAATACCGCCCCCTATCGCCGCTGCAACTCTCATGTCGTCGTGATAAGTCCCTTGCCACAACACTACAACCCTCACTCACCCCCATCGCGACCCCCCATCACCTCCTATCGTACCTACCTCACCAGCCACTAAACCCATATCCGTCATCTGCCCGCCTAATCGCTCAACAACGCTCCTATCCCTCCCTCCGGCCGCCGTAGATCTACCATGGTCGGCGACCAAAGGTTTCGACCCCTCGTCGTATCCACCAGCTATCCCTGTGTGTCCATAGTTGCACCCACCTGCTGTCCTGCACACATGAATTCTAGATTTTTTAAAAGGACCAACAGCGGCCGCCAATGGTGGTCGCTGTTGGTCTTTATCGATGAAGCAACAACGACCGCCAAAAGCGGTCACAAGGCGGCCGCTAAAGACCATTAGCGGCCACTTTTGGCGGTCGCTAAAAGTCTTAATTGTAGTAGTGGTATTTTGGTTTCTATAGTGCATACCCCACATGATGGGGGTCCTGAGAATGATTTTTCGGTCGCTACTCTGAGTGAGGAAGAAATTAAGAGAATGGTTCTTGCTATGTCCCCTAATAGTGCTCTAGGTCTTGATGGTTTTCCAAATGCTTTCTATGTGGAAGAATGGGTTATAGTATGTCCTCAGGTGGTGAGGGTGATTCATGACTTCTTTCATGGTGGTGCGCTCAATTAGGGTGTTGTTTCATCAAGGGTGGTATTGATTATGAAGGTTAAAGAGCCTAATAACATCAACCAGTACTATCCCATTTTTCTTTGTAATGATTTCTATATGATACTAGCAAGATTGATTGCAAGTAGGTTGAACCGGATCATTCCAAGGTTGGTGTCTAGAGAGCAACATGGGTTTGATAAAGGCTTAAATATCCAAGGGGCAGTGGAAATTTCTATTAAGTTGGTTTATAATCTTAATAGGAGCGTAGTTGGATCAAATGTCATCTTCCAGGTTGATATGAACAAGGCTTATAATAAAGTAAAATGGATATTTCTTATTCGGGTGATGAGACATTTTGGGTTTCATGAATGATTTTTTGATCTCTATTTCTGGTGTTATTCTTCATCATGGCTCACCATCTCTCCAAAAGGGAAATTCTTTTTCTTTTTTAAATCGGTTCGTGGAGTCAGGAATGGTGACCCCATTTCCACAACCTCTTTATCTTGGTGCAAGAGGCCTTATCAAGGAAGTTACAACGAGGAATAGAGAGCAGAATATTGTTACCTTTTCTTAATATGAATGGTAGGGAAGGCCTATCTCATTTGATTTGTGTCGATGATATATTGATCTTCATTAAAGGGAGGCAATGATCCTTGGGGGTCTCATGGATGTTTTTATAGTATACGGACGATTGAGTGGGAAATGACTAAATTCTAGGAAGATCCATGTTTTTATTTCTAAAAAGAGTCTGATTAATCAATGTCAGACTATTCAAGACATATTGGGTTGTCCAAAACAAAAACTTCTTATGCTTTATATTGGAGTCCCACTTGTATGTGGTCACATCAAAAAGTGTTTTTTTAGGATGTTATTAATTAGGTGCTTGTGTAAATTTTTAACTGGAAGAACAAGTTGTTGTTGTTCAGCGGGAGGGTAACCATGATTAACAGTTTGATGTTCGCCATCTGTATTCATGTCTACTCATTCCTTAGACCCCCAAAAGGGACCATTTCATGAATAGTAAAAGATCTTAATAATTTTTTTTAGGATTCCAACAACATTGGTAATTGTCATTGGGAAGATTGGTATTGTTTAGAAAAAATGGTTGATGATGGTGGATTTGGGTTGTGCGACATTAATGATACCATGCAAGGATTGCAAGTGAGGCTTGAGTGGGAAATTATTGTTGGAAATTATCTTTGGGACTCTTTCTTAAAAACTCTCTACGGGGAGCAATGGGTGGCTTCTGATTCCCAAAATCCTTCTCTGACTGCACTTTCGAGGAATATGTTCTCGTGCATGGATGTTCTGTAGGGATTGACTTGGTGGAACATTGGAGAAGGCAACATCAGTTTATGGAAAGAAAATTGGTTAGGTGAGTGGCTGTTTTTCTCAGGGTGTCTGACTCTAGATATTACCTCTAAGGAAGCAAACAAGCACCTGATTCAGCTTCAAACTATTCTTAACTAGGAGCAGAAGAAGCTTTATGAGGATATTTCCATGAATTATAAGGAGTACAAGTGTTGTTTCATGTGGTTGAGTTCGGGTATGTTTTTTGTCTCAAAGTACATGAACTTGGTTCAGGTGGAGTCGTTGCATGATGAATCTGAATCAAAGTGTTGGTGCAAGGAAATTACTTCAAAAAAGAACCTACTAGTTTGGAACATTAAAAATAGGGCTCTTTCAATAAAGGATAGAATTCATTAGAAGGGTTTCATCTGGATTATTGATGATTTTTCTATAGGAAATATCATAGTGGGTCTGCGGTGTACCACTTTTTCCAGAGTGAATGGGTGATGTCACTTTGGTCATATATCTCTCCCTTACAATAAATTTACCCTGATCATCCCTCCTTCCACAATTTTCTGGCTACTTGGTTCCATGGATTGGACGGAAGGACCATGGAATGCAAGGTGAGCAGTGTTATTATTTCTTCTATGTGCATAGTCATCTGGGAGACGTAGAACCAATCTCAGCTTGGTGATGGGAGGTCTCTTCATTACATATGGAACTGATTTAATGCCCCTCTCTTTGATATGGTCCCTATATTAAAAGGCTTCTAGAAAATCTGGGTTCATTCTTGGCCAAATGTTCCAATCTGGTATGGGATCCAGTAAGGATGATGGATCAGATGGAATCCACTAGTGAGAGGTGTTAAAATTAATGTGGATGATTCTCTAATAAATAGGATCAAGAGAGGTGGTGGGGTGCTGTGAGATTCGTTTTGATCGATTCTAGTGGCCTTCGGTGCATACTTTGGCACTATAAGTTCTTTGGGTATGGAGTTTCAGGAGCTTCTCACAAGAATCCCAGTTTTTCGGAGGGCATTTTTTAGGTGGATGAAGTGGTTTCGGACTCAGAAGCCTGGGTCAGATCGAAGAAAGGTATTTATGAACCATCCTGGGACATGGTGTATGTGATCCGTAGATGTGAACTCGCAGTGGATTTTGGGAAATTTTTTAATCATTTTTTGAGTGTGAATAACTTTGTAGCTAATTTCCTCAAACAGGTTGGAAGTCAAGAGGATTTTCTTATTGATTATGATATATTAGGCTCCCATACTTTGGAATGTATTTATTTTTTTCAAGGGTATTCCCTTGGTTTACACCATTTTGAACATCCTTAAACTCTTGGTTGGGTGGAGTTTTGTGTCCACTGTGCTCTTTCATAATAAAGAAAGCAATATTCAGTAGATATAAGTAACATGTAATTGTTTTCTTATTCATATCCATCCCCATATTATAACACAATGTTGTGAATGTATTTCTCTTCTTCCTAAATATCATAAATTTTCATAAGATTCTAATCTACATCAACACTTTTTAATTCTAATTATTTAGTTACATCATCAGCATCATTGTCACTGTCAACCCATAATTTTGGGGTGTCATCATCAAAATTCATGTGTCTTTATTCAAAAGATGTATTTAGAGTTCTATCTTGAAAATTTTCAACTCTATTCACTTCAAAAGAACCATATTCTCTTTAAATAAATTTATTTTCATGATATTTGTTTTTTATATTGAACCATGAATTACTTAGCTCCCTTGAAGGAGTATAATAATTGGAATAATATATTTGGTCCTATTAATGATCTAATAAAAAATATTCATTTAATGAAATATGGATTTTATATTTAATATGAATGATTCTATGGTGCAGATGAACACCTAAGCCTATATAAGTATCAAACTAGTGATATTTAAACATCATTAAATAATTTTATATTATATAACACATCTTAAATATTTCATCTATCGTGTCATAATAGTATACTTCAATTTCTCAATGATGATATCTTATAAATAAAATACTTATATTCATTGTTATTCTTCATTCACCATATGCACATGTATGAAAGCAAAAAACATTCTCCAATATATGCAAAATAAGATTAAACTATTTTTTATAGTGGGTGAATCAATACTCACAATCAATTATCAATTTTATCAGCTTATTTCAATACTTATAAAAATTACAATATAACTAATAATAAATTGATTTCATATGTTAAAACCTACAAAAATTAATTTACTTGTCTTTGAAACCATTAGTAAGAATTATGTTACTGTTGTTATTCAATAGTAGATGTTGTAACTTATGGAAAATATTTCTTGATATAATCATCATATCATCTAAAAATAAAATAATATTAAGTTATTTCCTATAAAAAATTAAATAATATGTGGTATTATCACTCACTATGAAAATAAATTCATATATTCGTAGTTGATAAGAAAATATGTATGATCTAATGGATGTTTATCATCTTAAAGCCTTTGTTCATGATCTTCAGAAAAGAAAAATACATAATGATTAAAAATTTATAATTTAATATTCAATCCATCATCGAAATTTCCATTATTACATCCCATTTGATTATGTTTTAAATAATATTCATGATGGAAATAATGGGAGTATAAAAATTACCTTCTATAAATAAGTTTCTCTAATTGACCCTTTAACTGATGCATTTTTATGAAACGTTTTATTCATTTTCTATGTTAATATCTAATATGGATATATCCATAATAAATATATTGACCCTACACATTTTTATTAATAAATAAAATGTAATATCAAATGTTATATTAAATCAATTAAATCCCACAGAAATTTCTTTTCCAGTTTTCATAAAATTAAAAGAACATATTAATTAAGTCTACTGATTGAATCATAGTCTTTTTTATCATCATATATATCTCTGAAAAAATATGATAATTTTTAGTGAATCCTAAATCAAAATAATTCAAAAATCCAATAAATTCAATAGGTAAAACTATTTCCAATATAACATGATAATCCTGACTTTTTAATCTTATAATATGACAATTTATGACACATAAATCCAAACTCGAAACACAATAATTTAGTTATCCAAAAACCCCAATCCACTAACAAAATAATATAAATCTTTATTTAGGATTTTTATAATCTTATTTCTGATTCATAAACATCATTGATCAATAATTTTGAAACATATCATGTTTAATTCATCTGTAAATTTGGTCAAGATATAATCATGCCATTAAATTTTCTTTGGTATTGACAGGTTTTTTCAAAACTATGTAAAATATATTTTCAAAATTGATTTTCTCAATATGAAAAACATCCAACAAGTGAAGTACCAAAAAATATAACTAATATAGGAGACCTTAAAAAATAAATTGTTTAATCCAATAGTGATATTTCCCAATTCCACATATTTTTTTGTTTGTATATAGTTGGTCCAAAGGTAATGGTTTTTAAGGAAGATATAAAATATTTTATATCAATACCTGAGATCAGTTCATGAGTTCCATTACATTAAATTGTACCTTTGCAAAAATTATTTATATTCCTTCATAAATTATGATCAATAACAAGAAATATATGATGACATTCAAAAATACAACGTTTTCTCCCATTTAAGAACATAAATTCATTACCAAAAAAATATTTAATATCGTAGGAAACAATGGATAAAACCCATATGTATAAAGACCCAACTGCATGTTATTGGATTCTAAGGAAAATTATAGATGTACCTAGTCAAAAAATTCAAGAACTTCTATCACAAGGTTCATTTAATCTTTTATCGGTTGAAATATTTGTTTTGTGCCATAAAAGCAATGAAATTATATTCTCAAGAATAAATAAATACTATAATTTAGGTTTAATATGGAAATAACACAATTGATTAATAAAAATCAATCCAAACATCCCTATTTGAGCCACTTTTGTGTTGATTTTAAACATTTATGAAAACTGATTAAAGAATAATTTCCCCCATATTTTAAGATGCATTCACTTGACCATGCATAAATATTTTGAAAATCAAGACCAAATTACGAACCATACTCTTTCCCTCATAGAAATTACTAGGCAACACATTTCCTTCAGGTAACATTGATTTAACAAAATAGAATATCTAATAAAATCATCTATTTTACACTCCATTCGCTGATTTATATCCATAAATATTGGAACCACTTAAAATTGTCTTATCTTATAACTAGGATATAATTCATCCTCATGAAACCTTATAAACTCATAAAATATAGATGTCCCTAACTCAAGAGTAAAATCAATATCATCTTAAGTTTCAATTTCATAGAAAGGCAGAGCAAAAAATATCATTTACTAAAGTTTGAAACCCTGATAGACTTGAAAAAAAGTTATAAATATATTCTCGGGAACTACATTCACCATTTTGATACCAAAAAAACATAATCTTTTAAAAAAAATCAATAGATGGCCCCCAAAATTGTGAAATATTTTAAACCCCCTTAGATCGCATTTCTTATATGGGCAACTAATTATCCCTTCTAAAAAAATCTGGTTTTGATGATGAAAATGATAAAATAGATTCAAAGCCATCAATATATACGAGATTTGTACCAGAACAATTTGGATTCCTATAATGTTTTATCCAATAATGATCATAAAATAATGACAATTATCTATTCCTTTTCCATATTTCCCTAAAAAAATAAAATATTGATTACGATTAATTTGATATATGAAAAATACTACCCAAAAATAGTATAAAATTAAAAAAAATTAATTTTAAATATTATCAATGGAATATATTTATCATGTGTTTTTTATAAAGAATGATTATTTTTAATAATATCATTTTATTACCTATAATTTAAAGATATTTTTATTAATTATAAATAATTTTCTATAAATAACATTTTTTAGTAATCATCGCCAATTATAGAGAATTATTACTAATTATTGTAAATTATTACTGATTATCACAATTTTTTACTAATTACCACTATTTTATAATTATCATGATGTTCTAGTAATTAAAAATAATTACTAGTAATTACATCCAATTTTTAGTAATTACCACTAATTTTTACTAATTACTATATATTTGTATTAGATACCTGTTGACAAATTATAGCTATTTTTTACTGAGTGCTTTTAATTACCATAAAAGTTTACTATGTACTGCAATTTACCACAAATTTTCACTATGTGCTCTTAATTTCTAGTAATTGTCACTAATTTTTACTAATTCTGCTAATTTTTAGTAATTACCTCTAACATTTAGAAATTGTTCCAAATTTTTAGTAATTGCAGTTAATTTTCACTAATTACTACTATGTTTTACAAATTACAATTAATTTTTACAAATTAACTATAATTTTTACTAAGTACCACTAATTATTTCTATTTTTTATGTGCCACTAATTATCACTATTTTTTTAAATTTTTTCTTTTTTAGTAATTTCAACTAATTTTTTGTAATTACCACTAATTTTTAGTAATTATATATAATTAACATATAATTTTAGTTATTGTTGATAATAATTACAAATTAACACTGTTTATTATTAATTACCTCTAATTATTACTAATTAAGAACAATTATTACAAAATTTTCAATAATTATTACTAATTACAACTAATTTTTAGTAATTAATGCTAATTTTTACTAAGTGCAGCTTATTTTTACTAAGTACCACATAATTTTACTAAGTAAAAAATATTCAACTAATTTTTACTGAGTACTACTAATTACCTATAATTTTTATTAAATACAACTTATTACTTTTTTTAAATCATCGCTAATTTTTAGTAATTACCATAAATTATTACTAATTACCACTAATTTTTTTATGTATCACTTTTTTTTACTATGTAACTCTAGTTTTTACTATTTACCTCTATTTTTTATTAATTACCACCAATTTTTACTATGTACTGCTAATTACTACCAATTTTTACGAATTACATCTTACACATCAAATTTGAAGTAATTATTGCTAATTTTATGTAATTAATACTAATTTTAGTAATGACCCATATTTTTTAACTAATTACTTTTAATTTTTACTCAATACCACTAATTTTTACTAATTACCAATAATGTTATCAATGTATCACTAATAATTTTTAATATTAAATATGTACCGAAATTTTTTACTAATTACCAGTAATTTTTAGTAATTATTGCTGCTTTTTAGTAATTACTACTAATTACCTTAAATTGTTTCTAATTACTGCTAATTATTAGTAATTATCTCAATTTTTTACTATGTACTACTAATTACCACTAATTTATAGTAATTAATGCTAATTACCACAAAATTTAAGTAGTTACCTCTAATATTTATAAATTACCACTAATTTTTACTATTTATCACTAATTTTTACTAATTACTGTTATTTTTTATTAATCATAACTATTTTCTATTGTGTATCGCTAATTAGTACTAAGTGCCACTCATTACAGCTATGTTTTACAAATTACGACTAATTTTTAATAATTTCCTCTAATTTTTACTATGTACCTCTAATTTTTTCTAAGTTCAACTATTTTTTACTTAGTACTGTTGATTTTCAAAATGTATTTATACGGACCAATAATTTTTACTATGTACCGTTAAATACCATCAACACTAACTAATTACTCCCAATTACCTATAATTTTGTTTAATTATTAATAATTGCCCCTATTTTAGTAATTACCTCTAATTATTACTAATTACTACTAATTATTACCATCTACGGCTAATTTTTAGTCATTATCACTGATTTTTACTATTTATCCGTAATTTTTAGTAATTATCTCTAATTTCTCATAATTTCCATTAATGTATAAAAAATTCTACTTCTTTCTAATAACTACTACTGATTACTAATAATTACCACTGATTTCAAATAATTACTACCCATTTATAATAATTAGCCGTGATTTTAATAGATTATCATTAATTTTTACTCATTATCACAATTTTATACAAATTTTTTTAAAATCATTAATATTTACCAACATGTATTAAAAATTATTATTAATTACAATAAATTTGTATCTGCTAATTATAGTTGATTAATACCAAATTCTTTATAATACTATTATTTATTATAAATATCTATAAATTATAAAAATATTTTTTTAATTCTCACTCGTTTTCATTAATTTTCACTAATTTCCTATTCTTAACACAAAATTTTACTAAATATCGGCTTTTTATACAAATTATTGATGATTTATAATAATTACGATTAATTTATAATAATTACGATTAATTATGTATAATTAAAACTTTAAATGTATACATAACTATAATAATTATTTATTTAAACTAGTCATTGTAAGATAAAACAATGTAATTGTAATTAAAAAAGATACTAATAATTTATAATAATTATTACTAATAAAAAATAAATTTAATTAATTAAAATTAAAAAAAAATTAATTAAATAACATAAAGCTAAAACTTTTATCGGATACAAAGTAGAAAATTGCCTTCCCTGTAAATTTTAAAAAATTTAAAACATTAATGAGAAGAAAAGTAGGGCCGATAAAGAGATAAGAGATCGTAGGAGGAGAGAATGAAAAAAAATCAGGTAGTGTTATATAGGTTAGATAATAAGAGTAATTGCATTGGGTTCCCTGTCGTAAATAGTCTTAGTTGTAATGGGTCCCATCAAAAGTATTACCCACTATTAATAAATGTGTCAATGATTGAAAATTTATTTACAATGGTTCCCATCACAAATACTCTTCTGATGCCATTTTATTTTCGATGAGAATTAATTCCTATCATAAGTAACAATAAAGTTAGAGGGTATTTGCAATGGTGGAATATTCCGATAGAAAATTCCATTCATTTGGCTTGGTTCACAATCCATTCCATTGGTATTTGTGAGGATAAAATTTTCTCATCGCAAATATTCCCTCAGTAAGGACTATTTGCAACGGGCGATGGTCTTGTCAAAAATAGCCCATCAAAAAAGTCCATTTTCCCAGTAGTGGTTCGAGTCCAATAGGTAGTTCATGATTTGGTTCCTCAACACAACTATTCCTGATGAAACCTGAGTTACAATGGGTTTTTAGGAATTGAATTGTGTTTCAAAACCCAATTTTTAGGTTGAAAAGGGATTGGAACTAGATTAATTGATATTCCCATATCCCTATAAAACATTTTTGAGAACACAAAAATAGTTCTAAGAAACACTTATTGGTAGTCTAGTTGATGGAACATGTTATATCAATCATTGTTTCTCAATGATAAAAAATCACTAGACCATTTAAAAATTTTATTATTATATTCCTTTCATGTGGAATTACTTCAAGTATCATGATCATATGATTTGATCAGATATAAATGGTATTTTTTTGGTTTCAACTAACAAGGGTAAATTTTATAGAGTAATAAAAAATGGGTTTTACAAGAAATGTGTAGTATTCCAAAATACCCTAAAAATGAACTTTAATTTTTTTTATAATTTACAATGATTGTTTTTGAATGGTTTTTCAATAAATTATTAAGATTTTATAATTTAAAATTTCAAATAAGGAGGTATTGAAGAATGGGTTTGGAATTATATCTGGGTATCTCTCAGGTTTTTATTTTATTTTTTCCCTTATGTAATTATTTTTTTCATTGTTAATTGATTTTTTTACTATATTTTTATATATAATTTCCCAAAACTAAATTTCGTAAGGAATGTTGGTAAATCTCTATTATGGATTATCCCATGGTTATGAATTCAATGGATTTTGTATATTGACCATTCGATTTTGAACCCTATAAATACTACAAGTCGATGGGTAGATGAAAATACCTTTTTGTCTATCATGTTTGGATAATATAGATTCTCTAGAATCTATTTAGTGGCATAGTAAAGAAATTTGAGGGAATTAATTCATTTAATATCATACTGGGAAATTTGATAAGAATATATATTATAGTGAAAATTCTTTTTCAGAATCATTTTCTTAGAGTGACCCAATCAAGAAATATAGTCATAAATAATTTCTCTGATGAGGTCACGAGGGTGTAATTTTCCTCATTAGGTACCAGTGATAGTTCATAATTTTTGATAAGAAATGTTTTCGTGGTTTCTTCAGGAGGAGTCTATTTGATCTAATGCCACTTCCTCAGAGAAGAAGTGGTTTTTATTTTTTTTAGTATAGTCCTATATAGTTTAGAGGTTACATTTTTTTTAATATATATCACCCCTCCATATTTTTATATTTTTATTTCCATATTGTTCTCAGATTGATTGGAAGTGTGTTTTGTGAATCTTAATTTTTCCTTTTTGGATAATGAAATACTATTATAGAGAAATCATGGATATGACATAAGTTGAATTCTAATTCATGGGTCATTATAGTTGTAAATTTAAGTTGTGTTTAGTAGTGGTTCATTAGACTACCCCACCTTACTTATCAACCATATTAGTGCAACACTTAAAAGGTAGTGGGACAGATTTTAGTTCTTTTTTCCATCGTCGTTTTAATATAATTTCAACGTTTCGATTGATTTGGGGATAGATTAGTGTGTATTGTTATAAATTGTATTTCTTGTATTTTTTAGAGATCATGTTAAAGGTGGTTCCTTCTTTCTACATCAATAATGTTATGTGTATCCTTTTTAAAATATAGTTACATTCAGAGGAAATAAAGATTTATGGTGGGGAAAATTATCAGACCATCAACACCAATTTCATATTATTTATTTATTTATTGATATTTCACCATTAATTTAAAGATTCCAACATTTTTTTGAATATTTTGAAAATTATAGGGATTTATCATGTCATACGTTATGGCCATATGGTTAGTTAAAATTCATGGTGACTATGTTGTTGTGTCATTAGTTCTAATAAACCCACTTTACACATTTGGTTCATGGACTATCAAAATGGGCCATCAAACCATGTGAGATATTTAGGTAATATACTACTAAGTTCTGGGTTAGATCATAATTTTTTAAACTATTTTTATAAACTATGAAACATAACTGATGATAAACAAATAATTAAATATATACTATTCCAAAAATTAAACTAACCCTTACATGAACTCTCTCCCCCCACACATGTCACATACCAAAGAGGTCATACCATTATTACCCCTTTTACCCTCCCTCAAATGGAACCTACCTCCAATTCAATAAGAGTTTCCCATGCCCCTCCTCCTAGTTTTTCTCCCTCCCTTCCCCAATAAACTACTTGATGTTACTGTATGATAGGTTTCCTTACTAAATGCTTTAAATTTCATTTTAATTTGAGTAATATAGGGAAAAAATACCCTCTTAATCCTTTTTTCAGTCTTGAAGGTCGTGCATCATTTCCGCATGGACGAGGTATGTGCTTATCTATTTTTCTCTTTTCAAATCAATCTAGATAATACATGGTATTCCAAAATAATTTCACATATAAATTATTTTCTTTATATATTATTTCAAGGGGATAATGTTATTTCAATAGAGGATATGTATTTATAATGAATATTTATAACCTTTAAACTAAATTCCATAAGGGTAATGGTTAAAGACTCCTTCCACATGTGTGATTTTTGATAGTTTTATCTTCCATAGTGGTTTTGAATATTTTTTGTATTTGAATAATTGTTTTTATTATTTCGACTTGATATATTTTGTTTAATTGAATTAAATTGTTTTAATGTTTATTTTCTTCATGTCATTTTGAGATTTATAATTTCTATGTTTTTAAATATCCCATGATTAATAATGTGATCATACTCATATACATGCTTGTATATATACATATTAACACCAAAATATGTGAATATATGAAATTAAAGAGGTATAAATATAATTAATATTTTTATGATGTTATGTGGAATATTTAAAAATTTAATTTTATATTTTAATATATTTTTTGATTGATATTATAAGGCGGGATTCATGACATCAATTTCTAATGTACAATTTGAAGGCCTAAATTGGATTCTATAAAGGAATATATTAATTTTTTATTATTATATTTAATATTATTTATGTATTTCAATAGTGTTTTTTTTGAAAATTTTATGTGTTATTGTTACTTTATTAATAAGAGATGTGTTTCACATGGAATACTTTTAAGATGATATTTTTTAAATGGGTTGAAGTATTTATTTTTTTCATAATATTTTAATCTATTAATTCATGATTTGAGCTTTCTTTAGGTTTTATTATTTTTTAAACATTAGGAGAAACTATGGTTACTTGTGTTCTCCAACCATTATGGGATGATCCTCCTTCATCCAGTAATATAGGTGATGTAGTTATGTGGATCCCTCTATAGACAATGAAATAGTAGATATCTAAAATACACATTTAGGTTAATGATTAATTTCATGGTATCCTACTATGAGGGACTTGATGATGTTTCTCGTATGCTTAATATTTTATGTTATTTAATGTATGGTTTCCATTTTTAAAGAATTAAATTGTATTCTCCATGATTCATAGCCCTTCTTACATGATTTTTAGTACTTATACGATATTCCTCTTAGATTCATGGGTTTGGTTTCACCATATTTTAAATACATTTATTTATTGGTAGATATATTTATAAATTAGTGGATTTATGTGGGAGTTTTATTTTTATTTTTACTTTCCCAAAATCAATCATGTAATTTTTTAGATTTTTTTTAAAAACATGGGTTCAAGTTATTTTATTTATGAAATTGAGTTTTAAAAAAGATTCTCATAGATTTTTTTCCCAAAGGATAAAAAAATAAGTATATTTAAATTAATTTTTTTCAAAATATAATTTCTAGACTATTTTTTAAAATAGAATGGATGGTCCAATTGTTGAAACTATACTTTGTTGTTTAGCTAAAACCGTAAATAAAAAACATAGCGTTTTAGAATAATTTTACCTTAAAGGATTATAATTTTTTTTAGAGTAGTACCACATCATAGAATCCATCTTCCTGACCAATATTTCTGTCAGTAAAATTATTATATGGAATGTGACCTTGAGTCACATGAGGCTTCAAACAAGTTAAGTGGGTATTAATTTTTAGTTTTTTTGTCACTTTATAAAAGTGGTATCCATGTTTTTCATCATTTCTTTGTGGTAAATTCTTAAAAATATGGTTTTATTGTTGTTTAATACATTAGGATGATTCTTATGCAGTCTTTGTAGGTGAGGGTGAGTTTTATTTATGGTTTACTTTCTCTTTGTACATATTTATTTGTTTTGACATGGGAATCCAATGTAATGAATAATGATACCATAATTTTTTTAAATTAATAAAACATTATCTTATTTTATGTATGAAATCATTAATAATGATTAAAATTTACTTCCCTAGAAATTTATTCCATCCTAGATGGATCATGAATCCCCCTTAGGCCATGTAGTGGTCTATCTTAGGTGTCTAACAAATTTCTGAATTTGTGCGGTTTAGGATTACTACACTACCCATATCCATCATGTTATGGAAAATTTGATGAAGGGAATAATTGAAATAATATGATAGGATATGATAATAATAGAGTTAATGGTATAGTTTCTTATCATCATATCATTTATGTTTCATAAAATACTACTGCGAATTTGGAAAATAATATAGAAGAGTATATTTAAATGGTTAAAAATATTTCAAAAACACTAGTTTCTTCCCCATAGGTTCAACATCGAGAATAGTTATCTATAAATTAAGTCTGATAATTATAGTGGTGGATAAAAATAAAAATTATAAGTGTGGGTGATACTGAAAATAGTTTTACTTAACATGTAAGATATAATTTCATGAAAAATAGAAAAAAAAAATAAAAGACACAAAAAAGGAAAGGTTGACATAAAGCTTTTAACACTTTTAAAATAATAAATAGTATATATATATATATAGTATTTGGAATCCCCAATAGTTAATTAATTTTGTACGAAATTAGCTACAATGAATTTAAATTGAGCGAGAGGTGTTTTCCATGTGGAAGTAACTTTGGATTTGTCTATATTTTATAAATCCTTCAAATAATCCATTAACATTATTTTTACTTATTAAAATCTCCATTATATCTTGTTTATTTATTTCATTATAATTAATTATTATAGTCAAATAAGATATAAAAATATCATAATGATCAAAGTTCATAAGCTATACTTCTCACTACAACATCAATCTTCAAGACTCAAGGGTTCTTCATTAGTTTAGTAATGGAAAAAATATTATGTGAAAAAATTGAAAAATTATACACCTAAAAAATATTAAACATCTCTTATTCACTTATAAAAACAATATTCATCAGGTAAAATTTATACATGTATAAATAATTTTGTGATTTTCTCAAAATCCTTAAATATGAGGTTATGGAAAAGGATGAAATAATAAATATAAATGTAATAAAAATGCATGGGGAAAATTCATTATGTATCCCTAGGAAAATTTATTATATATATTCCCTTTATCTTCAAGTTAAAACCAATAAAAAATATATATTAGTAAAATATATAGTATATTCTAGGTAATATCTGTGAAATACATTAAACTTCAAATGAAAATTTACAAATGTAATTGTACAAAATATTATAATTCCATATACACATGTCAGTTCCTACTTAATTTTTTTCATTCTATTTTCCCTTCTTTCAAATAAAAAAAATCATATTTTAGATTCAAAATCTGTACATGTGTCTTTTCAATGTTATTTTACTCATACCACTATCTTTCATTCTCATTACCTTTTTCTAATTCCTCATCCTACTTGCCAGTTTCCCACCTCCCTTCTCCCACATCACATTAGTTCCCCCTCCCCACCATTATTACCACTTCCACCTCTACACCTCCAAACATCTGTCTCTACCCACACACCTATACCCTCTTTTGGATCTCATCATATCCTGCTTTATCCATTACTGAATACCCACCATGTGTTCTGGTCATATCACTCCTTCCATCATATTTTTCATTATTATTGAATCATTTAAAACCATAATCATCTGGAAAAAAAAAATACACATCTATAAATAATTTAGTTTTTTCTTTCCCTGATCAGGATAAAGAGATCCTCATCTACAAACTCTTATAGTCTATCCATTCTTTGTAAGCCCTTACCCTCCTTTGAAGATCCATATACCCACTTATAAGTTCTAATGGATTTCCATAATCATTAATAAAGTTACAAGATATTTTCCTCAACACATTCTATATGAATTATAGATCATCCTAATAAAAAATTGTTTAGTTTCCTTTTATGTGTACAATTAGTTTTCCAAAAAATTATTCAATCCATCATATTAAACCCCTTCTTCACAACCCATTTTTTCTCCATCTAAGAACATTTTACCCTCTAACATGTTCAAATTGTAGATTATAAACATTCATTTCTCTATTGAATATTTTTTTGATTAATAATATATTATTTAATGATATTCCTCATCCATCAATGATTTTATTCCTTATATAGGTTCGATTAGTTGTCCAAAAACATTATTTAGTTATTTTAAGATTATTATCATCATATTTTGAATTAATTTTTGATCATATGAATTTTTATAAGTTCAATTTACTCATTATATTACACTAATAAATCCCTAAAACCCTAAAATTAATGTGTTCTAAAATATTCATATTATACTTCCCTTTTCCTAATCATCTGGCTCAACATATTGTACACCATTCTTCTACTTATTCTTATTTTATACAAATATTCAACTAATTGATGTAGTTTATTAATGATAATCTAATTTTTATCAACTCTTTATAAAATTTCCATCAAATTGATTTCCTTTAGAAAATTACATTTATTTCATTAAATATATATATATAATTATATCTCTAATGAATAATTATCACTACATTCTCCTTATGTATAATTTTTAATGTGGGATAAAAGGATTTCTAGTTAAAATGAATTTCATAAAAAATAGAGTATATCAGGAATAACAATTACAATGTGTAAAAAATTTTATCAAAAATACATATTTGGAAAAAAATTAGAAAAAATATCATCACAAATTTGATAGCATAATTTTATCATCAATGTTTCTTTCATAAACTCATTTACATGTTCTCTCAAAGTAAAAGTCCATTTTTACAATAATCTTTTAATGTTAACATATAAATTTTTAAATATTCTCCATAAGAATAACTCTCGAAAAATGTTTTTTATTATTTCTTTATAGCTTATGATATTTATAAATTTTAATTAATTTATCACCACTCAATACTATATCGTGGTGATCTAATGTTTTAGATAACATCCAAATTGTATTGATCAAAGACATTCTTCTATACCACATAATAGAATGACAAAATATGTAGATGGTAGCCAATAAATTGTCCCTTTAATGAAAATTCAATTAAATTTCCCCAATCTTATAAAATAATAATATTTATATATTTATTATTTCTACACATATCACAATCACACTTTATGTACCTTTTAAATTCTTTAACAAACCATTGGTTATTATTATAACATTAACTAAACCTATACCCATGTGGTCTTGTACTTATATTTAAAACTCAACATTAATTTAGGGACAACAATGTTCTTATGAATTTTTGATTGAATTGTATAATTAATAAGTCATCTCTCTACATGGACTTTTCTATAATATAATATTTTTATCTTTACAATGTTGGAACCATTTAATTATATAACTTATTTAAAAATTAAAGTTACCTAGTAACAATGTAATGAAATTATATTTATTAAATATGGAAGAATTATTAGTCTAAAATCTATAAAAATTCTATTTATTTCAACATACAATTTGTCTATATAATAGTCATTTTCGATATTATAATTCCATTTTTTTAAATGGATATATATTATTGATTCTTTATCTTTGAAAATTAATTGGTCACACTCCCAAGATATTGTTTCATAAACACTAATTTAAGTTTACAACATTCAAATAGAATTATTTCAAATATTTTACCTTCCAACTGTCATATTATTTTTGGGATATATAAAATATAAAATAGAATAATACATTTATCTATATATCATAATATTAATATTTTCTAAATACCTTTTGGATGATGTACAATAATAATTTAAAATTTTTATATAATAAAACGAGCAAAAAAATTATCGAATTTCATTTCAAAGATAATGATATGCATAACTATTATACACATAATGATCAATATAAATATAATAATCCTAATATAGTACAGGGTTCATAAAATCACATGCATAGTTTTTTTATTATAATTAATTTTTAGTTAAATAAAGACTAGAAACAAGAAAATATTAAACATTGTTATTTTAAAAAGACTATTTTCTTTATTTTCAAGTTGATATCTCTTGTTTTTAAAATTTTAAAACAAATATTGTTGATTAAAATATTTTTTAAAAAATTAGAATCATATATTTTTTAGGTCATTATCTTTTATTATAAATTTTTGGAATTATTGGATTGATGTCAATTGAAATTTTGGAAATATAGACCAAATATCATATGAAATGTTTTGATAAAAATATACCCTCGATCTTAATATATCATTGAAAAAAATTAATGAAAAATTAACCTACAATTCCAACATTATGTATTTCTCATAAATTTTATCAGTTAATTATATCATTATTAATCAAAAATCTATATGAACTAATAATTAAAAAAATTATTTTGATTTTTTGGATTTTATTAATTTAAGATGAAAATTTTACATAAGCTTTCAATGGAGTAATTTTTTAGGATTTAAATTTTTTCTTTGATTCATTCAACTATATTTGATCAATAATGAAATATATAAATAATTTCACAACTAAATTACATTATATTATGATAAACTAATAGAAATTAATTAAAAAAATTGAAATCCAAAATTACATACATTCTTAATTATAAAAATATATATTTTCATTTTCAAATTAATAATTAATAAAGAAATATTTTTCTTTCTATAACTATAAATATAATACATTATAAAATTCAATAATATTTCATAAAAAACAATATTCATCACTCTAAAATAAATAAGATGGGGTTTCCTATCTAAGAAATAAATTAAATACAATGAAATAATATTTAGGAGAATCAGAGAAATTATATCATATAAATTATGTTTAATTATTATTCTTCCCATCAAATTGTGGATCCATTTTCATTACACAACATTTATTACCTTCCCTTACCTCTATGGTTGTATATTATAGTGAAACACTATTCTACTTCTAGTTGAAATGAAGAAATTTGGCGAGGAACCTTTCTTTAAAAGGAAGTATATTTCTTGTTCTTATTTTTATCACATTCTTCTCTCTTAATAATGTTATTATAGCTTACCATTCCTTCATTTCCTTTCCTTTTGGAACCATCATGGATATAGTTATTATTTGGAGTATAATCAAATTAATGAAATTGATTCTTTGTTTGGGCATGTTTTTATCTCATTTGCTTCAATTTATCTAAATGATAAAAGTTTATTTTATTTAAAATATACATTCCTCCCTCCAAATGAAATCTAAATTATAACATGCTTTGTAGGGGATCTTCCAAACATCATCCAATAGTTGTAGTAATTTGATTTTATTGGGATAAAATTCTTTTGATTTTCTTTTGCTTTGTATCCTTTTACCTACATTGGATCCAGTCATCTCTATTTAGTTAGTTTACTTACTCATCCATTTTTATAAATCGTTGAAGAATTGTATCACCCCAATATATTCAAAATATAGGAATAAATTATTTAATTAACTCTAGTTTTTTATCTTATTTCTATTCAATCACTTGAAAATGACTCCCTAAAAACACATAGCAGTAGCCTTATGGTTCAACCCCCTCCCTTAATTGTTACGCATCCTGCAACAATAGTGAATGAAGAGAGATTATCACCCCTTCTCTCACTTACAATAGTATATGGTTTGGAGATAATAACTTAGGGTATAAAATTTTAAGAATTTAAATGTATTACCATCTAAGAATACATAAACATGATATAGGGAAGGAAACAACAAAGAAAATATGCTATATGATATAAAATAAACCCTAAACCAACAGAAAATAATGGATGAAAAATTTCAGTAGTTGAAAATAAAATTATAAAAGTAATGTATTAATATCCACTTCTTAGAGTTGTGACTCAAAATATATCCATACCCTAGTAAAAAATTTCCATATCAGTCCCCATTTTCCTCATGGTAACCTGATAAAAAATTATATTTTTAAGGTTAGAATATAAGTATACTCACTAGTAATATATCTGATGTGTCAATTGAACATGTGAAAACAATATACTAATATTCCATTGAACAAATATAAGAAACAACATGCACCTAAATAGGCCAACTAAACAAACCCAACATCACCATGGATCTTTCACTGAATAATGAATCCAATATAGTAAAATAGAAATCAATAATATAATAATGTTCCATACAACCAGTACTGAACTGATTTTCCACTCTCATTCCCCAACATCGAACATCTTGTGATCTTATCCCTTCCATAAATATCACAAGTCAACACATATCTGTAGTTTTTAGACATGCATCCAAACCTACCCAACCCTTGTATGGTCTAACATCTGGTTCTAGCATCATCCATCACTACATAATAAAAAAATATAACCAATAGATACATGGTTTATCCTATCACATGTATTGTGAAGAAAACTAGGATATGACAGCTCATCTCATCACATAACCACTGTAGTGGGGAGTCATGAATTTTAATGACATAAACCATTATCCTTCTTCCTTCCACGAATAACCCCAACCACATGTCACAACAAATCATATCATTATTATATAACATCTCACCTAAAACCAGATGGCCCAACACTACTGGTTAATCTCCTACCCCAAAACAAATCACCATAGCTGAATAAAGAGTTGGAAGTGGGAGTAGATAGCCATAGATATCACCACCAATCATAATTTTGTAGAAGTTATCCAAAACACCAAACCATTATGTTCTTTTATGGTTATCAGTCGTGGGTGGGAAGTATTTACAAATAACATAAATTGAAAGATATATAAAAATAACACAATACCCAACCAATGGGTTCACATCATCTGCACTAGTGTACACCATCACACCACTACTTCTCCACATGTCAACCATCAAATACTCTACCACCACTATATGAAAGTCATTAAACATCAACCACATGAGTTCCACCATTCCAAATTCAATTATTTACTTTACCACACTTCTAGTTTTTTTGAGTCTCCTCAGATTCCCATTAACTAAGAAATGTTATTTCACTTATACACAAACCTTTCATTAATCAATCAAAATTAATTATCAAATTACAACACATTAATTTAGGACTGGTTTGTTCCTTTAATAACACATATAATTACATTTTAAAAAACACAAATTAATTCTCTAGATACCTGAGAAACTAACACAACCACACCATACAAATTTTCAGCCAAAACACATCAATGGTCACCACAACAATACATCAGCTAAACAACCTCATCAAAATAACCAAAAAACTCCACAATTGTACATCACTGCCATAACACAATACAACCACTACACATCACCACCATTTGAAAACATAACCACAAATATTCCCACATCAAATCACATGTTATACAACTATATCACACCATAATGAACACATAATACCACCAAAACATAATAAAACCATATTACTACCCATATCACATCCCATTCCAACCTACCATTTCACACCATATCCACTAAAGAAAAATACCCCCAACACAACTACCCAATTTCCCATGTCAAGAAAGGTATATAAACAGTCCCTACTAGAAAAAAAATTAAACTAACTATATTCCACATTTTATTTAAGTGATCATTGTATTTCATTTAATTATTTAGCATGTATATTATCACACATAGAAAATTTCAATGAGAAACCAATTCATTAAACTAATTTATTTTATTTATACATTTTAGTGTGATTGAAAAAAAATAAGGGTCAAACATACACATTAAATACAACACAAGAATGGATCCTAAAATATTTTATTTTCATTATTGGAAACAAGAAGAATAATATCATTACTAATAAAAATGTAGTGAGGAAAATGATTACACCCCATAACAATTAATTAATTATTTTCTAATTAATTTTATTCATTATCAAACCTTTATTATCCAATCAAAGGGGGGGGAAATCATGATATACCCAACTGTACCACATAAAAAATGTGATAATGAGGATCCCATGCCTCAATGATATTTTTTAATTTCATTACTCATGATTGGGAGAATCAAAAGAATCTAGAAAACCACCAACTCACTACGAAACACCAGATCATCCATAATAACACCAAGGTTTTATAACAAATACACCCCCAATATCACCCAAAAAACCAACTACATTGAAGAACCCTTAAAGAATGAATGTAAGAAAATAAGGGATAAGAAAAATAACTCACCTTTAATAACTAGTGTCAAACTACAGAAACCTAAGGATCAATGAAAGGGAATATGAGACAGAATATATTCTAAAAGTATCTAGGGTTAATGAAATATCAAGAGGAAATGATATCGAAATTAGAGGATGTTAATTACACCTATGATTATAAATAGGCCATATGTCTTTTGATTCATGCCATGAATTTCATTTTCACATCATAGAATCCATGAGTTCTATGAAATAAAATTCATTAAACTTATTTATTTAGTGAATCTATCATTGTTTTGGATTCTACAAGATTTTATAGCTCCTAAACCAAAATTAATACATTTTATGAATTCAATATTCATGTGAATGTTTTTTTCTCATGAAATACTCCACTGATTCATACAGGTTGTGAATATTCTAGGCACTTACCTAAAATATCCAACTCATTAATTGAATTCCCATTAATGTTATAAATTTAATGCTACTGATATATTGTAGCTCCAACCCCTATTGAACCACCTCAATATTCTTCTAAAACACCTGCAACACCCAAACTAGTAGTGTAACAGGCTTAGAAGGCATTAACAATTAATTTAGTTACCTCTAAAATTATTATATTCCTCAAGATTAAAAACCAACCAAATGAAATTGTGATGATTTTAAAAACCAATCATAGAGATACCCATCATGGATAATGTTATGACTTAAACAATATAACCATCAAAAAACACCAACCTAAAATTTCTAAAAAAACACTACACTACCACATCTCTATCCCTCTCAGTGAAGAACACCACATCCACTATAACTAGCCACATACCACCTTTTTATACATAACCATCCACAATAACATCCCAACCTCTACACATAAAAATCATTTAACTCCCACAATGATAACATAATACTTACAAAAGAAAACAAATCAAGGAATTTTATCTCTAATTCCTTGATATGAACTACATTGGTCTGCATAGAAACACCCGTATAGTTTCAATCATGTCATAATACAGAAAATATTTTTTAGGAAGTATTAACCTATTGAAATGATTAATCCCAAATAAAAATAAAAACATAAAGAATTTAGAACATCTCAAAAAACAATAATATTGAAACATCACAACATATAGAAAAAAATTACAATGAAAAATTCAAAAAATAAATTAATTACTATGAAGGCATCTATGTCATTCACTCCCATGTACTCCCCTCCATGAAATCAAAACTCCAAAACACATAAACTAATGGAATAGGTTTTAAATGTAACACATTATCTAAATGTTCCTTAATTTCTATAGGTTTCTCCATTTAAATCTAATCATCCTCGATATCCATCTCTCCCTAGTTGATAATGTTGGAGTCACCAACAACATACTGATGATGTCAAGACAAACAGAATATGTCATGGTTCTTTTTTGACTATTTTAGAAGTTCCAACTAATATTCCACCATACCAAAACCCCTTAACACCAAAAATGGCCTAACACACAAAGGAGAAAACTTACTCCCCATGATATACAAGCACTTCCCTATATATATATAAAGCCATATAAACACACGGTCCCAAACCTCAATCTCTAGGGGAATATGCATGTGATCATCACAATATCTATAATAGTTTTATGATACCATAATCCTCTCTCATACTAACTATATAATCTCGTCTATTCCTTGTACCACATCAATACCAAGGGATATGGACTCCCTAACTTTTGACCAATATATTGGAGAATAAAATGATCAACCATACGATACGTCAAATGGTTGCATGATAATCGATGAATGATATATATTTTAATAAGTTAACTCGAATAATTTAATGTGTTGTAGATATGAATCAAAAAAATAGAGGATACAATCGTACAATACATTCTCCATTGTATGGATGGTATGATCCATTTTTCTATCTTTCTGATGAGCATAACCATAGACAACATCATTACACATCACATATGCCTCTAGGTATCCCTGATAAGAATCCTCTAACAATTATATCATGGATGAATTCAATGTCTACTAATAAATTAATAATCATCCACTTCATTTCCCAATTCATGATGAAATATTGAAAGCTCTTCCATCCATTCCTAAACATCAACATACTCATCAACCACCTCTCTCTAGGAACACCCACTCAATGCATAGAAAACCACATTCCCCATTAATAGGGTGTCAGATATAAAAAAATCACAATCTTGATAGAACTCTATCCAACCCTCTAGAATATATTCAAATATCCTTGAGAAAAGATATATTTCAATTTATTGATGTCTAAGAGAACCATAATGATATTACTGATGTAGTAATGTCGCCACAACATTTGTATAAACACAACTACCACTATGTCCATGTAATAGGTTTAATTTCTATTATCTAAGGGATTTATGTTCCTAGACCTATAAGAGATTAATTCCCTCTATGGAATCAAGAAATATCCCAATACTAGATATACAGTATCATAGAAAACCACTAATTTCACAAAATCTTCAGGAAATAAAAACAATGGAGAACATACTGACATTAATTTAATGAAATTGAATACTTCTTAACACTGGTCATCCCAAACTATGTCTTGGAACAACAAATTAAAGGGTGTTAATGGGGTTTCAAATCAATATAAATCATTCAAAACCCTATGATAATATCTAGGGAGACCATAAGAACTCCACACCTATTATATATTCATTGTTCTTCCAAAGAAATAAATCCATTGAACTTTGATGGTTCTACTACCACAACATACTAAGAAAACACATTCACATGGACATTCACCTCTCTCTTCTATAACATACACCTTGAAATATACACATAGATATGGTCTAGTTGAAGGACATGTTATAACTATATGAGAGACTAGGTAGAATCATCCTATATCTTTCAGAATATCAAGAAATAATCGATGAAAATGATGAATAAATAGTATAATAACTTACAGAATATGTATTTAATATACCCCATGAATATAACAGGTATATTAAGGATAATAAATTACATGGATGTGAACACAAAGTACCCATACCTACATGTAAATTAAGTCTTTATGATATCCCCATATTTCATCATAATCTTGTGATATCTGGACCATAGATAATCCTTTAAAAACAAACTAGAAACCCACAGCTGGTAGAACAGATCATCGATCCTAAAAAAATGATAATGTTTATTGAATGTTACTTGATTTAAAAAACATTAGTCCACAAAACACCTCAGACTACCACCTTTCTTCATTGTGAAAAACACTAGAGTATCCCGTTGAAAACCACTAAGACTAATGCAATACTAGTTCATCAATTCAACCACCTAAAATATCAACTCACAATTCTCCTCATACTATATTTTATTTGGATAAACAAATTGGAGATTCACCTGGTAGGAACTCCATCCAATACTCAACATTGTATCGGTGGGAGTGGTGTTATAAAATATTTTGGGAAAACATCATGGGAATACTCTACAATAATAGGAACTTCCATTGACTGAGATTATATTAAAATAACATCCAACTGAGATAACAAAGGTTCAACTTCCCTACTACCCATCTTATAACCCAACTTTCTTTCAAAATACACTCATTGGACCTCCACATCAAAAAAATGAATCTCTCCATTATGAACAATATATTACTACAAGTATAGAATAAAACAAATATATTACTATGATAACAATATATTTTTATATCTTTAATAAGTAAAAATATCCCACTAATAATTGTTTAACTGTAATGATCCTATATATCAAGCCAACATCAAAAAATGTCATTTGACCTCCAACTATTGAAGACAACACAAGTGGAATTAGAAGATTATTCCAATCTAGTACTAATAACATAAAAAGGTATGATAAAAACTGGAGTGTGAATGTAAAAAACCAATGTTTTTATGAATTGTTTTTTATATAATTTAATCATTTTGATACATTTCCTTTTACACAGTAATGAATATAGGTC
The DNA here is from genome assembly GCA_963277665.1 of Viscum album. Lineage (NCBI taxonomy): Eukaryota > Viridiplantae > Streptophyta > Magnoliopsida > Santalales > Viscaceae > Viscum > Viscum album. The sequence continues at coordinate 492,884,923 of OY728139.1, forward strand.
GTCTTATGTAAAATTACCATTCTATTCTAGATTTATATGAAACACTATGGTAATATTTCACCTCAAAAAATATATAGATTATATGTTGGTATATGAAACACTATTTTTGAATTATATTACACACAAAGCTAATTTCCTTCGATTTCTTGTGTTACACACCAGGCCAAGACTAACTAAACTACAACATATTATTTCTATTATTATTAAAATATTAGTATAGTTATCGTCTTTCCATTAGAATTGAATATATGAATAATGTTAAATATATATTAATCTATTTCTTAAACATGTTTATGAAATTAATTATTTAGTAATCAAATATTTATAATGGAAAATAAATAACTATTTAATTTAATGGACATGTTTTTATGAAAAAAAATATTTTAAGAAACATAGAAGAATTTTATCTTAATAAACTAAATTAATAACTATTAGTCAGAGATATTAATGTAATTTATATATTATAAATTCAAAAAAAAATTAAAATCATCTAATAATTTTGATAGGCATAAGATAAAAATAAATCCAAATTTAGGCATAAAAATGTATATTTTTCTAAGAGGATGTTTTCCCTCCTTTTAATATAAGACATGTTTTGAAAATAATTTTTGATAGTTTTATAAATTTAATTTTTAAAAATGAAATTAATTTTTTGATATATTAATATCAATATTTACTTTGGGTGAATGTTTGGAATTTTTTTGAGAAGTTACTTTTTTTATGAATAGTGAAAAAACTAAATTTTAATTAAAATTTTATTTTTTGTAATTTATTTGTATAGTTAAATTACATTTTAATTTGTTTTTATTTTATTTTTAGATCTGTTATAAATTTATTAATATAATTTATGTCATTGTAAACATTTTCACATTGAAATTTTATATAAAAACATTTAAAACTTTTAAACTTTTCAGATTAAAACCATATTGTCTCATCCTCTCTGTATGGTTATTTTTAAATTAATATACAATAGTTATGTGTTAAGAATTAAAAAAATGGATTCCATATTTGGAATCAAAATAATTTATAATTTCTATTAAGTTCATATAGTTTTTGGACTGAAAATATAGGTGAATGTAATTAAAATTTACTATAACGATTATGGTATAAAAGAGATTACCTAGTGGTTAAACTTTATCATAAGGGTCCAAATAATAAAAAAAAATTTAAAAAATCATTTTTATTTCCATATTTATACCATTTACTCAATTTTATTTAAATTATATTGTTATTTGATTTTCATGATATAAGGGGGCCTCTTAATAGTGTTTTCCTTTTTTTTATTTACAAGAATGTGACTCTTCTACCACTATAAAAGGGAACCCACCCCCTCACCTATTCACAGTAATCAATACATTTTCTATATCAAACATTATGAAAACATAAGATCCCCACTTCCCTCACTTCATCATTTATGCTTATGTTTTTGTACAAATCCAACCACGGAATCCCTTTGGTGAAATCAAAAAGGAGTTACACAACTAAGAGGTTATATCCTTCAACAAGCACATTAATTTTTATTATTTCTACACCCCCTAAATTATTATTATTCCATGATTATAAAATTAATAAGTATCATAAAAACATAGTTGTTTTAATGTTAATGGTACTATATATACTCACACAAACATCCATCAAATGAGATACACAATCATCATTCGTGTGTACGATGGACTACTGCCTCACGAAATGATATCGTTTGTTCTTCCACTACAACCATTAATGGTTGGTAATTATTATGTATATATTATTTTTAGGAAATATATATGATATTTATGATTTATTTATTCTATTATAATTATTATATACCTTCATTTGTTTCATTTGTTATGAATACTATAAATTCATTTGGGGACTTGTGGACTACTGTCTCCTCAATTTGATTTGATATGTTCACACATCACATGGAATGTATTAAGGATGGGTTTAGTAAAAATATATTGTATAAATAAAATAATAATTTATATGGAACAATAATATACATACATATATTTTTTATTTATTTTCTTTCTTTTAATAGGATGAGTAAAACTGAAACTGAGTTCTGGTATACGTACGACCTACCTTATATAAGATCAATGTATTCCATTTCATATTTCTATAATTAATAGATAATTATAAATACTTATATAATTAATATATATAGAATTTATATCATTTTTTACATTATAGAAAAAACTTTAACCGTTATATAATTAAGAGGATCAAGAACAAAAATTCAAAACATATACAAAAAAATAAGTTGTTATCATCCAAAACATACTTTTAACTTGAAAATATTGATAAACATGTAATATAAAGTCATAATAAAATAATATATTGCATTATATATAATAATATGGTTCTGTGATGGATTTATAATATACTTATATTAATAATATAGAAGTTTTAAACGTGTATGAATAAATTCAAGACTTATGGTAAGGGATTTCTCATCTCACATTTATTTCTGTGAGATATATGCTATATTCAACACTTATTATTGATGTGTGGTGTATATACTACCCTATGAAATGTTATATTATAAATTACCATTTTCCATGATATTTAATTTTTCAATTGTTGTTATTATTTCATGGATCTCATCGTTAAAAAGATACTCAAGTTGTAAGGGAATTTCATCTCACCTTTTTATATCCATGAGACACATGCCTTATTCACCACTAATTTTTTGTGGGGAATATAATTTCCATAAATGTATTATATGATTATTATAATTAAATTTATGGTTATTTAAATTTCTATTTTATTATCTTTCTTTAATGAGGTTTATGGTTCCAAAGTTTCCAAATCAGTAATATAATTTTGTCTCAATTTTTATTCTTTGAAACACATGCCATGTCCTTCCCCTATATTATTATCCAAGGTGTATAAATTAACCTTTATATGTTATAAAAAAATACAATTCATTAAATTAAATTTTAATATTCATGTAATTTTATTCAATCTTGGGTAATTATGATTCAATATTACCCATGTGGTAAGAATTTATTGCTACAATATCATCATTTATTAATATTGTTTATGATTATTCTTCTATTGATGGAATATTATGATCCATATATCAAGAAATATCATAAATTTTCTTCTCCTATTGTTATAGATGATATCATAAAGTAATTAAACCATTGTTACCCATTTTTGTACTTAAGTCAATTAAAAAAGTGTTTTTAAGAAAATCCTACCTAATTTCCCAACAGTTAGAAATATATTTTATACAAAAACCTTATCTTCCAAAAAATTCAAAAAATTGACAAAAATGACATTTTAAGCTTATTTTATTGGAAATGAGTTTTAATATTTTTATGTTTTAAAGTTTTAAATTTTTTTAATGTTTCATTTATATTTTTTCAAGTTTGTTTTCAAAGAAAATGGTTTACAATATATTTTATAATTTAAAATTAATTTTTCCAAGGATAAAATATATTTTACTCTATAAATATTTTTAATTATTTTAAATTCTTACTCAATAATTTTTTAATGTGTGTTGTAAAGAAAATTATTTTAAAAAAAATTAATTTTTAAAAACAAATTTTCAATGAATGGTTATTCCCCTTAAAACATTCTCCAAGTAATCATTCAAAATATTTCTCAATATAAGATGAGATCTTTTGATATAGTTAATGATTTACTAGGGATATGAAATATTAACACCATTCTCCTTCATTCTCTAATTTTTTTATGTTTATGATTTAAATTTATTTATGAAACCACATTATCTTTCATAGTTTATACCATTAAAAAATGCTTATGAAACATGTCTCTTCTCATGTGTACATCAATGATGAAATGATTATGAAAACTATCTATTTTATATGGGTTATAATTTGATGAAATATTTATAATGCCGATTTCTTTTCTTATGCTATGATATTATGTTTACCAACCTCGTCTCTTTTTATGGTTCATGATATAATGAATGTTTTGTTATCTTGTAAAACACGCATGTATGATTTCATTATGTGATGGGTGGGACATATATATTCTTCCAATGCATTGGGTAAAGCTTTTTATATCATGATATAGAATGGGATAGAAGGAGTGTTAGACTCATTCAGTATTACCTGGCTAGAACGAGGAGAAAACTCAGTTCATAAATACACTGTTGGAAGTAGGATTGAACTTGGTTCGGTAATACTCTGCTGGAATGATGTGTGAACCGAATACAATAATATAGGGAAGGTACCAAGACTAAAATTAGTCCATTAATACATGGTTGTAATGCGTAGTAAACATAGTTTAGTAATATAGGAATGGAATGGGAATTGAACATGGTTTAGTAATTGTGGGATGGAATGAGGAACGTACTCAATTTAGTAATTCAATGATTGAATGAGGAGTGAGATATGTTCAGAAATATTAGGTTTCAATGAGTTGTGAACTCTATTCCATAATAAAGGGATAGAATGGGAAGGGTACCCAGTTCAGTAATAAAATGCTGGAATGGGGACTTAACATGGTTTAGTAAATGAATTTCTCCACTAAGATGGTCTTGGGAGTGAACCTTGACAACTAAGATGGTTTGGTGAGTGAACCCATTCCTCTAAGTTTGAGATGGGAGTAAGACACAAGTAATAGGGAAATAATTTTATATGTTTATTTTTATTCCACAATTTTATGACTTCTTCATTTTTCATGATTTAATGACTTATGTTATTGATTACTTTATGATTCATTTATTATGAACATAAAATATTTATTCCATGATTCTTTCTTGAATTATTTTTTATAGTGGGTAATATTTTCCAAAGTTATTTCTATATAATCATACCCTTATTCTTATATTTTTCTTTTTTATATCATTTCTTTACTATTACTGAGCATCTAAGGTCACCCTTTTCTATCTCTTTTTCCCAGGTTTTAATGAATCGTTTTAAGTTGGATTAAAAATGGGTAATATCTTTATGGGAGACATTAAAGACCATTCAACAAGTCAGAAAATATTATGTTCCATTTTTTCAAAGAAACTAAACTATTAAGATTCTAAGGAATTTATTTTATGAATGTGCTAAATATTCATCTAAAATTATTTAGTATCTATGTATTATAAGCCAGGGTATATATAGTTGGAGTCAAAGTGAAGGATTACTCAAAAATTTTAAACTATGATAAGAAAAAATTATTGTGACATTTTTTGATATTTCTAAGGGTATTTCTGGGGATAAATTTGAGGATAAGCATAAGGTTTCAATGATTTAAATGAATTTTTCATTATAATAAACAAAAAATAATTCATGATTCATGATTATGTAGTTTTTTATATGATGAGTGTTTCTAACACTATGATATCTAGTTTTAAGTCAATGGTGAGAACCATAAAGATTTAGGTTAGCATTCAATGTTTCAGATGTGGAATGTATGGGAATTATAAAAATCAGTTTCCTATGTTAAAATCTCAGGAATATAATTAGTAAGGTGGTATGAAAACTGGTTATATTGTTTAAGATAAAGAGGCCATGAAAGACATGTGAAAGATATGTGTTGTTCTAATAGTATTGTTTATATGTATGATAAAATTGTGTAGACATGATTCATATTTCATATTTTGGAAAATCTATATTAAAGAATAAGATTATGAATCTTAGTTAATGGTTTAAGAATAAATTTTGATGATGGATGTGTATATGTATTGGAATTTTAGAATTATGTTATATATATCATGAACTAAATATTTCACATTAAGGATTAGTAATAATATATTGATTGGTTCTTATGACTTATAAAATTGATTTAATATAAAGGTAATATTTTTATTAGGGGAAGGTAACCCTTAATTTTTTCCTGATATTGATAAAATTTTGTTTAGATTTGGTAGAGAGATGATGATATAGATAAAGTAAAATTGAATAGTATTTATGACATCATAACTAATAAAGTATTTGTTTAAAAAGTTGTTTCTTCTATTGTTGATGAATTTTATATAATTTTTGGATGTACATAACATATCCAATGATATTTAAAATAATAAGGAATGAATTTTTTTCAATAAGTATTTATTGTAATTCAGGTTATTACTGTGTTTTAAATGAATACATGATAAATTTATTCACAGGTTTGGAATGTGTAAACCAAGATCTAATATATGATATATGGTGGATAAATGTTAAGATTCTATTAATAAATTTAGTAAAATTATTTCTATGGGTTTTTTCTTATATCTTTAGAAAGGGTTACAAGGATAACAATTCATGGAATGGTTTTTATTATACGTGTAATGAGATTCTAGAGATTATAATATTACCTCACCGTGTGAGGATTTATTATAATTAGATAACATGTCATAAAAATGTTTTTTTATGTTATATAATTATATATGTAATGACTTTACATTATATATATTGATATCAAAACATTTTAGTGCTTCTAGGATGAAAAACTCACCTTTATTTATTATAGTAAGAGATGAAATTTAATTTTATCTAGGAACCTCAAAAGGATGAGAATATTCTTTTGGAATTAAATCATGTATGTAAAATTTCTTGGGAAAATTATTCATATATATTAAATGGTTCTTCCAATAAAATGCTTTCCTATTATCATAATTTTTGATGATATCAAAATCCATTTTCAAACCTCTCAAGAGTATGGTTTTTTAGGAATTACCTTTATCATGACTGTGTTATCTAACCCTCTCCATCATAACATCATAGTTAGATTTTTCTTTAATTTCCATGTTTTCACTATCCACCTAAGTTATATTATGTGGAAACCAAATTTTCAGTTACTTTGGGAAACCATTATGTATTTGACTATCAAGTTTTAATGGAAGTTATAGTACTCTTTTTTACAATGTGAGATTATTTGCTACGTACTTTAAAGTATTAAAAATTTGATAAACTATGAGAATTTAAAGGGAGAAAATAATTTTAATGGGTTATAAGGGAACACCCTATGTTTTTATGAATTTTTATTTTTATTTAATTTTATCATTATTATATTTATCATTTTATGTAGCACTGAATATAGCTTGTTTTATATAAAAGTACCACATTTTTAATTCTTTACGTGCAACAAAATGGTATGCATTGACAACATTACACACTTATATTATATTGCTGTACACATAAAACTATGTTTTTCTTATGTTATATAGGATAATTATTCCTTCTCTAAATTGTGTTCCACGGAAGACTAAGTTTTACAAAAATATAATATACTATTTATATTTTCATAAAAATATTATTATATAAATCACCTAGTTTTTGGAATGAAAAATATGGATATGGTTAGATAAAATATAAATATATAGTTCACAAATTTTTATAATATTAATTAATTATTTATCAATGAATTCGAAATGAAAATAAATACCAGTTGAATATAAAGCGCGTGTTTTATGAGAAAACATATTTTTTACCACAAATTTCATTTATCCAAATAAATTTAATTAATGATTATTATATAGATATATTATTAAAATTTAAATAATATAAATTCATCAAAAAATACATTCATCTAATAATTTTTATAGGGAAAGATAAGAATAAACTCATTTTTAGGCATAATAAGATTTATTTTCTAGGAGAAAGTTGTACCGCCTTCTAATGGAAGACTAGTTTTAAAGTTGATTTTTGACTCTATTAGATTTTTATTTTATGAAATAAAATTATTTATTGATATTTTAGTAAAAAAATTACTTTTATTGGGTTTTTTCTATTTTTTTGAGCTATTCAATTTATATCACGAATAGTGAAAAACACTGAATTTTAATTGAAAAAAAAATTATCATATAATTTAATTATATAAATAAATTGCATTTCAATTTCTTTTAAAAGTTTATTTAGATAAAATATTCATCTATTAATACAATTTTTTTCATTTTAATCATTTTCAAAATAAAATTGTATATAAAAACATTTCATTCTTTTGTACTTTTCACTTTAACAATTTTTTGCCTTATATCGTCTTTGAGATCAATTTGAAATTTATTTCTAGCACAATTTTTTTAGAATTTGGAAAATTGGATTTAATATGTGAAATCATAAAAATTTATGATATATAGTTATTTCTAAATTGTTTTTTACAAAAAAATATTAATGAAATTAATTAAAATTAATTACAGTGATTAAGGTAAGAATGATATTACTCAGTGATTAAAGTTTAACTAAAGGGTAAAAAACATATAAACATGCCCAAAAGCCATTTTGTGGCCATATTTGGACAATATAATCCCTTGAAAAAAAATATTTACTATTTTTTGAGCACATGACATATGGGAGAACTCTCAATAGTTTTTTCATTTTTGTATTTACAAGAACGCCACTTTTCCTCAACTATAAATGGGCACCTAGCCCGCTCACATATTCACACTACTCTATCTCTTTATCTGGTAATAACTGTAACCATATAATCTCCAAAATTTATTTCCATCATTCTAGAGGCCTCGTTTTTTTTAAATCCATAAATGGAATCCCTTTGGTGAAAACTAAAAGGAGTTACCAGAAGAAGAGGTATCATCTTTCAACAATAACATTTGTTTTATTTATTTCTAAACCACATAAATTATTCTTATTCCATTCTTATATAATAACCTTAGTATCTTAAATATTCTGATAGGTTCTTATATTTTGTTTATAACCTGAAATCATACACACTTCCATCCAATGTTATACATATTCATCATTTCTGTGTATGGAGGACTACCACCTCATGAACTGATGGCATTTGTTCTTCCATTACCACCATTCATGGTTGGTAATAATGATGGAATTTATATTTTTATATGATATATATATATATATATATATCATATTTATGATGTATTTATTATTCCTTAATTAATTTATCCCTCTATGATTTCCATTTTGTTGGAGTATGATAGCTTCATTTGGGGACTATTGCCTCCTCAAAGGGATGTGATATCTTCCCACATTACATGGAATATATTAAATATGGGTTATGTAAATATATATTAAATATATAAAATTATAATTATATTTGAGTTATAATATATATTTATTTACATATTTATATACATATATTTCATATTCTTTAGTTCTTTTAATAAGATAAGAAAACAGAGACATCATTCATGAGTACATACTATATACCGTCTCCCTGAATGATGTGTTCCATTTCATATTTATATATTATATTTAATAATAAAAAACATATATTATTAATATATATTATATTAATATCATGTTTTATATTATATAAATAATTAAATCCTGATCTACGTAATGGGATCAAAAAGTGCATGTCAAAACAAATACGAGAAACATAGCAGTTATTACCCGAAACGTAACATGAACATGTGGTTGTTAATAAATAGGTTATATAATGTCATAATAAAATAATACATGGTAATATATATATAAGAATATGGTTATATGAAATATTTTTAATAATATTATTTTTATTATAAAGGAGTTTTGATTGTTTTTTAAGAAAGTCACAGGATAAGGGATTTCTCATATAACTTTTACTTCTATAAAATATATTTTATATTCAACACTTATTCATGATGTGTGGTGAATATAATTCCCTATTAAATTTTATGTCTTGATCATCCTTTATTTTTTTATATTCAATGTTTCAATTGATGTAATTCTTTTACAGATCTCATGATAAAAAAGTTACTAAAATAGTAAGGGAATTTTATATCACCTATTTATATTTGTGAGATACATGCCTTGTTCACCAATTGTTTCTTTTTAGTGGTGTATATACTTACCAAGAATTTATTATATTACTCTTATCCATAAATATGTTTTTATTTACATATCCATTTGATTATATCCCTTTAATGGGGCTTATAGTTCCAAAGTTACCAAATCGGTAAATTAATTTTTCCTCGATTTACCTTCTTTGAGACACATGCCATGTGATGCACCTATATTATTCTACTAGGTGTATACGCTTCCCTTTAAAATGTTATATCATTAATTACACTCTTTTAATGATATGTTATGATTCATGTAATTTTTTTCTTTATTGGGGAATTATGATTCAAATTTACTAGTAACAGTTAAATGTTATAATCTCATCATCTATCCGTATTGTTTCTAATTATGCTATGAAGAAATATCATGAATTTTAATATACTATGGTTATTAATTACAACTTCAATTAATGATAAAATGATTCCAACCTAGGTTACTTAAGATAATGAGAATGTGTTTTTTAGAAAATTGGATGTTATTTATCTTTGGTTAGAAATCAATTTTTTAAAAAATCCATTACTTCCAATAATTTTTTCAAAACAAAATTCTTAAAAGATATTTTAATCATTTTTGAGAAAATGGTTTGTAATTTTTTTTGATTTTAATGTATCTAAAAGGTTCTTTAACGATCGCTTTATACGTTTTCATGTTTGTTTCCAAGAAAATGGTTCTCAAAATGTTTTATGTTTTAAAAATTGATTTTCTAAGTGGAAAGAATATTTACCTCAAAAATGTTTTGAATTATTTATATATTTGAATTTATATTTTTTCAAAGTAATTTTGAAAGGAAACAATTTGTAAAGTGTTTTGTGTTTTAAAAATTAATCTTCAATGAAATTTTATATCACTTTAGAAATTCTTAAATTGATCTTTCAAATTCCTTCTACCTTTAAGATGGCATCCATGGATATAGTATATAATTTCCTTGGGAGGAAATCTAAGGACACCATTCTCATTACTTCTCTAAGTGAATTATATTTTTGATGTCAAGTGTTTTAGGAATCCCATTTCTCTTCCACGGGATATACCATGATAAAAAAATTATAAAACTCATTTATTTTCATGGGTTATTCTTAGATTTTAGGATTATTAAACCTGTCACTTTTCAATATGTTATAATATTATGGAATTTTTATAATACCCATTTCATTTCATTGGTTATGATATGATATTTATGAAACAAATATTTTTATAGACCATGATATGATGATTTTTTATCTTGTATAACATGTATGTATGATTTCATTATGTGATGAATGAGACCTATATTTCCCTACAATGCATTAGGAAATTATTTTTATCTCAAGATAATGAAATGGATGGAATAAGGAATGAGATCAGTTATGTATGAATGGGATAGAATGAGGAGTGAACTTGATTCAGTAATACATGGCTAGAAAGGAGAGTGAACTAAAATCAATAATACATGGCTGGAATGAGGAGTGAATTGGGTTATGTATTGCTAGGCTGGAATAAAGACTGAAATTGTATCATTAATATAGGGCTAAAATGAGAAGTGAACATGGTTTAGTAATACAGGGAAGAAATTTTATGTCATACTGATTAAGTAATACAGGGCTAGAATGAGGAGTAATCTTGGTTCAGTAATACCAAGATGGAATGAGGAGTTAACTCAATGCAGTAATACAATGATGGAATGAGGTGAAAACTTAGTTTAGTAATCCATAGATAAAAGAGGAAGTTTATCCAGTTCCATAATATAGGGTAGTAGTGGGTAGTAAAATTAGTTTAGTAAAGTATTGTGTCCACTAATATGGTCTCGGGAGTGGACCTTGACTCTGAATATGGTTTGGGGAGTGAACTAATCCCACTAAGATGGACATTGTAGTAAGCCTTGACTATTATGGAAATTATTTTGTTGTTTTTGGGTTTCCAAAACTATATTTTTTATTCCTATGTTATGTTTTCATGTATTATTCTCTTGATTAAATTATGATTCATTTCTTATGAAATTCGAATCATTAGAAAATGATTCATGTTTATGTTCATTGATATGTAGGGTATGATTTTCCAATGTTTTTATCATGTTTTAATACCATTATGATTACATTATACTTATGTAACATCTTTATTTACCCTTACTAATCATCTAAGGTGTCTATTTTTTTCTATTCCATATGTTATAAAGAAACATTTTATGTTGGAATAGAAAGGGGTAAGATCATTATGGAAGACCTTGGAGAACTTTCACTATTGTAACAGATAGTGTGTTCAATGTTTTAAAAGACCCTAAACTATTGTAGACCTTAGGAATTTTTTTGTAATGATATAAGTATTTATATAAAATAATGTAATATCCATGAATTTTAAGACAGGTTCTATATAGTGAATCTCCTAAATCATATAAACAGAAAATGGTAGTGGAAAAATTGGTCGTACCTCAGACAACCTATGGAATTACTGGCACTAATTCCTCTAACACAACATCTTACCACACTCAAATCATATACCTCTCTACCGATTTCCTCTAATACCATGTTCTATCCTAGTTCCTTGTTTATAAGTACTATAATAAGGCTTTACTTTTCCAATAACATTTATCTTTGGTTTCTGAACAACCACTGATAGTCCATATAGCTAAAATTACCTCAAAGTCAATTTTTATTACTTCCAAAAAGGGGCCTAAACCCCAACATCATACTAGATTCCTTTATAGTCTGGAAACACATCCATATGTTTTAAATCTCCCTTAAAATATAAAATGAAAATGGGTAACCCAATATAGAATATCAGAAACTTCTTTCCCCTGAAGGAAGGGAAGTGACATATTGTTATCAACTCTCTATGTTCAAACATCATACTGACTGAATTCCAATAGCCCACTACCCAAATAATTACTCCTTGATATTAACATCCTACATCTCTCCTGAGGATAAACTTCCAAATAAATTTTCCAATATATAACCTTACATTCTTTTGAACCTCTAGGTACGTGGAGATAATTAAAGGGGTGAATGCATAGCTGACCAATGGTTGAAAATCATCCTAAGACACTATTCTCTATTTTCCTAACCTCAAAATAAAATTGGGTAAAAGTGAAAGAGTTCCTTGAACCTAATCCAAATCTCCCACCAACATAGTCTCCCTAGTTTAATAGATATAAACTCATGGAACTTCACTACCTTTATCATTAATGAAAATAACTCTGAAAGGAACTTCTTATGAATATCTATCCTTAACAAATCTTCCTTTTTTTAGTCAGCATGATATAGAATCCATCATTTATTCATAGCTTCAAACAATTTACTAACTACCAATGATACTAAAAATTCAACCTAAGAATGAATCAAACCAATTGTGATCACGAGATCCTCCAACTAGGGCTCTACATCTAAATTTGAGATATGTCACTCATAGATATATATACTTTTTAGCTGATAGGAACAATAATCCCTTTACCATGCCACATTATCTTCTATGATATTGGGCCACCTAAGATCAACTAGATCATTTTACTTACCCTCTAATTCCTAACATACTGAAAGATGATGACTAGGATCCCGTAATAAATATTAATGAGGAAATAGTTTTCCTGGTATCATAGAATTATAACTATTCTTATTCGGTTTATTCAATATAGATTTTCAAATATCACCCAATTTAAACATTATCATAATCAATGATGATGGATATACCTATCTAAGGTCCTTACCCTATAAATAGGTCCACCTCGCATGGAAGTTAAATAAACATAGATTCCATGCAGTAGATCATGATAGGGTCTAAAATATCAAGTCATATCCATTCTTCCTGTCCTATTTCATGCACCAAGATAAAATGGCATTATTTCTCTTTTAACCCAAGTTAACATCACAATGAATAACTCAAAACTACCCTATATTTTTTCCAAAACATTTAAAACCACTCTATCATGACCCTTTCTATCCAAAGGTACACCTTCATACCTACAAGTGAAAAAATATAGAAAATAATTATAAAGTCACACCTCCAGTATCCTATTAGTTGGTGGAAAGAACTGGGGGTATTAAAATCACACACACATAATGAATCCCCAACTAAAAATATTGGATCAAGTGGTAGTGAAAACAACCAAAAATAAAATATTAAATACAATACAACATAAACTCAAAACCAATAAGAAATAATTCATGAAAAATATGATAAGGTACAAATAAAAGTCTCTATGTAATGTACCAAATGACTTTTCCTATAGATACAACTCAATAAAAGATCTAAAACATACCTAGTAATGTCTACCTCTATCCTCAATGTCGTCCTGTAAACCTAAAAAATAGTTCATATAAGTAAGTTGAACATACAAGTATACTTTATAGGATCATACCAATGGTCTTGAGTGAACATGTAAAAAAAATACTGGTGACATAATGAACAAACACAAGAACCAACAAGATTTTAAACGGATCAACTAACTGATACTAGATTCACCAATCCTTGAAAAAAATTAATGAATCCATTATTGTAATATTTTACTCAATAATATATCAAAGAACTAGACACATCCCCACTTATTATTTTTTCTCCCACACCCTAATGTCGAACATCATATTCATACATATCATATCTCAACATGCCACTGATGTGGGTCAGGATGCATCCAAACCATACCCACCCTTACAAGGACTATATTATTATTCCAAAATAAATAATCCCAAAATCACAAATCACTTCAACTATGGACACCAGGTCTATCACATTGAGTCTGGCCAAAAGAAACCTAGGCCATCACATGATATCTCATAACATAATGAGTGCAATATGGTATCATAAAATTAAATCAAGTCAACCTAATGTGCTTCTCCTACCATGTATGACCCCTAAAACACATCACATAGCATCATACACATTTCAATTCATATATTTCTAAAAAAACCCATATCTATCATTGTCAGGTAATCTTCAACACCAACCTTTGTAATTACTACTGATGAAAGAGAGGGGAATAGGGAGTTGCAGTCCTCTATATAACTAGCACTTGGAATATTGGGGAAGACACCTAGAACCCAGAAACATTGGGAATTAGTATGTTTATCCAACTTAGGTGGGGCATGTATATAATAGAAAAAACACGTTATATAACTAAAAAATAATACACATCCTATTGGTTTACATAAACTACACTAGCATAAACCACCACACAAATATTGTGCCACATTAAAACCATCACAACCACTTACAACACTAAATTCAACACACCACACAACCACCACAAAAGACACACAATTCCATTTTGAATTACTGATTTCAAAACTCTTCTATGTATATTGAGTTTCCACAAAATCTCATTTACTAAGATAGTTTATTTCAATATTACATAACCCATTTGTTTATAATTTTAAATTAAATAATTTATTTACCACACATAAATTTCATCACATATTATTCATTTATCAACCCATATCATTTCATTTATAGTGTTCTTAATTTTTTCACCGAATACCCTGAAATCTAACATAACTACACCATACAATAGCTCACCCAACACACATCAACCATCACTATAAAAACAAATCATCCAAGCCATATCATTTCAACAACCACCCATATCAACCACTAGACATTACGATCATGACAATAAACCACCACCTCACATCACCACCATCACACTACAATATCTCACAACAATCCACATTATATACTATACAAGCCAACCATCACAGACTAAAACATCCACAAAACACCACCATTTCACAAAAAACTACATATCTTCCCCCATCACATCACATTCCAATACACCATCACACACCACTACCAATTCAAAAAAATTACAAACAAAACCACCACAAAACTACCCATACCACACGAGGTAACACAATATGTACAACCACACACAATAGCAACACAACCCAGATTCTACATTTTATTTAATGGATTACACTAATTCACATCATTATTTTGTTTGGTTATTATCAAAATAATTTGATTTATATTCTAAAACAATTCATTATCCTTATATACATTCTTGATCCCTTTATTTATTGGGATATAAAAACCAACACAACACATGTCACTCAAATACATTGACTATATTACATGAAAAGATCACAACATCCCTGATTTTTAGTATTTGAAATAGCATTAATAATTTCATCAGTAATAAAAATTGTTTTTTGAAGAATGTGATTACACCCCCCCCCTTTAATTTTAGATTTTTTATTTTATTATTTTTATTAATAAAATCCATTAATATCCACATAAAGGGCTGAAAAAATATGAAATTTCCATTTGTTTCACCTAAAAATAGTGAGAAAGAGTATCCCATACCTTAACGAATATTTCTAATTCTATCAATGAATTAAAGGGTAAAGAATAATGAACATTAAAACTGTAACCATGATAGAAAACCTTGAATAAACCAGATTCACACCAACGGTTTATAAATAAATACACCCCTATTTCACTACAAACCAAAATAAAAAAACATTGTATCGAATCCCCAAGGGAAGAATACAAGAAATTTTTTTGATAAGGATATAAAATCACCACTAATAACAAATGTCCAGTTTTTAGAACCCAAGGATCAATGTAAAGGAATAAAGGTAGGAATTTCTTCCAAAAGTGCCTAGTTTTCACCCAAAACTGTGAGTAAATGATACCATAATGAGATGATTCGCCCAAAAAATATTATAAATAGGTTTTATTTCCCCCGATTAATTCCATTGATTCCATATTCACATCGTGAATTCCCTGATGTTTGTGAAATAAAAGTTATGAAACCAATTTATGGAATTCGTCTTTAAAATTTTCGTTTTATGATAATATTTTCGAAATGTCATCTAGACATAATAAGTCATGAATTAACATTTCATGTCATGAATTTGTTTCACACACTAGTCCACCACAACATATAAGTTTTGATTTCACTATCCTCTCCCACCACAAATCACCAAATAATGATGGGAATTATTATTCAAATCATGAATTCCCCATAATAGTTCTAATATAGTTCCAAAAACCACCTAACAACTTCATACCTCCTAAAAAACATTATAACTCCCAAATTGGAAATGTAACAGGATAAAAATGCATGGAAAATTATAACTTATTCACCTTGATCTGAAATAGATTTTATATTTAACATTATTTAAACTATTTCTCCTTGATTTTTATAATTTCTATATTTTTTTAGGATTCCCAAATCACCTAATACTATTTTCTATCATTAATACATTCTTAGATTGGAAATATTATGGTTCTATTTTTTCATCCATTAATAATGAATTAACTATATATAATTCCATTTCTGTGAAGGATTTTTTGTGTTCAACTGATGAGTCAATTTTATTAAGCTATTGGATCCTTCAAAGGAACTGTCAAATTTTTTTTGGTGTGTATTTTTTGTGTATATTTATTTAACTTATGTAAAGAATGAAATATTTGATTTTATATGATTCTAAAATTACTATAGGAATTCAATTTTGAATATATAATATGAGTCTTCCATTGAATTTAAATTATTAACTATATTTATATATTTTTGTTTTTAATAATAAAATTTAAATAAAAGTGTGGGTAAATTTAATTAACTTGATAAAATTGTTAATTTCTTGGGGTTTTAATTTTTTTTATTGGGTTAACAAAATATAGAGCTTCGGAGGTTTAGTTTTAGTATATAGTGGCTATTTTTTTAGTTTAATTTCAAATAATCGTGATGTTATGATTTTTGGGTTTTTCCTAGGTAAATTATAGTGGTTCATGCTTTATTTCATAGAGGTGGTTGCAGTTGGATATGTGGTTTATAGTGAGTGTAATATAAAATTATTAAAAACAAATGATATTTTAACAATGATTCTAATTTTAATTGAGAAAAAGTTCTAATTTTTTTCCATGGTATTTATTTTCTTAAACCTATATATTTATGAATTCTATTTAGATATACTATTTTATTTTTATTGATATTGGAATTATTTTATAACCTCAAAAATTTTAATCAACAAACATATCAAAACAAAAGGATTAAATAATTTAATATATCAGTTTTCCAAAAAATAATATTTATCACAACATATTGTATGAATTATTATTTATAGTTTTGTGTATCTCTAAATCCTTAATGTTGTTGTTGAAATTAACTTATCTAGTGTGATTTTTTATATTATATTACTATATTTTGTTTTTATTAATCTATTAAAATTTAATCAATGAAAATTTAATGGTGGGATTGGTATGGAATTTTTCCTATAACCCTATGTGATCAATAAAAATAGATTATAACACATGTAACTAATTTGAAGATCTCAATTTAAATAAACTATCATTTTTTACTTGTAATAAGTTCATGTGTTAAACTATTTCTATTGCATATACTCTGTTTGAAATTACCTATAGAAAACTACTTATAATAAATAAGGAATTACTTATTTAAATGGTTTCTTTTTATAACTTATATAACTATTTATCAAATACTTATTTACATGTTTATATTTTTAAATTTAAGTGAATTTAGTTTCATAAATATATCAAACATTGATTTTTCTCGAATCATGTTTTTTTAATTTTTATTAACTTTTTACTTCCCTCATTTGAATTATTTTTAATATTTCAGTCATGATAATAAAATTTATTTAATTCTGAAACAAGTTAAGAAAAATGGCATATTTTACTACTAGTGGTTATATAGGTTGTTATAATTTTACAAGATGTATAATTTGGTTTTAACATTTTCCAAAAAAAATAAATTCGTTTTTCTAAATTAGATATTTTTTAGACTAATTCCATAGTATTTGGACCTACCAAAGGATGTTATCCAAGAAAGAGGTTTCAATTACCAGATACTTATATCATCATTTCACTCAATTTCTAGCTTTATATATTAACTATATATTTCAAGCCTCTATTTTACTAATGTAATCATTATATGGTCAATATAAATTTATTTTAATGGATCATGTGTTGAATATATATATATATATATATATATATTATATAGATAGGTTATATATGTATTTAATATATATATATATATATATTCTGACACATAGTTGTTTTTTATATTATATATACAATATATTTTTAAAATATATAAATATACTATATATATATATATATTTCTAAATATATATTAAAATATGGTATTTATATATAAATATATATTCTGATATATAGTTATATATATATATTGAATATATTTATCTTTTGATACATATTCTGAACATATATATATACATATATATATTCTGATATATTATAAAAAAATCAAAATATCTTGATATATATTCTGATATGTATTCTAATCATATTGTGATAGGTTTTCTCTATATATTCATATATGTATTGTGATATATATATATATATTTATATATATTTATATATACCAAAAAGTTCAGGAGGTAGGAGAACCTGCTCCTAAAACAATTTATTAGAAAAAAAAGTGTGCACAAAGGATTACAAAGTCATATTACAAAATATAGGTCATATCACCATTTGCATCACCAGTTTCCAATCCCTTCCACCTCTCGGTATCATAATTGAAATTCACCTCAACTGCTTTTACGCAGTCGCGGGAACTCCAACGTTGCACCACAGACCACAAACCAAACAACCATTCACCATTCAATAAATTCATAAAAACCACCATCAAAAAACCAAACCACGATTTCACAAATTCATCTAACATGCTGCAAAACTGCCATAACAAATCCATCCAATCTTGGACTACCAAATTGAATCCATCAAAATATGTCGCACATGACCCCAAACCAAGATTTCATTCTCCCAGAGTCCATAATCGGTTGTCGGAATCGAAGTAGAGTCAACACTGCACACTGCCAAAGACATCGCACCCCCAAAAATAGAAAAATATGCAGAAAAAATCTTAGAAACACAAACCAGGACAGATCTCACTGGAAAAGGACCCCTCTGCAATGTTGTGCCACATATCTAGTTGCCGCCTTCAAAACTGTACCAAGAGCTAGATCTTCCTATCACACCTGTAGATGACATGAATCATAATGGAAACCCCCAGAACGCAGCATCCATACCTACACAGGACCAATATCATGATGCCATGGGGATCCCTAGCCAAAACAGGGGCCTCGTGTTATATCTAAGAGGTTCTCCAGAGATGGAAAGCACACAAGACAACAACACCAGAAGATCCTACACCCCGTGAGAACACCGAGAATAAGTAGAAGCCAACTCAGATCTGAAATGGTGGAGAGGAAGGCGGCGGCAGGAGGAAAACCTAGCATCGTGAGGCCCCTTACAGGCTCATCCTTTCCTTCACTACCTTTATATATATATATATATATATATATATTCTTACTATATTATTATATATATATACATACATATATTTTTTTAATATATATTCTGATATAATTATTCTTCTATATATGCAATCAATGTTTTTATTTATTGTATGGTGTATTTTTTTATATTATTTATCTTTATAATTTTTTTTTGTTTCATAAACTGATGTGAAATAATTTTAATTTTTCCCTGATTATTATTTATTAAATACATAGTTTTCATTTATATTTAATTATGTATAGTATAAATTAAAGTTTAATTACTTATTAAATCACCTTCACTAATAATTTTTATTAACCGCTGTTATACCGCATTATTTAGTTATAGATAATCAACTAAAAAGTTACATAATTTCTTATGAAAAAATTTAACTAAATTCTATGATATCATTAAAAAAAATTAATATTTCTCTTCATATCTAACAATATAATTGTTTTACATAATTGATTCCACCTTCTCTAACAAAAAATATATCAGAAATCTCTATAATTGATTTATATAATTCACAACTGACTCTATGAAAATAATATTGACATCCATGTTATATGATTTAATTCAATTAATCAGTTAGTGAAATTACACTAGTATATATAATTAATACATGTATTCATAATTCTATACATGTATTCATGAAATTCAGTTAGTGAAATTACTATTATTTTCATATTTTTATAGTTTGTAGTTTTATTATGAAATTATAAAATACATAATTCTTTTGTATTTAGTTCAGTATCCCTCCCCCCATTCTACTTCCATGTTACATAATTGAATACCATATTAATATAGTATTAATTAATTAAAAATAGTCTTCACAATTTATGTATAAAACTTTCATACATTTATAGAAATTATAAACACTTTTATAAATAATTTAAATTCACCCACTCATGTACTATGTTATTCACATTGCATACCAAATTCCACATTGAGTGTATATCTATGAAAATAGTATTCATACAATCACAGTGTTTAAAAAACATAAATATGTTTTCACCTGTATACATACAGTGGGAATATGGTATGAATACGACATCCATGTAAATGAGTGAACATATATTTTTTATAATAAATATTTATTTATATTTGTTTCAGAATATATTACATCTCATTATATGCATATCGGATAATACAGGCATATTACATCTGATATGTCTTAACCCATTGGGAAACAAAATGAAATTATGAATCACATGGCCTATGGGGTTTCACTTATAAGGAGAGATACAGAATATTATATATTCTATAACTCAATCAATATCCATATTTTCTACATAAAAATTAATCTTGTGTATAGGGTCATTTTCCAATTCATCTATATTCCATAGATTCATCACATTACTTCAAGAATTATTAATCTTTTGGGTGTATCTTTTATTACATTAATTTTTTGTTAGAAATCAATATCATTCCAACAAATATGTATGAAATATTTCATATATATGAAATAATACTGTTTCAAATTCTTCAAAAATTATCTTCAAATAAACACTCTTACTTTTGGACTCTATTACTTGACCAAAACTTTTGTCCTGGAATGTGAACATCATATATAGAGTATCATAATTGGAGAATATTAAATGTCTAAAACATGATATCTAACCAAAAAAACATTGGAAATTTTTTATATATATTAAAAATAAATGCAATTTTTTTAAAAAATTACTTAAAATCATCAATTTATTCTAGTTTCCCAATAGATCGAAAAATTTTCTAACAAAAAATATGTTATGATAATTCCAAAAATATGAAATACATGGGGATTTTTTCATTAAATTAGTAAACTATTATAATTTGTTTCTTTCATTTTTACAAGAATTTTAGTAACTTTATAACATGAAGGAATAATACATAAATAAATACATTGAATGAACAAGTTTATATAGTAATCTAAGAACCATATATGGATATGATTTATTGGTTTATACTGAAAGATAGTTTCAAAAAACAATCCAAATATAAAAATTCTTTTAATAAATGGTTTAATTATTGTTATATTTTTTAATTGTTTAAAGGATTATTCTATGTTGTTAAAAGTACTCCAATTAGAATCACATTATGATTCATCTAAGAATCATAACTGCAAGTGGATTATGTAGGAAAAATAAATTATTAACATATTATATTATAATCACTATGGATATTGACCTTGGAATATTTTCTCTGATTATGTTTTCGTGAACATATGTCTATAACATGATGTGGTCTAAACAATGATTTCATGGTAGACCATATAGTGAACATATCTATGAATCCCCCATTTTCACTAAAATCTAAATAAATATAGTACACTTTAACCTTAAGTAAAATCATATGAAACAAATTCGTGAAACCATCTAAAAAATCCATATTAAAATGATAAAATTTATTTAAAATGTATCAAATTATATGAAATTTAATGTTAATATTCCTCTAAAATATTTTTCATATTTCCTCCAAAATAATCTTTGGGTAACTATAAATCTTATAAAAACATTATTTTCATTTAAATTGTTACTATGTGTGACCCCTTGGGAAATTACAACATTCAGAAAATAGTATTTCCAAAATATAAAATTGTAATAAAATAGAATTCATTAAAAAATAATCAACACTATTAAAGAAAAAAAGAAATCTAGTCTTATCTCTATTATACACATGTATCTCTATACCAGTTTCCACCAACATTTTCATGTCAAAATAATTGTTTAATATGATTCATTTCTTGAAGACCTCTAGTAGTGAATGTAAATAAATTATTTTAATCTTTTAACAAACTATATTAATTCTCTTTCTCTATGCATATACAATTGATGTTTAAAAAACATCAAATTACATTAATTTTAAAAGGGTGGTAAAATCATATTCTCATAAAATAATTGATTCATTATTCATATATACTATTTATGTATGACCCTAAAATTCAAAAACAATCTCAATTTGGATTATAGATATCATTCACTAAATACGAGAGAAAAAACCCCATTTTGGTTGTGCTCCAATTGATGAAATGATAAACAATATACCCAACCCAACCATAGTTATCTATGATACCAGGTATTAAGAATAATGGTATCAAAATATTAGGGTTCTCATGCTATTAATCTATTGAACCATAGGTATGGGGAAATAAAAATCTCAAACA
Organism: Viscum album; assembly: GCA_963277665.1. Classification (NCBI taxonomy): domain Eukaryota; kingdom Viridiplantae; phylum Streptophyta; class Magnoliopsida; order Santalales; family Viscaceae; genus Viscum; species Viscum album. The sequence goes on from OY728139.1 coordinate 492,907,960, forward strand.
TTTACCTCTTTTATACAAAAAAAATATTGAAATAAATTATATATTGAATATAATTTTGGGGTCATCCAATATACAAAACTCATTTTTCAACTCAGGATTATTTTTTGTATCTCTATATTAAATCCTTCTTTTAATTACCTTGACATTTCATCACAAACTATAATACTCTATAATGTACATTCAATAGGGTTATATCAACTTTGGAGATCTTAACAATCAATTTAATTAAATATTGATATACAACTAATGTGAAAGAGTGATAATATAAATTCCATATTTTATGTAAATTGATTCATTTTATATTCATAAAAACCTTTTATAATATTAACATAACATACAATATGTGTTTTTATCATCATATCACTTAATATTGATTACCTAATCATCCTTATTTTTTCTATATATTTTTTTGATAAACTAATTACATTGCCATGTCATTACTACCACATCAATATATGACCACCTAATAAAACCCTCCCTCCAAACTCAATTAGTGAGTAACATATATAATTAAATATAGTATAAATACTTATGAGACTTAGGAATTATATTTCTAATGTTCAACTCCTAGAAAAGGTATTAGAATCTCATTACATCATAAAATAAAATTTTATGTTATTAATAACAACTTGTTATATACAAAGAAGTCATTATAAGATAAAAAATATATTTTGTATAATAATTAAAGAAAATTTTTAATTTGATATCATTTTTAAAAAAAATTAATTCATTACATTATTTATTTTTTGACACATCAAAAATTCAATAAATATATAAAGTGACATTCACTTGATTTTTAATTAATTGTATGTCATTACATTACTCATTACCAATACACTATAATCTCTTTTATCTTATTAAGTGATATAAAATTTTAAAACTAACTAAAATTTTAATTTAATTATTATCTTTGAACTTCTATATATCAAAATATGTCCCCACTAGATTTTTTTTAGTAACTATGTTCTCTTTATCATATCTTGACAAGAGAAACATTCTTTTTTGTGTTAGTAAATGAAACATATTTCCACTTAGTATAATTATTTATAAAATAAATATTGTATCAATATAATATACTGAATTATATATTATTAGAGTAATGTTATGAAATAATGTGTTTATTTATTAAAATGTTCCCTTAATGGGTTGTTGAGTCATATTCTATATAATTTAACAAACAATATTGATAAATATTTTTATACTTAAAAATAATAATTTTCATTTATATTTATTCACAAAGATGTTATAGAATATAATGTTTAATAAACCATGTATATCCAATATATCTTATAATATTATTCATATAAACTATTTTTTAATAATCAAATCCTTTATCGTATAGTAAAAATGGGGCAATTGTACACATCCATTAATTGGATCTATGTAACTCCATATATTCAATTACATTTAAAAATAATCTTTACCAACCCCTTCATCATTTGAATAAAAATTACATTCTATAAAAATTATTTCCATGATTTGGAACTCTTTTTTATTTAAATTATTTTTAAATTATACATTTGGTATCATATACATTTAAAAAGAAAAGAATTTTTTATATATAACCATGATACCAAAATGAAAATTCCATGGAGTATCCATAATACATTATGAATCCTATAAAATTCTATTGTATGGAAAAAAATCCCTCCTCCATGATATTCCCTTTATGTTTCAATAACCAAGGATCCCTATTAGAAAAATCAAATATTCTCTTATTGGACTAACTTTTAAGAATATATATTTTATATATTACACCAGAGCCTTGAAATCTAAATTCATTCTTTTCTATACTAAAAAATTTGATAAAATATGGTAAATATATCTTAAAATTTTCACATTATCAAAACATTTCCAAAAATAGAAACATATTGAATTTCGAAACTATAATGCGTCTTATAGAAATCCTAAAGTCTCACCACGTTTTTATGATACCTCAATAATATTGACTATCAAGTGGAGACTAATGTTACATAATTAATTTTACAAAAAAACTATATTAATAACTCATGTGTGTCTATTTATTCTTCACATTAACATATAGATTCTTCTTTTGAATAATTTCAACTATTGTTTTCTTTGGTATGGTTTCTCTAACACATATAACTCTTCTATTTTTAGTACTAGTTTATGTGGATTCCTATATTAATAATAATTTTTTTAGAATTGATATAAAATTAAATTTTATTATGATGATTCCATTTATATATATAACATCCCATAATTTTATACATATTCTTTTGAAATTTATTTTAAGTATTTGATATATTTATTTACACACAACAAAAATTATAATTTAATCCATGATATAATATACATTTAAAACCAATAAATTTTCATTAAGGGGGTTAATATGATTAAATTTATTACTAATTATAAAAATAGATATTTTATTAAATGATACATTATTGAATAATTCATATGTAAACATAATTAAATTTTCAATAAATAATATGATAATTAAAAGACCTATTTTTTAAAGAAATTGTTTTTTCAAAATGTTATGTAGTATTTCATAAATAATGTAAATTTATCACTATTAAAAAATATTTATTTTATTGGTAATTTATGAATAAAAATTTATGAATTTTTCATCTAAAATGTTTAAATGAATATAAAATAGTATAAAGGTAAAAGGTGTTATTTTTCACAAAAAATAAATTGTAGTGAAATGTCAATTTATTTTAATAAATTAAATAAATCATTATTTCTCAATAGATTTAATTAAAATTATGTGATATATGTTATATAAAAAATTAAATTTATTTTCTATATCTTACTAGGCATGGAATGAATGTAAATATTGTTTTATACTTAAAAATTCATATTCCAAAAAATGGATTTTCAATGAATTTTACACATTTATTTTAAAACTAATTTATTAAATATATAGTATTTTAATTTCTGAAAATTGTATTCATATTTGTAACTCACATTTCCAAATATTTGTGTGTGGAAAAAGTTATTTTTTTCCATACAGAGAAGTAAAAATAATAAAAATTTATTACCATGATTAATGATAGAACGAGTTTATTTAAGGTGGGGTGGGGGTTTAAAAATTTTGATCAGGGTAATATTTACACATAAATATATTTAATTTTTATTTAATAGAGAGATATAAACTCTTTATTTTCCTAAAATAAAATTCATTTCCATTCTATCCACTTAAACAAGATTGTGACATTATATTATTTAAATCTTTTATTCAATTATGTGTGTTTCTTCTCCATCACTTATAAAAGGGAACTACATCTCCACCATTATTCATTAATTTTGAGAATTGTATATCATATATTACCATAAATAATACATTCCAAGATTCCATACCTTCATCCTAGATCCCCTAGTCTCCTCTCAAGACAAATATTTCATTTCATGTGATGTAAGACAAAGGAGGTCACTCAAATAATATGTATAAAAATTAACCATGTCGTTTCAATTTTATTTCTTATTACACATTATAAAAAGATGTAATTTATATCAAAAATATATATATGTATTATTATAATTATACATTTATGTTATTGTGATAATGAAAAAACAATTTCCAACATCCTTTCTATCAAATGGGAAGTGAAAGTTTCTCTCATGTGTATGTGTGGACTTCTGTCTCCACTTAAAGATATGAATAATTTTCAAGAACCACATCATATTGTTGAATATAATTATATATTCAATAAATATATATATAATATTAATGATATAATTATTTTATTTAATGATGTTGAGTCAATAAGGTTTTCCTTATAACTTTTCAATTCTTTCTTGTTTTGAAAATCCCAAACACCTTATCGTTTAGCAAATATGTTTTTACCACTGTTTTACTTCTTTAAGGAAATTTACCTCTTTTTGTGTTCATTGTTCACATCAAAATTTTTCTTAAGTATAAAAATAGGATTCATATCTATATTCTTGGAATCGTATAATACTTAGATATGAAGAATTCTGTTACAGGATCCGAATACTCATTCTGAATTCTATGATGAATTCTCATTACGAATTCTATAATGAATTCTCATTAAAAATTCTGATGACGAATTCCCATTACAAATTCTAATGCAGAATACTCATTATGAATTCTAATGACGAATTCACATTATTAATTCTAATACAGAATACTCATTACGAATTCTGATGATGAATTCTCATTACGAATTTTGATGATGAATTCCCATTACGAATTCTAATGCAGAATACTCCTTACGAATTCTGATGATGAATTCCCATTACAAATTCTAATGTAGAATACTCATTACGAATTCTGATGACAAATTCCCATTACAAATTCTAATGTAGAATACTCATTACGAATTCTGATGATGAATTCTCATTACAAATTCTGTGATGAATTCTCATTACGAATTCTGTGACGAATAATCATTACGAATTCTGTGATGAATTCCCATTAAAAATTCTGTGATGAATTCTCATTACGAATTCTATGATGAATTATCATTATGAATTATCTGATGAATTCTCATTATGAATTTCAGTGGATAATTCTCATTACAAATTCTGGTTGTGAATTCTAATTATGAATTATGGATATGAAATTTTATGAAATTTGACTCTGATTTCTTCTGATAAACAGAATCCGAATATCCTAGTAATATAGACTCCAAATATAATTTTTGGTTAGACTCTGAACTTTTTACTTACACTCTGATTTGTTAAGTTTGTTATAAAACTATGTCATGCTTTCAGTTACACATGTTTGGTTATAAAATGATGTCTTCCATTCTATTTTTAACTAACCGTTGGTTGAGTGAAACTTGTACAGGTCCCTCTAAAATTTAAGTAAAATATGACCATTGGAGGAAGGATTCGACCGCTGCTACCGAGCCTATAAATAAGAGCTCATTTGAAAGAGATCTATAAGATGTTTATCACTCTTGAGACCACATGTTGTCAAGGTGATTTCTAGGGAGAGAATTTTCTCATGCCTTGTGTGTACTAAACTTCTCGTTCTGATTTCTTTTTGGGACTCTGAATGTTTGTGATTACATTTGAAGGATTCTGGGGATAGGAAGACATATTTGCCAACTACCTTGAAGTTCGAGGGCTTCTTTGCTAATGAAGACAGAGGTTCCAACTACCTTGAAGTTGAGGTCTTGTGGGGATAGAAAGACAGAGACTCTAATCTTTATATCGAGGGCTTACTCGGGTGTAGGTAAGACAAAAAAAATTTGAAAGTATAAATCAAGGGACCTTTATCCATAGTTGTTGGATACCCTTCTCAATGGGTTAAAATATTTATATCTTGTTACTTTTTTTGTTACAAGTTTATATTTTCCGTTGTATTTTTTATGTTTAAGAAAGTATAACCATCTTATACTTCCTTACACTTGTGTAATCTGATTCAGTTAGATTCTATATGCTTTAAAGGTAGAATCTCATTTTTTAAACATTGGTTAAGTTTCATTTCCCAGATCCATATTTCCGGAACCAGTTTTTCAGAATCACTTTCCAGATTTAAGCAAGTGTATAGAGCTAGAAGTTTGTAACTTCATTCTTTGTCCCAATATTTCAATTGGTGTTAGAGGTGTTGTGAATTTTCTTAGTTTAACTTTATTAAACTTAGATCTGTCCTTGTTTAAGAAAATTTTTAAAGTGTAAAATTCACCCCCCCCCCCCTCTTATATATTGAGAATCTACATCATTATTTTGATCCTACAATTGGTATCAAAGGAGGTCTCTGAAATACTTTTACTCACTTATAAGTTTTTCTTACTCATTTTTTCATTGTTCTATATTTTTTTCTTAGGAATATTCTCCTTGAATCCAAACTTTTGTCATTAACAAGTTTTTGTGTAGAAATATTTTTTTAATATGGCAGGAATCAATGTTGGTTCCATCGACAACTTAAATCCCACAAGACCACCAATTTTCTATGGAAATGATTATAAGTATTGGAGAGATCGAATGAAGACTTTTTTTATCAATACTGGAGTAGAAAATTCTGTTATGCTTACTGGAGGTTATCAAATTCCGGATAAAGAAGTTAGTACTTTGACAAACCAAGAGAATCATGATTATCAATTAAACTATATGGTACGCAATACTTTACTATGTTAAGTGACTAGGAATATATATAGCCAAATTTCTTTTTGTAAAGCAGCTAACTGTATATGGAAGAAACTCGATGTTACACATTTTTGTACATCCAAAGTGATTGAGAAGGAAAAGTTACTCAAAAGGGGGAGAAGGAAGAATCTAAAAGGGAGAAGAAAAATTTCTAAGTAAAGTAGAACTATCCCTAAGTAAGGGGGAGCTTCTCATTACAATGTTTTTCATTTTTATGGTAATGAAGATTCCATTCCAGAAATATAAAATACGATCCTTAGAGTTCCAAAGCCTAAGAGGGAGTCAGTCGTATTCACTATCATTCATAAACAAAGGGAGATAAGATTTAATTTCAAAGTCTAGAAATTTATTCTAAACTCTTATATTCTTTTTCGTAAGGATGTTTGTGAATTCCAAAAAGGGGGAGATTATTGAGTCAATAATGTTTTCCTTATAACTTTTCAATTCCTTCTTGTTTTGAAAATCACAAACACCTTATCTTTAAAAAAATATTTTTTTACCCCTGTTTTACTTCTTTAAAAAAATTTACCTCTTTCTTTTGTTCATTTTTCATATAAACATTTTTATTAAGTATAAAAATCAGATTCATATCTATATTCTTGGAATCTCATAATACTTAGATATGAAGAATTCTATTATAGGATATGAATTATCATTCTGAATTCTATGATGAATTCTCATTACGAATTTTGTAATGAATTCTCAATACAAATTCTGATGTCGAATTCCCATTACGAATTATAATGTCGAATACTCATTACGAATTCTGATGACGAATTACCATTATGAATTCTAATGCAGAATACTCATTACGAATTCTGATGATGAATTATCATTACGAATTCTGATGACGAATTCCGATTATGAATTCTAATGCAGAATACTCATTACAAATTCTGATGATGAATCCTCATTATGAATTCTAATGTAGAATACTCATTACGAATTCCGATGATGAATTCCCATTATTAATTCTAATGTAGAATACTCATTACGAATTCTGATGATGAATTCTCATTAAAAATTCCATGATGAATTCTCATTGTGAATTCTCTGATGAATACTCATTACGAATTCTGTGATGAATTCTTATTACAAATTCTGTGTTGAATTCTCATTACACATTCTGTGATGAATTCTCATTACGAATTCTCGGATGAATTCTCATTACGAATTCTCTGACGAATTATCATTACGAATTTTAGTGCAGAATTCTCATTATGAATTCTGGTTGTGAATTCTGATTATGAATTATGGATATGAACTTTTATGAAATTCGACTCCAAATTCTTCTGATAAACAGAATCCGAATATCCTTATAATATAGACTCTGAAAATAATTTTTGGTTAGACTCTGAACTTTTTACTTACACTCTGATTTGTTAAGCTTGTTATAAAATGATGTCGTGCTTTTAGTTACACATGTTTTGTTATAAAACGATGTCATCCATTCTGTTTTTAACTAATTGTTGTTTGAGTGACACGTGTACAGGTCCCTCTGAAATTTAAAGAAAATATGACCGTTGGTGGAGGGAGCCGACCGTTGCTACCAAGCCTATAAATAGGATCTCATTTTAAAGATCACTATAAGATGTTGATCACTCCAAGACCACACACTGTCAAGGTGATTTCTAGAGATAGATTCTTTTCATTCCTTTTGCATACTGAACTGCTCATTCATATTGCTTTGTAAAACTCCGAATATTGGTGATTACATTTGAGGGCTTCTGGGGATAGGAAGACAGAGGTGCCGACTACCTTGAAGTTCAAGGCCTTTCTTGCTGAGGAAGACAGAGGTTCCAACTACCTTGAAGTTGAGGGCTTGTGGGGATATCAAGACAGAGACTCCGATCTTCGTATTGAGGGATTACCAGGGTGTGGGTAATACAGACTTTATTGAAAGTATAAATCAAGTGACCTTTATCCAATGTTGTTGGATACCCTTCTCTTTGGGTTAAAAGATTTATATCTTGTTACTTATTTTTGTTACATTTTTATCTTTTCTGCTGTATTTTTTATGTTTAAGAAAGTATAACCATCTTATACTTCCTTACATTTGTTTACTATGATTCAGTTAGATTATATACACTTTAAAGGTAGAATCTCATTTTGTAAACTTTGGTTAAGTTTCATTTTCCGGATCCATATTTCCGAAACCAGTTTTTCAGAATCACTTTCCAGATTTAAGCAAGTTTATAGAGATAGAAGTTTGTAACTTCATTCGTTGTCCTAATCATTCAATTGGTGTTAGAGGTGTTATGAATTTTCTTATTTTAACTTTGTTAAACTTAGATCTTTACTTGTTTAAGGAAATTTTTAAAGTGTACAATTCACCCCCCCCCCCCCTCTTATATATTGAGAATCTACATCATTATTTTGATCCTACAAATGATTAAATAATATTTAACCTTCTTTCATTATTTTCATTAGAAAATGAAAATAGAGCTCATGCATATGCATGTACTACCATATCCATGAATTTTTTAATTCAATTATCAATATATGAATTTTATTAATAGTTATAAATATTTATATATTGAATATATATGTTATTTATATCATTATTTATATTATAAAAATGATATAATAATGATTTATATACATTGTTTATAAATAAAAAACCAAAACTTTCATGAAAAATGATATAGTTATCACCCAGAAAAGATGAATTTAATAAAGAATAGTGAATAAATTGGTGTTGGAAAATTATAATTAGAAAATATATGGTATTATAGTTTTGAATATGGTTTTTGTATAAGGATATTAAATATTAATTTCATATATAGGAGGTGATATTTCTTATTATGGAAGTCAAACCTTATGTCAGAGTATTATGTTTCAATATCATTTTACTAGGATCATTTATCATCAAATATCATGATGATGAAATTATATGATATATTTCTCATAAATAGTTTCTATTATATTTTCAAATGGTAATTATTATAAATTAAAAGGTTTCCATTCATTTTCTTCTCTATATGTACTAAATTTTTTAAAGAATTTTTTTAATGAAAACATACCTTCTTTTTCTATCTGGTCGGGAATATTTTTCTACAATTCCATATTTTTTAAAATATGATCATGAATGGTTAATATATTCTAAAAATATTTTTTATATCAAATTTTTACTAAAATTTAATTTCAATAGAAAGTATTGAAATTATTCTTCTTGTTGTTTTCTGAAATTGGTACTTTTTATTAAAGACGTGAATGAAATCATTGATTTAACATGCAGCACACAAATTTCTTTCCCAACATCATAAAAAATGTTTCTATGGAAGATTCATTTACATGTTTAAATGGTTATTTTAAATAATATTTCTTTCGTTATTTTTTTTATAAATTTTTATTTGAAATCATTTATTTCAAAATAAAATTCTATTTTCCATATAAAATATTCTTAGGATCTTTTAAAAGAACATTTCCATCTATTATAACATTATTTGATGATAAATATGCTTCACTAGGATATGATTATATGATACCATCCTTTCATTATCTTGGGTTAGTATTTTATTATTATGATTAAATATATTGAAAAACATTTACATTTCCACGAGTTAATATATGAGGAAATTATAAAAAATTTCTTGACCTTTTGTAACACATATAAATTGATTATGATTTCATGAAAGATATATCTGTTATATACCTCAAATTAAATGAGTAAAGATTAATGTTTTATGAGATCAATGGGTTAATGTGAGGTTATCCTAAGACAAGAATATCCCAAGATCAAAAGAGAGTGCAAATAAGGTTATCCCAAAAACAAAGTAGGGTACAAAAGAGAATATCCCATGCCCAATGAAGCTATATGGGCGGTTAGCTTAGGCCTTCTTGAAAATAAAATTTTTATTCCAAAGGAACTTTTGTGGAAAAATATGGAAACCAAAATAAGTCTAAAACAAAGGTTTTAACCAAAAAACAAATCCTAAAATTTATTTAAATGAATGATTAAGAATATTAAAACCAACTACCCTATATTGCTTACAATTAAGTGTGGTTACATATGTATCCAAGTAATTCTTTAAAACATATTAGAAATTATCATCTATCTTATTACAGGCATGGAAGTACTCATCCACATTGATGTTCCTTTCATTGAAACTTCATGCCAAAATTCAGTCCTATTTCTTGAACAACACAATTTTCCCTTCATTGATGGAAATTATAATAACTCCCTCATATATTTTATTGTCAACATATTCTGAAGATTTGATATGGGAGGATTATTCTAACATTTCCTCCTTAGAGTACAGAAAGAACACTAAACATTCCCCATTTTCTGCTTCCACCTTTCCTCAAATTCTATTAAGACATTAACCCACATTGAATCCAAGTTCTTAATAGTGACTTCACCATAATAAGCCTTGATTTCTCACTTTGATCTTTCTCCCTAGACTTACTAGAAAACTACTTATCACATCCTATAATTATTGATTCCACTATTCATATCTATGTAACATTTTCCTTTTACTTACCTAAAGAACTTGTTACAATTGATCCTGGAATATTTGAGTAATATTTGGAATGTATTTTACTGCCTCTGAACAAGAAATTCTCAAAGGCAATATTTTATTTCTTTCCCTTCCTCGACCAAGACCCAACTATCATGGCCACTTTTGATTCGTGCTCATAATCTATCATTTGCTGGGGGTCTTATTCATTATCACTTAGTTCAATATCCACATAAGACATTGACATGAGATTCTTTTGTTTCTATCATGGAATTTATTTTTTCCATCCTTCAAGATCATTATTCTTCTTTTCATTTTCATTCAAGGTATAGAAATAGCTTTGGAGAAAAATAGTCCTTAAATATTCTCATTTGTCAAGTAGTAACGGTCTAAGAGAAATATTTTCATTCAAACATGGAAAATTATGCATCTCAGAAAGAATTATTGAGTCGTTCTAGGTTTCATTAGCACTAGAGTAAATGATGTTATTAACCACCTATCAATTATCCATTCCTCCAAACATAACCCAATCTGAAAAATATTGTATATGCTTGCACGAGGTTTATTTAGTCTTCTTAACATCATCCATAGCACACCTAAAATTTGAAAAATATCCACAAATAATAGATAAGTATTTATAATACAAATATTTTCTAGAATATCATCAAAATTGATCATTTCCCCATTATTAAAAAGAACAGTATAGATTTTCATTGAAATTAATGGCATGATAAGTTGGTAATTACTAGCATAATCGGCTGATGGGTGGTATCATTACCATGGATATCCATATAAACACTCTAGAATGAATATATTGAGTCTTCCATCATCTTGAATAAATAAAAATACTTTGTCCATGACTTAAATAAAACCCACTTCTTTCAAAAAAAATATTCAAAAACTGTAATACATACCAGTGGTAGAGAAACATCTCCCTTGACACATGAAGAGGGAGAAATATTATGGTAAACCATGTTTGTTCTACTATTTGAAAAAACAAAACAACATTTATTATTCCCCAATAAGTGGATTATTGATGAATTTTGAAAAGTAAGATGAAGATGAAAAATATTTACCCACAATTTTTTAGTTACAAAACCAGACCTCATGTGAAAATCCTATGACCACCAAAATATTATGAAGTGGGATACGTTGAAAAATCGAGGAGCTTTTGACCAAACAATAATAAAATCATTAACTAAGTAGAGTTATATCATGATGTGTCTCTTTTAAAGGAGACCAATAGTTGAATTTTTATTTAAAACCCATGATCAAAACATGAATCTGTAATAGGAAACAACTAACGGTTGGTGGAAACTAATATGAGATACTAGCTGTAGGTTGAGAATATTCTATGACTCTATGAAATCTAAAGTAAAAAAATCGAAAGAATAGGAAAAAGATATAAGAGATCTGGTACTTTCGGGATAAGTGTGATGTTAGTGAAAGGAGGGAGATAATCTAAGGTAGATAACAGTATAAAGGTTATATGTCATTCCTCAAATCAAAGCAATAGGACACCCCCCCCCTAGAGGGGAGGGACCACAATGGAATCCATCACACTAGGTAATCACCGAGAGAACCAAGGTATTAATGGTAATTCGATTTATCTTAATACTAACACGTGATAAATTTCTTAGTGAGTATCCTTGAGAAAATTTATATTATTATGATTATTCAACAATATATTCCACTCTTTTATGACATGGTCTTATTCTAATGTTATACCGTCACAACTTTTGTTATGCTTAAATGATCATTGATATCTCCCATGATTAAATTTTTTGAGAATCAGTGATTACACATTATTAGTTTTTCGTTTTCCTTGGATATGAAAAATTGATTCATCTATGATATGTTTGTAATGATTGTTTTTTTATGATAATAGAAGGAGATGATAGATGTCATTTTTATTTTAGTTTAATATGTATCTATGTTTCTAATGACACCAAACATTTATGGTTCTTCCATGGATTGTAATTTCATATAATGAATTTTAATCTACTAATATTTATTATTTATTTATTTAGTGTTTTTCCCCTTAATTTCTATAAGTGAAATGATTAATTGTTTTTGAAATCTATGATGGAAAATATTTTTCATAACCCAGAGTATAAGACTTAATATAGGTGGAAATATTTATTTTTTATAAATAAAGGAGTGTTGTTTTCTTAGAAACAAAATCCCTATCAATATACTAGAATATAGATATAGTTGTGGTAATAATGTACTTATGGGTAAATACTCCAAATTTTTTGTATTGGGTATTAACATGATCACCAATAGTACATGGTGATTGGGAATAAGACTACAAACCTGGATAGACACTTCTAGGGGATATGCTTGGCTTAATTCAAATTATCATTGTGAACCATCATGAAGGATTTTAATAGAGTATAACCATGGATGAACTATTTTAAACATAAGGTGGAATACAAAGAAACGAATGTATAATTATTTATAGGAACTATAAATTATTTTAATGACTAAATGGTATATTAAGATGATTATTATTTTTTAAACTCTGATTTCATGGATTAATTCAATGGTATGAACTAGAATAAATCATGTTAACCCTGAATGTAATGAACAATCAAATGGTTTTTCCCTTAAAAATATTAATTTAATGGGAATGGGATTGAAAAACCATGTTTATATGCTTATTTATATTAATCAATCCATGAATCATGCTTTAGTTCCAAATAAACAAAGTAGGGGAAAAAGTTGTATTATTTCCTTTATGAAGAAACATCTAACTTTTCTTTGTGGGTCTATTGATCTAGTAATTTCCAAGAAAAGGATTATTATAACTAAAAATATATTTTACATTCTTCTATTTTTAAATAATAAAAATGTTTTCTGGATGTTTATCATTTGTAAAGTGAAATAGATCAGTTTTGAACAGTTATTAAGAGCATGAGGTGGTAAGATAAAATTTACACAACAGTGTGGGATGATTTTGAATGATTAATGTCATAAAGTCACATTCATCAAAATATTTTTATGAAAATAGTGATGCAATTACTTGATCTAAAACATATCATTGATGAACCCATTACTATATATGAGGAAACTTTTGCAATGCTTTTGAGGTATGATTATGGAATTATTAACCAAACGATAAATTGGTCGACTATACAATGTCTTCTAACCATGTCTCCAAAATATGTTATCAATAAGGGACTTAGTTATCTATGAATAAATAATTTTCTATTCTATAAAAGATTAAATAGAAATTACTTTGACCCATTAATTTAATGATTTTAATAAGAAATGAAAGATACAATTTAAATAAAAATATAAAAATGAAATCCATATAAGGAAGAAGATATGTCTTCCAATACTCCATATGTGTGGAATAATCATATTATAATTTTTATTAATGGTATGGATAAACTATTTATGTGTGTAAAGGAAGTAAATTAGTAAATCTAATGTAGATGTGATATGATTAAAATAAAAATGAAATTAATTTAATGAATTATCCACATATTGCAACACCAACCCTCTAGTGATTCATATGAGAAGATTATCTTAATTACGATGACTAATTATCGAATCATAGGGGTAATGAAAATAATAAACACTGAAAAGAAAAAAATCCTAGATATGAATTTAAATTTAATGTGACCTCTATTTCTGTTATGTGGTACAAAAATTAATTGGTGAATAATAAATATACCATTAAATACATAACACCTATGACTTATTGGATTCTAGATGCACATCCAAATTTATATCTAATGAATTCACTAAGGATAACATATAACCACCACAAAAATAGATATTTAAATTGAAATGAATAATTATGATGGAATAATGATCACAAATCTATATTATGATTCTTCTCTGATTATATTTTATGGGAATGTTCTTCCTCAAAATCACATTATGCTTCCTCTAGTTAAATGTGATATCATTTTTGGAATGTATTGTAATTAATTATATAAATCCCATATCAATCCCTTGAAAATAGATGTAATTTTATATTCCAAACTATCCTATGATTTTCTATCATTGTGAGGATAAATCTGAATATCTTATATAAATTAAATCCATTTTAATGGTCTCAATTATTTTTCAAAAGATTCATTTATGGTAGATTATTTTTGAGAAAATATACATCAATTATATGAATATTTTATGATATTTTTTTTTGATTTATTTCAAAAAGAGATTCATAGTCATCCTTAAATACATGAATTTGAGTATTCAATATATCTAATACCCATTTCTAAATATATTTCATATAATCTATACTAAATGGCCCTTATTGAGCTATAGAGATTAAATAAGGAACTCATGGAAAATCGTGATAAGGGGTTTATTTGGATAAGTGCATAACTATATGGTGAACCTATTCTGTTTTTTAAGAAGAATGATGGATCAATGAATCTCTACATTTAATATTAGGAATATACATAGATCAAAATCAAGAATATCGCATCAACTTTCCAATATGGATGATTTTTTCAATCAAATATCAGAATATCAATACCTTTCAAAGATAAGACTTCTTTATGGATACTATCAATTAAGGGATAAAAGTTAAAACATTCCCAAAAAAACCATCTGTATAGGGAATGAATAATATTAATTTATATTTTTGTTATTTATAACTAAAAAACCCCCACTTTTACTTCATATTCTAATATATAGAGTATTTTATTATTTTCTTGATCTATTAGTGGTATTTTATATAGAAAATATTCATATGTATTCTAAGTGAAAGGATGATCATGAAGATCACATGATGATTATACTAAATACCCTAAGCAGGGAGAATATAGATGTAAATTTTTTTCATGTATAACATTTTTCTACATATTGATTCATTTTGGGTTATATATTTTCAAGGGAGGGTATGTCATTGGATTCATTAATGATATATGTATTTAAACATTGGCCCAGACTTACCACTATGAATGAGATCCATTTTTTCATGGATTGGATGGATATTATCAAAATATATTATGAAATTTTTCATAGATATATAAATAACTAAACAAGTTAACATTAAAGAGATTAAAGTTCCTTTGGACTAATGAATATTTATAAAAATTCATGGAAATAAATAGATGTTTGGTCTATGTACTTATATTATCACTACCCTAGAGTGGAAAAGGGATTTTGATTTATTATGATAAATTGAAAATGGTATTGGGGTGGTTTATTATCCTAAATCATATGGTGATATATTATTCCACATAATAATTTAAGTTTCATGATTTAAATTACTGTAATCATGATTTGGATTTATCAGGGGTAATGTTTTCATTAAATAAATAGAAGAAT
Source organism: Viscum album (assembly GCA_963277665.1). Lineage (NCBI taxonomy): Eukaryota > Viridiplantae > Streptophyta > Magnoliopsida > Santalales > Viscaceae > Viscum > Viscum album. The sequence goes on from OY728139.1 coordinate 492,923,799, forward strand.
TATCTTCACAAGGAACTATGTAACCAATATATTGATCATAAAATATTAATTTATATATTCAACATGAAAGAGTTTAATATATTCCAATTATGATAGTTAATTTTAGATAAATATTATGATACATTACCATACTAAGTATAAGAATAAGGTGAAAAAATCATTTAATCAAAAAAACTTGATAGCTTATCTATGATAAGGATATCAAATGATCCAATATTTCTTAATTTTAAGAGGATAGACTATATAATATTGATTTAATGTGAGAAATATTTTCTAAAAATTTATGTTCAACCATTGATATATATATAATGCTTAAATATGTGAACAATTTATATGTAGATATTATATAGAAGGTGAGACATGTTCTTGAGTAAAACCTTGGTTGTGTTGGAATGATAAGATTTCAAATTTTTGTATAATTACCAACAGTGAAAGACATAATAAAGAAACTATTTTATGTTTGATACCTTAATATTTGTGGGTTATATTATTGTATGATCTAGTATATCTTATGTAAAAATAATAATCTAGTTATAGTTCATTTGTGCATTCAGAGTTCTTGGGAATTTGTTGGAATATTTAAATTAGTATTTTGAGGTTTTATGTTGAAAATAGTAAACACCATGCCTTTTTGACATCCATGGTTATGGAAACATGCCCTGTGAGAAAGAAACATGCCCTCGTGCAAGTCGATTTATGATGGCAGATTAAAGAACACCACAACCATAGATAGACCATGGTGTATGTAATTTGAACAGTGGATATGGGATTAAAATAGGTAAAATTACCAGATTTATGCTCGAATGTTGCACAAATAAAATATAAAACAAGTTTGGGTTAAATGTGGCATTTTAAATGAATTTATTGATCACCTTCATCACCTATTAATCGAATTGACCTCCCTTATCATGTTAATTCCCCATTTTTTAATAAATATATAGATACATGGAAGTCTTAGATTTTGATCTACTATGATCTTCATTTGAACCCTATTTCACACTTTTTTTAATTGATTCCAACCTCCTGTCATTATATCTATGTACATAGTTTATCTACCTTTATTTTTGCTTTTGGTTTTAGGAATTTTAGTGGACTCTTTATGGTGATTCATTCTTACATTTTATGAATTTCTTTTTCTCCATCATGGAAAATAAAAAATGGGGTTATTATAGTTATAGATATGTTATATTGTGTGACCAATCATGGTGCTAAATAATTTTAATGGAAAATCAATCTTTTTTAGGATAATTATAGTTCTTTTATATCATGGTGGTGAACCTAATAGAGAATCCTTCCTTTGAGAATGTCTCAAGTTCTATATTTAGTGATTCTCTTCAACCAGACATGGATTAAACCATTGGTAGTGATTGTAATTGGGTAAATGTTATTTTAACACTTTTTACATTATTATCTTTTTTTCTCTAGAAAAAATATTATTTTATGTGAAAACATTTCTAGGAGTTCTCTTTGAGTGATATTGTTCATGTTATTATGAGACTTTTATTTAAGAGATGACACCACTAGTCAAACTTTAGGGAGGAAGTTTCATACTATTTTGGGATCTTTTATACACCTATTTCCATGTTATTATTCTTTTTTTGAATATTTTTTTGAACGTTCTTCATAGATAATTCATTTGGGAGTGTGTTTATCCTTTGGAATCCATTTCTCATTCTTGATAACATGGTTACCCATGTATATTGTTGAAAGTGTTTGATATTGGTGACATGTCTTATATATAACTTATATATTCACATGATGATATTATTTTCCTTCAATGTATTATTTCCCTTGTTATGTATGTTACCATTACATGGATATTTGTTCATTGTACTCAAAAAAATTCAGACTATCCTGATATAATTCTCCCATGGAGGAGGAGTGTGTACAATATGCGATGATAGTAATGATATACCTGATAATATTTTGGGTACATGATTGATTGGAATCCTAACATGGGGAAGTATCATTATGATAATGATGCCTCAGAGGCATGACATGAGGCACAAATTGGGTATAATATTCTGGATGTGTGACTAGTGATAGAGAGAGGGGATGATGTATTGGGGACCTATCCTATAATGGAGTTGTGATATGATGACCTAGAGTCATGATTTGATTCAATAAATTGGGACTATAAGGATAAATGATTATCATCCTTATAGTTTGTTCTTAATCACTAGTGATATCCTATAAATTTATATCTGGCAATGAGAAGAAACAAGTACAGATGGGGCTAATGGTGGAAGGGATAGAAAAATTATTCTTGTTATATGACTATTTATTATTGATTATGAATCTATTGTCATCATTCCATACACTTCTAATTCTTATGTATAATTATTAAGGTTTAATTAGTGGTGTATTACAGGGTTTTTTTACTCATACCCTATATAGGAAATTTTATGTGAAAATAGAAATCATGTTTTAGGTTACATAAAAGTGTAAGGTGTACGCATCAGATAGTTTAATAGTGAATCATAATTCTTGTAGTGGTACTAGGATGTACCCCAAAGGTTTCTATAGTGTTGAATTCAATTTTATTTAATTTATCTCTAAATTCTTTGGTTTTGTTTACAAAACACATGTTATCAAAATAAATAACTATGATCATAGTGATTCCCATTCATCTTTATCAGTATAAATTTTATATGGACTTGAATTAAATGTCAAGTTGGATTATAAGATTCTCTCCCTGGAATTTCAATTGGGAATGATAGTATATAGTTTTTAGAGATTCTCATATTATCATATAGTCATTTTGGGTTGTAAAAAACTATTGGAATTCAGTATTTTGGTAATGGAAATATTTTATATGATTTTGGAAAATATTTTTTTGACTAGATTCTAAGCTCACAGTGATTTCAATCAGAGATAGGTATCGTTTAAATTTCACAAGGGATTGAAGTTCACAATGATGGGTGAGTATGAATTGGGAGAATGTAGTGTTGGTCTAGACATAATCTCACTTGGGTAAATCACTATGTAGATTACATGATTGGCTATATCTACAATATCAGTGATACTCCCATAATATTTTCCACTTTAGGTTATTCAATATGAGTATTTATTTTTAGAACATATCACATGAACTTCTACTTATAAAGGTTTTTAGTTTGAGATAGAAAATTTTCGTTGTGGGATTTTCATTTTGATACCTCATATTGTGTGGTTCCAGTCAAATCTATAGAGAAATTGATATGATTAATTAGGTTAAGTACCTAACTATGGTGTTTATATTTCCTTTTCATTAATATGGTGTATATTAGTCTTTGTATCTATATAGATTACTAGAATCTAGATTAGATGATAATGAAGAATTGATATCCTTCATTCAATATCAAAAATCTCTTCAGTTAGATATGAGGATATCGATGATTCTCTTAGAAAGATATATGTTAGGTCTATGACTAGTTTCATTTTATAAAGGCGAATCTACTGAATATTGTTTTTTAGAGTAGGTATGTGATTTATGAATACATAGTGATGTAATTTTCATAGATGAAAGCCCCGGAAGAGTTCAAAGATCCCATAAACTAGAACTTTAACACATTTATTGACTTGTTATGAATGGTGTTTATTTAATTCTTTGTAATTTACTAAAAAACACTACAGTTTCATTCCATTAATCTCAACATTTTTATGAATAATGATTGAGAAGATTGACTTTATGCTAAATATAATAAATGCCACTAATAGAATCATGAAGAGAAATTCATGGGGTATCATATTTCAATGACTGGTATATCTATAGACCTGGATAACATTGATGAATTTATGTCCAAGATATTTCTTTGGAATATATTTTTGATCTGAAAAGTTTGAATTTAGTGGGATACTATCATTAATTTATCAATTACTTTTCATTTTTATCAACACCCATGACTATGATGATGAAGAAGGAAGTAAAGTTTCAGTGGTTATACCAGTGTAAGGAGGATTTCCATGTCATTAATAGGATGTTTAAAATATATTTGGGGTTGAAACTCTATATTAATAGGGTTTTATATCTATTATATTATAATTAATTATGAGTTGGTCTAGGGGTAACTTCAATATAGAGAGAGTGTGTTGTAGAATAGGGATTATGTCATTTATGAAACCATGGGTAGAACTATATTAGCTATGAATTGGATATGTTTGTCTTTTTCTATGAATTGGTGTTTTTTCCACATTATCTCTTCATTGATAGTGCTTTTGTCTACATGGAAAACAATTTTCTCTACTATCTCTTTACATGATGTGGCATCAATTTGAGGTACATCCACTGGATAGTGTAAATGTTGACATTATAATTTGAGAATTAATATATGAAAGGTAAAGTTTACATCATTATAGATTATATTATTTATTAGACATTGGTATCTCAAGATCTTTTTGGATGGCATTTTTTAGTTATAACGGCCCTTTATGAGATTACATGTTGATTGGAGAATGGACTTTTATGAAGGTTAGGGATTAATGATAGTGTATCCATTAGTGATCATATATAATTCCATATACTTGGTTATGGATAGCTGAGAATCTAACACAGAGTATAATGTGATTTTGGAATATCTATAAGGTGTGGTCATTGGATGGCTATGATATGATCTTATTACATGGGAGACTCACAATACTAGGTTCAATTATGGATAATATTATGACAGACCTCCATTCCTCTCTATGGGAGTTTTTATTGGTGAAAAAAGTATGTATCATGACTATATGTGTAAATATTTGTGGCTAAGGATGAAGAAAGACATTGTTGAATTTCTTTCATTTTTCCTTGAATACCAGATTATATAGTTCGACCACTAGAATCCTGGTGGTTTTCCCTAGCCACTTCCTATACCCATGTGGAAGTGGGAGGATGTTAGGATGCACATTATAATGGGGATACCCTAGGACCTCAAGAATTTGAGAAACTATTAGGGTGACTATTGATCGATTATTGAATGTTTCATAATTCATACTTATCAATGGGATTAATATAGTAGATGATATAGGAAAGCAATATTTTTTTGATACTGTATGTTGAAATGGATTTACCCTGATAATTGTACTTGAAATATACACAAATTTTACTTCTTTATTTTTATAGGGATAATAGAAGTCTTTATAGACTCATCAAAGATTGGGTAAATCATACAATCTCCAATCAAATTGAATGTCAAAGGGGGTTATTTTTATATTGAAGTGTGTGATTGGAGATTGTGTTTTAAACATCATTAAGGTGTGAGATGATCTCTTATAACTAATTGAGTCCCGTAATAATAAAATTACCATGATTTGATTCATATGGAACCTTATTATGCTCTTTATAGGATGTTGAGTCTCTCACACCTTTGTTGGCATGAGGTAAGTGAGGGAGAACTTTTTGGGACTTATATGGTAATGGAGACCTCTAAGATACATTAGCTAATTTAGAAGTGTATAAAAACAAATAAATGTATAGATAAGTATTAAGACTACTACATGAGAATAACATTGGAGTTTTTATAGGATATTTGGTGTATTTGAGAGTGGGTCCTCAGTTAACCCATCATACTTGGAGTTATAAAGAGAAATTAGTGACATTTGACGTTTTTCCCATCAAGTTCATAGAAAAGATTAGAAAAATGGAGTTCTATATGAATCATCCATCTCACTAACATGGTATGATTTTTTTTCATGTTTCTCTAATCTAGGGGTATATCAATAATCTTATAAATATCATTAAATATAAGGATGCTGAATGATAGACTATAATATCATAGGTAGATATCCTGGTGTGGATTATAGACTAGAGTGAGAATGTTTTGTATAGAAAACTGTCTATATTTTCTGAATCCAATGGTGGGATGAATGGATCTTAGAGGATTAATGGGGGAGTGAGGTAGATATACATGATCAGAAACATCAGTTGCATGAGAAAAATTTCTACAGATGAATCTCGAGGTGTCTATGTTAATGTATGATCCAACTTTTCTTATGTATTATTTTTAATGATTTCATTATTGAGTTTTATGAATATAATTCCTTAGAGATTATTGGAAGATTAAATTGGTGACTTCTATTTTATTTTTTTATAATTGAAAGCAACACACCATAGTAAAATTCAGGGTGTAGATACCTCAACTCTAGTGACCTGAATCTTGGGTCTTTTTATTCAAATAATCATAAGATACAATGAATTACATCTCAAAGTAACAAATAGTATAGTATTTTTTAAATAAGATAAATAAATAAGTCATTAAATAGATTTCAAAACACAAATTAAAATATAATTTTTTTCAAAAATATCATTATTCCACCATGAATATACTTTCATATAAGTTATTGTACGCTTCATGGATTCCTTGGTAAGGAAATAAATAATTGTAAGATAAAATGTCCATTAAGGGTGAATTATATCAAATCTTATAATTAATCAATGATCAATCAACATGGATAGTTAAATAAATAAACACACATTCCACTTAAATAACTAGACAATGAAAACAAATATGGAAAGTTAAATAAAAGAAAACACTTTTTATTTACTCAATAAACTCAAAATAAACTTCATCCAATGGAAATATATTTGTAAATAGAAAATGGATAATAATAACTAAATTTATAATAAATGAAATGATAATTTATTTAACACCATGATCTCAGTCATTATCATACTTCTACCATATAAACCTTTTAAAATATAGTTTAAAACATCAAGTAGAAACCCATTTAATTAGATATTATTAATTTGTCTCATGAGAAATATCAATTCATTTAGGGGTATAAAATTATGGGCCCCACCCATAATTATAGTTCTGAAGCATTCCAAATATATAGAATGATCGATTTAATTCATGAAACAATTTTTTTCATAAATATCTTTATTGATTAAATAATATGGATTTATCAATTTATAGGGTTAATAAAATAAAATTCATTGTAAAAAACCATATTTAAAAATTTTATATGATTTAGAAAATAATAAGTTTCATGATATTATGATTATGTATATTTAATAAAAATAAATTTTACAATGATCACTAGAGAGAGAATGTTTCAAAGGAAAGCTAATGGCTATAAGAAAAAATCAAGAAGATTAATGTCCATGATTTACATTGAAAAATTATCATAAATCATCCATATAATCACTAGTACAAAAACCTTTTTTTACGTCACCATTTTTCATGTCGGTTTTTTAGAACGGACGTGAAAATATCTAAAAATTGATTTTTCATGTCGGTTATAACTGATTTTTCACGTCGGTTATATAAGAACCGACATTAAAAATCCATTTTATCTGATTTTTCACATCTGTTATTATATAACCGATGTGAAAAATCAATGTACATCACTTTTCCACGTCGGTTATTAAATAACCGATGTGAAAAATCATTCTCCAGGAAAATATATTAAAATTTTCACATATTTTTCACGTCGGTTATTAAATAACCGATGTGAATGATCAATTTTCGTGACTTTTTAATGTCGTTTATTTAATAACTGACGTGATAAATGTTTACCAAAATGTAGTTGATTTTTCAAGCTTTAATTTTACAGGTCACGGAGCTCAAACGGAGTTACGGATTAAAAGTTGTGGCCTTCAGAAATTGATCACCTCTAAACGATGTTTTAAGGATGTCCAACTTCTGAAGGCCATAACTTTTAATCTGTAACTCCGTTTGAGTTCTGTGACCTTTCAAATTAAATCTTGGAAAATGAACTACATTTTGTAAACTTTTTTCACGTCGGTTATTAAATAACCGATGTGAAAAAGTCATGAAAATCGATTTTTCACGTCGGTTATTTAATAACCGACGTGAAAGAGTGACGAAGATTGATTTTTCACGTCGGTTTTATAATAACCGACATGAAAAATAAGTTATAATTTTAATATCTTTTCACATCGGTTATCATAAAACCGACGTGAATGATATTTTTAATATCCCGCTAATGCAAAATTTCAATTGTTTTACATCGCGGCATCGAAATTTTGAATTGCCGCCTAAAATTTTTAATACCGCGTTTTCTCATAGAATCTCAATTATGTGTTTCCATTATACACCCATCCTAATTTGACGGTCATTTCTTTCAACCATTATTGTTCCCCCAAATCGACTCTTTTTCTCTCGAACGTGAATCAATTATTTCTTCTTCTCGTGATCTCGTCAAGGTATATTTAATCATACATCCATGGTTTATGGTTTTTATGATTTTTTTTCTTAATTGATATACCATTTTATGATCATTTCATTCAACCATCATCGTTCCACCGAATCAAATTGTTTTATCTTCAACGTGAATCAATGATTTCTTATTTCTGTTACCTCGTCAAGGTATTTGTAATTATTTTCCCATGATTTATATTTTCTATGAGTAGTTTTCTTAATTGATATACCATTTAATGATTGTTAATTTATTATAATGATGGATGATTCTTTATATCATGATAAAACTAAAAATCCCCCTACAGATTCAAAAATTCTTTCTAATATGAAGCTAATGTTGGCTCATTCAATCTTTCCACAAAAAAACATCAAAATTCTAATGGTCATAACTTTGATCCGTAAATCCGTTTGAGCTCTATGACCTGTCAAATTAAAGTATAGAAAATTTTCTACAAGATAATAAACATTTTTTACGTTGGTTATTTAATAACCGACGATAAAAATAACTGTTAACTTCGGTTATTAAATAACCGACATAAAAAATGTCTTATAACATCGGTTTTTTCAAAACCCGACGTAAAAAATGGATTCTTATTGCCATTTTCCAGAATTTATTTCAAGTCGGTTTTTTAAAAACTGACGTTAAAAACTATATTACCCCATTTTTTACATCAGTTATTTAATAACCGACGTAAAAAATCATATTTTTAACGCCGCTCACAATAATGTCGCCTAAAAACAGACGTTAAGAAGCAAAAAAACCGACGTAAAAAAAGGTTTTTGTACTATTGAGTCAATAAGTATAGTATTAATACAATACATAACCATTTAATTAACAAAATGGTTTTTTTCATTGATGAGTAGAAATATAATAAAATGATCTTTAAAAAAACTCAGGGAAAAATACCCTTTTCATTTTGAAAATCACCTTTTAAATAGTAAATATTCACAAAAAATTATGATAATTCAGTTTATTGAAAATAACTTGTTAAAATTATAATGTTTGTTTTAAACAATTCAAGGTTCGTGATGTTAGAAAATTCTGAACATGTCTATTATGTTAAAAAAATGATTCATTTTTCATTTTAGTGAAATCCAAAAAGACTAATTTGAAAAAAGGTATGCCGATTACTATCTATTTTCTTATAAAAATTCAAAATGGGAAAAAAATATATTTAATAAATAATTCGGAAAACAGTTAGAATAATTTTTTTAATATATTTCTGTAAAAGGGGTTTTGTTATAAAATCGATTTTTGACTCAAGAGAAAAATGAAGTTGAAGTATTATAAAAACATTTTATCAGTACTATTACATATCAAAGAGTGTAAAATTGTAATATTTCTTGAAAATATCTTCAAGAAACATTGGAAAAAATATTTAATTTGTTTATTAGGAAATTTTCAAAAAAAATTCATCATTATAAAATCAATAATAAAAAATATCAATTAGAATGAGATCATAAAATGAACCATAAGAATGATGAAAACTTTTAAGTGAGTATTGATAAATTAATTGAGTGTGTGCATCCATTTAAAATACAAATATAAAAATATTAAATACAAAATAATAAAATAAACATTTATTTCACACATAATCATAGAATTACAAAGATGATGATGATGTGATATAATCCAATGAATATTAATTGAGTTATAAAATTATTTACCACTTGGTAATTTCTATTCTAATCCCCATAGATGAAATAATTGAAAATGAAACTTAAAATACCTTGAATTAATAATTAATCATGATATTATTTCTGAATGAAGAATTGAATACACCATATACTTTAAATTAGGATAATTATATTACAATGAGACTTAATGAAGGGAAATTGAGATGAAGTCCCTTATGTCATGATTCCATTTTTCTTAAAGGTAGTTTATCCTATATTATATTTGTTTTAAACAATGTATTAACTTATTCCATAACAAAATTAATATTTATAATGTCATATTTTTACATCTTATCACCCTTTCATGAATAATATTTAATTATTTTCATTGTTTCATGTATTAATTTTTTTATTTTATCATTCATGCTTGATCATGATAGTTTTGATTATTTTTCATATTATATAATTCCATCATCTATAGAATAATAATTATCAAATTTTTTACATTAATTATACTTTTAAAACCAATAATTAATGATGGTTATGAAAAATGAACTATGTTATAATCATAGAGATGGTAGGCCACATATACGGTTGAGTAATGTTTCCATTTTCGAATACCCATTATAGAATGAAGGTAAGTAATGTTTTATCATTATATACTAAAACTAATATAATATATACCTCATTAATTATATAAATATACTTATATATAGCATCCATGTGGTTTGGTGATGAAAAGAGATTCATATCACTTCGTCGAGGTGGTACTCCACATGTACACGGACGATGTAACCATTTTATAGTGTAAGAAATAAAATTTTATATTATATTTTCATAATGATAAATATTTTATAAATTTAATACAAATTTAATTTATATATCATATATTCATTATCTCTATCCTTATTACCTTCCATGTAAACAGTTTGTGAATGAGGAATCACATCGCTTCGCAAGTTGGAAGTCTTTAGTATACACGATCCACATTATTGTATCACAATTGGAATTTAAAGTAAATAATTTACTTATTATATTGAATCAAGAGATATAATAATTTTATAAATATCACATATATATATATATAATTTATATAAACCTTTATACTCAATCATGAGAGGTAATAATGGAAGAAATTAATGACATTAGTTCATGAGGTAGTAGTCCTCCGTATATATGAATAATGATTTTATAGCCAATTTGATTTTTTTAGGATTGTTGTAGGTTGTTATGTTAAAAAATAAAATATACATATATGGAATATATTGAAGTTATTATATTACTATGTTTTAAAAGGAATTTATGGTGGTGGAGGATGAAATAAAATAATAATGTTCATTGATTAATGTAATATCTTTTTCATGTAACCTACCTATGTCTAAAAAACATACATCATTGTTTGGAATTATTACTAAGATAATTATTCTAGGATGAGTTGATAAATTCTAGGAATGTATTTTTTAGGGCATGTCTTAAAAAATGGTCTGAAGGTGTAAATAATATAAGAGAGAGGGTGGCCATTTATAATTGATATGAGTGGAACACTTGTAATTTTTGAAAATAAAAAGTGTACCAAAATTTTTTCACATTCCTTAGAGGTATAAAATAGAGTATTCAAGATATTTAGAAAATATAGGGACTAAATATTTCAATAAGATATATTTTAGATGATTGTTTATATCAATTTAAAAAATTTATTTTTAGTTTAACTCCCCGGTAAATTAATTTGTACCTTAACCTCTTTTTTTTTTTGATTTTTTTTCAGTATTTATTTTAATATAAAAATAATTTACAATTATGATATAATATAAATTCATTTTATTCCTAATATGGATTAATTTTTCAAAATTTTATTTACAAAATTGGAAAATTAGATTTTAAAAATAATCCTATAAAAGTGTTGGGGAAACAAGTTTTCAAAGAGAAAATGATCAAAAGTTTATAAATATTTTATAGAAAATTTAATTATGAAATTGATTCTAGTTACCTATATTGGATTATTATATAAATTATAAATCTAATTTTACATTAAAATTAAATTAAAATATTATTTATCTTTATAAATCATTTAAAGGAAATGACAATTTTCAATTAAAAGTAAGTATTTTTTACTTTTCATCGAAAAATTAAAAATGTGAGAGAAAACCAAAAAAATTAACCATTAAATAATATTAATTTTAATATTTAAAATGTGAAATAAATTTTACCAAATTAATTATCTAAATTTCATAAAATTTAATTTTAAATAATGTGTGCAAAGTGCGGCTAAACAACCTTTTAGTAAAAACAAAAATCAGTGAACCTTTATTTTCCTCTTAAACATTTAATACTACACTACTAATCAATAGATAACCATAATTATCATAACATATTTAGTAAAATTCATACCCACAAAATTAATTATTATTTTTTAATTTTATACTTTAATATGGTTCATTTTAACTTGGGGTTTTTGGATCTACAATCTATTAAATAGGTAAAATTTAATGAAATATATTTCCTCAGTTGTTTAATATTTTTTTTGAATGTGCCATATTATATCAAAATAAATTATCTTATTTTTGTATTTTTTTTGTTGCGCATGGTGAGGTAACAATTCTTTAGGTGTGGAAAAACATCCCTAGTGTAATCTATTTTAGGATATCCTATTCAAGAACACCACCAACATGGCCATGTCATAGTGTAGGGAATGGAAATAGACGAGATGTCTTTGAAATGTCAAAAATAGTCATATTTATTCTTGGATCATTACTATATAAAATGGGAAATCTATGGGTTTTATTTTTTTGGTGTCTAATTCATTTATTAATCATTTACAACTCCTAATAATTATTCCACTTTTTATATTGATTCCATATTTTTCAACGATTTTACAAACACATAAAAGACCTAGAATTCAATAATATTCAATCTATGTATTAGACAAAAAAATCCCTTCATTATATTTACTATACCACTTATTTATTTCATATAATTTCACCATTCATCTGTCTTTATTCGTGATTTGTTTTGTGTTTTAGTGGAGTCCTTCTGGTAAGTCATTATTTTATTGGCATAATTTCTTGATCTATATATTGGATGATACTTAAATAGTATTGTTATAGTTAGTTCCATTTTATATTATGTGATATTTTGGGGGTTCAACCAGTCTTGATAAATAGTATAACTTTCTTAGGACAATTGGTATTCATTGATATCTTGGTGGTGAATCTCTTGGAGAATCATTCCTTTGCGAGTCTCTCGTATTCTAGCTTTGACATTTATCATTAACAAGACTAAGATTTAACAATTTATGGTTGTTTTAATTGTGTAACAATTACTCTAACCGATGTAATTTTTATCATTTTTAATTTCTCTAGAAACTATATCATTTTATGTGAAAGTAGTTTATAGAGTTCTTGGTGAGAAAGATTGTTCTGGTTAGTGTGGGAATGTTGTTTGGGAGATGACACCAGTTAAGAATATTGAAATTTAAATTCAAAACCTTGAGTTATAAAGTTCTTTATCATTTGGGTAGCTTGTATAAACATGGTTCAATGGTATAATTATTAAGATAGAATATTTCTTTGACTTTTCTTGAATTAAATCTCATGAGGCTATGTGTGTTTATAATGAGATCCATTTATGATGAATGAATACATGATTATTCTTTTATCTTATTGAAAATATTTGATGTTGATCACATATATTTTATATTTATATTATATTATCATAATGATATTTTATTTTTTATCTTATATTCTCTACCCTATTATACCACTTACCATATCTTGGAGGATTGTTCTGGGTACTTGGAATAGGTGGAGTAGTGTGATATAACTATTCATTAGAGGGGGAGTCTGAACATCTTGAGACAATGGAAATGATATACCACAGTGTAGGGTAAGGGAATTAAATATTGGATGATTGAACTAAGGAAGTGGAATTAGGGACATGATTTCTGGGATGATTGAACCATTTTATAGTTTGGGTATGACAATCAGGAGTCCTAACCACAATGGATATTGGGTATGATTTTCTAGATAGATTACATATGAAAGAGTATAGATATGATGGTATACATGAAAGATTCAACTCGATGCCTTGATACTAATGATAGAACTAATTACTAGTATTTTTTATTATTCATGAAAAATATAAAATCCTATTATTTTCCTTCTATTATGGAGCCAAATTATGTATAATCAGTGCACATAGTGTATGTATAGCACCTAGGGGGTCAAAATATAATTATTTAGGATTTATTATGAATTAATTATTATCATGGTATACACCACTTATATGTTATATCACTTGTTAAATATGAAATTATGGTGTGTTACAGGGTTCTATTCTAGTATCATATATTTTCTTAGTTGTTATCATGATTATGGGAAACCACATTCTTCTTTTTATCAATTATATAAAAATCAATATCATAATGCATGCATACTTACGGCTTATCATCTCCACATCGTGAAGGAATTTATTTTCCAACACTACTTTATTTGGATGGTTATAATGATGATTATAATGGATATAAATAAGTAATATGACATGGTAATGATTATTTATAATTAATATAATATTCAATTTCATATCATTTATCCATTAAGAATCAGATATTGTTGCTCGTGCATATGTACGACATACCCTATCTACAATGCGTTGAGATTCATCTTCAACGGTAACCATTCAAGAATGATTATAAATATATATATATAATGAATAAATATGAAATATATCATATAATAATTGAAATATAATATATATATATATATATAATTTACTCTATTCCATTCAATATGATAAGAAAACAGAAACAATGTTCATGTATACGTATGGCCTACCGTCTCCATGAACGGTGTATTCCAATCCATAAATTTTATATATTTATATATATATATACTAAATATATATGATATATAAATAAAGTTTTTTATTTTTTAATTAATTAAATCATGATTTATGTAAGAGGATCATGAATAACAATTCAAAACACATACAATAAAAAAAGAGATTATTACCTAAAATGTTGGTTTAACTTGGATTGTTGATTGAATGGGTAATATAAAGTAATAAACGAATAATATATGATATCATAAATATTATTATTATTCTGGAAAAATTTAATAATATGTTTCAAACCACTATAAAAAAGTTTCATTCATGTAAGGAAGGACTCAGACTTATGATAAGGGTTAATTTCATAATCTCATTATTATCTGAGGTTGTTTTTATGTAAGTATATACTGGGGAATATTTATCATCCATTTCAAGGTTTCCTAAAAATTTATTTAAAAATAATCTTATTATTACTTTAAAATATTTTACTTTCATTTTTACAGATGTTTTACTTATTTTAAAATGTTTTGAAATGAATTTTTCTATTATTTTCCAAACAAGGTATGTTATGACCTTTTCGACAAATTAATGAAGGAATGTTTTTTTACTTATGCAGCATGAGCGTATTTTTCTTCCATCATAATGCCTTAATATTTTAAGGCTTCCCATACAAGATTACATGTTTTAAAAAAAATATTTATTTTATAATTTAATGGCTTTTAAATGATTTCAAAGTAAAAAAATGATATTTCTCTCAAATAGTTTTCAGGATTATTTTCCTCAATGTTAACATCCTTTTTTAGATTTTATATTTAATTGAGGTTATTTTATTTGTTATAAAATCTAAAAAAATTTGGTTATTGGTATATGGTATGTTTGATTGTGGATGTACTATTTTAATACCATTCGTGTTTTATGGTCAAAGTATTGACATTTCATATGAAAGTTTTAATAAAAATGTTTATATTGATTATGGGTTAAAATATTTATGTGAGGAATGAATTAGACTTTGTATGTTATGGGTAGGGCTCATTATATCCCCGTAATGCATTAGTAGGCCTCATGAGACAAACTAGTTTGGGTTTTTACCGATTTTGTATGGTCTTGGCATGAGACCTTGATGGTATTGTTATGATGTCTGACATTATGAATCCCCACCTTATAAGATTAGTTATTTATATGACATAGGATTATTTGAATAGTAAAATATACATGTGTATGATTAAATGGAATTATTTGATTTATTTATAGCATATTATTCCCATTTTTATGTTTAAAAGGTTAGTAATTCAGTGTTATACATAACCTTAATTGTTTATGCTTACTTATGATAGATTCTGTTATATTGTTTACCATTATTAATCATCTGAGCTCACCATTTTCTTATGTTTTCTTTTCAAAGGTTTATAAGATATGTATTATGACTAATATATAGGTCTACTGCAAGATAATAATGGTGTTATCAAAGGATTATCTATATTTTATTTTATGTTTCAAATATAAATGAAAGATTCATGTTTGTAATCTATTTTCCAAGATGTCTAAAATGGTCAGTTGTTTAGGATTTTATTCCTTTTAGTTATTTCAATGTATTAAAATAATTCTCTAGATCTAGCCTTTTGGGGTTGGGGTGTTGTATTTGGTGTCATAGGATGTTTTGAAATAACCTTAAAAATTAGATTTAGATGTTAAAGATTAGAAAAAATAACCCTATGAATTACTTTGAGGATATGTCTAGGTAAAGGATATCATCCTTTAAATTTGTTAATATACAGCCTAGATTCATATGGACTTATGGACTAATTAAATAATTCCATCATTTAGATATCTTATAAATTATTCTTCCTGACTATTTCACTATGATTGGTGTTTTACACATTGTGCTTTGATTTTTAGTCAATGGTTAGAATAGGAAAGGTTATACAAGTAATGGTTATACTACTGAAGATGAAGAGATTAAAAAACAAAAATGAGATGGATTAGGTATTATGAAATAAGATTTTTAATCATAGTTAATCTATTAATATTGAAGTGGAATGATTAAAGAAATTTTGTGTTTGGATTCAAGAATTATTATATTGATGGTTTTATGGTCACAAGATTCATGAGATATATAAGGATTGTACTGTAGTGATTCATATTTAAGGTTTTTGAAGCATGAACATTTTCATTACTATTTTAATGTGATCAAAGTATTCATATATTTGGTATGTGATAATAATATAAACATTAAGTTTGAGATTTTATGATTGATTTTGGAAATTTAAGACCTTTATAGACTGCTAATTTGGACAGAAGTACTTTGGAAAACTATTAAGGTTGGAATGGATTAAGTTGAACATTATGTAATATTGCTTAAGGTTAAAAAAATTAAGGTTATCTTTATAATTTTATAATAATATTGTTTTATAAAAATGGAATCTCATAGGTCATACAACAACTTGTCGCATCCGGTAAGGCTGCGAGACTTGAACCCGCAACTGATGGGTGATAAAGGTGTATCACCTACCCCTGGCCTACGTAATGTCTTGATTAGTATATAAATATTTTTCATTATTCAAATGGTATGATAGATGAATTATAAGTTAATTTTTGAAACCTATATTTTTAATTTAAATATAATATATTTCAATATTATTATGTTTTGGAGAGAAAAATGAGTTTGTGGTAGAAATTAGTTAAAGGATAAAACTCTAACTGGAAAGTAAGTATAATTCCTTGTATTATTAGTCAATGAGAGAAATTAATTTTTCCACTCTAGGGAAAGGATCTTGAAACAAAAAAAACTATCCTGGTACATTTTTTAGGAATCAAATAGTCCCTTAAATCATTACATATTTAGAGCTTTGTGATTGTTAACTTTCTCATAATCATGTTCCCTATAACTTTCTATCTGAACATGATGGTTAGATTTTTATTTCATGTCCATGTTTTCATACATGGAACCATTTTATGTGTTATCACTATTAAGATTTTTAATTCCCTTTCTTTATGTTAAATTAGACATTTTATCGACCCTTCTTCCAATGTGGGATTTAAATAACAGAATTTTGAATAGTGAAACCCTAATTACTGAACACAAATTAAAAAAATAGGACACAATTTATTGAAGTATGGGAGAATGTAACACCCCAATCATCCAAGGTACATTTCCTTCTAAATAAATTCAATATATTGTTTTTCATGCAAGACTGAGTTCGGGCACACTATTATCTATCGAATTACCAATTTAAAAAGTAGTTATGAAAAGTATTAACCAAAATTTGAAATTATAAATTTTCCTTTTCAAAATAAACTTCATTTTTGAATTCTCAATATGATAATTATCTTAGGGTAAATGTTTGGTATTTTTTCGAGAAGTTTCAATTTTTGATGAATAGTAAAAAATACTACATTGTTGTTAAAAATAGAATTTTTAATTTAGATAATTATTTTAATTTAAATTGATTCTAAAGTCACAATATAAAAAATAATATATATATATATATATATATATATATATTAATCTAATTTGGTTCATTGTAATCATTTTTATAATATAATTGGATATAAAAATTGGTTGAACTTTTGAACGTCTCTTTTACCCACCTTCTAGCCACATCTGCAGGATTAACATTAAAAGAAATATTTCAAATTTTGTGAATTGATTTTCAAAAAAGGGACATAAATGGTTGTAATTATTATTATTTATGGGATCTATTAGGATCAGATTAATTTTTTGTTGAGTAACAACATTAGAAAAAATTTATTTATTTACCATAGTTAAGTGTAAATCGTGTAATTTAGCCTAAAAATTATATTATAAGTATTATAAAATTACCCTAAAACTTCTACTGATTTAATTGTATAAGTGAGTTTCGACTAAAATAAACCATAGGTAGAAAATATGATCCATTTTAAGACACTTGTGTTATAATATGGCATTTATTATTTTTTATTTAAAGAAGAGTAAAAAATGTCATATTCAAATTCTAATAGCCATATAATTTTTAATATGAGGTTATATAAGTGATATAGTCTAATATATATAGTATTTAAAATGATAAAATTTTTATCTATATCAGGGTAATTTTTTTATAATTTTAAAAAATAAATAATTAAACTAAATGGTGACATAATGATGATGCATAAATTGATTTATTAAAAGAAATATCAAATAAATTATAATAAAAATATTGAAATAAATAATATTTGAATTAGTTAACGTGACCCCCAAATTTTCTAGGTGAATAAGTCTTGTTAGGGGTGTATTAAATGGTTTGGATTGAAGTTATCTTTCTGTTTGGAGTTTATTTAAAGTCAAAGTAATGAATAGTGTAAAAATTAACACTATTGATATTTTATAAAAAAATAATTTATTAAATTATTCAAAAATCATAAAAAAATTAAAAAAAACAAAATTTTTATTATATGGTATAAAATTTTATAAAATTCACATTTATGGATAATTGACACCATATTAGTAAATATTTCATAACTATTTATTATTTAAAATGTTATTACCCAAATTAAAATTAAATAGATTAATTAAGGGAAAATAAAAATTATAAGGTTTAAAATAAAACCAAAACATGTAAAAAATTTATTGGATGAATTAAATTAGGCCCTTATCACATTATTATCAATTTTTGTTTGTTTAATGGACACTTTTCTATGAAAATAAATTATATATATTTGAAATCAAAGATAGTTACAAAATATCACGATCTTGTATTTAATATATTTTATGTGTCCACATATAACCAAAATAAAGATATGAACGAATATAAATGCCTATTTGGATATAAATAAAATTAATGTCATTATATTAATTTATTTTTAACTTTGAGAAGTTATATAACTACCTTCTATAATTCAAAAACAATATTTATTTAATTAACATAAAAAATAAATGATTTTAATAATATTAATTTGGATTCATTAATGTGTATAGTTGGTTTCCTAGACCAATAAGATAAATCATAGATGATTGAAAGCATTATATTCAATTTCCCACTTTGTCTTAATGTATTTATGTCAAATAAAATTAATATTACGAAATTTGATGGTAATGATATATTATTCAATTAATTTATTATGAAAATATTTAAAAATCATAAACAACACAAGGGGATAGGATATGGTCTAAATTTTATTATAAATTTCAGTTATGGTCCATTTTTATGTATTTGGATCTGGAATAGTAATATTATATTTTAATATTTTGAGAGTTTTCTAAAGTTCCCTGCCCCTCTATTATGAAAAAGCACCCACTCCCTCACTTCCTCACACCACCTTGATCCTTCTAGCTCAACCAAACCATTCCCAATTGTACTTTAAAAATTATTATTTAAATTATGGAGGTCCTGGTTTTCCGAAAATACCATACGTAGTCTCCCTAAGAGGAGATCCAAAATAATTCCACCGAAGAAGATGTAATTTTTTTACCAATTCAATTCAATTTCTTTTCTTCTTCTACTTCCCATTTCTATGATTTTTCCATACCAAAGTAATTACTATAATATAATATATATAATTATATTTTTTCATGATTATGGTAAAACAATAATCTTATTTTTGTCTATCTTATGAAAAAACTATCACCATGCATGCATACATACAGCTTACCATCTTCACACCGTGGTGTAATTTTTTTTCAACACTATATTATTTCAATGTGTATAATGATGTGTATAATGCATATAAATAAGGAATATTACATGATAATAATTATTTATAATAAATATACCATACAATTAAATATCATTTAACCATTAAAGAAATGATATCTTCACTCGTGAGTATGTACGACCTACCCTCTCCACGAAGCGATGAGATTCATCTTCCATGTTAACCATTCAAGAATGATTATAAATATATATATATATATATATATATTGAATAAATATGAAATATATGACATAATAATTCTATTTTAATAATACATATATTTCATTTACTTTTTCCCATTCATGTAAAAACCCATAAAATTGAAGGGAAATTTTTTCTTAATTTTATTTGGGATTTTACAAGAACGCGGTTTCTAACGGAACTTGATTCTGAGGCTCGATGTGCCCAGAATTTCTATCCGAAGTTTAGCACGGGTACGTTCAGTGAACGATTGAGCAGGAATTCCTAACTTTTGAACTGGTGCTCGGAATCGAATTCTGAGGGCACCGATGGAACCACAGCGCCGGTAATTGCTTAGGAACACCTTTTCCAGAGTTGCATTTTCATGACTGAAGTTGTTAAATGTTGTGGAAGTTAAAATAAAATTTAAATGACAAATTTTATTTATCTTTCTAAGTGTTTAACCTTTGGGTGGAAGTTGGGTAACCACCCAACTTCCCATGAGAGGTTATGAGGCCGGTGAGGCCCACACGAACCCCACCCTTTCATATTCTCTAACCCCCCCCCCCTCAACTCACCATTAATTTTTGACAACTTTTGTTAATTAATTAGGTGAGTTTAATTTGAGGGAATTAATTCAACTTTTGAAATTCAAATACATAAGTTATGATAATAAAATAAGTGAAGGACTTATTTTATTATGGTTGGGTTTGGTTGTGTTAAGACTTTGGGAGAAAAAGAGAGGTCTTGAGGATTCTTCATTCTTCGACGAAGAACGCGAAGAACGCACGTTCTCCGATGAAGAACACCGACCTTCGATAGAGGACGACGGCGAGAGACGCGTTCCTCAGAGATTAACTAACGCCAACAACGTTCCTTCCGTGACGCTTTCTTCAGAGACAATCCTCTTCTTCCGTGACGGTTAATTCCACGACGAACTCTCGTTCGACGACAACGTTGAGGTAGGGGTTTTATGTGTTTTTATTTTGTGATTTCTTCTATCATCTATCCTCGTTCAATTGGACCACTTGATATCATTTAACGGGAGGGGGATGGACCGCAAAAACACGACCGACCCTCCTCCCTTATTATTTTTTGTGTTGATGCAGTTTGAAGGAAAATGGCGCGGTGCCGTCACACCGCATGGAAATGAACGACAAGGATGTGTGGCATTGTCACATCGCACATTTGAAAATAGAACCAAGCCACGGTGTCGTCGTGCCGCACTGGAAAAACCCGAAGACATCGCGGCCAGAGCGGGGTCGCGGCGGAGCAGGGGAACCGGCGGCTAGAATCGGTCTACCAGCATCGAAAGAGGGGGGACCGGCCTTTCTGGTCCCGTGGCAGTAGAAGCCGGCTGGCCGGAGCAGGCTGGCCGGATAGGGGACGAGCCGAGGGTTACAGCCCCCGGCTGTCCATCTAGATTGGCCCCATTAAGGGGGTCGCGGTTACAAAATGGGGGGGCATCCCCCCCCCCCCCCTCATCCACTTGGCCAAACGACCGAGCCACCTGCTCGCGCCAGTGCACCGGGACGCTGCCCTGGCCGGTCCGCCAGACCGTGCCGCCAGGCCGAGTTGGACCGGGCCCGAACCCCCTTTTACCGAACCTCCATCGGTCTTCTGCCCATATCTAGTGTTGTGGACCTCCGATCGATGCACTGTCAGTGGTGATGTGATCTTTGAAATGGGATGGTCGTTTCGGTATATTACACTCAAGGTTTCGGAGTACTTTGGGTTCGGCCGGGTTGGTTCGTACACGAAACCAACCGGGCCCTCGGAGCGGATACACTTATAACATGATCTCCGAACGTCCAATTGACGTGTTGTCAACTTTGATGGATTCCTCTAAGTGAGATGGACCTTTTGGCTTACTTCGATCGAGGTTTGGACGCAGTTGGAGTATGGTCGGGTTGGTTTTGTCTTAAAAACCAACCGGGCCCCTGGGACGAAAAAGCCAATAACTCTCAGACCGGGTGTCCGATTCACGCGCCGTCTGTGACATTGAGTTCCTGTTGACGATACGGATCTTTTGGATACATTTACTCCAGACTATGTGTCAGTTGATGTATCATCCCTCAGCTCGTGGAGCGGACCCTCCCGAATGAGCTTTCTGTGTGCGGGACCCTAGAGCTGGTTGCGACTGCGACTATGACGATGACGACTGTACAGAAATCCTCCGTGGATTCAACGGCGATGACTACAGCACTCAGTGAACCTATGTGGATCAGTGCTACCAATCTTGTGTGGGTCCGATCCTGTGTGGGTCAGCGCTCAGCGGTCCTGTGTGGGCCAGCGCCTACAGATCCTGTGTGGGTCTGATCCTATGTGGGTCATTGTGGGGGTTAGTTACCTATCGATCCTATATGGGTCATTGCGGGGGTTAGTTACCTATCGATCATTTGTGGGTCATTGCGGGGGTTAGTACCTATCGATCCTGTGTGGGTCCAACAGCTTAGATGAATCATTGGCTACCTCTGATCGTCTCTATCGTCTTACGAAGATGTATACCTGTGTGAGCAGAATCTTGTTTTCTTTCCTATGTAGATTGGGTTGTGCTATCCTGTGTGGATTACATTTTGTTTTCCTGTGTGGACTGGGTTTTACTTGATCTCGGATGTCGGAGACGAATGAGAATTGGTGACTTAGGTATATGTATGGGCATATACCTAAGTAGTGTCGTATGTTACTTCGTGATTGTATCTTTCCTTTGTGGATTATGCTTTACGGATTCTAGGAGACCTTCGGTGGTCTCGGGGTCCCTACTGAGTACCTTATACTCACCCCAGCATGGGCTATGCCCCCACTACGTTGTGTTGGTCGCAGACGACGGACAGCGCTGATCGCGGTTGAGGCTTGCGGAGCAGGTCGGTACCCGGAGGTGGACCACTGGGCGGGACGTACTTGGAGCGGACGGATGGACCCGAGGAGCTGTGGAGGCTATCTATACTCACCCATAAGGTGGGACTTCCAGTGGATGGCTCGAGGCTGCGACTTTACTTTCAGTTGTTGTTTTCCCTTTCCAGTTGTACTTTACTTTTAGTTTGGGTTTGTATACTGGCCTGCTTACTTTTTCTCACTTACTTTTGTATCAGTTTTTACTTAGTGTTTACTTCAACTGCTTGCTTGCTCTGTAATGTTTTTTTACTTTACAAAGGAAATGCCTTCCCTTTTTATCGGGAATTATGCCTTGGTGTTATTCGTCATCCCCTGGCCTATGGAAGGTGGGCTTGGGGTAGTCACGGCACAGGCCCCGAGGACAGGTTGTGAAAAATTGGTATTAGAGGAGTTCGGTTCTACCGCAGAACTTTGGACTCTGATCTTTCTTCTATGTAAAGCAATAGTGTTAATCGTATTGAGTGTGGTTATCAGTCCAGGGAGTCCAGTGTTGGTGCAACGGCCGACGTATCCGTACACCAGGACCCTGACTTCTGATTTCCAACTTAATACATGAAAACATTGATTACATTTTTGTTTCAAGTTTTCTTTGTGATTACTTTGCGTTAGCTCATCAGGTATACTATTCGGACCATGGAACACCTGTCTCTTTTCAGGATGGCCCCATGACGGTAGCCAGCTAGGGTTCCGAGAGTTGTGTGTGACGATAGCACACCGAGTGACGAGGCCTTGGTGCAGGGCCCCTTGACAGCAGAGGCACCAGCGGTACCTCTACCCGCCGAGCCACCGATGATACCAGCCCCAGCCGCTGACGATGCACGTCGCCTTAGTGCACTTCATGAGTTTCAGCGTTAGCGACCGCCCAGGTTCCGATGGGAGACGGACCCTCAGGCAGCTGAGGATTGGCTGGATTTTGTTGTGCGAGTTTTCAGGTTAGTGAGGACACCAGCAGACCTCATGGTGATCCTCGCAGTGAGCCTCCTGCATGCAGCAGCAGGCAAGTGGTAGAGCTTGATGCTCCAGGTGCACGACGAGGCATCTCTTCTCTGGACGGACTTTGAGAGTCTCTTTCTCTCAGAGTTCATCCCAGACACCCTCCATTTGGTTTGCATCTAGGAGCTTCTACAGCTGCAGCAGCGCAGCTTGACGGTCGCCCAGTACTCGGCGAGATTTACCGATCTCTCATGCTATTCGACAGACATGGTACGAGACCCATTCTTCTGGGCCCAGACCTTTGAGCAGGGATTGAGGCAAGAGATCAGGGCATCGCTGATCTCCCTCAGCATTCCGACTCAGGCAGGGGTACTGGAGTGAGCCCTTCTCATCGAGAGCTTCTTTGCTGAGCCTACATCAGCAGCGAGACCTACCGCAGGGCGGCACGTAGCAGATTCTTCTACAGTAGACAGTCGACGGATGACTCATGGGTCCAAGCAGACCGGACCCTCATGAAGATGACCTCAGGACACTGGCTCAGCAGTGCAGGGCACACAGCACGGAGCAAGTCTTTCGAGAGGCAAACAGTGCTACGCATGCGGCGGGCAGGGCCACATGGCAGGTGACTGCCCGACCCGTCGTGCTGAGGAGCAGCAGACGGTTGAGGGACCACCTAGGCAGAGGTAGAGGGTCGACCGTGGCGGTCCGCAGGGAGCAGTCGGACGAGGCAGAGGAGCTTTCCGAGTAGCGGGTGGTGGGAGATGCTTTGAGGCTCTACCACCACCACCACCAGGAGGTCCACCCCGACCACAGGGAGCTGGTAGGCAGAGACAGGCACAGCTCCAGGCAGCGGAGGCCTACGACCACGGCATGTCCGAGATAATTCAAGGTACTATCTTTATCTATTCCACCCTTACTGCAGTTCTTATAGACACAGGAGAAAGTCATTCTTTCATAGCCGCTGCCCTTGTTCGGAGCTCGGAGATTCCAACAGAGCCGTTGGCTCGATCCTTACGGCTAGAGACTCCTACGGGAGCAGACTCGATGATTACACACTGGTGTCGGCAGTGTGAGCTTACTCTAGGAGGCAAGAGCTTCGGATGGGATCTTCTTGTAGCGGTGTCGAGGCCTTACGACGTCATCTTGGGCATGGATTGGTTATCTGCAGTCCATGCTTAGATCGACTGTATTAGGCGCAAGGTGCGGTCTGTACGCACCGACGGGATCAGGTTCACCTTCACCAGCGAGAAGGGATCCTTCACAGCACAGGATGGACTCTCGTAGAGGAGAGGACAACCCATCACTCATCAGTTGTCTAGCCTCATCCTAGGATCATTTGACGTGTGGAGTCCTGGATTTCCTGTAGTGGTGGATCAGTATGCGAACGTTTTCCCTGACAATGTTACAGGACTACCTCCTCGCAGAGAGGTAGACTTTTATATTGACATGTACCTCGGGACAGCCCCAATATCCACTCCAGCATATCGGATGGCCCCCGCTGAGCTTCAAGAGCTACAGGTACATTTGGAGGACTTGCAGGGCAAAGGATTCATCCGACCCAGTGTTTCACCATGGGCTTCGCCAAGAAGGCGAATGGGAGCTTGCGACTTTGTGTCTACTTTTGTCGCCTGAACCAGGTGACCGTGAGGAACAAGTATCTACTACCGAGGATTTATGACCTCTTCGATCATCTCAAGGGATCATGATGGTTCTCGAAGATAGACCTCAGGTCAGGCTATCATCAGCTAAGAGTTCGGGACGAGGACGTGCAGAAGACGGCCTTCAGATGTCAGTATGGCCACTATGAGTTCTTGGTTATGCCATTCAGTGTAACCAAAGCTCCAGCAGTGTTCATGGACCTCATGAACATGATCTTTCATCCATACCTTGATCGATTTGTCATGGTCTTCATCGACGACATTTTGATATACTCAACGACAGAGGGGGAGCACGCCTACCACTTGCGGGTTGTACTAGACACACTCTGAGAGCACCATCTTTATGGAAATCTCTCGAAGTGTCAGTTCTAGATATGAGAGGTCCACTTCTTGGTACACATCATCTCTGAGGCGGGCGTTGCGGTGGATCCTACAAATATCGAGGCAGTGATAGCTTTGGATCCACCCAGGAGCGTGATGGAGGTGTGGAGTTTCTTGGGACTAGCTAGATACTACTGGAGATTTGTGCCAGACATCTCCAGAGTTGCAGCACCACTCTCAGCTTTGACGAAGAAGGGGAAACCCTTCGTGTGGTCAGACAGATGTCAGCAGAGCTTCCAGAAGCTGAAACAGAGATTGACCAGTGCCCCCATCTTGAGGTTACCGGAGGAGGGAGTTGAGTACGTATTTTACTGTGATGCATCATGGACTGGACTCGGATGTTTCCTGATGTAGGAGCAGGCCGTGATCACCTATGGATCATGTCATTTGAGGCAGCATGAGAAGAACTACGCTACCCATGACCTTGAGTTAGAAGCAGTGGTCTTCGCTCTGAAGATGTGACGACACTATATAATGGGCGAGCGCTTTACAGTCTATTCTGAACATCAGAGTCTCAGGTACATCTTCTCTCAGAAGGACCTGAACCTGAGACAGCAGTGATGGCTCGAGTTCCTCTAGGACTATGACTTTGAGATAGTCTATACTCCTGGGAAGGGGAACGTAGTAGATGATTCTCTCAGCAGGAGGACGGGCATTCAGCTACTTGGGGAGGCGACCGAACAGCTAGCCACTTTTCAGATATCCTTTGTGGATAGAGATTGAGCATCCTTTCTTCAGTCACTCACAGTCACTCCTCTACTACTGCAACGGGTCAGAGAGGCACAGCGTGGGGATGCTGACTATGAGACGCAGCCTGCGCAGATATCCTCAGGACAGGCACCTGATGGTTTCTCTGTAGGAGTAGAGCACAACGTTATTTTCAGAGGACGTACCTTGGTACCAGTTGCTTTACAGGAGGAGGTGTTGAGAGATTTTCACACTTCCCCTTTGGTGGTACATCCTAGAGTAGCAAAGATGTACCAGGATCTCAGACGACAGCACTGGTGTTCGGGCATGAAGAATGTTGTGGTAGAGTTCGTTTCTCGATGCCTCACCTTCCAGCAGGTGAAGGCAGAGCACCAGGTACCAGCAGGCTTGGTACATCCCTTGTAGGTCCCGGAGTGGAAGTGGGATGGGATATCTATGGACTTCGTGACTGGACTTCCACTCACCTCCAGAGGTCACGACTCCATTTAGGTGATTGTCGAATGACTCACCATGTCGGCTCACTTCTTACCCATCAGAGAGTAGGGATCAGTGGAGATATTGGGACGTCTTTATGTTCAGGAGATTGTACGGCTTCATGGTATTCCATCTTCTATCGTCTCTGATCGAGATGCTCGCTTTACTTCCGGGATTTGGAAGGGTTTGTAGGAGACATTCGGGATGCAGCTACATCTGAGCACCGCCTTTCACCCTCGGACAGACGGTTAGACAGAGAGGACCATACAGACTCTCGAGGACATGCTCCGCGCATGTGTCCTTGACCTTGGTCGCCGCTGGGAGGACCACCTACCCTTGGTGTAATTCGGGTACAACAATAGCTACCACTCCACCATAGGGATGGCACCATACGAGGTGTTGTACGACCGACCTTGCAGATCACCATTGTGCTGGACAGACCCTGGGGAGTCAGCACTTGTTGGACCAGAGATGGTCCAGGCCAAGACAGAGAAGGTCCAGGTCATCCAGAAGTGTATGAGGATAGATGAGAACCGAAAGAAGTCTTATTCTGACAGGAGGCGGAGGCCACTGGAGTTTCGAGGATGGCGACCACGTCTTCTTGTGGGTTTCACCTCGACGTGGATTACGGAGATTTGGCCGAGGCGGAAAGTTATCTCTGCACTTCATCGGACCATTCCAGGTTCTCAACAGTATTGGCGAGGTGGCTTATCTCCTGGCTCTACCACCTCAGTTGCACCGGGTGCACGACGTCTTTCACGTATCTCAGCTGAGGAGATACGTGCATGACCCGATGCATATCATTGACCATGGGGAGCTGGACATAGATGATGGGGAGAATTTTTCGAAGGGTCCAGTGGAGATCGAGGATCGACAGGAGCAGGTCCTACATGGACGGTCGATTCCTCTAGTGCACATCATATGGCAGCACGGGAACCTCCAGGAGAGCACTTGGGAGCGGGAGGCTCAGATGCATGCTCAGTACCCACATTTGTCTCCCTAGTTTTTTGATGTATCTTTATGGAGACGTAAAGCCCTGAGGTGGGAGTAATGTAAAGACCCGTAAAATTCAAGGGAAATATTTTCTTAATTTTATTTGGGATTTTACAAGAACGCGGTTTCTGATGGCACTTGATTCCGAGGCCCGGTGTGCCTGGAATTTATATCCGAAGTTTAGCTCAGGTACATTCAGTGAATGAACGAGTGGGAATTCCTATCTTTTGAATCGTTGATCGGAATCGAATTCTGAGGGCACTGATGGAACTGCAGCGCCGGTAATTGCTTAGGAACACCTTTTCCAAAGTTACGTTTTCACGGGTAAAGTTGTTAAATTTTGTTGAAGTTAAAATAAAATTTAAATGACAAATTTTATTTATCTTTCTAAGTGTTTAACCTTTGGTTGGAAGTTGGGTAACCAACCAACTTCCCATGAGTGGTTATGAGGCTAGTGGGGCCCACACGAAGCCCACCCCTTCATATTCTCTAACCCCCCCTCAACTCACCATTAATTTTTGACAACTTATGTTAATTAATTAGGTGAGTTTAATTTGAGGGAATTAATTCAAATTTTGAAATTAAAATACTTAAGTTATGATAATAAAATAAGTGAAGGACTTATTTTATTATGGTTGGGTTTTGTTGTGTTAAGACTTTGGGAGAAAAAGAGAGGTCTTGAGGAGTCTTCGTTCTTCGATGAAGAATGCGAAGAATGCACCGCCACCGATGAATAACACCAACCTCCGACGGTAGTTGACGGCGAGAGACGCCTTCCTCGGAGATCAACTAATGCCAACGACGTTCCTTCCGTGATGCTTTCTTCCGCGACGATCCTCTTCATCCACGATGGTTAATTCCGCGATGAACTCTCATTCGATGACAACGTTGAGGTAGGGGTTTTATGTTTTTATATTTTTCATTTCTTCCATCATCTATCCTAGTTCAATTGGACCGCTTGATATCGTTTAACGGGAGGGGACCAGACCGCACAAAAACGGCCGACCCTCCTCCCAAATTATTTTTTGTGTTGATGCAGTTTGAAGGAAAATGACGCGGTGTCGTCGCACCGCGCGGAAACAAACGGCAAGGATGTGTCGCGCCATCGCACTGCGCATTTGAAAATCGAACCAAGCCGTGGCACCGTCGCTCCGCACCGGAAAAATCCGAAGACAACGCGGCATGAGCGGGGCCGCGGCGGAGGGGCGCGGCGCTTTCGCGCCCCGTCGGACGAACCAAGGTCGTGGCCATAGGCCACGGCGGAGCAGGGGAACCGGCGGTCGGAATCGGGCCGCCAGCATCGAAGCAGGGAGGACCAGCCTTGAAGGTCCCGTGGCGGCAGAAGCCGGCCTGCCGGAGCAGGCCGGCCGGATAGGGGATGAGCCGGGGGTTACAACCCCCGGCTAGCTATCTAGAGCGGCCCCATTAAGGGGGTTGCGGTTACAAAACGGGGGCGCAGCCCCCCCCCCCCCCCCCCCCTCATCTACTCGGCCAAACGGCCGAGCCACCTGCTGGAGCTAGTGCACCAGCGCGTCGGGCCGGCTGCCCTGGCTGGTCCGCCAGACCGGGCCAACCCGAAGGGTATCGGGCCGGGTTAGACCGAGCCTGAACCCCCTTTTACCGAACCTCCATCGGTCTTCTACCCATATCTAGGGCCGAGGACCTCCGATCGCCGCACCATCAGCGGCGATGTGATACTTGAAACGAGATGGTCATTTCGGTATACTACACTCAAGGTTTCGGAGTACTTTGGGTTCGGCCGGGTAGGTTCGTACACAAAACCAATCGGGCCCTCGGAGTAGAAACGTTTATAACTTGAGCTCCGGACGTCCGATTGACGTGCCATCGACTTTGATGGATTCCTCTAAGTGAGACGGACCTTTTGGATTACTCCGCATGAGGTATGGACGCAGTTGGAGTACGCTCAGGTTGGTTTTGTCTTAAAAACCAACCGGGCCCCTAGGACGAAAAAGCCAATAACTCTCAGACCGGGCATCCGATTGACACGTCGTCTGTGATGTTGAGTTCCTGTTGACGATACGGAACTTTTGGATACATCAACTCCGGACTATGTGTCAATTGATGTATCAGCCCTCGGCTAGTGGAGCGGACCCTCCTGAACGAGCTTGCTGTGTGCGGGAACCCTAGAGCTGGCTGCGACTGCGATTACGACGATGACGACAACTGTACAGAAATCCTCCGTGGATTCGACGGCGATGACTACAGCACTCAGCGATCCTACGTGGATCAGTGCAACCGATCTTGTGTGGGTCCGATCCTGTGTGGGTCAGCGCTCAGCGATCCTGTGTGGGGCAGCGCCTACAGATCCTATGTGGGTTCGATCCTGTGTGGGTCATTTCGGGGGTTAGTTACATATCGATCCTTTGTGGTTCATTGCGTGGGTTAGTTACCTATAGATCCATTGTGGGTCATTTTGGGGGTTAGTACCTATCGATCCTGTGTGGGTCTGATGGCTTAGATGAATCAGTGGCTACCTCTAATTGTCTCTATCATCTTACAAAGAAGTATACTTGTGTGAGCTGAATCTTGTTTGGTTTCCTATGTGGATTATGTGGTGCTATCCTGTGTGGATTACGTTTTGTTTTCCTGTGTGGACTGGGTTGTACTTGAGCTCAGATGTTGGAGCTGAACGAGAATTTGTGACTTAGGTATATGTATGGGCATATATCTAAGTAGTGTCAGAAGTTACTTCATGATTGTATCATTTCTTTGTGGATTATCCTTTACGGATTCTGGGAGACCATCGGGGGTCTCGGGGTCCCAACTGAGTAGCTTATACTCACCCCTGCACGGGTTATGCCCATACTACGTTGTGTTGGTTGCAGACGATGGATAGCACTGATCGCGGTTGAGGCTTGCGGAGCAGGTTAGTACCCAGAGGTGGACCACTGGGTGGGATGTACTCGGAGCGGACGGCTGGACCCGATGAGCTGTGGAGGCTATCTGTACTCACCCTTCAGGTGGGACTTCTAGTGGACGGCTCGAGGCTGCGGCTTTACTTTCAGTTGTTGTTTTCCCTTTCCAGTTTTACTTTACTTTCAGTTTGGGTTTGTATACTGGCCCACTTACTTTTGTATCATTTTTTACTTAGTGTTTACTTCAACTACTTGCTTGCTCTGTGGTGTTTGTTTACTTTACAAAGGCAATGCCTTCCCTTTTTATCGGGAATTATGCCTTGGTGATAGTCTTCATCCCCTGGCCTATGGAAGGCGGGCTTGGGGTAGTCACGGCATGGGCCCCGAGGACGGGTCATGACAATTCAAGAAAATAAAAAATGGAAAAGTGTTTATACATACGTATGACCTACCATCTCCAAGAACAGTGTATTCTATTCCATAAATTTTAGATACATATACATATATATATATATATATTGAATAAATAAGATATGTAAATCATGTTTTACATTCTGGAAGTATGTAAATCATGATCTATGTAGTAGGATCATGAATAAAAGTTCAAAATATGTATGATAAACAAAGCGATTATTACCTGAAACGTTGCATTAACATGGAATTATTGAATGAACCAAAAAAATAAAGTCATAAATGAATCATATATGATATCATAAATATTGTTATAATTCTCGTAAAAGTTAAGAATATGGTTAAAACCACTATACAGGAGATTCAAACACATATGAAAGGACTCATACCTAATGCAAAGCTTAATTTCACAATCCCATTATTATCTGAGGTTGTTTGTAAATAAGTATCTACTAGGGCATCTTTATCATCGATATCCATGTTTCCCAAAAATTTATTTTAAAATATTCTTAATATTACTTTAAATTATTTAAATTAATTATCACCCTTGTCTTAGTTTTTATAAAATATCTTGCAAGGAATCTTTCTATCATTTTCCAATTGAGGTACTTCATGACCTTTTTTAAATTTTAATAAAGGAATGTTTTTTTAAATTATGTGGCATGAGTGGATTTTTCCGCCATCATGAAACATTTATTTTTTGAAGATTCAACAACAATTTTACAAGTTTTTTTAATAAATATTTTCTTTTACAATTTCATGGCTTTTATATGATCTCAAAGTAATAAAATAGATATTTATCTCAAAGAGTTTTAATTATTATTTTCATATATGTCAATATCCTTTGTGGGATTTTATATTTAATTGAGGTTGTCTTATTATGATACTTCCTACCACTTTTTGTTGAATATTCTATGATATTTTTTACTAATGATGTGCTATTTTGATACCATTCATTATTTGTGGTTAAATAATGAACATTTCATATACTAGTTTTAATATGAATGTTTATTTGGTTATGTTTATCCCTTTTCATATGAGGAATACATTGGGATTAGTAAGTGAAGTGTGGGGCCCACTATAGCACCTCTATGCATAGGTAGGTTTTGTGATACAAAATAGTTTGGGTTTTTACCCATTAATTTGTCGTCTTCACATAATTCCTTGATGATATGGTTATGATGTCTGGCATTATGTATTCTCACATTATAAGATTAGTAATTGATATTACATGTGATTATTCAACTAGTAGTATATATATGTGCCTATTTAAATGGAATTAACTTGTTTATTCTTACAATATTATGCTCATGATTATATTTAAAATCCATTTGATTCAGTTTTATACGTTGATTTAAAATTTTATTCTTATTTATGATAGCTTTCACTATATTTTTTACCCTTACTGAGCATCCAAGCTCACCCCTTTCTTATGTTTTACATTACCAAGATTCCAAGATGTGTATTATGACTGATATGAAGGGTTATACTATGATAATAATGAAATTATCCAAGGATTGACTATTTTATGTTTTATGTTTTTAATTGAAATGAAAGGTTTGTGTATGTAATCTAGTTTCAAAGATGCATAAACCAGTCAGTCCTTCACGATTTTATTCCTTGTAATCATGCCAATTATTTTAAATAATTCACCAGCTCTGATATTCTTGGTCATGGAGTTTCATTATAGATCATCCAATAACTAACCTAATACCTTTATATATTCCTTTTCTTAATCCCAGTTCCCCAAGAATTCTAATATGTCTATGTCTTTATGCCTAAGTTGTCTTTCAAAGAGGTATCTCAAAAAAAAGTATAAATCAAAACCAACCTATTTATATATTATTTATTGTTCCACATTCTCTATATATATTGTATCCACCATAAAATTTATGAATCTAGGATAATAAATACAATTTTATTTCATTATGTTGATTTCATAACCATTTCTCACCTTCTTTCCATCGAATGGGAAATAAATGTATCACTCATGTGTATGTGTGTACTACTGCCTACTCATAGTGATATTATTCATTTTCCATCATTTCCCCACATTGGTGGATATAATATTTTAATAAATAAATAAATAAATATAAAATTTAATGATATAATTTTACACTATAATTATAAAATATGATTTATCTTTATATCATATTTAATTATAAAATAAAACAATATTCATACGAACATACAGACTACCATCTCAATGAATGATGTAATTCATACTTATATCTTTACATTTTATGTATATATATAAATATGTATATAGTGAATATATTTTAAATTTATATAAGTATTAAAATTATGTAGTTTTTAGAACCATGACCAAAGAACTAGGACTAGAACTTCCATGCAAAAAAATTCAAGAGAAACAAAATGTTGACACCATAAAATGATGATTTTAATTAATAATTATTAAAAAATGGTGTTTAAATATTATAAGGGGGCATATATGGTTTTATAGGTAAAAATATGGTTTATTATATTTTTATATAAATTTTATATTGTTATACCTGAGATTATATATCTTAAGATTCATGTTGAACTTGATTTAAGAGTTGACATTATAATATCATTTTAACTTTTATTTTTTATGATTAAATTTTCTAATCATAAAATTATGTTATATACCTCACAAAAACTTATGAATTTTCTTTTATAATTTTCTTTAATGAAATTATAAATTTTCATTATTTTCCATACTCAATGTAAGAAATAAATAAAATAATTTATTTGAGGAATACCGCCTGTTTTTTGTTATTTGGTTAGGAATCTTTTTCATTAGTTTCTATATTTTATCTATAATGTTTTCCAGATTGATTTTACTATTCTAAAAATTCTTTTAGTTACATTATAAATAATTTTTTACTTTATATAATAAATTTTAAATGGAATCTTTTTGTCATCTACTAAATGAGGTACTTTTTACCAATGGTGTAAATAAAAACATTTTTTAATGTACACTACCCAAATTAAATTTCACTATGTCATGAAAATTCTTTTTATTGAAGTTTCCTTTACAAGATTCCATGTTTCTTTTCAAATATAATTTTTTATTAATTTTTTTGGAATTTATTTTATTTAAAATAAGTCATTTGAAATTTAAAAAGAGAATTCCCACTATCATATATTCCAATAATATTTTACTATAATATTTTTACTATGTTAACATCCTTTTATGATTCTTATGCATCAACTGGGATGTGATTATATAATAATAAACTTTATTTTCTGGTTGGTTAATGATTATGATTATTAAATCTGGATGAAATCATATTTTCTTTTCCATGAGTCAAGATATGATTAAATGAGAAATGCTCTCAGAGTATTGTGCATACATTTCAATGGATTAATATTACTTGATGAGGGAGTGCACATAAGGTTATCCCAAAAACAAATTAGGGTACAAAAGAGAATATACCATACCCAATGAAGTTATATGGGTGGTTAGCTCAGGCCTTCTTGAATATAAAATTTTTATTCTGAAGGAACTTTTGTGGAAAAATTTGGAAACCAAAAGAAGTTTAAAACAAATGTTTTAACCAAAAAAAAATCATAAAATTTATTTAAATGAATGATTAGAAATATTAAAACCAACTACCCTATATTTCTTACAATTAAGTGTGGTTGCCTATGTATCCAGGTAATTCTTTAAAAGATCTTAGAAGTAATCATCTATCTTGTCATAGGCCTGGAAGTACTCATCCACATTGATGTTCCTTTCATTGAAACATTATGCCAAAATTCAGTCCTATTTCTTGAACAACACCATTTTCCCTTCATTAAGGGAAATTATAATAACTCCCTCATATTTTTTATTGACAACATCCTCTTAAGATTTGATATGGGAGGATTCTTCTAACATTTCCTCCTTAGAGTATAGAAATAACACTAAACATTCCCCATTTCCTGCTTCCACCTTTCCTGAAATTCTATTAAGACGTTAACCCACATTGAATCCAAGTTCTTAATAGTGACTTCACCATAATAAGCCTTGATTTCTCACTTTGATCTTTCTCCTTTGACTTACTAGAAAACTACTTATCACATCCTATAATTATTGATTCCCCTATTCATATTTATGTAAAAGTTTCCTTTTTCTTACCTAAAGATCTTGTTACAATTGATCCTGGAATATTTGAGTAATATTTGGGATGTATTTCTCTACCTGTAAACAAGAAATTCCCAAGAAAAATATTTTATTTCTTTCCCTTCCTCGACCAAGACCTAACTATCATGGCCACTTTTGATTCGTGCTCATAATCTATCATTTGTTGGGAGTCTTATTCATTATCACTTAGTTCAATATCCACATAAGACATTGACATGAGATTCTTTTGTTTCTATCATGGAATTTATTTTTTCCATACTTCAGGATCATCATTCTTCTTTTCATTTTCATTTAAGGTATAGAAATAGATTTGGAGCAAAATAGTCCTTAAATATTCTCATTTGTCAAGTAGTAACGGTCTAAGAGAAGTATTTTCACTCAAACATGGAAAATTATGCAGCTCATAAAGAACTATTGAGTCATTCTAGGTTTCATCATCACTAGAGTAAATGATTTTTTTTACCACCTATCAATTATCCATTCCTCCAAACATAACCGAATCAGAAAAATATTGTCCATGCTTGCACGAGGTCTATTCAGTCTTATTAACATCATCCATAGCACACCTAAAATTTGAAAAATATCCAAAAATAAAAGATAAGTATTTATAAAACAAATATTTTCCATAATATCATCAAAATTGATCATTTCCCCATTATCAAAAAGAACAGTAGAGATTTTCATTGAAATTAATGGCATGATCAGTTGGGTATTACTAGAATAATTGGCTAATGGGTGGTATCATTACAATGGATATCCTTATAAACACTCTATAATGAAGAAATTGAGTCTTCCATCATCTTGAATAAAGAAAAATACTTTGTCCATGACTAAAATAAAACCCAATTCTTTCAAAAAAATATTCAAAAACCGTAATACATACCAGTGGTATAGAAACACCACCCTTGACACATGAAGAGGGAGAAATATTATGGGAAACTGTGTTTGTTCTACTATTTGAAAAAACAAAACAACATTTATTATTCCCCAATAAGTGGATTGTTGATGAATTTTGAAAAGTAAGATGAATATGAAAAATATTTACCCAAAATTTTTTAGTCAGAAAGCCAGACCACATATGAAAATCTTATGACCACCAAAATCGGAAGAAGTGGGATACATTGAACAATCAAGGAGCTTTTGACCAAATAATAATCAAATCATCCACTGAGTAGAGTTATATCATGATGTGTCTCTTTTAAAGGAGACCAATAGTTGAATTTTCATTTAAAACCCATGATCAAAACATGAATCTGTAATAGGAAACAACTGACGGTTGATGGAAACTAATATGAGCTACTAGCGGTAGGTTGAGAATATTCTATGACTCTATGAGCTCTGAAGTAAAAAATGGAAAGAATAGGAAAACGATATAAGAGATCAGGTACTTCCGGGATAAGTGTGATGTTAGTGAAAGGAGGGAGATAATCTAAGGTAGATAACAGTATAAAGGGTATATGTCATTCCACAAAGCAAAGCAATAGGACACCCCCCCCCCCCCATAGGGGAGGGACCACAATCGCATTCATCACACTAAGGCATCACCGAGAGGACCAGGGTAGTAATGGTCATTCGATTTATCTTAATACTAACACGTGATAAATTTCTTAGTGAGTATCCTTGAGAAAATTTATATTATTATGATTACTCAACAATATATTCCACTCTTTTATGAAATGATCTTATTCTAATGTTATACCGTCACAACTTTTGTTATGCTTAAATGATCATTGATATCTCCCATGATTAAAATTTTTTAGAATCAGTGATTACACATTATTAGGTTTATGTTTTCCTTGGATATGAAAAATGGATTCATCTATGATATGTTTGTAATGATTGTTTTTTTATGATCATAGAAGGAGATGATAGATTTCATTTTTATTCTAGTTTAATATGTATCTATGTTTATAATGACACCAAACATTTATGGTTCTTCCATGGATTGTAATTTCAAATAATGAATTTTAATCTAATAATATTTATTATTTATTTATTTAGTGTTTTTTGTCCTTAAATTCTATAAGTGAAATGTTTAATTATTTTTGAAATATATGATGGAAAATATTTTTCATAACCCAGAGTATAAGCCTTAATATAGGTGGAAATATTTATTTTTGATAAATAAAGGAGTTCTATTTTCCTAGAAACAAAATCCCTATCAATATAATAGAATATTGATATAGTTGTGGTAATAATGTACTTATGGGTAAATACTCTACATTTTTTGGATTGGGTATTAAAATGATCACCAATAGTTCATGGTGATTGGGAATTAGAGTAAAAACCTGGATAGACACTTCTAGGGGATATGCTTGGCTTAATTAAAATTATCATTGTGAACCATCATGAAGGATTTTAATAGAGTATAACCATGGATGAACTATTTTAAACATAAGGTAGAATACAATGAAACAAATGTATAATTATTTAGAGGAACTATAAATTATTTTAATGACTAAATGGTATATTAAGATGATTATTATTTTTTAAACTATGATTTCTTGGATTAATTCAATGGTATGAACTAGAATAAATCATGTTAACCCTGAATGTAATGAACAATAAAATGGTTTTTTCCTTAAAAATACTAATTTAATGGGAATGGGAATGAAAAATCATGATTATATGCTTATTCATATTAATCAATACATGAATCATGCTTAAGTTCCAAATAAGCAAAGTAGGGGAAAAAGTTGTATTATTTCCTTTATGAAGAAACATCTAACATTGATTTGTGGGTCTATTGATCTAGTAATTTCCAAGAAAAGGATTAGTATAACTAAAAATATATTTTACATTCTTCTATTTTTAAATAATAAAAAAATTTATGGATGTTTATCATTTGTAAAGTGAAATATATCAGTTTTGAACTCTTAATAAGAGCATGAGGCGGTAAGATAAAATTTACAAAATAGTGTGGGATGATTTTCAATGATTAATGGTATAAAGTCACATTTCTCAAAATATTTTTATGAAAATAGTGATGCAATTACTTGATCTAAAACATATCATTGATGAACCCAATAGTATATATGAGGAAAATTTTACAATTATTTTTAGGTATGATTATGGAATTATGAACCAAACGTCAAACTGATCGACTACACAATGTCTTCTAACCATGTCGCCAAAATATGTTATCAATAAGGGACTTAGTTATCTATGAATAAATATTTTTTTGTTCTATAGAAGATTAAATAGAAATTACTTTGACCCATTAATTTAATGATTTTAATAAGAAATGAAAGATACAATTCAAATAAAAATATAAAAATGAAATCCATATAAGGAAGAAGATATGTCTTCCAATACTCCATATGTGTGGAATAATCATATTATAAATTTTATTAATGGGATGGATAAACTATTTATGTGTGTAAAGGAAGTAAATTAGTAAATCTAATGTTGATGTGATATGATTAAGATAAAAATGAAATTAATTGAATGAATTATCTACATATTGCAACACCCACCCTATAGTGATTCATATTATAAGATTATCTTTATTATGATGACTAGTTATAGAGTCATAGGGGTAATGAAAATGATAAACACTGAAAAGAAAACAATACTAGAGATGAATTTAAATTTAATGTGACCTCTATTTCTATTATGGGGTACAAAAATGAAGTGGTGAATAAAAAATATACCATTAAATACATAACAGCTAATGACTTATTGGATTCTAGATGTACATCCAAATTTATATCTAATGAATTAACCAAGGCTAACATATACCCACCCCAAAAAAATAGATATTTAAATTTAAATGAATAATTATGATAGAATAATGATCACAACTCTATACTATGATTCTTCTCTTATTATATTTTATGGGAATGTTCTTCCTCAAAATCTCATTATGCTTCCTCTAGTTAAATGTGATATCATTTTTGGAATGGATTGTAATTAATGATATAAATCCCATATCAATTCCTTGAAAATAAATGTAATTTTATATTCCAAGCTATCCTATGATTTTCTATCATTGTGAGGAAAAATTTGAATATCCTATATAAATTAAATCCATTTTAACGGTCTCAATTATTTTTCAAAAGATTCAGTTATCGTAGATTATTTTTGAGAAGATATACTTCAATTGTATAAATATTTTATGATATTTTTTTGATTTATTTCAAAAAGAGATTCATAGTCATCCTTAAATACATGAGTTTGAGTTTTCAATATATCTAATACCCATTTCGAAATATATTTCATATAATCTATATTGAATGGCACTTATTGAGCTGTAGATATTAAATAAGGAACTCATGGAAAATCATGACAAGCTCTTTATTTGGATAAGTGCATCACTTTATGGTGAACCTATTCTATTTTTTAAGAAGAATGATGGATCAATGAATCTCTATATTTAATATTAGGAATATTCATAGATCAAAATCAAGAATATGTATCCACTTTCCAATATGGATGATTTTTTCAATCAAATATCAGGATATCAATACATTTCAAAGATAAGACTTCTTTATGGATACTATTAATTAAGGGATAAAAGTAAAAAAATTCCCAAAAGAACCATATGTATAGGGAATGAATAATATTAATTTATATTTTTGTAATTTATAACTAAAAAACCCCACTTTAACATCATGTTCTAATGGATAGAGTATTTTATTATTTCCTTGATCTATTAGTGGTATTTTGTATAGACATTATTCATATGTATTCTAATTGAAAGGATGATCATGAAGATCACATGATGATTATACTAAATACCCTAAGCAGGGAGAATCTAGATGTAAATTTTTTCATGTATAACTTTTTTCTACACATTGATTCATTTTGGGATATATATTTTGAAGGGAGGGTATGTCATTGGATTCATTAATGAAGGATGTATTTGAACATTGGCCCAGACTTACCACTATGAATGACATCCATTTTTCCATGGATTGGATGGATATTATCAAAATATATTATAAAATATTTCATAGATAGATAAATAACTAAACAAGTTAACATTAAAGAGATTAAAGTTCATTTGGACTAATAAATATTTAGAAAACTTCATGGAAATAAATAGATGTTTGGTCTATGTACTTATATTATCACTACACTAGAGTGGAAAAGGGATTTTGATTTATTATGATAAATTGAAAATGGTATTGGGTTGGTTTATTATCCTAAATGATATGGTGATATATTATTCCACATAATAATTTAAGTATCATAATTTAAATTACTATAATCATGATTTGGATTTAGCAGGGGTAATGTTTTCATTAAATAAATAAAAGAATTATCTTCACAAGGAACTGTGGGACCAATATATTGATCATAAAATATTAATTTATATATTCAACATGAAAGAGTTTAATATATTCCAATTATGATAGTTAATTTTATATAAATATTATGATACATTACCATACTAATTATAAGAATATAGTGAAAAAATCATTTAATCAAAAAAACTTGATAGCTTATCTATGATAAGGATCTCAAATGATCCAATATTTCTTGATTTTAAGAGGATAGACTGTATAATATTGATTGAATGTAAGAAA
Source organism: Viscum album (assembly GCA_963277665.1). Classification (NCBI taxonomy): domain Eukaryota; kingdom Viridiplantae; phylum Streptophyta; class Magnoliopsida; order Santalales; family Viscaceae; genus Viscum; species Viscum album. The sequence goes on from OY728139.1 coordinate 492,965,163, forward strand.
TATTTTTTAAAAAATTATTTTCAACCATTGATATATATAATGTTTAAATATGTGAACAATGTATATGTAGATATGATATATAAGGTGAGACATGTTCTTGAGTACAACCTTGGTTGTGTTGGAATGATAAGATTTCAAAATTTTGTATAATTACCATCAGTGAAAGACATAATAAAGAAAGTATTTTATGTTTGATACCTTAATATTTATGGGTTATATTATTGTATGATCTATTATATCTTATGTAAAAATAATAATCTAGTTATAGTTCATTTGTGCGTTCAGAGTTCTTGGGAAGGTGTTGGAATTTTTAAAGTAGTATTTTGATGTTTTATGTTCAAAATAGTAAACACCATGCCTTTTTGACATCCATGGTTATGGAAACATGCCCTGTGAGAAAGAAACATGCCCTGGTGCAAGTCGATTTATGATGGCGGATTAAAGAACACCACAACCATGGATAGACCATGGTGTATGTAATTTTAACAGTGTAAATGGGATTAAAATATGTAAAATTACCATATTTATGCTCGAATATTGCAAAAATAAAATATAAAACAAGTTTGGGTTAAATATGGCATTTTAAATGCATTTATTGATCACCTTCATCACCCATTAATCGAATTGACCTCCCTTCTCATGTTAATTCCCCATTTTCCAATAAATATATAGATACATGGAAGTCCAGGATTTTGATCTACAGGGATCTTCATCTGAGCCCTATTTCACACTTTTTTTAATTGATTCCAACCTCCTGCCATTATATCAATGTACATAGTTTATCTACCTTTATTGTTGCTTTTGGTTTTAGGAATTTTAGTGGACTCTTTATGGTGATCCATTCTTATATTTTATGAATTTCTTCTTCTCCATCATGGAAAATCAAAAAATGGGGTTATTATGGTTATAGATATGTTAAATTATGTTACCAATCATGGGGTTAAATAATTTAAATTAAAAATCAGTCTTTTTAAGATAATTATAATTCATTTATATCATGGTGGGGAACCTAATAGAGAATCCTTCCTTTGATAATGTTTCAAGTTCTACATTTAGTGATTCTCTTCAACCAGACATGGATTAAACCATTGGTAGTTATTGTAATTGGGTAAGTGTTATTTTAAAACTTTTTACATTATTATTATTTATCTCTAGAAAAATATTATTTTATTTGAAACCATTTCTAGGAGTTCTCTTTGAGTGATATTGTTCATGTTATTATGAGACTGTTGTTTAAGAGATGACACCACTAGTCAAACATTAGGTAGGGAGTTTCATACTATTTGGGGATCTTTTATACACAAATTTCCATGTTATTATTCTTTTTTTGGAATATTTTTTTGAACTTTCTTCATAGATAATTCATTTGGGAGTTTTTTTATCCTTTGGAATCCATTTCTCATTCTTGATAATATGGTTATCCATGTATATTGTTGAAATTGTTTGATATTGGTCACATGTATTATATGTAACTTATATATTCACATGATGATATTATTTTCCTTCAATGTATTATTTCCCTTGTTATGTATGTTACCATTATATGGATCTTTGTTCCTTGTACTCAAAAAATTGGGACTATCTTGATATAATTCTCCCACGGAGGAGGAGTGTGTACAATATAAGATGATAGTAATGATATACCCGATAATATTTTGGGTACATGATTGATTGGAAGCCTAACATGGGGAAGTATCATTATGATAATGATTCCTTAGAGGCATGACATGAGGCACAAATTGGGTATAATATTCTGGATGTGTGACTAGTGATAGAGAGAGGGGATGATGTATTGGGGACCTATCCTATAATGGAGTTGTGATATGATGACTTAGAGTCTTGATTTGAATCAATAAATTGTGACTATAAGGATAAATGATTATCGTCCTTATAGTTTGTTCTTAATCACTAGTGATATCCTATAAATTTATATCCGGAAATCAGAAGAAACAAGTATACATCGGGCTAATGGTGGAAGGGATAGAAAAATTATTCTTGTTATATAAATCTTTATAATTGATTATGAATCTATTGTCATAATTACATACACTTCTAATTCTTCTGTATACTTTTTAAGGTTGAATTAGTGGTGTCTTATAGGGTTTTTTTACTCATACCCTATATAGGAAATTTTATGTGAAAATAGACATCATGTTTTAGGTTGCATGAAAGTGTAAGGTGTACGCATCAAATAGTTTAATAGTGAATCATAAAGCTTGTATTGGTAATAGGATGTACTCTAAAGGTTTCCATAGTGTTGAATTAATTTTTATTTAATTTATCTCTAAATTCTTTGGTTTTGATTACAAAACACATGTTATCAAAATAAATAACTATGATCCTAGTGATTCCCATTCTTCTTTATCAGTATAAATTTTATATGGACTTGAATTAAATGTCAAGTTGGATTATAAGATTATCTTCCTTGATTTTTAATTGGGAATGATAGTATATAGTTTTTAGAGATTCTCATATTATCATATAGTCATTTTGGGTTGTAAAAAACTATCGGAATTTAGTATTTTGGTAATGGAAATATTTTATATGATTTTGGAAAATATTTTTTTGACCAGATTCTAAGATCACAGTGATTTATATTATAGATAGGTATCGTTTACATTTCATAAGGGATTGAAGTTCATGATGATGGGTGTGTATGAATTGGGAGAATGTAGTGTTGGTCTAGACATGATCTCATTTGGGTAAATCACTATGTAGATTACATGATTGGCTATATCTACAATATCAGTGATACTCCCATAATATTTTCCACTTGATGTTATTCAATATGAGTATTTATTTTTAGCACATATCACATGAAATCCTACTTATAAAGGTTTTTAGTTTGAGATAGAAAATTTTCTTTGTGGGATTTGCATTTTGATACCTCATATTGCAGGGTTCTAGTCAAATCTATAGAGATCAAGTTATAGGTCGAGGACTAGAAATTGATTGGATTAATTAGGTAAATTACCTAACTATGGTGTGTATCTTTCTTGTTCTTTAATATGGTGTATATTAGTCTTTGTATCTATATAGATTACTAGAATCTAGATTAACTGATAATGAAGAATTGATGTCCTTCATGCAATGTCAAAATATCTTCAGTTAGCTATGAGGATCTTGATGATTCTCTTAGAATGATATATGTTAGGTCTATGAATAGTTTCATTTTATAAAGTAAAATCTACAAAATATTGTTTTTTAGAGTAGGTATGTGATTTATGAATACATAGTGATGTCATATTCATAGACAAAAGCACTGGAAGAGTTCAAAGGTCCCATAAACTAGAACTTTAACACATTTATTGACTTGTTCTGAATGGTGTTTATTGAATTATTTGTAACTTACTAAAAAACACTACATTGTCATTCCCTTCATCTCAACATTTTTCTGAATATTTATTGAGAACATCGACTTTATGCTAAACAGACTAAATTCCACTAATAGAATCATGAGGTGAAATTCATGGGGTATCAGATTTCAACGACCGGTATATATATAGACCTGGATAACATTGATGAATTTATGTCCAAGATATTTCTTTGGAATATATTTTTTATCTGTAAAATTTTGAATTTAGTGGGATACTATCATTAATTTATCAATAACTAGTCATTTTTATCATCACCCATGACTATGATGATGAAGAAGGAAGTAATGTTTCAGTGGTTATACTAGTGTAAGAAGGATTTCCATGTCATTAATAGGATGATTAAAATAGATTTAGGGTTAAAACTCTATATTAATAGGGTTTTATATCTATTATATTATAATTAATTTTGAGTTGGTCTAGGGGTAACTTCAATATAGAGAAAGTGTGTTGTAGATTAGGGATTATGTCAGTTATGAAACCATGGGTAGAACTATATTAGCTATGAATTGGATATGTTTGTCTTTTTCTAGGAATTGGTGTTTTTTACACATTATCTCTTCATTGATAGTGCTTTTGTCTACATGGAAAACAATTTTCTCTATAATCTCTTTACACGATGGGGCCTCAATTTGAGGTTCATCCACAAGATAGTGTAATTGTAGAAATTATAATTTGAGAATATATATATGCAAGGTAAAGTTTACATCATTATAGACATTAGTATCTCAAGATCTTTTTGGATGGAATTTTTGAGTAATAATGACCCTTTTTGAGATTACATGTTGATTGGAGGATGGAGTTTTATGAAGGTTAGGGATTAATGATAGTGTATCCATTAGTGATCATATATAATTCCATATACTTGGTTATGGATAGATGAGAATCTAACACAAAGTATAATGTGATTTTGGAATATCTATAAGGTGTGGTCATTGGATGGTGATGATATGATCTTATTACATGGGAGAGTTACAATACTAGATTCAATTAAGGATAATATTATGATAGACCTCCATTCCTCTCTATGGGAGTTGTTATTGGTGCAAAAAGTATGTATCATGACTATATGTGGAAATTTTTGTGGCAAAGGATGAATAAAGCCATTTTTTAGTTTCTTTCATTTTTCCTTGAATACCAGATTATATAGTTCGGCCACTAGAATCCTGCTGGTTTTCCCTAGACACTTCCTATACCCATGTGGAAGTGGGAGGATGTTAGGACGCACATTATGATGGAGATACCCTAGGACCCCAAGAATTTGAGAAACTATTTGGGTGACTATTGATCGATTATTGAATGTTTCATAATTCGTACTTATCAATGGGATTAACATAGTAGATGATATAGGAAAGCTATATTTTTCTGATACTGTATGTTGTAATGGATTTACCTTGAGAATTGTACTTGAAATATACACAAATTTTACATTGTTTTTTTAGGGATAATAGAAGTCCTTATAGACTCCTCAAAGATTGGGTAAATCATACTATCTCCATACAAATTGAAACTCAAAGGGGATTATTTTTATATTGACGTGAATGCTTGGAGATTGTGTTTTAAACATCATTAAGGTGTGATATGGTCTCTTATAACTAATTGAGTCCCGTAATAATAAAATTAGCATGATTTGATTCCTATGGAACCATATTAGACTCTTTATAGGACATTGAGTCTCTCACACCTTTGTTGGCATGAGGTTAGTGAGGGAGAACTTTTTGGGACTTATATGGTAATGGAGACCTCTAAGATACATTAGCTAATTTAGAAGTGTATAAAAACAAATAAATTTATAGATAAGTATTCAGAAAACTACATGAGAATAACATTGGAGTGTTTATAGGATATTTTGTGTATTTGAGAGTGGGTCCTCAGTTAACCCACCATACTTGGAGGTATAAAGAGAAATTAGTGACATGTGACTATTTTCCCATTAACTTTATAGAAAAGATTAGAAAAATGGAGTTTTATATGAATCATCCATCTCACTAACCTGGTATGAATTGTTTTTAATGTTTCTCTACTCTAGGGGTATATCAATAATATTATAAATATCATTAAATATAGGGATGTTGAATGATAGACTATAATATCATTGGTAGATATCCTGGTGTGGATTATAGACTAGAGTGAGAAGGTTTTTTATAGAAAACTATGTATATTTTCTGAATCCAATGGTGGGATGAATGGATCTTGGAGGAGAAATTGGGGAGTGAGGTAGATGTACATGATCAGCAAATTCAGTTGCATGAGAAACATTTCTACAGATGAATATCGAGGTGTCTATGTTAATGTATGATCCAACTTTTCTTAGGTAATGTTTTTAATGATTTCATTGTTGAGTTTTATGAATATAATTCCTTAGAGGTTATTGGAAGAATAAAATTGGGGACTTCTATTTTATAATTTTAAAATTGAAAGCAACACACCATAGTAAAATTTAGGGTGTAGATACCTCGACTCTAGTAACCTGAATCTTGGGTCTTTTTATTCAAATTAGCATAAGATACAATTAATTACATCTCAAAGTAACAAATAGTATAGTATTTTTTTTAAATAAGATAAATACATTAGTCATTAAATAGATTTCAAAACACAAATTAAAATATAATTTTTTTCAAAAATATCATTACTCCCTCATGAATATACTTGCATATAAGTTATAGTACGCTTCAGGGATTCCTTGGTAAAGAAATAAATAATTTTAAGATAAAATGGCCATTAAGGGTGATTTATATCAAATCTTATCATTAATCAATGATCATAATCAATATGGATAGTTAAATAAATAAACACACATTCCACTTAAATAACTAGACAATGAAAAAAATATGGAAAGATAAATAAAAGAAAGCACTTTTTATTTACTCAATAAACTCAATATAAAATTCATCCAATGGAAATATATTTGTAAATAGAAAATGGATAATAATAACTAAATTTATAATAAATGAAATGATAATTTATTTAACACCATGATCTCAGTCATTATCATGCTTCTACCATAAAACCCTTTTAAAAGATAGTTTAAAACTTCAAGTAGAAATCCATTTAATTAGAGATTATTAATTTGTCTCATGAGAAATATCAATTCATTTAGGGGTATAAAATTATGGGCCCCACCCATAATTGTAGGTCTGAAACATTCCAAGTATATAGAATGATCGATTTAATTCATGAATCAATTTTTTTTAATAAATATCTTTATTGATTAAGTAATATGGATTTATCAATTTATAGGGTTAATAAAATAACATTCATTGTAAAAACCCATATTTAAAAATTTTATATGATTTAGAAAATAATAAGTTTTATGATATAATGATTATGTATATTTAATAAAAATGAATTTTACAATTATCACTAGAGATAGAATGTTTCAAAGGAAAGCTAATGGCTATAAGAAAAAATCAAGAAGATTAATGTCCATGATTTACATTAAAAAATTATCATAAATCATCGATATAATCAATAAGTATAGTATTAATACAATACATAACTATTTAAGTAACAAAATGGTTGTTTTCATTAATGAGTAAAAATATAATAAAAGGATCTTCAAAAAAAATCTCGGGGAAAAATACCCTTTTAATTTTAAAAATCACATTTTAAAAAGTAAATATTCACAAAAAATTATGATAATTCATTTTATTGAAAATAACTTGTTAAAATTATAATCATTGTTTTAAAAAATTCAGTGGTCGTGATGTTAGAAAATTCTAAATATGTCTATTATGTTAAAAAATGATTTATTTTTCATTTTAATGAAATCCAAATGGACTAATTTCAAAAAAGGTATGCTGATTACTATCTATTTTCTTATAAAAAATCAAAATGGTAAAAAATATATTTAATAAATAATTTGGAAAAAAGTTAGAATCATTTTTTAATATATTTTTGTAAAAAGGGTTTTGTTATAAAATCGATTTCTGACTGAAGAGAAAAATGAAGTTGAAGTATTATAAAAACATTTTATCAGTCCTACTACATATCAAAGAGTGTAAAATTGTAATATTTCTTGAAAATATCTTCAAGAAACATTGGAAAAATATTTAATTGGTTTATTATGAAATGGTCAAATAATTTTCATCATTATAAAATCAAGAATAAAAAATATCAATTAGAATGAGATCATAAAATGAACCATAATAATGATGATAACTTTTAAGTGAGTATTGATAAATTAATTGAGTGTGTGCATCCATTTAAAATACACATATAAAAATATTAAATACAAAATAATAAAATAAACATTTATTTCACACATAATCATAGAATAACAAAGATGATGATGATGTGATATAATCCAATGAATATTAATTGAGTTATGAAATTATTTACCACTTGGTAATTTCTATTCTAATCCCCATAGATGAAATAATTGAAAATGAAACTTAAAATCCCTTTAATTAATAATTAATCATGATATTATTTATTAAATAAGAATTGCATACACCATATAATGTAAATTAGGAGAATTATATTACAATGAGACTTAATGAAGGGAAATTGAGATGAAGTCCCTTATGTCATGATTCCATTTTTCTTAAAGTTTGTTTATCCTATTTTATATTTGTTTTAAACAATGTATTAACTTATTCCATAACAAAATTAATATTTATAATTTCATATTTTTACATCTTATCACCCTTTCATGAATAACATTTAATTATTTTCATTGTTTCATGTATTAATTTTTTTATTTTATCATTCATGCTTGATCATGAAAGTTTTGATTATTTTTCATATTATATAATTCTATCATCTATATAATAATAATAATAAAATAATTATCAAATTTTTTACATTAATTATACTTTTAAAACCAATAATTAATGATGGTTATGAAAAATGAACTATGTTATAATCATATAGATGGAAGGTCACATGTACGCTTGAGTAATGTTTCCATTTTCGAATACCCATTATAGAATGAAGGTAAGTAATGTTTTATCATTATATACTAAAATTAATATAATATATACCTCCTTAATTATATAAATATACTTATATATAGCAACCATGTGGTGTGGTGATGAAAATAGAATCATATCGCTTCATCGAGGTGGTAGTCCACATGTACATGGACGGTGTAACCATTTTATAGTGTAAGAAATAAAATTTTATATTATATTTTCATAATGATAAATATTTTATAAATTTAATAAAAATTTAATTTATATATCATATATTCATTATCTCTATCCTTATTACCTTCCTTGTAAACAGTTTCGGAATAATGAATCATATTGCTTCGCAAGTTGGAAGTCTTTAGTATACACAATCCACTTTATTGTATCACAATTGGAATTAAAAGTAAATAATTTACTTATTATATTGAATCAAGAGATATAATAATTTTATAAATATCACATATATATATATATAATTTATATAAATCTTTATACTCAATTGTGAGAGGTAATAATGGAAGAAATTAATGACATTAGTTCATGAGGTAGTAGTCCTCCGTATATGTGAATAATAATTTTATAGCCAATTTGATGTTTTTTAGGATTTTTGTAGGTTGTTATCTTAAAAAATAAAATATACTTATATGGAATATATTGAAGTTATTATATTACTATGTTTTAAAAGGAATTTATGGTGGTGGAGTGCGAAATAAAATAATAATGTTCATTGAGTAATGCAATATCTTTTTCAGGTAACCTACTTATGTTTAAAAAAAAAATATCATTGTTTGGAATTATTGCTAAGATAATTATTCTAGGATGAGTTTATAAATTATAGGAATGTATTTTTTAGGGAATGTCTTAAAAAATGGTCTGAAGGTGTGAATAATATAATAGAGAGGGTGGCCATTTATAATTGATATGAGTGGAACACTTGTAATTTTTGAAAGTAAAAAAGTGTACCCAAATTTTTTCACATTCCTTAAAGGTAGAAAATAGAGTATTAAAGATATTTAGAAAATATAGCGTCTAAATATGTCCAAAAGATATATTTTAGATGACTGTTTAGATCAACTTAAAAAATTTATTCTTTGTTTAACTCCCCAGTAAATTAATTTGTACTTTAACCTCTTTAATTTTTTTTTGATTTTTTTCACTATTTATTTTAATATAAAAATAACTTACAGTTATGATATAATATAAATACATTTTATTCCTAATATGGAATAATTTTTCAAAATTTTATTCACATAATTGGAAAATTATATTTTAAAAATATTCCTATAAAAGTGTCGGGGAAACAAGTTTTCAAAGAGAAAATGATCAAAATTTTATAAATATTTTATAGAAAATTTAATTATGAAATTGATTCTAGTTACCTATATTGGATTATTATATAAATTATTAATCTAATTTTACATTAAAATCAAATTAAAATATTATTTATCTTTATAAATAATTTAAAGGAAATAACAATTTTCAATTAAAAGTAAGTATTTTTCACTATTCATTGAAAAATTAAAAATGTGAGAGAAAACCAAAAAATTAACCATTAAATAACATTAATGTTAATATTTAAAATGTGAAATAAATCTTACCAAAATAATTTCCTAAATTTCATAAGAATTAATTTTAAATAATGTGTTCAAAGTGCGGCTAAACAAACTTTTAGTAAAAACCAAAATCAGTGAACCTTTCTTTTCCTCTTAAACATTTAATATTACACTACTAATCAATAGATAACCATAATTATCATAACATATTTAGTACAATTCGTACCCACAAAATTAATTATTATATTTTAATTTTACACTTTAATATGGTTCATTTCAACTTGGGGTTTTTGGATCTTCAATCTATTAAATAGATAAAATTTAATGAAATATATTTTGTCAGTTGTTTAATATCCATGTTGAATTACCCATATTATATCAAAATAAATTATCTTATTTTAGTATTTTTTTGTTATGCATGGTGAGGTAAAAATTCTTCAGGTGTGGTAAAATATCCCCAGTGTAATCTATTTTAGGATATCCTCTTCAAGAACACCACCAACAAGGCCATGTCATAGTGTAGGGAATGGAAACAGTCGAGATGTCTTTGAAATGTCAAAAATAGTCATGTTTATTCTTGGATCATTACTATATAAAATGGTAAATCTATGGGTTTTATCTTTTTGGTGTCCAATTCATTTATTAATCATTTCCAACTGCTAATAATCGAATTATTTCACCTGTTATATTGATTCCTTATTTTTCAATGATTTTACAAACACATAAAAGACCAAGATTCCAATAATATTCAATCTATGCCTTAGAAAAAAAATCCCTACATTGTATTTACTATACCCTCTATTTATTTCATATAATTTCATCATTCATCTGTCTTTATTCATGATTTGTTTGGTGTTTTAGTGGACTCCTTCTGGTAAGTCATTATTCTATTGGCATAATTTCTTGATCTATATAATGGATGATCTTTAAATAGGATTGTTATAGTTAGTTCCATTTTTTATTTTGTGATATTTTGGGGGTTCAACCAGTCTTGATAAATAGTATCACTTTTTTAGGACAATTGGTAGTCATTGATATCTTACTGGTGAATCTCTTGGAGAAGCATTCCTTTGCGAGTCTCTCAAATTCTAGCTTTGACATTTATCATTAACAAGACTAAGATTCAACAATTTATGGTTGTTTTGATTTGTGTAACTATTACTGTAACCGATTTCATTTTTATCATTTTTACTTTCTCTGGAAAATATATCATTTTATGTGAAAGTAGTTTATAGAGTTCTTGGTGAGAGATGTAGTTCTAGTTGGTGTGGGAATGTTGTTTGGGAGATAACACCAGTTAATAATCTTGACATTTAAATTAAAAACCTTGAGTTATAAAGTTCTTTATCATTTGGGGAGCTTGTATAAACATGGTTCAATGGTATAATTATTAAGATGGGATATTTCTTTGACTTTTCTTGAATTAAATCTCATGAGGCTATGTGTGTTTATAATGAGATCCATTTATGATGATTGAATACATGATTATTCTTTTATCTTATTGAAAATATTTGATGTTGATCACATATATTTTATATTTATATTATATTATCATAATTATATTTTATTTTTTATCCTATATTCTCTACTCTATTATACAACTTACCATATCTTGGAGGTTTGTTCAGGGTACTTGGAATAGGTGGAGTGGTGTGATATAACTATTCATTAGAGGGGGAGTCTGACATTTTGAGACAATGGAAATGGTATACCATAGTGTAGGGTAGGGTAATTAAATCATGGATGATTGAACTGAGGAAGTGGAATTAGGGGCATGATTTCTTGGATGATTGAACCATTTTATAGCTGGGGTATGACAGTCAGGAGTCCTAACCCCAATGGATATTGGGTATGATTTTCTAGAGAGATTACATATCAAAGAATATATATATGATGGTATACATGAAAGATTCAACTCGATGCCTCGATACTAATGATAGAACTAATTACTATTATTTTATATTATTCATGAAAAAATCACAAATCCTATTATTTTCCTTCTATTATGGAGCTAAATTATGTATAATCGGTGCACATAGTGTCTGTATAGCACCTAGGGGGTCAAAATATAATTATTTAGGATTTATTATGAATTAATTATTATCGTGGTATACACCACTTATATGTTATATCACTTGTTAACTATGCAATTATGGTGTGTTACAGGGTTCTATTCCAATATCATATATTTTCTTAGTTGTTATCATGATTATGGGAAACCACATTCTTCTTTTTATCAACTATATAAAAACCAATATCACAATGCATGCATACTTACGGCTTATCATCTCCACATCGTGAAGTAATTTATTTTCCAGCACTACTTTATTTGGATGGATATAATGATGATTATAATGGATATAAATAAGTAATATGACATGGTAATGATTATTTATAATTAATATAATATTCAATTTCATATCATTTATCCATCAAGAATAAGATATTGTTGCTTGTGCGTATGTACGACATACCCTATATACAATGCGTTGAGATTCATCTTCAACGTTAACCATTCAAGAATGATTATAAATATATATATATATATATATATATAATGAATAAATATTAAATATATGACATAATAATTCAAATATAATAAATATATATATATATATAATTTACTCTATTCTATTTAATACGATAAGAAAATAGAAACAATGTCCATGCATATGTATGGCCTACCGTCTCCATGAACGGTGTATTCCAATCCATATATTTTATATATTTATATATATATATATATACTAAATATATATGATATATAGATAACGTTTTTCATTTTTTTAAGTAATTAAATCATGATTTATGTAAGAAGATTATGAATAACAATTCAAAACACATACGATAAAAAAAGAGATTATTACCTAAAATGTTGGTTTAACTTGGATTGTTGATTGAATGGGTAATATAAAGTAATAAAAGAATCATATATGATATCATAAATATTATTATTATTCTGTAAAAATTTAATAATATGTTTCAAACCACTATAAAAAATTTTCAGTCATGTAAGGAAGGAATCAGACTTAAGGTAAGGGTTAATTTCATAATCTCATTATTATCTGAGGTTGCTTTTACATAAGTATCTACTAGGAAATATTTATCATCCATTTCAATGTTTCCTAAAAATTTATTTTAAAACAATCTTATTATTACTTTAAAGTAGTTTAATTTCATTTTTACCCATGTTTCACTTCTTTTAAAATGTTTTGAAATGAATTTTTCTATTATTTTCCGAACAAGGTATGTTATGACCTTTTCGACAAATTAATGAAGGAATGTTTTTTTTACTTATGTAGCATGAGCGTATTTTTCTTCTATCATGATGCCTTAATATTTTGAGGCTTCCCATACAATATTACATTTTTAAAAAAAATTATTTACTTTATAATTTCATGGATTTTAAATGATTTCAAAGTAAAAAAGGATATTTCTCTCAAATAGTTTTCAGGATTATTTTCCTCAATGTTATCATCTTTTTCTGGATTTTATATTTAATTAACCTTGTTTTCTTTGTTATACAATCTAAAATTTTTTAGTGATTGGTATATGGTATGTTTGATTGTGGATGTACTATTTTAATAACATTCGTGTTTTATGGTCAAAGTATTGACATTTCATATGAAAGTTTTAATACAAAAGTATATATTGATTATAGATTAACATTTTTATGTGAGGAATGCATTAGACTTTGTATGTTATGGGTGGGGCTCACTATATCCCATCAATTCATTAGGAGGCCTCATGAGACAAACTAGTTTTTACCCGTTTATGTATGGTCTTGGCATGAGACCTTGATGGTATTGTTATGGTGTTTGACATTATGAATCCCCACCTTATAAGATTAGTTATTTATATAACATGTGATTATTTGAATAGTAAAATATACATGTGTATGTTTAAATGGAATTATTTGATTTATTTATAGCATATTATGCTCATGTTTATGTTTAAAAGGTTAGTAATTAGTGTTATACCTAACCTTAATTGTTTATGCTTATTTATGATAGATTTTGTTATATTGTTTACCATTATTGAGCATTTGAGCTCACCATTTTCTTATGTTTTCTTTTCCAAGTTTTATAAGATATGTATTATGACTGATATACAGGGCTACTGCAAGATAATAACGGTGTTATCAAAGTATTATCTATATTGTATTTTATGTTTCAAATATAAATCAAAGATTCATGTTTGTAATATATTTTCCAAGACGTCTAAAATGATCAGTTGTTTAGGATTTGATTCCTTTTAGTAATTTCAATGTATTAAAATAATTCTATAGATCTAGCCTTTTGGGGTTGGGGTGTTGTATTTGGTGTAATATGATGTCTTGAAATAACCTTAAAAATTAGATTTAGATATTAAATATTAGAAAAAATAACCCTATGAATTACTTTGAGGATATTTCTAAGTAAAGGATATTATCCTTTAAATTTGTTAATATACAACCTAGATTAATCATATGGACTTATGGACTGATTAAATAATTCCATCATTTAGATATCTTATAAATTATTATTCCTGACTATTTCACTATGATTGGTGTTTTACACATTGTGCTTTGATTTTTGGTCAACGGTTAGAATAGGCAAGGTTATACAAGTAATGGTTATACTACTGAAGATGAAGAGATTACAAAACAAAAATGAGATGGATGAGGTATTATGAAATAATATTTTGAATCATAGTTAATTGATTAATATTGAAGTGGAATGATTAAATCTATTTTGTATTTGGATTCAATAATTATTACATTTATGGTTTTATGGTCACAAGATTCATGAGATATATAAGGATTGTACTGTAGTGCTTCATATTTAAGGTTTTTGAAGCATGAACGTTTTCATTACTATTTTAATGTGATAAAATTATTCATATATTTGGTTTGTGATAATAATAGAAACATTATGTTTGAAATTTTATGATTGATTTTGGAAATTTAGAGACCTTTATAGACTGATAATTTCGACAGAAGTATTTTGGAAAACTATTAAGGTTGGAATGGATTAAACTGAACATTATGTAATATTGTTTAAGGTTAAAAAAATTTAAGGTTATCTTTATAATGTTATAATAATATTGTTTTATAAAAATGGAATATCGTAGGTCACAAAACAACTTGTCGCATCCGGCAAGGCTGCGAGACTTGAACCCGCAACTGATGGGTGATAAGGGTGTATCACCTACCACTAGCCTACATTATGTCTTGATTAGTATAAAATATTTTTCATTATTCAAACGGTATGATATATGAATTATAAGTTCATTTTTAAACCCTATATTTTTAAGTCAAATATAATATATTTTAATATTATTATGTTTTGGAGAGAAAAATGAGTTTGTGGTAGAAATTAGTTAAAGGATAAAACTCTAACTGAAAAGTAAGTATGATTCCTTGTATACTTAGTTAATGAGAGAAATTAATTTTTCCACTCTAGGGAAAGGATCTTGAAACAAAAAAAACTATCCTGGTACATTTTTTATGAATCAAATAGTCCCTTAAATCATTACATATTTAGAACTTTGTGATTGTTTACTTTCTCATAATCATGTTCTCTATAACTTTCTATCTGCACATGATGGTTAGATTTTTATTTCATGTCTATGTTTTCATATATGGAACCCTTTTATGTGGTATCACTATTAAAATTTGTAATTCCCTTTCTTTATGTTAAATTAGACATTTTATCGACCCTTCTTCCGATGTGGGATTTAAATAACAGAATTTTGAATAGTGAAACCCTAGTTACTGAACACGAATTAAAAAAAAATAGGACACAATTTATTAAAGTATGGGAGAATGTAACACCCCAATAATCCAAGGGACATTTCCTTCTAAATAAATTCAATAGATTTTTTTGCACGGAAGACTGAGTTTGGGCACACTATTATCTATCAAATTACCAATTTAAAAAGTAGTTATGAAAAGTATGAACCAAAATTTGAAATTATAAATTTCATTTTTCAAAATAAACTTTATTTTTTAATTCTCAATACGATAATTATCTTAGGGTAAATGTTTGGTATTTTTTCGAGAAGTTTCAATTTTTGATGAATAGTAAAAAAATACTACATTGTTGTTAAAAATAGAATTTTTAATTTAGATAATTATTTTAATTTAAATTGATTCTAAAGTCACAATATAAAAAATAATATATATATATATATATATATTAATCTAATTTGGTTCATTGTAATCATTTTTATAATAGAATTGGATATAAAAATTGGTTGAACTTTTGAACGTCTCTTTTACCCACCTTCTAGCCACATCTACAGGATTAACATTAAACGAAATATTTCAAATTTTGTGAATTGATTTTCAAAAAAGGGACATAAATGGTTGTAATTATTATTATTTATGGGATCTATTAGGATCAAATTAATTTTTTGGTGAGTAACAACATTAGAAAAAAATTATTTATTTACCATAGTTAAGTGTAAATCATGTAATTTAGCCTAAAACTTATATTATAAGTATTATAAAATTACCCTAAAACTTTTAATAATTTAATTGTATGAGTGAGTTTAGACTAAAATAAAACATAGGCATAAAATATGATACATTTTAAGACACTTGTGTTATAATATGGCATTTATTATTTTTTATTTAAAGAAGTGTAAAAAATGTCATATTCAAATTTTAATAGACATATAATTTTTAATATGAGGTTATATAAGTGATATGGTCTAATATATATAGTATTTAAAATTATAAAAATTTTATCTATATCAGGGTAATTTGTTTATAATTTTGTAAAATAAATAATTAAACTAAATGGTGACATCATGATGATACAGAAATTGATTTATTAAAGTAAATATCAAATAAATTATAATAAAAATATTGAAATAAATAATATTTGAATTAGTTAACATGACCCACAAATTTTCTAGGTGAATAAGTCATGTTAGGGGTGTATTAAATGGTTTGGATTGAAGTTATCTTTCTGTTTGGAGTTTATTTAAAGTCAAAGTAATGAATAGTGTAAAAATTGACAATATTGATATTTTATAAAACAATAATTTATTAAATTATCCAAAAATCATAAAAATAATTAAAAAATATAAAATTGTTATTATATGGTATAAAATTTTATAAAATTCACATTTATGGATAATTGACACCATATCAGTAAATATTTCATAACCATTTAATATTTAAAATGTTATTACCCAAATTAAAATTAAATAGATTAATTAAAGGAAAATAAAAATTATAAGGTTTACAATAAAACCAAAACATGTCAAAAAAATTATTTGATGAATTAAATTAGGACCTTATCACATTATTATCAATTTTTGGTTGTTTAATGGACACTTTTCCATGAAAATAAATTATATATATTTGAAATCAAAGATAGTTACAAAATATCACGATCTTGTATTTAATATATTTTATGTGTCCACATATAACCAAAATAAAGATATGAAAGAATATAAATGCCTATTTGGATATAAATAAATTCTTTTCATTATATTAATTTATTTTTAACTTTTAGATGTTATATAACTACCTTACATGACTCTATAATTCAAAAACAATATTTATTTAATTAAAAAAACAAAATAAATGATTTTAATAATATTAATTTGGATTAATTAATGTGTATAATGGGTTTCCTAGATCAATAAGATATATCATAGATGTTTTAAATCATTAAATTCGATTTCCCACTTTGTCTTAATGTATTTATGTCAAATTAAATTAATATTATGAAATTTGATTTTAATGATATCTTATTCAACTAATTTCTTATTAAATTATTTAAAAATCATAAAAAACACAAGGGGATAGCATATGGTCTAAATTTTATTATAAATTTCAGTTATGGTCCATTTTTAAGTATTTGGATCTGGAATAGTAATATTATATTTTAATATTTTGAGAGTTTTCTAAAGTTCCCCTCCCCTCTATTATGAAAAAGCACCCACTCCCTCACTTCCTCACACCACCTTGATCTGTCTAGCTCGACCAAACCATTCCCAATTGTACTTTAAAAATTATTATTTAAATTATGGAGGTCCTGGTTTTCCGAAAATACCATACCTAGTGTCCCTAAGAGGAGATCCAAAATAATTCCACCGAAGAAGATGTAATTGTTTTACCAATTCAATTCAATTTCTTTTCTTCTTCTACTTCACATTTCTATGATTTTTCCATACCAAAGTAATTAATATAATATAATACATATAATTATATTTTTTCATGATTATGGTAGAACAATAATCTTATTTTTATCTATCTTATGAAAAAAATATCACCATGCATGCATACATACATCTTACCATCTTCACAACGTGGCATAATTTTTTTTTCAACACTACATTATTTCAATGGGTATAATGATGTGTATAATGGATATAAATAAGGAATATTACATGATAATAATTATTTATAATTAATATACCATACAATTCAATATCATTTAACCATTAAAGAAATGATATCTTCACTTGTGAGTATGTACGACCTACCCTCTCCACGACACGATGAGATTCATCTTCCATGTTAACCATTCAAGAATGATTATTAATATATATATATATATTGAATAAATATGAAATATATGACATAATAATTGTATTTTAAAAATATATATATTTCATTCACTTTTTCCCATTCAATACAATAAAAAAAATGGAAACAGTGTTTATACATACGTATGAACTACCATCTCCAAGAACAGTGTATTCTATTCCATATATTTTAGATACATATATTTATATATATATAATGAATAAATAAGATATTTAAATCATGTTTACATTCTGTAAGTATGTAAATCATGATCTATGTAGTAGGATCATGAATAAAAGTTCAAAATATGTATGATAAACAATGCGATTATTACCTGAAACGTTGCTTTAACATGGAATTATTGAATTAACAAGAAAAATAAATCCATAAATGAATCATATATGATATCATAAATATTATTATGATTCTAGTAAAAGTTAAGAATATGGTTAAAACCACTATACCGGAGCTTCAAACACATATGCAAGGACTCATACCTGATGCAAAGCTTAATTTGACAATATCATTATTATTTGAGGTTGTTTGTATATAAGTATCTACTAGGGCATCATTATCATCCATGTCCATGTTTCCCAAAAATTTATTTTAAAATATTCTTAATATCTATTTATATTTTTTAAATTAATTATCACCCTTGTCTTAGTTTTTATAAAAAAAAATTAAAGTAATATTTCTATCATTTTCCAATTGAGGTACTTCATGACCTTTTTTAAATTTTAATGAAGGAATGTTTTTTTAACTTATGTGGCATGAGTGGATTTTTCCTCCATCTTGAAACATTAATTTTTTTAATATTCAATAAAAATTTTACATGTTTTTTTAAATAAATGTTTTCTTTGACAATTTCATGGCTTTATATGATCTCAAAGTAATAAAATAGATATTTATCTCAAAGAGTTTTAATTATTATTTTCATATATTTCAATATCTTTTGTGGGATTTTATATTTAATTGAGGTTTTTTTCTTATGATACTTTCTACCACTTTTTGTTTACTGTTCTATGATATTTTTTACTATTTATGTGCTATTTTGATACCATTCATTATTTGTGGTTAAATAATGAACATTTCATATACCAGTTTTAATATGAATGTTTATTTGGTTATGTTTCTCCCTTTTCATATGAGGAATACATTGGGCTTAGTAAGTGAAGTGTGGGGACCACTGTAGCACCTCTATGCATAGGTAGGTCTTGTGATACAAAATAGTTTGGGCTTTTACCCATTAATTTGTGGTCTTCGCCCAATTCCTTGATGATATGGTTATGATGTCTGGCATTATGTATTCCCAGATTATAAGATTATTAATTGATATTACATGTGATTATTCAACTAGTAGTATATACATGTGCCAAATTAAATGTAATTAACTTGTTTATTCTTACAATATTATGCTCATGATTATATTTAAAATCCTTTTGATTCAGTTTTATACGTTGATTTAAAATTGTATTCTTATTTATGATAGCTTTCACTATATTGTTTACCCTTACTGAGCATCCAAGCTCACCCCTTTCTTATGTTTTACATTACCAAGATTCTAAGATGTGTATTATGACTAATATGAAGGTTTATACTTTGATAATAATGAAATTTTCAAAGGATTGACTATTTTTTATTTTAGGTTTTTAATTGAAATGAAAGATTCGTGTATGTAATCTAGTTTCAAATATGCATAAACCTATCGGTCCTTCACGATTTTATTACTTGTAAGCATGCCAATTATTTTAAATAATTCACCAGCTCTAATATTCTTGGTCATAGAGTTTCATTATAGATCATCCAATAACTAACCTAATACCTTTATATATTCCTTTTCTTAATCCCAGTTCCCCAAGAATTCTAATATGTCTATGTTTTTATGCCTTTGTCGTTTTTCAAAGAGGTATCTCAAAAAAAAGTATAAATCAAAACCAACCTATTTATATATTATTTATTGTTCCATATTCTATATATATATTGTATCCACTATAAAATTTATGAATCTAGGATAATAAATACAATTTTATTTCATTGTGATGATTTCATAACTATTTCTCACCTCCTTTTCATCGAATGGGAAATAAATTTATCACTCATGTGTATGTGTGTGCTACTGCCTACTCATAGTGATATTATTCATTTTCCATCATTTCCCCACATTAGTGGATATAATATTGCAATAAATAAATAAATAAATATTAAATTTTATGATATAATTTTTACACTATAATTATAAAATATTATTTATCTTTATATCATATTTAATTATAAAATAAAACCATATTCATACGAACATACAGACTACCATCTCAATGAATGATGCAATTTATACTTATATCTTTACATTTTATGTATAGATATAAATATGTATATAGTTAATATATTTTAAATTTATATAAGTATTAAAATTATGTAGTTTTTAGAACCATGACCAAAGAACTAGGACTAGAACTTCCATGCAGAAAAATTCAAGAGAAACAAAATGTTGACACCATAAAATGATGATTTTAATTAATAATTATTAAAAATATGGTGTTTAAATATTATAAGGGCGACATATATGGTTTTATAGGAACAAATATGGCTTATTATATTTTTATAATAAATTTTATATTGTTATACCTGAGATTATATATCTTAAGATGCATGTTGAACTTGAGTTAAGAGTTTGACATTATAATATCATTTTAACTTTTATTTTTTATGATTAAATTTTCTACTCATAAAATTATGTTATATACCATACAAAAACTTATGAATTTTCTTTTATAATTTTCATTCATGAAATTATAAATTTTCATTATTTTCCATACTCAATGTATAAAATAAATAAAATAATTTATTTGAGGAATACCGCCTGTTTTTTATTATTTGGTTAGGAATATTTTTCATTAGCTTCTATATTTTATCTATAATGTTTTTGAGATTGATTTTACTATTCTAAAAATTGTTTTTAATTACATTATAAATAACGTTTTACTTTATATAATAAATTTTAAATGGAATCTTTTTGTCATCTACTAAATGAGGTACTTTTTACCAATGGTGTAAATAAAAACATTTTTTAATGTACACTACCCAAATTAAATTTCATTGTGTCATGAAAACTCTTTTTATTGAAGTTTCCTTTACAATATTCCATGTTTCTTTTCAAATATAAATTTTTAATAATTTTTTGGAATTTAGTTTATTTAAAATAAGTCATCTGAAATTGAAAAAGAGAATTCCCACTATCATATATTCCAATAATCTTTTACTATAATATTTTTAATATGTTAACATTCTTTTATGATTCTTATGCATCAACCGGGATGGGATTATATAATAATAAACTTTATTTTTTGGTTGGTTAATGATTATGATTATGAAATCTGGATGAAATCATATTTTCTTTTCCATGAGTCAAGATATGATTAAATAAGAAATGTTCTCATATTATTGTGCATACATTTCAATGGATTAATATTACTTGATGAGTGAGTCCATTATATCATTCTATTTCATTGGGTAATGATTAATTTTTTATGAGCTCATATGGTGCATTGGATATTATAAAAAACCCAAAAATAATGTACATTAGAGTATTTTCTAATCTTAATATATGGTTAATAAGATTTTTTCCTAATAATAAAGATGGTATATAAGTTCTTATCCCAATCCCAATAGTTTATGAGTGTCTTGGTGGGTATTTTTGACATAAAATTAAATTATTTTTATTATTAAAAACTTTATTCCATTGTTTTTTGACATGATTTAAAGGTTTTATGCACTCAAATATAATATAATGCTTAAATGATCATTGATATCATCCTTAAAAACCCTTATTGGGATCTAATCTCATAGTTTATTATATTTCCTATTCCCCTGGATATTAAAAAAAAAATTGGTATGTTATTTTTAAATTATGGTCTACTTGTGAAGAAAATTTTGGGAGATGATATAGTTACTTTATGTACCAATTTTTTATACATGATAATTTTAAAAGACCCTAATTATTTATAGTTCCAATGATGGATCGTAATGTTTTTAAAGAAATATTAATCTATTAATAATATTTTTTTTAAAAAAAAAATTCCTTCCTCAATAACTATAACATAATCTATTATTTTATTATTACTATTCTAAAATTTATTTTATTATGACTTTTATTAATTGCATTGACACTAAAAAATACAACCTATTATAAATTTCTCAAGATCCATTAGTGATCCATGATCCATAATACACTATTAAATGAGTTAATGTTTCTGTTTTATTCACCACAAATCTATTTAGGTAGGCCATCATGACAATTATATCACATATAACTATTGTATGGTTGAGATAACAACTCTTTAAATAATCTACCACATGTATTGACTCAATGAAATTACCCTCAAAACTTTACTAAGGGTTTCCCAAATAAGTATAACCCAAAGATAATAGAGGAGTTTGCATACATAGATATTAGGTAAATCAATCAACTCTATTTATAAAACAATATTATCCATGGGATATCCAATTTACCATAAACCTACCTAGTTTGATGACCATGGTATTGACACGATTTTTCATTAGAATTTATAATGAACTTATCATGATAAATGGGGTCTAATATCACCATATTATCTCATGTAATTAGCTTTAATTTATTAGTGAATCTAATGAGTTCTTTTTAAATAATATTCACTAAAAAAATAAATATTAATGAGTAATATTGATGTGTTACTCTTTACACATCTCATATCTTGTGTTAAAACCCTAAATTTAAATAAAATATATTGATAAATTAATAAATTAATCCCATTAATATGTTATATGTAAAATTTTATTTTAAATAATTTTAATCATGTGAAATTAAAATTTTGAAAAAAATTCCCTTATAGGACAGCTATATAATAACCAATTTTATAAATAATGTATACGCCTAAAAGTTAGTGAGAAGTCTGACCCATATTCTGTCTTCTTATGGATACCTTACTAAAGATGTATTTCTAGTAAATCATAATTATAACATCAAATATGTATAAAAAATAATACAAATTAATTAATATAGTTTTTTATCTTAATTATAAGTTAATGTAAGGGTAAAATAAAACCAAATCATTTATCATTCCAATAATTTGTCTCCTTATATTCATGTGTGATAAATTAGAATGATTATAACACTTTAAACAAAATAATATTGAAAATATCGTAATATAACTGATTATATCTATTAATAAATATCAGAATTTAAAAATGATTATATTTAAGCATTAGATAAAAAATATATGTACAATTAATAACAATATATTCAAAACACTTTATAATTTAGTATGGATAGACATGAAAAAATTAAATTATCTAATATAAAATTTTTAAATTATCAAAGTTGAGTAATTAATATGAACTCCTCCATATTTCACAACATGAGATAATTTATGAACACATAATTTATTACAAAATTATCATTTCATTTTTTATTTAAACTATTCACATAAAATGATTATATGGTAATAAATTCTATATAAACATTTAATCACAATAATTTCAAAAAAAATATCATTTGGAATAGCTTAATAAATTAAAATAAAGCCTCAAAACAAATTTCATTACATTTATGAAAAAATTATATAAAAAATATAAATAGATGAATATTTTACCTTAAATTAATTTATAAACACATTATAAATCATTCAGTATATAAATTGTTGTTTTAAAAAATATATTCATTAAATCTATTTCATGTAAATTTTAAAATAATCACATCACTTAACAAGGTAGTAGTCTCTCATATGGAGGATTGACATTATCATATTCTCACAAAATGAAAATCATGAGAGTATATGTATTATAATAATTTAGTAAACATAAATACATCATAAATATCATTTATGTCATATATGTCATATATATACTATAAATACTGTATTTTTACCAACCATGAAAGGTGGTAATAGAAGAATAAAGGACATCAGTTCATGAGATGATTGTCCCCCTTAAACACAAACAGTGATTATGTATCCCATTCAACGGAAGTTTAGGAAATTGTAGATAATTTAATTAAAAAATACATATAAGTTTATTTATGATATTTATATTAATATATAATCATCATATAATAACAACTTAAGGTGTTAGAGAAATAAACAAAACAAAAATGCATATTGATGAAGGTTTCCTCTTATTTGGGAAACTTTTTTTTGTTTGCAACAATGTACATACTTAGTTTTATTTACTAAAAAAATAATACTTCTAGGATTATATGATGGAATTTTGGGAGATTTTATTTAAGTATTACTAAAGAAATATTTCTTTGGATCTGTGATGAATTGGGGAGAGTGAATTCCCATTTATAGTGGTGGAGGAGTGGCATTTTTATAAATACCAAAATGTAAATACTATTAATATGTCCCTATCACCCAATGTGCCTCAAAAAATGGTCCATTATTTTATATAATTGGGTATATTTTCAATTTATGCCCATAAAATAGGTTTTTCACATGTTTCGGGTCATTTACACACCTTATAATTTATGATTAACCACCAAGTAAACTCATTTTTAGCTTGATCCTAGTAATTAATTTTAATTGATTTCAGTAATATTTTATGTCCAAAACAATGTTGAAATTAATATAAATTATAAATTACAATTATTACAAATAATAAATCAATTTTTATAAATTCTAAACTCATAATCAGTTGAAATAAATTTAAAAAAATCCCACAAACTTGTCACAAAAGCGGTGTTTTAAAGAAAAAACATCAAATGTTTGAAATGTTCCAATATAAATTTTCAATATAAAATAAATAAAAATTAATTTAATTGGATTAATTTAAGTACAATTGATATAATTTGACTCTAAAACTAATTTAATATATACTTTAACTTTATAAATAAATTAATCAAGGATGTAGTTTCAATTAAAATTTGGTATTTTTCACATTAATCAAAAAATGAATAATTTCGAAAAAATTACAAAAAAAATCACCCAAAATAATTTTGAAGCTTCTATTTAAATAAAAACAATTTAAAAATATATTCTTAAAATTTTTAAAATTTTTTCTTAATAGAAGTGTTCCATTAAAGGTTGTAAAATAAACCTTTAGAAAAATACTTCTTTTTATAACTAAAATTGGATTTATTCTTATCTATTGTCCAACAAAAACTTAAGAAGAATGTTAAATAGTTTGTAAAATATATATGTATATATGTATATATATTTTAAGAACCTAGATCTTCATTTTAGGTATGGATCTTTATTTCGGGCTGTTTTTTAGGAAAAGCGAAGAAATAAGAATTTTATAAGTATGTGTCGTGAAATAATGAGTATATGTTGTGTACCCAAGTACCATATAAAGCTGTGTACTGGCCATGTAACAGTCTATTACATGGACATGGGATGACCTAGCTCACTCGCTTAATTCAGGGGTCGGTGGAGTCTAATACACAGTGTGTACATTTAATGAACATGTCGTGTACTTTTCTTTTTATTTGATGTATCAGAGCAGGGTCGTGTCATATGTCTGTAAAGGTCTTCTTCTCCCCTTGATTTATACAGTAAAGTGAAAGAATGATTTTGAACTCTAAACACCTCATGATTCTCTATCCAACCTTTAATTGAGATGTTGTTGGGTTCGTTGGAATCTCATCGGTGATTTCTCAATTCCTCAAAAGCCTTATTTCCTAATTCCTCCCCTATCATGAGTTATTGAAGGTTGAATTTTTTTCACCTTTTCATAGATCTATACTATTCCAGGCTGATTCAAGGGATAATGTTCAAGAGTATTGTTTGTACAACATCGAGGTTGGTGGTTTGTGACTTTTATTGTTTATCTTTGGATTATATGTCCTAAAAGTGATGCATACCCACATTTAGGGTGTCACGTTATTTGGAATTAAACACTATTTAATACCTATTATGGTTTGATAGATTAAAAGGGGATTTTCCTTATGCGTAAGGTTAAGTAACAGGTTTTTAATTCCTTAGTTGATTAGGATGGAGTTTTTTGATTATATGAAATTCACGTGATATGCTTTGTGAATGTTTAACCATGTAGTATTTGTACATTACATATGCTGCTTGATATGATAAGTGTGTAGTTTTTCCAATGGACTGTGAAAGCCTTGAACTAGGAATATTTTGAGGGTTTATATGTTTATTTACACAAGACCATGATATCCTTAGGGTAGATATTGACCCAAAGGTATTTACTGTGAGAGCTACCCAGGTGGTCATTTATAAATTTTTTATGTTATGTTGAACGATGGGTATTGACCGTGAGAGCTACACAGGAGGTCGTTTATATGTTTATTTTCTACTATGTGGTACCAAAGGGGATAGACCATGAGAGCTTCCCAAAGGGTCATTCCTTAATGTTTCGGTGCTCTGTTAAACGATATGATTTATACTGTGACAGCTTTCCTAGAAGGGTTTTTTATAAATGATTGAATGATTTTGATGAGTCTACAAAGCTAAAGCACAAGCATGGAATAGGTCTTACATGATATTTTATATTGTCTTCTAGGACAAACTTATGTTACTATTTCACAAGGTATACATAACTTAGGCTAGATCCCAAGGTTTACATGATTCAATGAATTGAATAATAAATGAAAATGAATGTAATTGAAAATTTTAGGATTGTTTACTTTGAGTAAATCCTAGTTTATTGCTTCATATCTGCATATTACCTACTATATATATTCACTGATATTTAGGCACATATATTTTGGTGGTTTCCTACTGGGATTCGTCTCACACCATATTTGGGTCTTGTTTTTTGACCCAAAAATATTATATGGTTTCAAGTATAGATAAGGGAGAGCATCATTCTTCATCAGGTACTTGATTGTTGTTGGATTTGGAGAGCATGGGACCAAAATGAGGCTTGTGATTCTGTTGGAGTTTAATACTTTTCTTTAATTTGTTTTCATTATTGTATTTCCAGCATTTTGACTTGTTTGGATGCTTTCCTGGACACATGTGACATGTATCATTTATATATGTTCTCCAGTTGTTATATTATTATCAGTCTGATGATGGTTACTTTTGTTGTATGGTATTACTGCTTCCTCTATTTCTTACTTTTTGATTTTTATAGTGTATACTCTGTCAATGAGGACATATTTTACCTAATATAACACCTTATACCTCAATACTAGTCGGTATCCTTCATCATATTGGGAAATGTGTGTGGGTTCATGTGACCAACCGAGTTTGGGGCATATTTGGGTGGCACCCAGAACCGAGATGTTACAAAGTGGTATCAGAGGAGTTTCTTTTCTTCTTTCCCTTACTATTTGGAGCTTATATACCGAGATAGGAAGGAAAGGGTAGTTGGTAATAAGTTGTGCTCGAGAGTAGCTAATCCATGTATTGGGAAAAGCCAAGTTACCTCAAATGTTGAAATTTTTCTAGTTTTATAATTGTTACAATTGATTTTATTTAACTGTTTTGTGACTAACTTGTTTTGTGCTATTATGATTTATATAATTGTGGTTCTATTTCTATTGAAACCCAATGAGAAGATGGTATTCCATCTCATGAATCATATAGGCACTTGTTAGAAATCACATTCCATGCATTCTTTTCATGTCATTCAGGGTGCATTACAGATTCCATGTTGATGTGATAGATGTTTTGCTAGATATGCAAGATATTGCGACAGATTCCATTATAGTATACATTCTATTTTTTATAGGGTATTGGTATATGTGAAGTTTCATTTTCATAGATGCCATGTTTTGGTCCCCGAGGTTTTATCAGCCCTCTTGGATGAGAATCTGGTGTATCATGTTTTAACTTTAATTGAATTTTGTTAGGATATGACATGAATAAATATTCCAAAAATTGATTTGCGGAGAGTATGGGCTCTCAAAAATCACAAATTGGAATGCCTTGTCCAAAATATTAATATTTTGAGGGTTCTAAATAAGTTTCATAGGCCTACTATGAGGAAACACAAAAAACACAGTGTGTGTTGTTGTGAACACACACCATGTGTTCTTATGTTCTGGAAGAAACAACTTTTCTTATGTACATGCCATGTACCATATATACACACCACATAGTCCTAGACCATGTCATTAACTATGTGAGCAGAGACATGTGGTTAATAAATGTTTGGTAGAACACATCATGTACTGAAATTACATGTTGTGTTGTATATACCTTGTGTCTAGTCCTGTGACTAATAATAAAGGTGCATGAAACATAGGTTTTACACATCGTGTCTATGTTGTACATGCCATGTACAAATAAACTGTGTATCTTTCCATGTGACTAATGGCACAGGTGGATAGAACCTTTGTAAAACAGGTCATGTCTTGGGTGAACATGTCATGTAGTGTTACACCAGTAGAGAACCATGTAGTGTTAGCTCTTTAGAAGAACCTAGGTAGGAGGGAAATTCAATTACAAGTCATGTTGCAAGATGAACACACCATGTGTATGGGGTGTTACATGACCAGGTTGGAAGGGGTACATGCCCATGTTAAGGCTTAAAAATAAAACTTCATGTAGTGGATCTACACACTGTGTAACCTTAGTAAAACTTGAATGTTTTCTTCTCCTATTCCTTTCTGGAACTTCTATGTTTTTGTTCTTGATAATATTGAATTGCGATATAGGCTTGACCATGAAAAGGAATGCTGCTAACACGTCCTCAGATTGTATTCCAGGTATAATTCAATGATTATCTAGTGGAAATAATAGATCATGGACTACCATTATATACTCCCATCATTCACATATTGGCACCATCTGTTATACCGGACACAGGTTCTGATGCACAGTTCTATAAAGGCTTCATGTGGCTGATGTGTACATTTTAGGGAGCACTACATCTGGCTCCGACTATGGAAGAGTTGATGTGGGTGTTCCAGCAGTATCATCCTCCCACTTTTTTATGTTATGGATAACCACTGGCTGTAGAGTCATGGTTGGAGGCCATGCTTTCTATCTTAGAGAAATTGGAGATGCCTCCTAAGAGGAGGGTGAAGCTCGTGACATACATGCTATGTGATTCATCCAATAGATGGGGTATGTTATCTCACAGGAGGTACATCATCGGGATATGTCTTGGGAAGAGTTTTATAGGACCTTCTATGATTTATTCTACCTTGATACATTTATGGTCGATAGAGCTAAAGAGTTCATGCACTTGGAGGACGGTGCTCTTTCAGTGATGGATTATTCTTCTCTCTTTACAGAGCATAAACGCTTCGCACCTATTTTGGTAGGTGATGAGTTATCATAGGATAGGATATTTGAGGATGGTCTTAGGTTCGAAATCCAAATACAAGTGAATGTTTTCAGGCTAACATCATGACAGCTATAGTAAATTAGATGATGATTACCGAGCGTAATTTGAGGGAGTCAGGAGTTGCGAGCCAAGGCATTTCATTATCTAGGGTTGGTACTCCTTCATTTGATGGTAGGAAGCACTGCAGGGAGCCTTCTCATAGTGATTCTAGTAGCAGGGATGTATCTTCAGGTATCCAAGTGAGGTGGTACCAGTGCGGGAAGAGTGGGAACACGAGACCTCAGTACCCTAGAGACCCAATTGAGTGCCGATATTGCAACAAGATGGTTCATATTCAGACTTTTTTGTCGGTTTTTCTCCCAGAAGATGGTGATATGGGATCTATCATGACTCAAAATTTAGGAGCAGGACTGCCAGTTTATCCTCAGTTAGGAAAATAGATCTCATCAGGCCATTCAGGCTAAGGTGGTTTTCATGGTCATGGTAGCCAGATGATAGGCTTTCAATGATAGTAGGGTGGATCAACTAAGGGTAACCACGAATGGTCATATGGTTGTGGTACAATCCAAACATTTGTGATGGAGCAGACCCAGCAAGAGCAGAAACTTGAACCCTTTATAGTTAGAGTTACAGTTCTAGTTTCCTCAGTATTAGATTATTTTATTTTTGATATCGAGTCTTCCCATAGTTTTATATCTATTACCGTTTTGGAGAGCCTTAGGCTCTGCATCGTAACTTCTGTGGATGTTTTAATGTCAGGCACTCTATTGGGGATTCAAACAGCTGGTGTACATTAGTGCAAGGATTGCCCTCTTGAGGTTGGGGGTGTCACTTCTTGTGGTACCTCAATGTCTTAGAGATGACTGGCTTTGATTTCATTCTTATAATGGACTGTTTGGTCTCATTCTAGGTCATTGTTGACTAGTATCACTGCAGGGTTAGTTTCACGTCTTCATAGGGTGGTTCTTTTCTATATAAGGGGGAATGAGATGTATAGGAAATTAGAGCTAGACCCGAGCATCATGGGTTGGGAGTAATTACATCCCAGATTTCTAGTTTATATTTGGATGACTATGGGACATCACAGATGGACTTTCCTCCAGTGTTAGATCATTTCATAGATTTAATTCCAGACAACTTTTTAGGTTTACCACTAAGTGAGAGGTGAATTTTACTATTGAGTTTGTCGTATTAGCAACATCGATGTCCATTACTCTCTATAGGAAGGCTACACTAGAGTTATAAGAGCTCAAGAAGTTGTTGTATGAATTGTAGGCAAAGGGTTTCTATGACCCATTACTTCTCCTTGGGGTTTTCTAGTCCTTTTTGTAAAAAGGCAGAAGATACCTTGAGAATTTGTGTAAATTATCAAAAGATGAACCAGTTGACGATCAAGAACGGATATCCCTTACTGAGGATTGATGATATCTTTGATCTAATTCAATGATCTCGAGTGTTCTTATAGATTTACTTGAGATCTGGTTATCATTAGTTATGTGTTAGACCATCAGATATACCTCTTATAGCCTTTCAGAGAAGTTATGGTCTATATGAGTTTTTGGTTATGTCGTTCAGTGTCACGAACACGATGCATGTTTTATGGTACTGATGAACCGAGTGTTCCATATTTACTTGGATTCTTTTTGGTAGTTTTCATGGATGATATCATGGTGTATTATCACACTCGACACGACCATGCAACCCATCTTGAGATAATATTGATTACACTAAGAGATCACCATTTATATGATAAGATATCGAAATGCCACTTTTTAATGCATCAGATTCACTTCTTGGGTCATGATATCTTATATAATGGAATATCATTAAACCTAGAGAAATTGAGGGTGGTACTTTCCTAGGAGAATCCGAAGATCGTCTTTGAGGTATGGAGTTTTTTGAGGTAGAAAAGTTACTACAGACGCTTTATACAAGACTCATCATGCTTATCAGCACCACTGACAAGCCTGACTAAGAATGGTGAGAAGTACTTATGGACAGATTCATGTGATTCTCCCTTTAAAGATCATAAGGGGAGGTTGAATTTAGTACAAATATTTATTTTTCTAGATCCAGGAAAGAGTTACATCATTTCCTAAAATGCATCAGGTATCGGCCTAGGAGCATTGCTTGTGAAGGTGGAAGGGGTCATTACATATGGGTCTCGATAGTTGAGGACATATGAGAGGAATTACCGGACGGAAAATCTCGAGTTGGTTGCAACTGTGCATTCCTTGCATTGTTGGAGACATTTCCTTTTTTAAGAGAATTTTTTAGTGTGCACAGACCCCAAAAGCCTCAAGTATATCCTTACATAGTGATACATGAATTTGAGAAAGCAAAGGTGGGTTGATTACCTTCAGTATTTTGACTTTTAGTTTTCCTATATTCATTGGAAACGTAACACAGTAGATGATTCATTAAGTAGGATGAAATAGATACAGACAGTTCAGGAGGCCAGTTGTGAGTGGAAACATATGGATCGATTCTCTAAGATGCATTTAGAGGTGCATGATAGATAGGGGAGACATTTATTTCTTTTTTATCTATTACCTATAATCTTCTAGATTGAGTGAGAATGAGGTAGCTATCAGATTCCAAAGGCCCAGTACTAAGGGAGAGTGTGTCAGGAGAAGACCGTACTCCTGGATAGACCGTATATGGGGATGAGGTTTTGTATTTTCATGGGAACGTATGGGTGTCAGAAGACATACACGAGGAGATGTTGCGAGATTTTCATTCCTCAGTTTGGGCAGTTAATACAGATATCACCAAGATGTACCAATATCTACACCATTATTATTGGTTTCTAGGTATGAAGAGGGATGTAGTCGGTTTTTTCATGAGATGTTCCACCTGTCAGTAGGTAAAGGAGGAGAATCAGTGACCAGAATGGATTTTACAGATATTACCCATTCCCAAGTGGAAGTGAAATGATGTCATGATGGATTTCATGACATTTTTATCGAGGTCACCTTGAGAGAATGATGCAGTTTGTGTTGTCATTGACAGGCTCACGAAGGTTGCACACTTTTTGCCAATTAAGGAAACCTTCGATGTTCAGGATATTGGAAGTTTTTACTTCTGATAGATTGTACGTTTACATGGGGATCCACTATCTATCATTTCAGATAGAGACTCCTAGTTTACATCTTGTGTCTGGTAGGGAATATAGAGGGATTTGGGTACATAGGTACTTCTAAGTACAACTTACCATCCCCAGACAGATGGCTTATTTGATCACATGATTCAAGTTTTGGAGGACATGATTTAAACATGAATCATGTATTTTAGGGTCTCTTGGGAGAGACACATACCCCTGGTGGATTTTTCTATAATAAAAGTTTTCATGAAATGATTCAGATAGAACCTTATGAGACTTTGTACGATAAGACTTGCTGATCTCCCCAATGCTGGATGGAAGAGGGAGTGGCATCTATGATGGGACCCCATCTTGTCTTAGAGACCACTGAGCAGGTGTAGTTGATTTGGAAAAGTATGGATAATGCACATTCTTGGTAGAAATATTTTGTTGATCAATTGAGATAACCTATAGAGTTTGAGGTCAGAGATCATGTTTTCTTACATGTCACTCTGAGGTTAGGACAAATGAGGATTAGTATATAGGGGAAACATTCAACGAGATATGTCGTTCTGTTTGAGGTTTTAAAAGGATTTGGTCCGGCTTCCTATCAGTTGCAGTTACCTCAGAGGTATCTGGCTATGTACGACATCTTTTATGTTTCTTAGCTATGACGTTACGTTTCAGACTTGTCTCATTTTTTTCAACCTGAAGATGTTGAGATGTAGGTGGATACATCATCCAAGGAGAACCCTATTATGATTGTGGATTATAGCATGAAGTATCTATGTGGCTAGTTTTTTCCTATAGTACGGGTGTTATGGTAGTACAGACGAGTACAGGATGAGACTTGGGGGAGGGAGGCTGACGTACGATCACAGTGGCTGGAGTTGTTATCATATTCTTCTTTACCACCCTTGGAAGGGAAATTTAGGGAATTAATTGATTTAAGGGGGAATTTTCCAAGATCCCATATCATCATTTCAGGTATGGATCTTGATTTCAGGTTTTTTTTTAAAGAAAAAAAAGAAATGGGAATTTTTTAAGTACACACCGTGTACTTATGAGTACCCACAATGTATACAGGAACCATTTATAGCTGTGTAATGGCCTTGTAACGACTGAGTACATGGCTATTTGATGACCTGGTAGACCCATGTAATTTAGGGGATGGTTAAGGCTAATACATGGCATGTACATTTAATGAACACATCATGTAAGTTTCTTATTATTTGTTATATCAGAGCGGGGTCACGTATTACGTCTGTAAAGGACTTCTTTAGAGAGGGTTTCCCACTTATGTTCGTACAAGAATGGGATGGAATGACCACGAACTCTGAACCCCTCCCAATTCTCCATTCAACCACCAATTGAGATGTCGTCAGGTGTGTGGGAATTCCACCAGTGAGTTCTCAATTACCTATGATCATTCCTTCCTAATTCCACCTCTCTCATGAGTTATTTAAGGATAAATGTTTTAAACCATTTCATAGATATTATCCATTATAAGATGATTCAAGGGCCGATGTTCAAGAGTATTTATGGTACGACATCGAGGAAGGTGGTTTGTGCCTTTCATTGTTTGTCTTTGGATTATATGTTCTAAAATTTCCACATACCCATGTCTGGGGTATTGCTAGATTTAGAATTTAACCATGTTTAATACCTACTATGGTTTTATCGATCAAAAAGGGTTTGTAGCTTGTGTTTATGGTTAAGTAACTTTTTTTTCATTCCTTGGTTGATTAGGATGGAGTTTTTTTATTATATAAAATGAAAATGATATGATTTGTGAGTGTTTATCCATATAGTATTTAGAGATTACATCTGATGCTTGATATGATATGCGCGCTATTTTTATAATGGACTGTGAGAGACTTTGACTAGGAAAACCATAGGGGTGTCCATGTTTATTTACATAGGACCGTGAGTGCCTTGGTGTAGATATTGACCTAGGGGTATTGACCATGAGAGCTACCCAGGTGGTGGTTTATAATATGTTTATTCTATGTTGACCCAAGGTTATTGACCATGATATCTACCCAGGAGTTCATTTATAAGTTTACTTACTACAATTTGGGACCAAAGGGGTTAGACTATGAATGCTTCACTAAGGGTCGTTCCATAATGTTTTGGTGTTATGTTAACCATATGGGTTAGACTATGAGGGCTTTCCCAGAACATTGTTTATCAAATATTGAATAATTATGGTGATTTTGACAAGCCAAACCACAAGTTTGGACTTGGTCTTACATGATTGTTTAGATGGTCTTCTGAGACATCCTTTTTTCACTATTACATAGGGGATATAGATATTAGCCTAGATCAAAAGGTTTACATGATTCAAATAATTAAATATTAAATGAAAATGAATGCAATTAAAAACTATATGATTGTTTACTTTGAGTACTTCCTAATTTATTTTTTTCATTCCTATATATTACCTACTAAAAATATTCACTGACAGTTACGCACACAGATTTTAGTGATTTCCTACTGGGATTCGTCTCACACCCTGTTTTGGTCAGGTTTTTAGACCCAAAAAGATTATATGGTTTCAAGTATAGATAAGGGCAAGCACCCTTCTTCATCAGGTACAAGATTATTGTTACAGTTGTAGAGCATGGGACTAATATGATGTTTGTGATGCTATTGGCATTTACAAATATTATATAATTTGGTTTTAGTATTTTATTTCCATCAGTGTGTATTTTTTTGTTTCCTTACTAGACATATGTGTCATGCATTATTTATATATGTGCTCCAGTAATTATATTACTATCAATCTTCCTCTGTTTACTTTTGTAGTATGGTATCACTACTTCTGGTATTGTTTAGTATTTTCTTTTTATTGTGTATACTCTGCCAATGAGGGCCTAGTTTCCCCACCATTACATCATGGCCCACACTGCTAGTCAGAAGCCTCTGGAATTTTGGGAAATCCAATTGTGGTCATGTGACCAACCCGGCTCGGGGAACCATTAGGTGGCACCTAAAACCGGGATGTTACATATAAAATTAAAATCATTCATCAAATGTGGTTTGTTTAATATGTTGAGATAAAACATGTTTGTGCATGGAATAGTAGTTTTTTAGAATTTGAATTTCTTTATATTAAAATAGTTCTTACTTTAATTTATAAAAAATTAGATACCAAAGAATCAATTTTATAAAAATGATTACAAATTATATACATAATTTAGTTAATCTATTTCATACCAACCGTTGAAATATCTAGATTATAAATATAATAATATGATAATAATATTTTAAATTTCATTTAAACTTAGTGTTGTGTGTCACTCAGCATAAGCTTGGTGTTTTATGTAATGTATTATAAATATAGTATTTCATATAACACAATCCAGACTCTATTTTTTCTGTATGTAAAGATAAACATAGAATTTCATGTAGTGAATGATTAACTTGGTTTTTCATATAATGTATATCTAACAAGGTGTATTGTGCAGTTCAAGCCACAAAATAATTTTAATTTATTAAAAAATAATAATTCATAAAAACATGGGATGTAACACTCTCCCTAAATCCATAGTTATTCTTACTGTATATTTTGGGAGTATCATCCCATTTTGGGTTCCTCTATTCAGTTATCAATATTTATGGTGGTTGGACTGAATCTATCTTATCAAGTGACAATTATTATTCTTAATTTATGTTGGTTATTATAGTGAAATTAGGCTGTATTTATAGGATCCATTGATCACAAGTTTATTCTTATTTGAATCATCATGATATATTTTGTAGTCTTCTTTAAGGGGCTTATACTCTTGTTGGTTATGGTCCGACAATTGTGTATATCAAGGTATGTTATGATAAATTCTCTCCTATGACTATATTATATATTGAACTAAATTATATGATGTGGGGATCGATTATAGGGCATGTATTCATAGTTTTTTTCCATTGGGTGTTGGAGGATCCCATTGATGGTGGTTTGTGAACTAAGTTTGAGGCGGGTGGTTCGGTATCTAGAAAAGTTTACATAAACCGTTTATTTCTATTGTTATGTTAATTGGTTTTCTAAATGAAATGGTATGATTAAATAATTTTTTATGGAATTGTTTTTTGAGAAAAAGATAGTATTTCTCTATTTTTTGGTAAAACAATAATGATTTTAGAAGCATTGTTAAATGGATTGTTAAATGGATTTTGAAATGGATTTTCTGAAAAGGTTTTTATGGAAAAGCTTATTTGAGTATGTATTTTGAAATGTGTAGTCCAATTAAAATGATTTTATATACCACGCTTGGGATCCACGGGTATTTATGTGGGATTTGTATTATTAGGTCTTGATGTTTTTTTTTTAAGAAGGTTCACTTTCTGGGGTTTTCTCCCATTCTTATATTAAGATATTTTTTTCTCTAGTAAGTGACATGTCATTATAGTAAAGTTCAATAATTGAGGTGTTCCTCTATTAAATTTACCATGATGCATGGGTACTTTGGTATTTTAGTGAAAACTAGTCATAATTGATTCATCTATTTCCTAGATAAAAAGACCCTTTGTATCCATGATGTGCTTATACTTTTTGTATTATCTTTTTACTGATTTGAATTGATATAACTACTTTTTATGAAATGAAAATGTTTTTATAGATTTATTATTTGAATCTATTTTATATGGATTTGTTTTGGAAATGTGGATGAAAGGGAATTATTTATCATGATGGGGATATAAAACTATTTCACTATATCTCATTCCATTTTTTATAAATTGAGTATATAGTATTTTTCTATATAGGATTCATATAGATCACTTGGGGGATTACACTGAGTTTATTTATTTTAAACAATGAACACCACATCTATTGTGTGTATAATTGGTATTTTCATTTAATACAGGAGAAGGATATGCACTATTGTAAGGTGAAGAGGATTATTCCTACTTGGTTTGGGTAGGTGGTGGGGAGATTTTAGGATATTTACCACATATTACATGGAGTATTTGGTTCATGATTCTTTTTTCCTTTATATATTATAAAGTATACCTTCTTGTTTAGTTTAGCTTGTTTGAGTTATAGAGCTTGTTTCTTTTCTATTTGGTTAAGTAATATATTTATTTTTATACTCTGATTATCCTCTAATATTTTATATGTATATATTCCATGTATTTGGTATAATATTGGGAGAAATGTTTCCCTCGATTGTTAATTAATTCTCTAGTTCTAGTATATAGTCTCTAGGGATAAAGAACACCCTTTGGCTATGCAGCAGGTCGGTTCAGGTACCAATTTTGAGAGATCCCTCGTCGATTTCATAAAAATAAGTATCAAATCATAGTTATTTTTATTATTTAGATGATGTTATATGGGATATATGATTTTTAGAAAATGAGAGGTAGGTTATGGGGAGTTCCTGGCTTGCTATTTCCATGATGAGACATAAGTTACATGGGATATTGGTATTTGTGTCTCTTATGTTGGGTTTTGTCTCTAATATCAATTTCCATTTTTTTTATCCGGTTTAAACTATGGTTTTTCCTATTTTTTGGTCATTTTATTTTGTTTTAATAATATATAACTATGCCTCCATGATGTCATCCTCAGTTTTCTCTAGAGGATGCAGTGAGAGATGCACATAAAGGGAATCCAAATTTGGATGAGAATCTAATAAATTCATTCCTACAAGTAATTAATTCCATGTACAAGAATGTAACCTAAGTTTAGAACCCATTTTTTAGGTATATCCAAGATCATAGAAAGATAGAGACTGATCATGATGTTTTTATGCAAGAATCCCCCATCCATTAAAGTTATTAATGGTCCTTCGTAGGTGCAGGATTGGATAGAAAATATTTGTAAGGACATGGAATTATTCATTATATATTCTAGTGTTTTGAACTATATTTCACTTTAATACAACACAAATTATATTTTTAGATTATATTAATATTTAATAATTACAAACTCTTATATATTTACCGCATACATTACCAGTGGATAGTTGTACTCAATATCGATTATTACTAGAAAACAAATATTTTTATAACAAAACATGATTTGTTTTTATGAAAAATATTCCCAGCATTAAAAATGACATATTTTTTCCTTTTACACGTCCTTAAATCATATAAATATTATTTTAAAACATTTGGGATGAGTATAAATATCGTAGTAAAAGAAATAAAAATAATGAAAACCATTAGTTCAGTGAAAAACCTGGAATCCCATGAAACAATTCCCAATATCTCAATGTTACATGAGAGGATAAAATAAATCATTTCTATATGAAAATAATAGAAAATTATAAATTAAAAACATTAAAACTCATCTCAATAAAATAAAACCCTTTTGGAAAATAAAGAGTATTACATTCATAACCCACGTTAAAACAATGTCAAAAATAACTAGAGCCTAGATAAATCCAAAGGATAAACCTATCAGTAACTAACTTCATATCACCTTGCAATACATGATAAATTAACCAATATATAGTATAATTATATGGGTGAAACTAAATATATAATAGGATAACCCAGTGTTGTCTAAGAACATACAATATAGAAGCTATATCAGGTTCACCCAAGATCTATAATGGGGATAAACCATTCATATAAGTTGTATCAGCCTTACCCATTCTACAAATAATAATAAAGTAACCTATTAATAAAGTAAAAGTTTTTTCATTAAAATTTCATTATAAATCATTTAAATACACTTTTAATCCCACAAGAAATAAAGATTTGGATATCAAATAACTATTTCTTTTTGAAATTAAATTTTATAAAAAAATCTTAAATCTACACACAGAATAATGAAACTATTTTATTTAAAAATTACCCTGAAAATTTATAAAGGAAACATAAAATTATTATATTTTCATTATGGAATGAAAAAAAATTATCAGTTATTATATTTTAAAAAATAAGAATTTTGATTCTAGTAAAAATATTTCAATGTAGAACAGTAAAATGTGATTTTTAAAAGAAATTCCCTTCTACTGATTGTGACTCGTCACTTATATCCTTTATCATCCTGAATAACAAAATTTTGTTACTTTTTATAGTTTCTTAAGATATTTTTTCAAGTCCAATATTCCTTTTATATCACTTATTAATATGTTATATATAATTACATGGTCATTTAAGTTCATGTAGAATAGTTTGATGATATCCGGTAGATAAGTGAAAAATGAAATACGTATTTTGACTATGGTCAAGGATGTCAGAATTACATCATCTACATAATAATAATAATGAAATAATTTTTAATTTTATATTTAAATTATATGTTTAAATCTAACCTTTAAATATGGTTATGAAAAATAAACCACATAATAATCATAGAGATGTACGGTTGAACATATGTAAGAGTAATGTTTCCATTTTTCAATGTTCATAATGGAAACCACGTAAAACAAATTATCATTCCATTATGATCATAATATAAAATATATCATATTATTTATTTAAATATATATATATATATATATATCATCCATGTGATTATTTGATGAAAAATGAATCACATCTCTTCGTAGAGGTGGAAATCCATACCTACACATGAATAATGTTTTAATTTTCTAATTCATGGAAATATAAGAATGTAAATGATACATTATATATTAATTATGATATAAATGTAATTAATATCATATATAAACATTAGTTATATCATTATAATGAGTCTTGAGAGATGGTTATGTAAATTGAATTACATCAGTTTGTCTGACGGTATTCCATTACATGCATTAATGAAGAATTATTTTACAATTTTTTGGAAGAGGGGATGGATATAGGTTGTCACATTAAAAATATAAATTCTTTGTATTTGTATAATACAAAATGATTTATTATATTGTGTATTAATAATGTTTTTGGTATGTGTAGGAAGAAAAAAATATAAAACCTATATATAAAAACTATACATCTACTTTGGAAAACATCCTTTGTGTTACACCTTAATACCTCAAATATTGGTATTATTCCAAAACAAATAACTCTAGAATGAGGAGAGGGATTATAGGATGGTATATTTTCTATACATGGCTAAACCAAAATGGTTTTCATGTGTGATGAAAATAGATGAAGAGGTTACATTTTATAAGTGAGGGGAGGTGAACTCTTGGGATTTCTTAAAATATTTTTATTAATAAAATTAATATTGAATTAAAAGGGATCAAAAGTGAGTTATAGAGAATATAAGATTTGAATGGATCTAAATCCCCATATGATGTAATAATTATTAATTTTTATTTTTTTCAACCCTTATCGTTTGGTTTATCTCTTATATAAATCCATTAACTTTTATCGTAACAACATGAATCGTTAAACATTAAGGGTCAAAATGGTTACAATAAAATGAAAAATACCCATGAATGGATCATATATGATATATTAAACCATACACTAATCACTTTGAAGAATTTATTATTTTTCATTAATTTTATATCATTTAATGAAATATTATTTGCTATAAAACGTCCATAATGTGAATTTTTATAACTATTCGTTATATTGAAATTAATAATATAGAAAAAATCTAAAATTAGAAAAGAATATTTTATTATTTCCCAATCATGTAATGGTAACTTTTAAAGTTCTTTTATAAAATTATTTATCTAAAATTATTTTTTATTTATTATTATTTATTATTATTTATTTTATTTTTTTATTAATTAAATAAGTACAACATCAGCATTATGCAAAAATTTAATGTTAATATTTCCTAACTAAAAATAAAAATAATTACCTGGATAAATAAAAAACTATCATTAAAAGGTCTATTTATAGTCTAAAATATCCTTTGAATAACTCAAAATTAAATATATTAGACTTATAATAAACTAGAGTGTGACGTGTTTGAAATTTAATTATATAAAATATTATAAAGATCAAAATCTAATAATAGTGGCCCAAAAGGTTATAAATTATACCCTCCAACAATTTTGGTTGATATACACTCTTCCAATAAGACTTAGTTAAGTATTTGGGTCATTTAATAGTTCTTATCATTTTATTTTTAACATTAATTACTAGATTTACCAATCATCGTGGGAATTAAAGTCACTAAAGATATTATCCATACTATCTAAAAATAAAATGGATTTATTTACAAAAAGAGAAATGAAAAACTTTTTTTTGAAATATTTTATTTTAAATAAAGAATGATTCAATATTAAATTCATGGATAAAATAAATTTTAAAAACCATCATTCAATTATTCTAAATAAAATTGAACTAATTAAAATTTAAAACTAATCAGAACCATAATTTTACCATTGGAAAACAATAAAATAAAATATATTTTCCAATAAGAATCAGTAATTTTCATTATCCTTTAAAAATCAATATATTTAGAAAATTCAAAAAAAGTATTCCAAAAATAATTTTTACATGTTTATTGGTAAAATTAAAATTATTTTATCAAATATATTTTATCAAAAAACTAAATCAATTATAAAATTAAATTATAAAAATAAAAGAAACTCGTTTTTTGAAGAAAACACATTTTTTTGAAGAACAGAATGTCTTTAATAAAAATTAAGATATTATTACGTTTGAATTATTCATCGAATTTATATTGATTTGGAATTTTTTATT
Organism: Viscum album; assembly: GCA_963277665.1. Lineage (NCBI taxonomy): Eukaryota > Viridiplantae > Streptophyta > Magnoliopsida > Santalales > Viscaceae > Viscum > Viscum album. The sequence continues at coordinate 493,007,405 of OY728139.1, forward strand.
TATTTCCTAAATATGTTATTCATATTCATACCCACCAACTTAACAACCAGGTTATAATAGATACATTTAATAGTAATAGTTTCTTATTCATTTAAGATCAATTTTGTGTATATTATAGGCTATAAAACAAAATTGTTATTTTTTTAAAAATATGGGATGTTAAATTATCTACTCCCCATGAAATTTAATCATCAAAATTTTAAATCATTCTTTCAAACCAAGGGTTTTCCAATTCAAAATATATTTTTTGAAATCCCAAATCATTAAAAGGATTATTAAGGATTACGCTACAATAGAGAGAAAATTAAAGTGTAATGGTCATCTGGAGAAACACATACATGGTTTCTAAGTAAGATAACATAAGTGGGAAGTGAAAATATGGATTTGGAATATAAAAAAAAACTCTCAAGTAGTGATAAATACTAATAGAGAACATGGTCATGAGAAAGTTATCAATCTCAAAATCGTAGATCTATGATAGGTTTCAAAGGCCATTGATTTCTTAGTAATAAAAGTAAAAAAAATATTTTTTTTAAAAGTAATTTTCCTAAAAGTGAGTAATTATTTTAATACCTTAACAAAAAAAATATGTGTAAATATATATTCTTATCATGTATAAATTCATTGTGTAATCAATTTTTACCATAATCTCATCATTTTCCCCCAAATAATGAGTATTCCAAATGTATTTTTTAAACCTGAAGAATTAGAATTAACATTTAAAGATCAAAAAATATAAAATGAATAACAATGCATTTGTCTTTTATTTTGGAATTGACCAAAACCAAAATTCTTAGTACGAGATAAGATAATTCACCAAAATAAATAAACTATTAAATGAATAAAAAACTATGTTAATCACTATAATTCAACTATAATACTAGAATTTCATCATATATCATTCAAAAAATATCTAACCGTAAAATTCCTCAAAAAATTTCCAAGAATATATAGAAACACAAAAAGAATCAGGTTTTGATCACATAGTCTTCAAACATAAAATTTAACATTTATCTCAAAATAACATCAATAACTCTTAAATTATCATACCAAAAATGTAATTTATAAAATCATACAATATCCAAGTTATGATAATGATGTCCATAAATAACCTACATCTTCAAAATTCCATAATAGTTATCAGATATTCTTCAAAAATATAATTCAACCTTGACTCCCCAAATAAATTCCCATAATATTATATTTTCCTTAATCCTGTAATGTTCTCCAAAAAAATATATTTATCTTCTTATGAAATATCATTATTCACTAATCAAAAAATCATTTTCCATTCATAATGGTTATCTATATGATAAAACATATTTTCCCAAATGGTAAAATCCCATAATTACTTGAAAATTGGAGATCATATAAAACATAAATCCTATTAATTACTTTGAAAATATTTACACCAAAACTAATAAAATTATTCATCAAATAACATTTTCAATTAAACCTATACTAATACATTAAGTTTTATTGCTATAAATGTATCTAAAAAACTCTTAATCATCTTAGTCATCCACCACTTAAAACTACAAAAGGGGTCTCTAAGACATTGAATATGATATCACATTAAACTTGTAATTTTTGTAGTTGGTGTACTATAACCAACTACTTTGTACTTTATTCATTAAGAAATAACTTGTCAAATCTTGATTATTCTTCTACGTGACAATTCATATAATAATGTTCTAAGGATGGATGTTGTACTAAAGGGTCAAAGAATATCCCTACTATGATGAGAACCTGGAAGTTCCATAACACTATTCATGAATATATGTTCTACATCTAGATGATGTTATTTAAGGGAAAAAATAATAAAGTCCATTAGGGTTGGTGACCCATAAAACATTGATGCACCTTCTTATGGTGTGCACCCAAGGTAATGCCCTGGAGGATATTATGAGAACAAGACCTACTAGTAAGAAGTCTACATTTCATAGTGTCATTAGATGATTCTATCTGCTGATGTGTGTATTGTTTCTTATACTGTAAGATTATTATTAAGGGGTATTACAACTCGTGTACTTAGATGTATTGATGAAAATGGTGACAACACACTGTTCGCAATGAGGTAGGATATGATAGGTGCATCACAAGTAATACTACATTAATAGATAATGTGAGAACGGGTTTTTCCCTTCTATTACATAAATGAAGTAGATATCTCAGGCCCTTTGATGAAATTGATATAGCCTAAATAAATCCATGTCCCTGATGAGTAATGGGAAATTTAAATTTCAGGAAGTCAAAAAAAGAATAATCGAGCGCATGGGTTGATGGCACTATCATGCAACCCGCTTGAATGAAGATATTGTGACAAGGGTATTACATTATGCTGTAAATGTTTATAAGAGGTGATGCATCATTTCGGCATTAACTTCTTTCTATATGGGTTCCTCGGTGTGTTGCTAGATGCTAACCTTAGACTTCAGGTAGGCTCCACCTAATGCCACTAAGAAAGAGGCCTAGAGTGTCACACACAATGTGTGTCCAAGTATCTCAGTTAAATATTCATTTAACAAGTTAAATAAATATTATTCCAGATTTGGGTTTAATAATTGTTCAAGGATTCCCGATCACATTTATTTTGACACTAGTTATTTGAGAGAATTTATTATGGGTGAAATAATATATTTAATAGCGTGTAATGTAGTAAAATTTATTTGAGAAATAAATAGTTATTATTCAAGGTCTAAAACATATAGTGGAGGAAATTAATAAAATGGAAAAACAAAAGTACACGTTGTGTATATTAATATATACACACCATGTAGTTTTTATAGGGATTTGTGAGAAATAATATTATTTATTTAATTAAATAATATTAGGTGTAATTTTCTAGGTGAATTTCAATTAATAATAGTATTCAATTTTTATTATTAGACATGTGGTTTTACTAAGAATTAAATAAACTGAATAAATGATTTTGAGTAATTAATAAATTTTATTATTCTAGGTACTTAAAATTACAATTATGTTATTCTAATTAACCTAGCTATTCTTGGTGTGTGCACAACAGATTTGGAGAAAGACCTCAAGCCAAGAGGGAACTCATTTCCTCCAACAATGCCTTCAAGTTACTGGAGAGATCCTCCTCCACCAAATCAAGGATAGCACTTTGGAAGCGGCTCTCAAGGTGATCAAATGTCGACATCGCATGTGAAGGCTCTTCTAGGCTAGCACCTAGAGATCCCTTCAGCGACGCCCAGAGATATATGGAGCATGTGTGGATCACCACTAGAGGAAGCTTATACTTGTATTATGTGATGCAATGATGGATCACATCAAATCGTGACTAGAAACATCAATGGAGAGAGAATTCCATAAAAGTAATTATTATTTTTAAATAAATTAATTATAACCAATATATGATGACCCTATATATAGTTTTGGGACTCCACTATTCTCTTTCATAATTCATTCTATTCTGAATATATGGCATTTTATCATCATGATAGATATCAGATTAATCATTGTTAACAATAAAAAATAGTTGGTTACACCCATACACATGCTTCCACTACACCTGTAACCTACAATTTGTATCATAACATTCATATCGTTGATTATAATTATTTAGTTTTTGCAGTGATGATTTATGAATTTAATAATTTAGTTGTTTAAATTCAAGTTAATTATTCTACAAATCTAAATCTTGAGATCTATTCCTCCTCTTTTGTTTCTCATTCACCTTATAGAAATGATCTTTTCTTTTAATTTTGATTAAAACAAAAACATAGGATCTCATCCTAAGGTGAAAAATATTCTTGTTTGTACAAAACCAGAACAAATGGTGTGTATTCAGAAGTACACATCATGTAGTCAAGATTAAATACATCGGACCGGCATTCAAAACCAAGCCATGTTTTTGACTCTTTCTATGTCTTAAAAGACTCTGTGTGTTAACCAGGAATAGGTGGCATGAGGTTTCTAGATTACATGTTGTGTGTCCCACTGAATCTGGTGTGTAGTAACTTAGGGTTAGCGTTAGACTGTGTACCCTATACACGGCTTGTCCGGCTGGAGACCATGTAACGTGGATACTAAAAAATGTGTGGCCCACTAGACATGATGTGTACTCTGATGATTTCTGAAGTACACTCACACGTTGTATCCTTGGTCATATACCTCAGATGGTTGGTGAATGATAGTGCACAACGTGTAGTCAGAACTACAAATCATGTAGTCATCCAAATTAAATATATTTATTAAAATTTATTATTATAAATTATAAACCTTTGAGACGTGTACCATGGTGTAGTTGTAAAGTCGAGACAAAACACGTTATAGGTGTTTTATATATGTGTGTTTAATTTAACATCTGCATAATATTTATTTCTACTCATTGGGTAGTTATGAACAAAAAATCACCAAGTTTCTTCCAAGGTACAAGTTATGTACAAAGATAATTTTAAATGATTTTTTTGTATAAAAACTATGAAGGATGAGAATATCAAGGAAATTCAAAAAAAAGGATTAAGATAAAAGGATTTATTAATTAAACATAATTAATTTATTTAAGCATGATTTATCTTAAACAAGAATGATTAAAGAATTAAATGCTAGTTTTATTTATGCGTAAAGATCATTGCATGTATGGGTGATCATGAGCTTGACCAAGACCTTTTTATGTGGATGGTTTCTTTTAATTTATTTATATAAATTAAATTTGTTAGTATGTGAGCCTTCTCCTCATTAATATGTAGGGAATGTATGCCCAAGATCTATTTTATGTAAAACCTTGTTTTACCCCTAACCTACGAGTGAGATAAAATAATATGTAATGGAGGGATCTCCCAAGCTAGTGGAGGCAGCTTGAGTTAGGAGCCAAGGTGAAACCAATCCAAGGAGATACAAAGGTGGACAGGTGGAAAGTTGTAAACATGAACCCATAAGGATCGAGTGTTTCTCCCCTAGGTCTTTGGATAGTTTATCAACCACTAGATAAGCTAACCAATAGAACAAGCTCATGATCATACCATTTATTTTATTTCTATTAGTTGCATGGTTAATTTATTGTGGGTGTGTTGTCACGATCACAAAATTGATGGATTAAAAAAGCATGAAAGATGGAACTTAAATAAGATCAGCTAATCCATAAATATTATCTTTGACATAGTTAATCACATAAGTATATCCCACTTAATATTAAAAACATGTACTCAAAAATAATAAAATAGAAATTTATGAATAATTATAAAATCCCTCAAAGAAATATAAATTCGGTATAGCCTTCCATAATCTTGGTTAGAATCGAACCATAGTCCAAAGTGCTTGACCAACCCTAGTTGGGGTGATTTGAATTGTTGAGGAATTCTCATTCAAGGTTTTAGTTTGACTGGACACGGTTCATATCAGGGGTTAACTACAAGAGCAGGACTTGGTTTGACCAACAGTCAAAGGTTTAGGAAATCAAAAATAAAAAGATTTTAGGATTTGGGAGTCCACTCAGTAGATCAAGGAGATGCGAGTTAATAGAGTTGGAATTTTAAATGCCTACCTAAAAACTTTCAAGTATCTTGACCAACCCTATTTAGGGTAATGTAAAGGGAAATATGGATCTTAGCCACTATAATATTCAGGAAATAGAATATTCAAAAGTCAATGTTGTGGGTTATAGGATTTCAATAAAATAGTGGGAGACTAATAAGTATTACTTTATTTATTTTTCTCAGTTTTATCATGATAAACTACTAAATTTTCACTCATATTAATTTGTAGAAATGGAAAGAAAAATGACTTCAAACGTATCATTATGCACCATAATCGAGAATGAAAACCTTCTCACCAGCACCAATTTCTAGGAATGGAAGAGGAGTTTACGTGTCATCCTACTCCAAGAGAGTAAATTGTATGTGATGGATAGGCTTATTCTAGTTGAGCCTGGAAAAGAGGCCAGTGATGAGGAATTATCTCTCTATTTCAAACATATGGATGATACCACATATGTCCAATGTTTCAGGCTATCATCCATGTGTAATGAGATCTTGAAGCAACATGAAAACATGGATGTGTATAGCATGATGTCTCACCTTAAGTATATATATCAAGAGAAGGTGAGATAGTAGATATATTAGATCTCCAACGCTTTGTTCACAACTAATCTTTGAGAGTCTGCGCTTGATGGGCCTCATGTATTCAAGAACATTGGCTACATTGAACACCTATACATATTATGGATTATGTTCTCGGATGATTTGCATATAGATCTCAACCTACCATCACTGCCCAAGACCTTATCTAGATTTATTATCAACTACAACATGAGAAACAATGAGAAGAGTCTATCATAACTTCTGACCTTAATTCACCAGGAAGATAAGGACACGGGTCATGATAGACCCACAGTCCTTATGGTTAATAAGAAAAGTAAGGACAAGAAAAAGGGGCCAAGGATTCATAAATGGCCTGATGCCCCTGATCATTGTCCCTCTAAGAAGGGGAAGATCCAGAGGCAGGGCAAGGAATAGGAGGAAGTACATTTTTCATCTGGCAATCCAAGCCACTGGAAGAGGAATTTCACCCAAAAGCATGGGGATGCTAAAGGTGTGTTTATTATCAAGTATAATATTTCTATCTCTACACATTGGGTATTATATATAGCTTTTGGGGCACACATCTATATTCAAATGTAGGAAACAAGTATATTTAAAAGTATTTCTAGAGGAGTGGTGGATCTTTGAGCTTCCAATAGCATGAGGCTGGATGTGTTGTCCATTGGCGATTACTATCTCTCATTGCCAACTAGAATTATTTTGGTTTTACACAACTATTACTATGTGCCTACTGTTACCAAGAACATAAATTATGTATCATGTTTAGATATGGAAGGATTTAGTTTCAACTTTTGAAATAAGGGTTGTTTATTTTATAAGAACAACATATGTTATGGTATGGAGCATTTAAATAATGATTTGTATATATTAAATTCAGACAAAAAATTGATGGAAATAGATCATGAAACAAACTCACATGACTCATACAACACCCCGTTATGGAATCGTCGTCGTGGTTATGTAAATGGGAACTGATTGAAAAAGCTCTACTAGGATGGTTATTTAGACTCTACTGAGCTAAAAAAACTTGACAGATGTCACACTTGTTTACAAGGTAAAATGACCAAGCCACCTTTCAGTAGATAGGATGATAGGACCACAGAGCTTCTAGGAATGGTGTACATGGGTGTGTGTAGACCATTTCTAGTTGAAGCTATAGGTGGATATTCTTACTTCATTACTTTTACTGATGATTTGAGTAGATATTGATATATCTACTTAATGAGGTATAAGTTAGAGTTCTTAGATAAATTTAAGGAATTCAATAATGAATTAGAGAATCAACATTGTAAGAAGATAAAGAAGCTTTTATTGGATCAAGGTAGAGAATATCTGAACTAAGAGATCTGATGGACTCAGTTGTTTCGATAATCCCAAATCATGTTTCATTTATACGAAAATAATGTTTCATTAGTTTTTATAGTTTTTTTTCATGTAAAAATTATGTACTTTAAATGTCAATAATTTCTGGATCAAGTTTATTGTATAAAATTTTCAAAGTAATAGAGGTTATTGATAGAGATTGTCGATAGAGGTTACAGATAGAGGTTACCAATAGAGGTTATAGATAGAGGTTACCGATAGAAGTTACTGATAGAGGTTACCGATAGTGGTTATAGAAATAGGTTACCGATGGAGGTTACCACTAAAAGGTTACTACTTGAAGTATCATTGGAATTAATACACCTACCTATCGATGAATCTTACCGATGAATCCTACTAATGAAGCCCACCGATGAAGCTGACCAATGAATCCTACCGATGAAGCCTACCGATGAAGCCTACAGATAAAGCCTACCAATGAAGCCTACCGATGAAGACTACTGATGAAACCTACCGTCAAAGCCTACTGATCAAGCCAACCAATTAATCCTACCATTGAAAAGGATATAGCTACCAGCCTACCGATAATTATACCATTATACTCTATACTTTGTCAACTTTCTTGAGATTATTCGAACAGTCATATTTGGTAAATTTAATGCTTCTAACATTAATTAATGATGATTTTAGACTTATCTAGAGATATTACAAGGTATGAGGAGGACCACACGTGGTTTTACCAATCATCCTGTTGGACCTCAAGAATATAAAAAACAGAATAGAAGACCGAGCAGAAAAGAGAGAATATTGAGAGAGAAAAATTACATGAAAGATCTATAGAACAAGGAGAACACTAGCACCTACTCTGCAAACCCAAGATCTTCACAAAGATCATTTGGGAGAAAAAAATCATGACAGCCTTTCGTGCTTCATTGAATCTCTTGTATACCAAGAATAATAACACTTTCGTACTAGGAAGCTAGAACCTAGAGTTGCGACACTCTGTTTAGGATCCAAATTCCAGAGAAGGACTCAAATTTAGATTTCTTTACTCCAAGGAGTAAAGAGTTGAACTAAAAACACATAGAGCTTTCTAAACTCTGTCTTTATAACATTATCTCTATTGTGTCATTTTTATTACATTTTTGAGAATTGTGTGTTTGTATTTTACACACACACTATCTCTTATGATGAAACTAGATGATACTAAAAATCCTCACACCAAACATTACTTACACATTTGTTTCCCACATAAAACTTTGTAAGCAGATATGTGTGGCCTGGTTGTTTATTTTTTCTACGAAGAACTATGGTAGAGGGTGTGAACCTGGATAGTTTGTGAAAAACAATTAAAGCCTGATACATGTAGTGTATCACATTTATAGTTTATATAAACTGCTTTGTGGGAGGTAATCACTAAGTGGAGAGGATTAAGACTCAACTTAATAACAAACCTCTTGTTTAATTCTGTTGTGTACTATATTTTTTAATACTATATTTTTCTATTTTCCACTTATTATAATTTCAAAAACAAAAAATTGTTTTACATTAACTCTAATAGTTAGTTTGGGTTAGTGTGTAATGTGTTTAATTCAGTAAACCTATTTCAAAAGTTTTATAAGTGTTTTACACTGATTCAACTGAGGACTAATAAACCTTTGAGAAACTAGTTTACCAATTGAACATTTATATCTCAGTTTCCTTAATTAACTGGGCTATTTAAAATTGGGGGATTATTATTATAACGTTTTTAACCATAATTTTAAGTAGAAACTCAATCCCCCCTTGAGTTTCCACCCTGACCAACATTTCATATCAGAGGATTGTTTATTTCCACCATCAGAATTGTGTTTCAATATTTTCAACTTCTCTTAAAATGTGATTGTAGTCATATCTTAAAGATCTTAAATTTTCCATTATATCTTAATTTGTAGTTCATTAAACTCAAATTATCTATGGATAACCAAGTTGAGGGTGCAGCTACTAACAGGCCACCTTTCTATAATGGTAATAACTATGCTCAGTGGATATTGAAAATGAAAATGTATTCAGAGAGCAAGTGTCCTGAAATCTGGGACATAATTGAAGAAAAACATGCATTACCTGCTACTTATAAGGACACATGGTCTCAGTTGACTAAAGAAACATATAACAATAACTATAAATAAATGAATTTATTGTATTGTTCTTTAGGTAATGAAGAATTCAACAGAATATCTTCCTATAAAACTGCATATAAAACTTAGGAAACATTGGTTGTTTCTCATGAGGGAACAACCAATGCTAAATAAATAACATTAAATACTCACACTTTTAAATATGATAATTTTAAAATGAAGTCAAATGATCCTATATATGAAATTTATATTAGGTTTAATGAAATAGTAAATACCATGAGTCTGCTTGGGAAACCAGTGGACAACAAGGATCAAATTATGATATTGCTTCGATGCATACTTGATAGATGGAGAGGAACTTATATTTCTATCTAAGAATCCTATGAAATAATCAAGATACCAGTGAAGGAACTAATTGTAAAACTTATGATGTATAAAGAAGAGATTAAGGTGAATCAAGAAGCAGATGAAGAACCAAGAAAGAAATCTGTATCATTCAAGACTGCTACCTCAAAGAGAAAATACAAGTAAAAGTTTCAACTTCTTATAGATAGTTCCACCAATGAAGATTCAAATTCTAATAGTGATGATGAAATGGCTTATATTTCTATAATATTTAAAAATTTCTACTGAAAGAAGATGTTATTTAAAAATTCAAACTATAAAGGAAGGTATAATAGTAAAAGAAATTGAAAAAAGGACAAAAAATGGAATGACAACACAAATGAGATAATCTTATATGAGTGTTAATGAAAAGGTCATGTGAAGGCTCATTTACCCAATTTAAAATTTAAGAAAATATATGAAGACAAGGACAAGGGATATAAAAAGTCTCTAAAATATACTTGGAGTGATTCAGAAGACAGCTCCAGCGAATTTGACACTTCTAATACTAAAAAGAACAATCATGAAAATATGTGTTTCATGACAGAAAAATCTGAGGTAACACCTAATTCTTCTATAAATAATTCTTACTATTCTATGAATAAAATTGAATCAAATAATGATGAAAATATGACTAAGGATGAACGGTTTGAATACCGTGGAATTATTGAGGGTACCTTTAATGAACTCAAGGATAAATATAAATTATTGAAAAGACAAAATGGTTTAAATGTCAGCTATATGTCTGATTTGGATATTGAAAAAGAAAATGTTGCTCACCTGTTAAAAGAAAATACTAAACATAAATTATCAAATGAGAAATTGAAAAGAGATCTTCAGAAGTTCATTATCTGTAGAGAAACCTTGACTCAGTTTCTAGGGGAACAAATTACTCAAAAATACACAACTAGTCTAGAATATAAACTAGGGCAGAGAAGGATTATTAAGAACAAATTTGTTCAAAAATTTGGACAGTTCACTAATAGTTCATGTTTTGAATCACATATTGAAAAAAAATTATAAAGGACCTAACAAAGCGTTTGTGTCTCAAAATATTTCTATTGATTATAGGAAACCTATAAGACAAATATGGGTTCCCAAAGCATTACTTTCTAATATCTCTAGACCCAAGCTAATTTGGGTACCAAAGTTACCCTATGCTTAATCTATTTTTCATGAAAATTGTCTAAAGAGCTCTTGTAAAACACTATGGTACTTAGATAGTGGATGGTTGAGACATATGACAGAAGACTATTCATGCTTCAAGAGCCTAATCAAAGTTGGTGGTGGACATGTTACATTTGGTGATAATGCTAAGGGAAATATCATTATATTAATCCAAATTGGTAACCCAAATACTATATTAATTTCAAAAGTACTTTTTTTATGGATTAAAGTAACATTTACTTAGTATCTCTTAGTTGTGTAATGATGGTTTCAATGTTATTTTTGAAAATGATGCATAAAATGTTTTTAATTCTAAAAATTATTTTATATTCATTTCTCTTATAAATGAAAATTTATATGTTGTTGATTTAAATTCATTAGCTAAGAAAAATGTTTCTTGTTTAAATTCTTTTCATAAGGAATCTTAGTTATGGAAAAAAAATATTAGGACACTACAATGTGCGCTCACATAGAAAACTAACTAGGAAAGGATTAGTTAGAGACATACCTAAATTGGAATTCCCACTTAACAAATTTTTTAAGCCTTGTCCAAAGGGAAAACATCACAAAGTTTCTTTCAAACCAAAGAAAGAAGTTTCAACTTCTCAACCGCTTGAGCTAGTTCACATGGATTTGTTTGGACCATCAAGAGTTTAATGTTTAAATAAGAGGCACTATGTCAACATTCTTGTAGATGATTTTTCTAGAAATACTTGGGTATAATTTATAGCTCATAAAATTGAAGCATGTTCTTAATTCACTAAATACTCCAAGTTTGTAGAAAATCGTTGTGGGATTAAAATTAAGACCTTGAGATGTGATCATGGATGTGAGTTAGAAAATCTGAAGTTTGAAACTTTTTTTCCCACGTAATGGTTATAATCACAATTTCTCTGCTCCTAGAACACCTCAACAAAATGGAGTTGTATAAAGAATAAATAGGAAACTTGAATAGATTTCCTAGACTATGCTTATTGAGTATAACCTACCTTTCTATTTTTGGGCTGAAGTTGTTAATACAGCTTGTCACATAATCAATAGAGTTTTAATTAGAGCTATTCTTAAGAAGACCTCGTATGAGATATGGAAAAATAGAAAACTTAAGGTTAATTACTTTAGAGTTTTTGGTATCAAAGTCTTTATCCTTAACACTAGGGATAATCTTGAAAAAAATTCTTCTAAAAGTGATGAAGGAATTTTCTTGGGTTACTCAATCTCTAGTAAAGCCTATAGAGTATTCAATAAGAGAAAAAATGTGTGGAAGAATCAGTTCGTGTCAAATTTGAAGAGATTGGTCCACATGAACCTAAAACCTCTCTTGAATATCTTGATTATTATTTATCAATTCTGGACCTTAATGATAAAAACAGGGAACCCCCAGTGAAAACAACTAGTTCCGGAAATTTTCCAGAATCTGAGCCTGTTGAATTTGAACATAGAGACAACCAAGAGGAGTCTAGCCCAACCCTTTCTAGAGGTTTTATAACACTCAAGAATAATAATTTATATGTTATAGTAGGTTATATAAATATAGGGACACAAACTAGAGCTTCTCTGTGAAACCAGGTTGAACATCAAGCTTTTCTTTCATAGCTTCAACCCAAAAAATATTAATGATGTTGTCAATGATGAATTTTGTGTGATAGCTATGCAAGAATATTTAAATCAGTTTGAATGAATCAAAGATTGGAAATTAGTGGAAATACTTAAGGACACTTTGACCATAGGTACTAAATGGATGTTTAGAAACAAAGTCGATGAGTCTGTAAATATAGTTAGAAATAAGTCCAGATTAGTCGCACAGGGATATAATCAAGAAGAATTAATATACGATGAGGAAACCCCTATACCGATAGCAAGACTAGAATACATTGGGATATTACTTTCTTATACATCTCATCTTAATTTCAAACTTTATCAAATGGATGTCAAAAGGGAATTTCTAAATGGGTATACAGTTGATGATGTGTTTGTTTAACAACCTCCTAGCATTATAAATCCCCATTTTTTAAATCATGTTTTTAAACATTCTAAAGCTTTATATGGTCTAAAACAATCTCCCAGACCTTGGTATGATAGAAATAGTTCTTTTATTATTTAAAAAGGTTTTACTAAAGGAATATCTGATCCTACTCTTTTTATTAAAAGGATTTTTAAAGATGTTTTGATAGCATAAATTTATATAGATGACATTATTTTTGGATCTTCTAAAAATTCTTCATATGCTGATTTTTTAAATATGATGCAAAATGAATTTGAAATGAGTCTAAGGGGGGACTTAAATTTTTACTTGGATTTCAAATTTTTCAAAATAAAAATGGTATTATTTTAAACCAAAGTAAATATACTAAGGATCTTTTGAAACATGTTGGTTTGGATAGATATTATGAAAGTGATACACCTATGAGTACCACTTGTATGTTGGATACTGATGAAACTAGTACACTGGTGGATCAAACCAATTATAGAGGTATGATTGGGTATTTTCTCTACCATACTACTGGAAAACCTGATATTATGTTCACTATATGTATGTGTTCTCATTCTCAATACAATCCCATAGAATCTCATTTAACTATAGTTAAAATTATTTTTAAATATCTCAAGTATACTACCAGCTTAGGTTTATTTTATGCAAGATGAAATCATTTGATTTGATAAGATATTTAGATGATTACTTTTCTGGTTGAAAATTATATAGAAAAAAGCACATCTAGAACATGTCACATTTTGGTAAAGTCACTAGTACCATGGGGTAGTAAGAAACAAAATTCTCTTTCATTATCTACTGCCAAATCTGAATATATAACTGATGATAGTTGTTGTGATCAAATTCTATGGATGAAACACACTTTACTAGACTATGGATATCAATTCAAACATGTATCCATAAATTGTTATAACGAAATTGCAATTAACATCTCTAAAAAATAGTATCTCATGGTACGACAAAGAACATTAATGTGAGACATCACTTTTTGAGAGATAATTATCAAAGAGGTGATATCAATCTTGAATTCATTGTCACTGAACATCAATTGGTAGATATATTCACAAATAATTTTATTTCTGAGAGGTTAAATTACATCAAACATGAGATATATATGATAAATTTTTAGTTAGTACACCTCATTGTTAGGACACCTCATCATTAGGACACCTCACCGTTAGGAAACCTCACCGTTGGACATCACCATTAGAAAAACTCACTGTTGGAACTCACTATTAGTACACATCATTGTTGGATCTCACCGTTAGGACAACTCACCATTGGACATCACTGTTAGGACACCTCACCATTAGTACACCTCACCATTATACCTCACCATTAGGAAAACTCACCATTAAAACACCTCACCGTTGGACCTCACTGTTAAGACACCTCACTGTTGGACCTCACTGTTAGGACACCACGCTATTTGAACTCACCATTAGACCTCACTATTGGAGCCCTACCATTAGTTGACATTAATGATAGCTCCAGGACTTTCTGTAATCTGATAGGTTTTTTATTTTATTTATTTCATTTACTCTATTTTTTCAATCCCTAAATGATAAAAACAATGTACAAGACACATTTGGATCCACTTTAATCCACTCCCTAACCTCATGCTCCCAAATCCTTGAACATACCCTTATGTTAAAATCATAGAAATGCTTTAGATCTCAATGGAAAGACTGAAGAGACTGATGGTTGGGGATGAAGGAGATGCACCGAACCCTAAGATCCCTCGAGTTAGGTCAAGTAGTGGAAGCAAGGTTGTTGTAAATCTGATCAATCCACATTTTTCAAAGAGATAAATCATGTTCTAAAATGAATTACGTTTGGAATAGCTGTTTTTGAGAAAGTATATAGTGTTGAAGGCACTCAAAGCTCTGGATTGGGTATAATGTATTTCAAACAACAATGGATTGTTTTATCTTAATCTAGTCAAAGAATTTTATGACATTTTGAAGTTCTAACAGTCTGAGGATGAGAAACGAATGTCTTCAAAGGTAAATAGAGTAATTGTGTGCTTCTCATATATTGAATTGGCTTACTATATAAGAGTCCCACATGAAGGCATAATTAACTATTACTCTGGAGTGATGCCTCCCACCAGTGAGTATTTCTGTTATGAAGAAGCTCTCACCCGAACTAACAGGGAATTCAATCGTTAGGAAAGTAATTGATATTTAAATGGATAGGTAAAACATATTACTATTTAAAATTTTTCAACATGTCTTCAATCTCATGAGAGGGGAATTTGCAACTTTTAAGTGTCAATACATATTTTTGTTGTATTTGTTGAAGCATGGGCAAAGGATAAATCTTTGTAGGTTGTTGGTGATTCAGTTAGAGGATATGACTAGGCCTAGTTCCACTCTAAATGCCTTATTTCATGCCAAGTTGATATCTTTGACGTTGAAATTGAAAGGAGTTTTTTTAAATAAGTAAGAAACAATAGTTTTTAGGGATAACATCTTTATTACTAAAATTATATGAAATTTTATGAAGATAAAATGGAATCTGTGGAAAAGGGAATGGGTGAATGATGAGGCTAATCTATATAAAGACTTAAAACCTATTGTTAATCCTACTAGGTCAAAGGAAAAAAAGTGATCCATGTTTAAAACATGATTAAGTGGAGACATTGTATTCAGATGTAGAAGGGGATGATATTGCTGTGAAAGAAAGAGAATATTCTCCTATAGATGACATGAGTGATCCTAGCCTTCCCTCAAGTTCTCATGTTAATGTTGTATCACTACTGGAAAACTAACCTTTACCAACGGTTTGGAACCGTTGGTATAGGCCTCCAAACCGTTGGTATATCCTATACCAACAGTTTGGAGAACCGTAGCCAAGTAAGCCGTTGGTATAGGTAATATGAAATCTATACCAACGGTAATGGAACCGTTGGTATATAAATTCCAAAAATAAAACATTTGCTGGGATTTGATCCCAGGACCCCTCGTTTATCATTGAACGACTCAACCACTAACCTAACATTACTTTTGTGATCATAATTACATAAATATATATATGTATTCTCATAAATATTTTAAATTTTGATTTATATAATGTTATCGGTATGAAGGTCTGATAAAAAATGGAAGTACCTATACCAACGGTTGTTAAAACCGTTGGTATAGACCTATACCAACGGTTTTAACAACTCTTGGTATAGGTATTGGTTGTGATTTTGATTCTGGGTGGTACGTTGAATTTTTGGCCCACTTTTCCCAACGGTTTGGCCAAACAGTTGGGATAGGTCTACCTTTCCCAACGGTTTGGCCAAACCATTGGGAAATGTGGCATTTTTAGGTACCTTTCCCAACGGTTTGGCCAAACCGTTAGGAAAAGTGGCCAATTTGGGGGGCCTTTCCCAATGGTTTGGCCAAACCGTTGGGATAGGTCTACCTTTCCCAACGGTTTGGCCAAACCGTTGGGAAAAGTGGCCAATTTGGGGGCCTTTCCCAATGGTTTGGCCAAACCATTGGGAAAGGGGACCTATACCAACGGTTTTTTCAAACCGTTGGTATAGAAGCGTTGGGAAAGATATAATTTCCAGTAGTGTATCCTTTGGAGAGCCTAGTACACCAAATAGAATACCCAAAAGAGAGACTATCCTAAGGGACAGTGATGATGAAGAAACAAATGAAGAAGAAGGAGAAGAGAATGTCTCAAGAGACATTACTATTGGAGAGACCTTAAATGAGGAGGATAAATTTTAATCTGATCATGAGGAGTTTGAGATATTTGTTGATGAAAGTGAAGAATAATTCATAAGTCTTAGTACTTTGATAGGACAAACAGTAATGGCTGAGAGTGAAGAGGAAGAAGATGTTGAATCGGTTGGAGCCATAATTGCAATGGAAGTAGTTTAAGATTATGTAGAAGATGTAGGGGTAGACTCTCCTACTAATTTAGTTGATCAAGGAAGACTGTGAGAAGAGAATTCAGTTTTATAGAAGGATGCTCCATGTGAGTGGGAGTAACCTATTACCATAGGTTCAGTTTTTTTCTCATGAAATAAAATATTGGTTGGAAGGCCCTGGATTTCTTGGGTTGGGTTTAGACTATGAATATTATGAAGATGACAAACCTAACAAAAGTCCTCTAATTCATTCTATTTCAAGGACCACTATAGTGAAACCAGGGGTTCTTCTACCTTAGTATTATGTGAAGAAGGATGACTTAGATTCATTAAAATCAGAATTGAACAAACACATTAATTAGATATCTATTGGGATAGAGTGATCATTGTCTCTCAATCAAGAGCTTATGGCATCTTCATTGGAAAGAATAATCTCTACCATTCACTCCAAATTGATACATGAAGTGAAGGAATTCCAAAATCAAGTCTAAACCTTAGAAGACTATGTGGAGTATTTGAAATAGTCGATTATGAGTTTATAATCATATATGGATTTAATATCTCAAGTGAAAAAAGACATTAAGTATGTTAAGAGTGTTTTTCAGTAGATGGTCATTGTGTTTGAGGACTTCAAGAAGTCTATGGAGACACATGTGAGTGATCGGGATGATGATGTGAAGAGGTTGATGAGTGGATTGGCTAAATCTTTTAAGGAGATAGTATCTTTTACCATGGAACCTATGTATGAATATACTTCCTCACCAGCCTCTCCTCTGGTTGATCTAGAAGTTTTCAAATTAGTTGTTAGAGAAGAATTGGAGATGATCTTTGGTGAAAGTACCACAGACCCTCAATTTATGAATCAGATCATTTACACTACTAGAGACATTAATAAGATTGTAGCAGATTACTTGAGGGAGGTTTCCCAATATTATAATTCCATCAAAGAGAAGTTTGACATCTATTATAAATAGGTTTACACTAAGAATCACATGGATGGTTACTTTTTGTTGTTGTTGGAGAACTTGAGGATACCACTTGTCCCTCAGGCTTTTAAGGATCAAGTAAGTAGTCTTAGAGAGTTGACTCATGCTTTGGAAAAGTTCATGGAGAATAAGGATGGTTTAATCTCAACTATGGAAAGAAGAGGAAGCATCATTATTGATTTTAGGTATCTCTTTTTTTCCTTTATCTGTGTGGAGTGTACTCCCATTATTGTCCCTCCAACCATACATTCTTACTCGGCTACATCAGGATCTATCAGAGATGCTCCTTTGATGACTCCTACACAGGCCACCTGAAGCTTGACTCCTACAATTCCTCAGATATCTACTCATTATCAGTCTACTGATTCTTCTGTAGCAACTCTTCCTACCTTTCTTACTCCAATTTCTAAGGTTGTACCTCCATCTTCTAAACCTACCTCCTCAACTCCCAACGAAAAAATTCACATAGACATCTTTGATGTGGATTGAATGTTGGATGTATTATTTGATAGGGATCCTTGTAATATTTTTTTATATTGAATTCTTGTATCATTAATACAAAAATCTACTTCTGTCTCTTTTTGTCTTATTTTATTTTTTCTAGTCACAAAGGGGGAGATATTGGCACTAATGAATATATGACATTCCTATAACTGTATATTCTGCTACATAATATATGTATATTGAAACCACTGAATAGATTAACAAATGTTCTTAACCCTGATTCAATAATACATAAATCTAAATTTCAATGTCATAATTTTTGATTATCAAAAAGGGGGAGATTGTTGCACTCACCTATTTTGATAATCCCAAATCATTTTTCATTTAAATGAAAATAATTTTTCATTAATTTTCATATTTTTTATAATGTAACAATTATATACTTTCAATGTCACTAATTTCTTGATCAACTTTACAGTGTAAAATTTTCTAAGTAATAGATGTTACCAATAGAGGTTACCGATAGAAGTTACCAATAGAGGTTCCTGAAAAAGTTTACCGATAGAGGTTACCAATAGAGGTTTCTGATAGAGGTTACCGATAGAGGTTACTAATAAAGGTTACCGATGGAGGTTACCGCTAAAAGGTTTCTACTAGAAGAACCTTTGGAATTCATACGTCTACACGCCGATGAATCATACCGATGAAGCCTACCAATGAATCCTTCTGTTGAGAAGGCTACAACTACCAGTCTACCGATACATATACCCTTATACTCTATACTTTTTCAATTTTCTTGAGATTATTCCAATGGACATATTTGGTAAATTTAATGCTTCTGAAATTAATTAATTATAATTATAGACATATCTAGAGACAACATGGGGTACGATGAGGACCGCATGTGGTTTTATCATTCCTTCCATTGGACCTCAAGAATATAAACAAACAGAATAGAAGATTGAGTAGAAAAGAGTGCATACTAAGAGAAAGACATTACATGACAGATCTGTAGAACCAATAGAACACTAGAACCTACTCTGCAAACCCAAGAGCTCCACTAAGATCATTTGGGAGAAAAAATTCAAGACATCCTTCTATGCTTCATTGAATTTCTTTCATACCAAGAATCAGAACACTTCAGTACCTGGAATCTAGAAGCTGGAGTTGCGACACTATGTTTTGGAGATAACTTCTAAAGAAGGACTCAAATTGTGATTTCTTCACTCCAATGAGTCAAGAGATGAACTTCAAACACATAGAGACTTCTAAGATCAATATTTATAACATTATCTCTATTCTGTCCTTTTTCTTTCATTTATGAGTAGTGTGTGTTTTTATTTTACACAAATAATGTCTCTTATTCTTAAACTGGAGGATACTAAAAATAATCACATTAAACGTTACTTAAACTTTTTTCCCATGTAAAACTATGTAAGAGTTCATGTGTGGCCTGGTTGTTTTTTCTCCCATGAGGAAATATGGTAGAGTGTGTGAGCCCTGGATAGTTTGTGAAAACTATTGTAAAACCCGATACATGCTATGTATCAAGTTTATAGTTTAAATAAACTTCTTGGTAGTAGGTGATCACCAAGTGGAGAGGATTAAGTCTTGGCTTGAGACTGAACCTCTTGTTTAATTATGTTCTGTACTATATTTTTTAATGCTCTATTTTTTAATTTTCGACTGCTTATAATTTCAAAAATAGAGAACTATTTCACATTAACACTAATAGTTAGTTTTGGTTAGTTTGTATATGTGTTTAATTAAATAAACCTATTTCAAAAGTAGGATTTTTGTTTTACATTGATTCAAAAAAGGACTAATCTACCTTTGAGAAACTAGTTGACCAATTTTACATTTATATCTCTATTGCCTTAATTAACTAGCCTGTTTCCAATTGGGGGATTTTTATCATAAGATTTTTAATATAAATTTTTTATAAGAACTCAATTTACCCCCCCCCCCCCTCTTTAGTTTCCTTCCCAAACAACATGTTCGTTGACCTTTTACAAGAGTCTAGGACTCTATATCAACTAACTCTGGTATATACAACATAGTGGAATGGTGTTATTGAAAGGAGGAATCGCACCTTGTTGGACATGGTGAGGTCAATGATGAGTTACGAAGATCATTAATTATCCTTTTGGGGATATTAATTCCAAAATAAAGCATACACATTAAACTAAGTACCAACTAAGGTAGAAAATTGAATTAACTCTAACATATGGAATGAAAAGGTACCATTTTGTCGTACACATCTGTATGGGGATGTGAGGTGTTTATTAAGGCCTTATTGGGAAAAAAAATTGCACCCCAAGTCATGCGGTGTATCTTTGTAGGTTATCCCAAGGAAATAAAAGGATATTATCTATATAACTATTTAGACAAGAAAGTGACTGTCACCAGACAAGCTGTCTTTCTTGAGAGAGAGAAAATCCTCAAAAAAGCAGAGTGGGAGAAAGATTGAAATTGATGTAGTAGATTCTCAAGAAACGTAGGAGTTGGTATAGGAACAAGTTCCACAAGACCCCATGGAAGAGATTCCAGAAACACAAGTACTACGTAGGAGCTTAAGAGAGGTAAGGAAACTATAGAGATTTGGTTTCCCAGTCACTGAGGATGGTGAATCATTATTGTTGGAAAATGATAAACTTACCTCCTATAAGAAAGAAGTGGATAGCTCAGAAGCTACAATATGGCTAGAAGCTATGAATTCTGAGATGGATTTCATGTATCAGAACCAATTTTCGATTCTGGTCGATAAGCCAGTTGATGTAAATAATGTTGGATGAAAATGGGTATTAAAGAGGAATCTGGACATTGAAGTTCAAGTTAGCACCTATAAAGTAAGGATAGTGGCTAACAGATTCATACAACGTCATGGAATTGACTATGATGAAACCTTCTCTCCGGTTTCCATGTTTAAATCCATAAGATTCATACTTTATATAGCATTTTATCATGACTATGAGATTTGTAAAATGGATGTCAAAACAGCATTCCTTAATGGGAACCTTCAAGAAGATGTCTATATGACACAACCATAAGGGTTTGTGACACCAGGTGAATCAAAACGGGTTTAAAAGTTGCATAAACCCATTTATTGATTAAAGAAAGCATCTAGGTAATAGAACATTCAATTTGATGATGCCATAGAAGAATTTGGTTTCATTAAGAATGAATGTGATCCATGTGTTTATAAATGGTTTAATAGGAATGTGATCGTTATCTTAGTAGTAAATGTTGAAAAATATTACTTATTGAAAATGATGTATTAGTATTATTGTCAGTTAAGGACTAGTTGAAGAAGTGTTTATCTATTAAATAATTAAGCAAAGAAACCTATATTCTAGGGATCAAGATCATTCATGATAGATCCAAGAGGCTTCTTGGACTAAGTCTAGGTACATATATTGACCAGATACTAAAGAGATTTAGTATGGGATAGTCCAATATGGGATTAGTTCTAGTGTCACATGACCTATATCTTTCTAAAAAAAATGTGTCCTCAGATAGAATAGGATAAAGATAGGATGAGTAAGATACCATAAGCTTCAGCTATAGGATCCATCATATATTCCATTTTATGTACTCATCTTGATGTTTCTAATGCACAGAGCATGGTAGGTAGATATCAAGAAGATCCTGAGGAACAACATTGGACTACTGTTAAGACAGTCCTTATGTATCTGAGAAGAACTAAGGATATGTTCCTAGTGTATAGAGGATACGATGAGCATGTCATTAGAGGGTATGCTGATGTTGGTTTTCAGATAGATCAGAATGATTTACAGTCGCAATCAAGATATTTTTTATGTCTCAACGGAGGAGTTGTGAGCTAGAATAGTTCAAAACATCCACTTTTCTCCGATTCTACAGTGGAGTTTGAATATATAGCGGATTCTAATGCATCCAAGGAATTTGTCTAGATTCAGAACTTTTTTCAGTAGCTTAATGTGGTGCCTAGCAGTAGAGGCCCTTTCAAATTGTATTGTGATAATACTACGGTAGTGGCACTTTCAAAAGAAACAAGGTCACATCAATGAACAAAGCACATTCTCTGAAAGTATCACCTCTTGAGTGATTTCTATCAATGTGGTGAAATTTCAGTAACTAGATTGTCCATAGAAGAGAACGTGGTAGAACTCATGACTAAAGTCATATCTTAGCAAGAGCATGAATATCATGTGAGAGCTAGCATGGTAAAGGTTATTAGTAGTTGGCTCTAGTCCAAGTGAGATTATATTATAGTTAGTGTCCTAGAACCAACTTCATTGTACTTTATTCATTAATAAATACCTTATCACATCTTGATTGTTTATCTGTGTGACAATGAATGTGAAAATTTCCAAAGGATAACTGTTGTTTTAAAGGTTCATAGCAGAACCCCTCTATGATGAGAACCCTGAAGTGAAATAACACAATTCTTGAATATATTTTATATGGACGAATGATGTTAATTAAGGGACACAAATAATACAGGCCATTAGGGGTGAGGTCTCAGAAAACTTTGAGGCACCTTCTCATGGTGTGTTCCCTTGGTAATATCCAGGAGGATATTATGATAACGATACCCTCCAGTAGGAAATCAACATTTCATAGTGTCATTGGATGTTCATATCGTTGGACATGTGTATTGGTCCTTAGACTTTAAGATTAGTATTAATAGGTGTTACAATTCAGAACCTTAGAGGTATTGATAAAAACTATGATGACACACTGTTCGCAGAAAGGTAGGATATTTTTGGTGTGTCACAAGTAATACTCCATTAATATATAATGTGAGAAAGGATTTTTCCCTTCTATTTTATAACGGATGTATATATCTCAGGCCCTTTGATGTAATTGATATAGCCTAGATAAATCAATGTCCATGGTGAGGAATGGGAAAGTTTAATTTTGTGAGGTCAAAGAAAGAATAATAGAGCACATGGGTTGATGGCACTATCATACAACCCGCTTGATTGTAGATATCATAAAAAAGGGATTACATTACATGGTAAACATTCGTAAGAGGTGAAATGTCATTGCATCATTAACTTATTTCTCTATGGGTGCCTTGGCATGTTTCTAGATGATAAAATTAGACTTTAGGCAGGCTCCACCTAATGCCACTAAGAAAGAGGCCTAGAGGGTCACACACTAATTGTGTCCAATTATCTCAGTTAAATAATCATTTAATAAGTTGAATAAATATTATTCTTGATTGTGGTTTAATAATTATTCAAGGATGCTTGATCACATTTATTTTGAAACTTGTTATTTGAGAGAATATAGTGTGGGTGAAATAATATATTTATTAGAGAATAATGCAGTAATATTTATTTGAGAAATAAATAGTCATTATTCAAGGTCTAATAAATGTGGTGGAGTAAATAAATAAAATGGAAAAACAAAAGTACACACCATGTATATTAATATATAAAAATCGTATTTTTTTTGGGATTTATGAGAAATAATATTATTTATTTAATTAAATAATATTAGGTGTACTTCATTGGGAAAATATCAAGTAATAATAACAGTCAACTGTTATTATTATACATGGCGTTTTACTAATAATTAAATGAAATGAATAAATGATTTTAGGTTATTAATTTGTTTTATTATTCTAAGTAATTAAAATCCCAATTATATAATTCTCATTAATATAAACATTCTTGGTGTGTGCATAATGGATTTGGAGAAATCCATCAATCCAAGAGAGAATTATTTTCCTCCAATTATGCTCTCAGGTTACAAGAGAGATCCTCCTCCACCGGATCAACAAGAGCACTTTGGAAGTGGCTCTCAGGACAATCAAAGTCAAACATTAAAAGAGAAGGCTCTTCCATGCTAGCACCCAGATATCCATTTGGCGACGTCTGGAGATATGTGTATCATGTGTGGATCACCACTAGAGGAATCCAATACTTTTCTTCTACAATGCAATAATAGGTCACATCAGATTGAGATCGAAAACATCAATAGAGAGATAATTCCATCAAGGTAATTCTTGTCTTTTAATTAAATTAATTATAACCAACCTATGATGATCCTATATATGGTTCCGAGAATCCCCTCTTTTCTTTTTTTCTTCATTCTATTATAAAGATTCGGTATTTTATCATCATGACAGATCTTGTATTGACAATTGTTAAAAATAAAATCTAGTTGTGTACACCAATCCATGGACTTCTATAAAACTTGAAAGCTACAGTAATCCTATTTTGGTGTGTATAACTCTTATGAAAACATCATAATCTCTAATATTTTTAAAACATCCTATAATTTCAACTTTTAATTCTTGGCCCGATGCATTACATAGTCTAGTGTTTTTAAACTATAATTCAATTTCATAATATCTTGTGGACCTTGTTAGTTTTTAGTTATAGACAATTAGTAGAAACTATTATATAGAAAACCCATTAATTACAAGTGGACACTATACTTAGTATCAATTATTCCCCAAAAAAACTTTTTTTAAAAATTATTTATTTAGATTAAAAAACTCCACAACCTTAAAAATTGAAATTATTTTTTCGTTTACCCATCCTTAAACCATATGGAAAACATTTTATAAAATGTGGTATGAGTGCAAAAAACCATAGTAAGGTGCATAAAATGGAAGAAAATTATTAGTTTTATGAAAAATAGAATACCATGAAAAGTATACCATTATCTCAATATAAATTTAGAGGTTGAAATAAATTATTTCTATATGAAAATAACAAAAAATGTTTCTCAAATAAAAACATTAAAACTCATATAATTAAAATAAAAACCATTTTTGAAACATTGAAAATCGTATTCATAAACTATTTTCAAACCTTTTATAAGATAACTAGATCCCTATTAAATCCATTAAAGAAACACTTCAGTTACTCCCTCCTTATTACCTTATAAGACAACGTTCATTACCCAATGTATTCAAGCTCTATCTAGGAACACTAATATCTATAATTGGCTCACCCAAATCTATCTAGGTGATCCCAATGTATAAACTATATTAGTATATCCCAAGACCTATAATGGGGATCAACCATTCATATAAGTTGTATTAGGAACACACATTCCACATATAACACTCAAGTACCCTATCATGATCAAAAGAAAATTATTCTTTCTCTTTTCATTATAAAACCTCTAAAACAATTTTTAACCAATATGGAAAACAAATTTTGATATCAAAATAATCATTTCATATAAAAATAAATTTTTTAAAAAACAAACTATAATTTACACACATAATAATGATCATATTTTAATTAAAAATAATCATGGAAACTTATAAATGAATATTTAAGTAATTCATAAGTCATGATGGTGAGAAAATACTCTAATTCTATATATTTTAGAAAAATAATGATTTATTTGGGTAAAAATAATTGAAAGATGAACATTAAAAATTTATTTTAAAATTAAAGTCACTTACCTTGAGTCCTACTCATCATGTATACCCTTTATCATCCAAAATAATAAAATTATGTCAATTTTTATACATTTATATGAACCTTTTTCATGTTCCTTATTAATTGTATATCACTTATCACCAAGTTATATATAATTAACTATTCATTTAAGTTCATTCCAGATAGTTTGATGATATTCGTCATATATGTCCAAAATAACTTTGGTATGTCGACTATAGTCAAATAGATCTACATAACATTATCTCTAGAATAATAGTAATGAAATAATTATCATTTTTATACATAAATTACACTATAAAATCCAAAAATTTAATATGGATATAAAAAAATGAACTATGTTACATTCATTGAGATGGTAGGACGTACGTACGTATGAGTAATGTTACCATTTTTCAAGGATCAATATAGAAAGAGGGTAAATATTATTTTACCATCCTAGAATGATCATAATATAACACATATTATAATAATTATTTCAATATACATATATCTTTCATCAACGTGATGTGAAGATAATAAAATAAATCACATCGCTTCATAGAGGTGGTAGTACACCTATACACACGAATGATGTTATCATTATATAGTGTGTGGAAAGATAAGAAACTAAATGACATATTGTTTTTTAGTAATGATATATATTTCATGAATATCATATATAATCAATAATTCCATTATTAAAAACATTCAAGATATATAGTTGTAGAATATGAATTATATCAGTTAGGGAGGTGGTAGTCCTCTGTACAAAATGGTTTTGAAATGTGATGAATTGATAATAAGATATTCCCTTTTATAAGAGAGGGGAGAGGCACTCTAGGAATTTATTAAAATATTGAATTAATATAAATTAATTTTTAATTATAAATAGCTCCAAAGTGATTTATTTAAAAGACTTGATGTGTATGGTTTTCAATACCCCAATCTGATAAAAAGAAGACATGTTTTGATTATATTATTACCCTTAGCTTTTGTTTTTAACTCTTATTTTTCTAAATTTATCTCTTACCCTGACAACATAGATTTTTACTCTTTGGGTGTCAATATAGTTACTATAACATTGGATAAGATCCATAAATAGACCATGGTTGATATTTGGAACTTTATAATATTACCCTGGTTGAATTAAAGATTATTTTTGATTTTTTATCATTTCATAAAATATTTTTTACTATAAAATATTCATAATGAAAATTTTTCGAACCATTTATTACATTGACTATAATAATTTTAGAAAAACTATAAAATTTGAAAACAAAAATTTATTATATCATTAATATTTAATTTTGATCTATAAAATTATTTTTTCACATTATTTATCTCAAATTATATTTATTTTAAAAAAATTAATATAATTTATTTTATATTTTAATTAAATAAATAATTAATCCACCGGTCTTGTACAATATTTTATGTGATTTTTCTCAAAGAAAATAAAAAATAAATTATCACAAAGAATAAAAAAAATTACTTTTCAAAATAAATTTTATTGTGTAAAATATCCCTAGGATAACACCATTCTAAAATATTACACTTATTAAAAACAATTGTGATCCATGTTTATATTTTTTTAAAATAAAATACTATATCATATATAATTTAATCCATGTGTCCCCAAAAGAAAATAAATTCATTCATGGGATTATGATGGTGTATATATACACATAAAATAAAATTTATGTAAGTTTAAAAAAATTTTAATAATTGATAACATTTTTTTCAAATAAATTAAAATATTTACTGTTTACCATGATAATAAAAATTAATAAATTTACTATTTATTTTTTCCAAAAATAAACTCGATATGTTTATCAAAATCTGTCCCAATTATTCTAAATATGGAATTCATTTTTAAAAATTCATAACACATATGTTTTATAAATTAATATGAATATAAAAAAGTAAAACACAATAGAAAATAGTTTTTTTCAAAAAATATCCTTTAAATATAACATGTTTTAAAATAGAATTCAATTATAGAATTGATTTAAAAATCATAATGTGATTATTCTAAATCAACATAAACTTATAAAAATTTAAAACTAATCCAAAACATAAATTTTCCTTATAAATAGTTTAAAATAATATACAATTTTCAATAAAACTTAACATTGTTCTTTATTCCTTGAAAATTCTATATTTCCAGAAAATTCTTAAACATTAACCCAAATACAATTTTGATATGGTGATTTAAAATTTTAATTTATTTTTAAATATAATGTTTCTAAAAAACTAGATATTAATTATAATTTTCATTCATAAAAAGAAAAACTAATTTTTGAAGAAAATATATTTTTTGAGGAATATAGTAACTTAAATAAAATTAACGTGATTATTTCCCTATAATTGTTGAATAAATTTATATTGTGTGGAAAAATAATATTTATTTGATAAATTAATCATCCATAATCATAATCTTTAACTTAAAAACTACATTATAATGGTCACATTGAAATTAAAATACTTTCATGTTCTTTGAATCTCAGTGTTCCATATCTTGTATTATATCAAACATAATTCATCCTTTTTAAGAATATCAGGATGTTACAATATTTTTCATTTCCCTGATTTCACGTACCTAGATGAGAAAATCATGGTAATGTGTGTGTGGTTCTCGATGGTCCCAAAAAGTAGTGGGGGATTCTATGGTATTGAAAAATAGGCTTGTTAGTTGGATTGGAATGGTTTCAAGAATTTCATCATTCTATATATCCTCTCATAATCAATGATGATATATTGTATTTATATATCCTATCTTTGTATAATTGACTATCTCTAATGACATAGTACAATAATATGTTCACAGGTCTGGTTTATAATTCTCTTTTGGTAGTGTGAAATAACTGGCTGAAAGTATATAAATTAAAGCTTATTTTGTGACCAAACACTAGATCACAGGTATATATGATGAAAATTTCCACTTATGATGGGATAGTTGATCATAATATGATAGAAAATAAGTATTTAATGGGTTATATTGGTTACTCTTCTATATCATTTCCAATTAGTAATTATTTTAGTTGTGTGTAGAGAAAGAAGAGAAAGTGGCATGATCATCATAGGGGAGGTGGACGTTGTTCATAGCCAGAGGATTCCTCCACATAATCAACATCAACTATTATTCTTCTGATGAGATGCTATTAAAATGATAAGGTATGGAATGCTCAACATACTTTTCCAATAAATTTTAATCTTTTATTCCCTATGTGTCCAATAAGGCAATATGCATAGGTGCTTTTAGTCTTTTTTTCCCTTTTCATTTTTAAGGGTATTTAATTCCAAAGGCCACTACGTCACAGTCAGATGCATGAAATACCACAGGGCTCCAATCGTATACCTCAAGAGTGAAGAACATTAAAGAATTTTATGTGTATCTATTTGAGGTTTATGTGGGACAGACAATAATGGTAGGTAACATTTTTTTCATCTTCTATAGAAACTACATTATTGGATTCTGGTTTCTCAAATTTGTTTATATATTTCTATTTTATTGATATTCTAAAAAATCCAATGGATATAATAAATTTTGTTATAGATCTAGTTACACTTCAATAAAATAGCAATTCACATCAGTTTCATTGTTTTCCCGATTTTATACCCATGATTTATCTGGAGTTATTTTGTGATTTCCATGTTCTCAACCTCCATCAATTTTATATCATTATTGGGATGGAATTATTTTTTATTATTAGGAAAAATTTTATTATTATCATTGGAAAGTTTCATTATTTTCATTTGATGGGATATCATTTGTGATTCAGGGATAGTGGGATCTAAGGTATGGTTTTACAGGACCTTCCCTTTTAGAGTTGAGGTATTTATTGTATACCATTACAATTGATACTGATAACGGTTCCACTATTGGAGTTATTCCCATTATTTTTAGGTAATTCCCTAAAATCCTCTAAGAGGACTTATATAGTATTCTTATAGAGAGGGAGGTAGATTTTAGGATTTATTTGGGGTTGGGTACTCAAAAAAACATGATACCCTCTAATTATTTGTCTTCAACAGAGTGAAAAGATATCAAGATTCCATTGAATGATTTTGTAAAGAAATTTTTTTTAACCCTAGTGTTCCACCAATGGTATCCCTATTTATCTTTTTGAATAGTTAAAATGGTTCACTTATATTTTTATGGACTATATAATGTTTAATTGGTTGACTGTTAAGAATATATACACTTTTCTTTTTGTGGATGACTTGTTTGATCAATTAAAGTGGGTGGGGTTGTTTTCAATGATTGATATTTGTTTTGGTAATCATAATATTAGGTTCCATGAGTATAATATAATGAATAAAACATTCAAGAGTATTTATGGACATTGTGAATATCATTATATTCCTTTTCTACATCTAATTCACTTTTAGTTTTCATGTATTTAATGAATCAAATATTCTGTCATAATCTCGATAGTATTGTCACTATGTTTTTGGGTGATATTTTATACTATTTGATATTAAACCATATGCATAATAGCCATCTGATTATTATTTTGAAGGTCTCAAGAAACCATTGACATTATAGGAATATTTCAAAATGAAATGTTCAGATCCAATAAGTGTTTTTATTGGGACTCGTTATTTTATAACATGTCTAATCATTCGATCTATATAATATAAAGGTTCTTATCATGGGAAGAGCCACATATCATCATTGAGATATAGATATTCTTAGAAGTTTTTAAATACCATTACTGATTTGTTAAAAATTTCTTGTTGTTTGTCTCACCTTTGATAGGTGTTACATGTAAATATGTGAAAATCATATAAGAAGAAAAATTCTTGAATTCTTTTGATGTATTGAAATAACTTATAACATCAAATCTTATTCTAATATTACCTAACCTGGTTAGTGGGTTTATTGTGTATAGTGATGTTTATGGGTCTAGTTTGTATTGTGTTCTTATATATAACAACCAAATTAGGGCATATGGTTCCTATGAGCATTGGCTGCAAGAGATGAATTACCCCACTAACAATTTTCATTTTTCAACATTTATTATTGTGATAATATATTGGAAAAATTATCTTTTTTGGGAGATCTTAAAAGTATTTTCTAAATTTATGAGTCTTTGTAATATATATTTTTTAGAATTATATGAATATTATACATCATAAATGGGTGGAGTACCTTTATAATCTATATTTTATCATTTCTTATTCCCTGGGGATAAGGAATTTCATTGAATAAACTCTCAGTAGGAAGGTGTTTTTACAGGATGTCTGGAATCATTGGAAGAATGGAACCTTATTGATCTCTTCCCTAAATTAAATATTTACACTAAGGTGGATTTTTCTAGTATGTATTTGACAAGTGTTAATTTATCATTATATCTACTAAAGTCTATTTTCAGGTTCATTTTTAGGATGAGGAGGTCATACAAATCAAAGAAACCCTTTAAAGTGGTGAGAAAGTTTCCCATTGGTCTCTCCCTTCTGATGGTTTTCTCCACTTTGGGGATCATTATTTCCCCACATCTTCAATGAGAAATTCTATTTCATTTTACTATAATATTTCATTAATGGTTATTCATCTAATTTATAGTAATGTGTATAATGATATGATTCGACATTTACGGTGTCTAGGTTTGAATCAAGAAATTACTGATTTTGTTTGGTGCTATTACACATTCCTATATATAATTCCAGAGCATCTGAATTCTTCTAGTTTTATCTAACCTCTCCATGTTATAATTTTAAAATGGGATGATGTTTACATGAATTTTTTTTGTACTACCATATACCTCCCATGGGATTAATTAGGAGGTGAATGATTACTTAATGAAATCTGCCCTTTTTATTCAATTAGGGACACCTGTAATTTTGTTTATTTTGGTACGTTTTATGTGAAAGTGAATGTTTGGTTACATGGGATTCCCTAATCTATCATTTTTTATAGGGATCCCATGTTCTCATTCATATTTTATGAGATTCTACAAGAGGTTTTTGGGACTCATGTTAGATTGATCACATCATACAATCTATAGATAGACATTTAGAAGGAGTATATTATTCAAATATTAAAGGATATTCTTCTTTATTGTGTATTGAATATTAATGGATCACAAGATAACCATATGGTACTAGTTAAGTTTTATTTTAACAATAGTTACTAGTCGTCGATCAGAATTTTTCCCTTTGAGGCTTTGTATGGTGGTTAATGCAGGATACCACTTTATTGGGTAAAGGTAGGGGAATACTCTCTCATGGGATTAAGTATTATTAAAGAGACATCAGGGAGGATTAACAATATACTATATTGTCTAGTTATAGTGAAAGTTTATTAAAAAATATAAAAAAAATATTTTATTTTACTTTAGTGTTTTTCATTGGTAACTAATTTTTCATTAAAGTCTCTCCTCAATTGGGTTATCTTTAGATTTGGAAATAGAGGAATATTGCTCCATGTTAAGTGGGACTATTTGAGGTTAACATTAATCGTGGGGTGGTTTTCTACTAGTTAGTATTTTAGGATCTATTGGAATGTACATATAATGGTTTCCATATATTACTTCTCAATAAGGGTCATCCTAATCCCACTCATGTTTTATGTTGGGAGGAGATTTGGTGGGAGCCAAAAATTTTAGTTGTGGAGGAAATATTTGAGATCATTGACTCTTAGTTGAATGTGTTCTGTGAGATTTATATTCCATTGGTTAGAGTGGTATAGTTACATATATCACAATATCATTAAACATGGGAATGCGAATCATCGGTGAGGGAGTAGTGTCATTCCTACCGCTGAAGCACCCTTCTTCTCTATGACTTCTCGAGGATATAAATCCCTATAATGGGGAGATATTCACATCATTTATTTTTAATTGGGATGTTTTTTATGTTTAATAGTGGTTTTTAAGCTCATATGTCACAACCAGTCCTCGGGTCCCATGTTGTGACTACCCCAATCCTGCCTTCCATAGGCCAGGGGATGGTGACTAGCACCAAAGGCATAAATCCCGATAAAATGGAAGGCATTGCCTTTATAAAGTAAACAAACACCATAGAGTACGCAAGATGAAGTAAAGACTAAGTAAACTAAGTAAAAAAGTAAGTGCTGGAAAGTAAATGGGCCAAAATACAAACCCAACTGAAAGTCAAGTACAACTGAAAGAAAGTACAGCAGAAGAAAAGTAAAGCAGCAACGCCGAGCCATCCACTGGAAGTCCCACCTCAAGGGTGGGTACAGATAGTCTCCTCAGCTCCTCGAGTTCGGTCTTCATCTCCGTGTATGTCTCGTCAAGTGATCCTCCTCCAGGTATCGTCCAGCTCCATGAGGCTCCACCTCAATCAGCGTTGTCCATCGTCTGCATCCAACACAACGAAGTGCGGGCATAGCCCGTGCAGGGGTGAGTATACGATACTCAGTAGGGACCCCGAGACTCCCAAAGGTCTCCCATAATCCATGAAGTATAAACCAAAAAGGAAAGATACAATCATGAAGTATCAACCAACAATGCTTAGGTTTATGCCCATACATATACCTAAGTCATCATTTCCAGTTCTGCTCCAACTCATGAGCCCAAGTTCAACCCAGTCCACATAGGAAAGTACAACCCAATTCACACAGGAAAGCACAACCCAATCCACACAATATAGCAAGTCAATCATATCGAAGATAATAATTGAAAGTCAAGACTCAGCTGACATAGGTATACAACTCATGAATAGGGGTGTAGATGATATATTTAGCCCCTAAATCATCTCCCCAGCTGAACCCACATAGGATCCAAGTACATAAGTCGTCGTTGTCAAACCCACGTAGGATCCAAGTAAAGAAGTTGTTGCTACCAAACCCACGTAGGATCTAAGTATAGTAACCATCACTGCCGAACCCACGTAGGATCCAAGAACAGTCATCATCGCAGCCGAACACACGTAGGATCCAAGTAGAGTCATACTCACTGTCGAGCCCACGTAGGATCCAAGTACAGTCGCCATCGTCGTCGCTGTCGCAGCCAGCTCTAGGGTTCCCGCACACAGCACGCTCGAATCCGGGGGGGTCCGCTCCAAAATCCAATGGTTCGATACATCAACTCTCACGAAGTCCAGATTTGATGTATCACAATTTTCCTTCTCGCCAATAGAAACTCAACGCGACAGTCGGCGCG
Organism: Viscum album; assembly: GCA_963277665.1. Classification (NCBI taxonomy): domain Eukaryota; kingdom Viridiplantae; phylum Streptophyta; class Magnoliopsida; order Santalales; family Viscaceae; genus Viscum; species Viscum album. The sequence goes on from OY728139.1 coordinate 493,041,275, forward strand.
TCAATCGGACGCCCGGTCTGAGAGTTATTGGCTTTTTCATCCGAGGGGCCCGGTTGGCTTTTAAGTTAAAACCAACCCATCCATACTCCAGATGCATCCAAACCTTGAGTGGAGTAAGCTAAAAGAACCGTCTCACTAAGATGAAACCAACAAAGTTGACGGCACGTCAATCGGATGTCTGGAACTCAAGTTATAAGTGTTTCCGCTCCGAGGGCCCGGTTGGTTTCATGTTCAAACAAACCCGGCCATACAAAAAGTTCATTTAAACCTTGAGTGTAATATATCAAAATGACATTATCAATCCAAGGATCTCTATGCAACTGACGGTGCGTCAATCGGAGGTCTGTAGCCCAAGTTATGGGCATTTGAACGGCTCTGTCCGAAAATAGGGGGTTCGGGCTCGGTCCGACCCGGGCCGATACCCCTTGGGTCGGCCGAAACCGGGTCGACCCGACCTAGGTCCGGGTCCGGACCATTAGGGCACGGCCCGGCCCGATTGGCGCAGCCCGGCCCGGCTCGGCGCTAGTGGCCCGGCCCAGCTCGGGTGGTCCAGCCCGGCACGGGCAGTCCGGCCCGGCACGGGCGGCTCGGCGCTGGCTGAGCGGGGTGGCACGACACTGGCCGAGTAGGGCGCAAAGTGGGGGCACTGCCCCTTGTGCTGGCTCGGGGCTTCAACCCCCGGCTTTTTCTGGAATGATCGGACATTAAGGCTGGCCTTGTGTAACTGTGGGACCCGAGGGGGTCCCGCCTCCATGTGGCGCCAGCGGCCGGCCGAGCCAGGCCGCCTCCTGCTGAACCACCACGGCCTAAGGTCGTGTCTTCCATCCGACTGGTTTGGCGCGATGGCACTTCAGCCCTCCGATTCGGCCCCTTGGTGCTTCGGCACGGCGCGATAGCACCGCAGCCCGCTCTTGGCCACGACCTCCTCGATACCGCGCAGTGCAACAGCACCGCCCCGCCTTCGCCACATTCTTCAATGATCATCAACAAGGGAAAAGGGGTGGAGAAATTTGCCGTGTCTGTGCAGTCTGATCTCCTCCCATTACGTCGATATCAAGCGGTCAAAATACAACATTCACAACAATAGTACAAGCATAATTTTAATTGATTAAAAATTGAACTTAACCCCTACCTCGACACAAGTTGTCAAACGACTATTGTCGCGGAAAAAGGCATCGTGGGGTGAAGCTTCGTATACGTCAATGGAGAACGTCCGAGGAGGAAGCAGCATCTCCCTTCCTTCGACATGGAGATAATATTGAAAAGGCGATGTCGATGGCGATTTTCCATGTCGGTGCGTCCTCCTTGGTCATGGAGGAAGAAGATGACGGAAGAAACCGAGTCGCCAAGTCGATTCTCTCCCTTGGTGAAATAGTATTCTTCGTTGAAGTGGGGACGTTCTTCGCTGGAGAAAATGAATTTCTTACAAGGGACAAGAGTTCTCCCTCTCTCAATATCCTTACACAACTATCCAACCTAATAAAATAAGGCCTCCCCCTTATTTTATTATGTTTTCCATGCCTTTTCAAAAACACAAATTCAAAAACTAAACCACATAATTAAATGAGCTTGAGTTGTCAAATTAAAAAGGGGTGTTTTGTTGGCAAGATTAATAAGGGAGAGAGAGAGAAGAGTTACTCACATTTAAGGGGAGTTAAGGAGTTAAGGAATGTGAAAAGGTGGGGGTTCGTGTGGACCCCACCTCTCCTTTAGCCTCTCAAGAGAAGTTATCAACCTAGTGGGTCTCATCCCAACTTCCACACATAGTTTATAACCACTTAGAAAAGAAATAAAATCGTAACACATATTTTATTTCACTCTTCAATTAAACCACTTTTTTTTAAACAACTCCTTCCGAGAAAATGTAACTCTAGTAAAGGTCTTCTTAAGCAATTACCGATGGTGGGGTTTCATCGGTGCCCTTAGATTTTGATTCCAAGAACTGGTTCAAAAGTTAGAAAAACCCGCACGTTCATTCACTGAACGTACCCGAGCTAAACTTCGCAAATTGATTCCGGGCACACTGGGCCTCAGAATCAGGTGCCATTAGAAACTACATACTCATAAAATCCCAAATAAATTAAGAAAAAAATTTCCTTAAAATTTACGGATCTTCACATTACTCCCACCTCAGGGCTTTACATCCCCATAAAGATACATCACAAACTAGGGAAACAAATGAGCGTACTGTGCATGCATCTGAGCCTCCCTCTCCCATGTGCTCTCCTGGAGGTTCATGTGCTGCCACCTGATGCGCACTAGAGGAATCAACCATCCATGTAGGACCCGCTCCTGTTGATCCTCGATCTCCACCGGGACCTCCGCAAAAGTCGCTCTGTCATCGATGTCCAGCTCCCCATGGTCGATGATATGTGTCGGGCCATGCACGTATCTCCTCAGCTGAGATACATGGAAGACTCCATGAACCCGGTGCAACTGAGGTCGAAGAGCCAGGCGATAAGCCACCTCGCCTATCCTACTGGGAACCTGGAATCGTCCGATGAAGGGAAGAGATAACTTGCAGCCCTGGCCAAATCTCTGTAATCCACGTTGAGGTGAGCCCCATAAGAAAATGTGGTCACCATCCTCAAACTCTAGTGGTCTCCGACTCCTGTCAGCATAGGACTTATGTCGGCTCTGAGCAGTCCTCATCCACTCCTGGATGATCTGTATCTTCTCCGTCATGGCCTGGACCATCTCTGGTCCTACATGTGCTGACTTCCCAGGGTCTGTCCAGCATAGAGGTGATCTGCAAGGTTGTCTGTACAATGCCTCATATGGTGTCATCTCTATGGTGGAGTGGTAGCTGTTGTTGTACTCAAACTCCACCAAAGGAAGATGATCCTCCTATCTATGACCAAAGTCGAGGACACATGCACGGAGCATGTCTTCGAAGTCTGAATGGTCCTCTCCGTCTGACCATCCGTCTATGGGTGAAAGGCGGTTCTTAGGCGTTGTTGCGTCCCAAATGCCTCCTGCAACCCCTTCCAAAGCTGGGAAGTAAGGTGAGCATCTCGATCAGAGATGATATACGATGGCACACCATGAATCCATATGATCTTCTGAACGTAGAGGCGTCTCATTCTCTCTATTGTGCCCTGCTCTCTGATTGGTAGAAAGTGGGCCGACTTGGTGAGTCGGTCTACAATCACCCAAATGGGGTCGTGTCCTCTGTAAGTACGTGGAATTCCAGTCACAAAATCCATGGATATCCCATACCACTTCCACTCCGGGACCTCTAGGGGCTATAACAAGCCTACTAGTACCCGGTGCTCCACCTTCACCTGCTGAAGGGTGAGGCATCGAGAAACGAACTCTACCACATCCTTCTTCATACCCAGCCACCAGTGCTGTCGTCTGAGGTCCTGGTACATCTTCGCTTCTCCAGGATGTACTACTAAAGGAGAAGTGTGAAACTCTCTCAGCACCTCCTCCTATAACGTATCTGGTACCATGGTACGTGCTTTGAAAAGGACGACGTGCTCTTCTCCTACAGAGAATCCATCAGGTGCCTATCCAGAGGATATCTGTGCACATCGCGTCTCACAGTCTACGTCCCCACATTGTTCCTCTCTGACCCGCTGAAGAAGTTGTGGAGTGATTGTGAGAGACTGTAGAAAGGCTGCCCCATCTCTATCCACGTAGGATATCTACAAAGAATCTAAGTACTCTATCGCCTCTCCAAGTAGCTGAATGCCCGTCCTCCTGCTGAGAGCATCAGCTACTACGTTCCCCTTTCCAGGAGTATAGACTATCTCAAATTCATAGTCCTAGAGGAACTTGAGCCATTTATGTTGTCTTGGGTTCAAGTCATTCTACGAGAAGATGTACCTGAGACTCTAGTGGTCAGAATAGACTGTAAAGTGCTCGCCCATCAGATATTATCACCACATATTCAGGTCGAAGACCACTGCTGCTAACTCCAGGTCATGGGTAGCATAGTTCTGCTCATGCTGCCTCAATTGTCGTGATCCATAGGCGATCAATTCCCGCTCCTACATCAGGACACACCTAAGTCCGGTCCCTGATTCATCACAGTAAACTACGTACCCTACACCCTCCTCTAGTAGCCTCAAGATGGGTGCACTGGTCAATCTCTGTCTCAGCTCCTGGAATCTCTACTAACATATATCTGACCACATGAAGGGTTTCCCTACTTCATCAAAGCTAAAAGTCGTGCTGAAACTCTGGAGAAGCCTGGCACAAATATCTGATAGTACCCAGCCAATCCTAGGAAACTCTGCACCTCCGTCACGCTCCTGGGTGGCTCCCAAGTAAGCATTGCCTCGATCTTCACAGGATCCACCACAACTCCTGCCTCATATATGACGTGTCCCAAGAAGTGGACCTCTAGAATCCAAAACTGAAACTTCAAGAGCTTACCATAAAGCTGGTGCTCTCGGAGTGTGTCCAGTACAACCCTGAAGTGGTAGGCGTGCTCCTCCTCAATAGTCGAGTAAATCAATATGTTGTCGATGAAGACTATGACAAATAGTTTGAGGTAAGGCTGTAAGATCCTATTCATGAGACTAATGAACACTTATGGAGTGTTGGTTACACTGAAAGGCATAACCAAGAACTCATATTGGCAATACCAACACCAGAAGGTCATCTTCTGCACATCCTAGTCCTGAACTCTGAGCTGATGATAGCCTGACCTGAGGTTTATCTTCGAGAACCATCGTGCTCCCTTGAGCTGATCGAAGAGGTCTTTGATCCTTGGAAGTGGATACTTTTTCTTCACGGTCACCTGGTTCAAGCGAAGGTAATCAACACACAGTCGCAAGCTCCCGTCTGCCTTCTTGGAGAACAAGATCGGGGATGCCCAGGGTGAAACATCGGGTCAGATGAATCCCTTGCCCTGCAAGTCCTCCAGCTATACCCATTGCTCTCGAAGCTCAGTGGGAGCCATCCGATATTCTGAATTAGATATCAGGGTTGTCCCGGGGTACAGGTCTATATATTAGTCTATCTCTCTACAAGGAGGTAGTCTGGGAACGTCGTCAGGAAAAACATCCGCATATTGATCCACCACAATAGGAAAACTCTGACTCCGCACGTCAACTGCTCTAAGGATGAGACTAGCCAACTGATGAGATATTGGTTGTCCTCTCCTCTACGTGAGTCCATCCTGCGATGCAAAGGATCCCTTCTTGCCGGTGAAGGTGAACCTACTCCAATCGGTGCGAACACATCGCACCTTGGGCCTAATACAGTCGATCTGAGCATGGACATTAGATAACCAATCCATGCCCAAGATGACGTTGTAAGGCCTCGACGCCGTTACAAGAAGATCTCAGCCGAAGCGCTCACCTCCTAGAGTAAGCTCACACTATCAGCACCAGTGTGTAATCATCGAGTCATCTCCTGTAGGAGTCTCTAGCCATAAGGATCGAGCCAACGGCTCCATCGGAATCTCCGAGCTCCGAACAAGGGTAGTGGCAATGAAAGAATTACTCGCTCCTGTATCTATAAGAAATGCATAAAGGGTGGAGTAGACAAAGATAGTACCTCGAATCATCTCAGGTGTGCCATGGTCATAGGCCTCCACTGCCTGATGCTGAGCCTACCTCTGTCTGTCAGCTCCCTGTGGTGGGGGTGGACCTCCTGGTGGTGGTGGTGGTAGAGCCTCAAAGCGTCGTCCACCACCCGCTGCTCGGCCATCTCCTCTGCCTCGTCCACCAACTCCCTGCGGACCGCCACGGTCGAACTTATGCCTCTGCCTAGGTGGTCCCTTAACCGTCTGTTTCTCCTCCTCATGGCGGGTCGGACAGTCCCGAGCCATGTGGCCATGTACACCGCATGCATAGCACTGTCTGCCTCTCGTATGACTGGATCTACTGTGTGTGCCCCACACATCTGAACTAGTGTCCTGAGGTCGTCCACCTGATGGCCTGGTCCGCTTGGACCTCTATGACGTATGTCTACTTCCAGCTGCAGAAGACTCCGCTACGTGGTGCCCTGCGGTAGGTCTAGCTGCTGGTGAAGGTTCAGCAAGAAAGCTCTCCACAAGAAGGGCTCACTCCACTACTCCTGCCTGTGTCAGAATACTGAGGGAGATCATCGAATCCCTGATCTAATTCCCCATTCCTTGCTCGAAGGTCCGGGCTCGGAATAATGGGTCTTGTACCATGTCTGTGGAGTAACGCGAGAGATCGGTAAACCTCACTGAGTACTAGGCTACAGTCATGCTGCCCTGTTTTAGCTGTAGAGACTCCTGAATGCGCACCGCATGGAGGGTGGCTGGAACAAACTCCGAGCGGAAGAGGCTCTAGAAGTCCGTCCATATAAGTGATGCCTCGTCGTGTACCTGGAACATCAGGCTCCACCATCTACCTGTTTCTGCATGCAGGAGACTCGCCGCTAGGATCACCATGAGGTCAGCTGGTGTCCCTACTAATCTGAAGACTCGAACAACAGCCTCCAGCCAATCCTCGGCTGCCTAAGGGTCTGTCTCCCCCACGGAACATGGGCGGTCTCTTACGCTAGAACTCATGCAGTGCACTAAGACAACTTGCACTCTCAGGTGCTGGGGCTGGTGGCATCAGTGGCTCGGCGGGTAGAGGTATCGCTAGTGCCTCCACTGTAATGGGGTCCTGCACCGAGGCCTCGTCACTAGGTGGGCTTCCGTCTCGCACAAAACTCAAAACCCTAGCTGGCTGCCGTCATGGGGCCATCCTGAAAAGAAACAGGTGTGTCACGGTTAATACAGTATACCTGGTGAGCTGACATAAAGTAATAATAGTGAAAACTTTTAAAACACACATGCAATCAACGTTTTTGGTCACCGAGTCGGAAATCAAAAGTCAAGGTCCTGTTGTATGGATATGTCGGTTGTCGTACCAACATTGGACTCCCTGGACTGATAACCACACTCAATACACTTAAAAATGTTTTTTCACATAGAAGTGATTATCAGAGTCCTGATTTCTGCAGTAGAACCAACACTTCTGATACCAATTTGTCACGACCCGTCCTCAGGGCTCGTGCCATGACTACCCCAAGCCCACCTTCCATAGGCCAGGGGTTGGAGACTAGCACCAAAGGCATAAATCCCGATAAAAGGGAAGGAATTTCCTTTATAAAGTAAACAAACACCACAGAGTACGCAAGATGAAGTAAACACTAAGTAAACTGAGTACAAAAGTAAGTGCTGGAAAGTAAATGGGCTAAAATAAAAACCCAACTAAATGTAAAGTACAACTGAAAGAAAGTACAGCAGAAGAAAAGTAAAGCAGCAACATCGTTCCATCCACTGGAATTCCCACCTGAAGGGTGGGTACAGATAGTCTCCTCAGCTCCTCGGGTCTGGTCGTCCGCTCCGTGTATGTCCCATCTAGTGATCCTCCTCCAGGTATCGTCCAACTTGACAATACTCCACCTCGATCAGCGATTTCTGTCGTCTGCATCCAACAAAATGTGGTGTGGGCATAGCCCGTGCAGGGGTGAGTATATGATACTCAGTAGGGACCCCAAGACTCCTGAAGGTCTCCCAGAATCCACAAAGGATAATCCACAAAGGAAAGATACAATAACGAAGTATCAACCAACACTACTTAGGTATATGCCCATACATATACCTAAGTCATCATTTCTAGTTCTGCTCCAACTCACGAGCCCAAGTTCAACCCAGTCCACAAAGGAAAGTACAACCCAATCCACACACGAAAGCACAACCCAATCCACACAGGATACCAAGTCAATCAAATCAAAGATAATGATTGAAAGTCAAGACTCATCTCACACAAGTATACTAGTCACGAAGAGGGGTGGAGATGATAGATGTAGCCTCTGAATCATCTCCCCTTCCGAACCCACGTAGGATCCAAGTACAAAAGTCGTCGCTGCCGAACCCACGTAGGATCCAAGTACAGAAGTCGTCGTTGCCGAACCCACGTAGGATCCAAGCACAGTAACCATCATTGCCGAACTCACGTAGGATCCAAGTACAGTCATCATCACTTCCGAACCCACATAGGATCCATGTATAGTCATCCTCGCTGCTAAACCCATGTAGGATCCAAGTACAGTCGCCATCGTCATCGCAGACGCAGCCAGCTCTAGGTTTCCCACACACAGCACACTCGAATTCAGGAGGGTCCGCTCCATGAGACAAGGGGTCGATACATCAACTATCACTAAGTCCAGATTTGATGTATGACAAAGTTCCATCTCATCAATAGGAACTCAACACGATATACGGCGCATCAATCGGACACCCGATCTGAGAGTTATTGGCTTTTTCGTCCGAGGGGCCCGATTGGTTTTTAAGCTAAAACCAACCCGTCCATACTCCAGCTACATCCAAACCTCGATCAGAGTAATTCAAAATAACCGTCTCACTAAGAGGAAACCAACAAAGTTTACTTCATGTCAATCGGACGTCTGGATCTCAAGTTATAAGTGTTTCCGTTCCGAGGGCCCGGTTGGTTTCGTGTTTGAACCAGCCCGGCCATACCCAAATTTCTCCTAAACCTTGAGTGTAATATACCAAAACGACCGTCTCGATCCAAGGATCACTACGCAAATGAAATTGAATCAATCAGAGGTCAGTAGCCCATGTTATTGGTGTTTGAACGGATCTATCCGAAAATAGGGGGTTCGGGCTCGGTTCGACCCGGCCCGATACCCCCTAGGTCAGCCCGAACCGGGTCGACCTGACCCGGGTCTGGGTCCAGCCCATTTGGGCGCATCTCGGCCCGGGTGGCGTGTCCTGGCGCAGAAGGTGCGGCCCGGCTCGGGCGGTCCGGCCCGGCGCTGGCGGTCCGGCCCGGCGCGGGCGGTCTGGCCCAGCGCGGGCGGCTCGGTGTTGGCCGAGCGGGGCGCAAAGGGGGGGAATCGCCCCTTGTGCTGGTCGGGGGTTTCAACCCCTAGATTTTTCTGGAATGGACGGCTATTAAGGTCGGCCTTGTGTAATTGCGGGACTCGAGGGGTTCCTGCCTACATGTGGCACTGGCGGCCAGCCGAGCCTGGTCGCCTCCTACTGAACCGCCACGGCCTAAGGTCGTGGCTCCTGTCCGACCGGCATGACGCGATGGTGCCGCGCCCCTCCACCATGGCCCGGTCTTGGTCGTGGCCTCCTCATTTCCACGTGGTGAAACGGCACGGTTCCGCCTTCACCACATTCATCAACGATCATCAACAAGGAAAAAGGGGTGGAGAAATCGGTTGTGTTTGTGCGGTCTGATCTCCTCCCGTTACGTCGATATCAAGCAGTCAAAATATGACACGCTCAAAAATAGTACAAGCACAATTTTAGTTTATTAAAAATTGAACTTAACCCCTACCTCTACACAAGTAGTCAAATGATGATCGTCACGGAAAATGGCATCGTGGGGTGAAGCTCCGTATACGTCGACAAAGAACGTCCGAGGAGGAAGTGACATCTCCCTTCCTTTGACGCGGAGAGAAGATTGAAAAGGTGACGTCGATGGCCAGTTTCTGCGTCAGTTCCTCCTCCTTGGTCATGGAGGAAGAAGATGATAGAAGAAACCGAGTCACTTATTCGATGCTCTCCCTTGGTGAAATAGTGTTCTTTGTTGAAGTGGGGATGTTCTTCGCCAGAGAAGATGAAGTTCTTCCAAGGGACAAGAGTTCTCCCTCTCTCAATATCCTCACACAACTATCCAACCTAATAAAATAAGGCCTCCCCCCTTATTTTATTATGTTTTTTATGCCTTTTCAAAAACTCAAATTCAAAAACTAAACCACATAATTAAATGAGATTGAGTTTTAAAATTAAAAAGGGGTGTTATGTTGGAAAGATTAATGAGGTAGAGAGATAGAGAAGAGTTACTCACATTTAAGGGGAGTTAAGGAGTTAAGGAATCTGAAAATGTGGGGGATTGTGTGGGCCCCACCTCTCCTTTAACCTCTCATGAGAAGTTATCAACCTAGTAGGTCCCATCCCAACTTCCACACATAGGTTATAACCACTTAGAAAAGAAATAAAATTGTCACACATATTTTATTTAACTCTTCAATTAAACCACTTTTTTTAAAACAACTCCTCCCAAGAAAACACAACTCCAGTAAAGGTCTTCTTAAGAAAATATCGGCACTGTGGTTTCATCGGTGCCCTCAGATTTCGATTCCGAGCACCAGTTCAAAAGTTAGAAAAACTCGCACGTTCATTCACTGAACGTACCCGAGCTAAACTTCGTAAATTGATTCTGGGCACACTGGGCCTTGGAATCAGGTTCCGTCAGAAACTGTGTACTCGTAAAATCCCAAAGAAATTAAGAAAAAAAAATTCCTTGAAATTTATGGGTCTTAACATCGTAGGTCAAATGGAATAAATTTGGGTGTTTTTAGAAGATCTTTGTAAGGGTGTTTCCTTTTTTAATGTATATGAAATAAAGATTTCATAAGGTGAAATACATTAATATTTAATACATTTTAACCCCATTTACACCATGAATAATCATCTAATTTCATAAAATAGTCACTCAGGGAATTTTATGAAAAGATAAAAAGTTTTTCAGAGTGTATGATTCATGGAAAACTTAGGTCATAAGACTCCTTTTTATGAAAAAAAACTGACTCCATCATTAGGTTGTATTCTAAACTAACATAACTCTTCCATAATTAAATGTGATTCTACACCCTGAAACCCCAGGTATTATTCTAGGATATTTTGGGTATCTCCTCCCCATATTGGTTACTCTATTAAGAAATTTATCTCTAGGGTGGTTTCATTACATCTCTCTCATTGAGAGACCATTATTCTTTTTCAAGGCTACTGGTTTTGTGATACAATAATAACATCTATTTATAATGTTTTTATTCTTGTTATATTCTTCTAGATCTATTTTGTTACCTTCTTCTAGGGGTCATCTATCATGTCGGTTGTGGTTAATCATGTGTTTTTATCTATGTAATTTTTGATATATCTTCTCCACCAACATTTTAATTTAGGGAATGCAATTATAAGATATATTAATAGATTATAGGGCCTCAATTTATCATTATACATCCCTTAATGTATTGTAAGGTCGCATTTCTAGTGGTATTTGACTTGAGTTTCAGGTGGCTGGTTCTCTCACTATCCTATGTTATGTAAATAATTTATTGCACTTGTTTTCTTAAATTATTTTCTAAATAATGAGCCATTATTTAATTATATATGTGTATGAAATGGTTTTTTGAGAAAAATATAGTTTTCCACACAATATTTTAAAACAATAATGACTTAAAAATAACTTTTAAAGGTATATAAAAATGGGTTTTAAAAGAATGATTTAAAGGGAAAAAATCCTGAAACTATTCCACCATTAGTGGAAAGATACCATGATTTACTCCTCTATCATCTAGTAATAAAATAGCAACCCGGACTATGATCTCTCCCAATTGCTGATTAATTGGACCTACTAAAGTTTCTTGGATATCCCAATCTCCTTGAAGAATATCAAAGTCACCCATAGGCGACGTAAAGACACTATCATGTGATAAAAATCAATATGGGATTAGTATTATGTTTATAGTCTATACCCATAATTAAGTCTAAGCCTGACATGTCAAGGATATAGAGATCTCAAAGAAAATAGTACTCTCTGATCTCTAGAGAACACCCCTTGCACAAATAGATGTCTCTAGACCTTACTCCTTATGGTGTATCTATCGTCATTACCCCACTCACAAACTCTACTGTCATGACCAAAACATCAATAGGTTTGGAAAATATAAATTAATGAGAGGCACCAATACCAAATAAAGAACTAGTTAATCTAGAAAATAAAATAATATTACATATCACTATTAATGGCTCAGCCTTTCTATCCACAAGTGTAGGATTTACCACATGTAATTTTAATGCCTTTCTTCCATGTGATTTCATCTGACTCCTTTGAGTTTCACCACTCTACTGATACATGAACTCTTTTCCAGAAGTACCACGTCCACTTCCTCTAACAACTAATCCAACAGAACTCCAACTACCAGACTAATATGGTGTAGAATATACCCTTCCACCACCCTAGTTCTATCCTGATCCTCCACCACTAACCATCGATGTCAGTTTCTTATAGAACCTCTATATATGTAAAATATTTTTGTAGGCTCATTACTCTACTGGTGGTCGGGACCAATTTTTATGAGTGTATAGAATTACCACACTAGTGAAAAATCACTTGGGTGATATCCTAAGAAACTGATCCCCTTTACTGGCCACTCTTCTTCCCACATCAATGGTTAAAGCTCTCATTACGATGATTCATGCCCTAGAAAAATGTAACTTAAATCGTCTAGAGAAAACCACTTATCCACCATAGGAAGCCTCCTTTAGGTTCCCCTCAAGCATGATATCTTGATTCAGTACTTCAAAAAACCTCTTTAACTGTAATATATTAATAGGTGGCTTAATTTTACAATTAAGTCCATCCTCAAACCTATTTTCCATAGTATAATCATATCATTATAACATTTGAGAAAAAAACTTTGAATTTTTAAAGCATCCATCATATTACATTACATAAATACTACCCTGAGTCAACCTCATGAACTAAGTTACATACTACCCTGAGTCAACCTCATGAACTAAGTTACTCTCTACTAACATAGTGTCTCTCAGAAGAAGTGCTCCAAGAACCACTACAATAATTCCTTACATAACATACCATCAACCTATCAAGTCAGATCCTAGACATACCTCCAATGCTTCTCTAACCCTTGTATCATATTATCATCCAGCAGGACCCTCTTCTTAGTAGGAGTCCCCAAGTGATCAAGTATAGTCTGGATATACTAAATCCAGATCTCAGCTCCTTCAGGTTCAAACTCTATAGTAAAGGTAGAAGGGTTCTTCAACTGAAACTCCCTAGTTTGGTCATAAATACTCTTCATAACCCTCCTTGGGTATTTTCACATTAATTACATTAATTTATCAAAGTTATCTTATAATTACTCCCCTAATTTCTCACTCATCACTATCAATGCCTCAGGTTCCACTACTGGTAAACCATCTCCATCCATATCCTCATGTCATCCTATCGATAGGTTTTATCATAGAGGAATATCTCTATATTTCCAAAAACATGTCTTAGGGATTATATCACAACTATATTACATTTACAACCCAATAATTCATTTCCCCAAACCTCGTCATGCGGTCCGAACTGAGGTGTTATCACTATCCTTAACCACCCTACTCCTAGGTCTGGGATAACAAAGAGTATTCTCATTATTATTGTTAAATTTTATTATTTAGAAACCCATTTGTTTTAATTTGTTTATCATTTTATCATTCTCAAAAATATATTAGGTACCATTTTCAATTCAATTTTACAAGCAATGAAAAATTGTTCTTGTTTAACAACTTACCCAAAACCTTTTTTTCCCATGCATGCCTAAAATGATGCATGCCACATAATAATCCTCAATTCCTAGAATGATGCGTGTAAACATAACTATAATTACATATTTTTCCATGAGTAATTTCTAAAAAAAACCTGAAATAATATTCACACCACAAAAAGTGTGCCACTCAAGGTAAAATAATATTCAACCATAACGGCAAAAAAATAACAAAAATCCCACCAGGGGTACTTGGTTTTTCCCATTACAGGGGTTTGAATCTCCCATGAAGATACTCATTACCAAGTCCCAAATCTTCCATGAATCATATCTACATTTAACAAATATTAATACAAAATAAAAAGAAAAAAGGAAACTAGGCACTAATACAACTTTGTAACATCTCGTCCCAGGGGCCACTCACTGATGCCGCGAACCAGACCGCCACATTAACTCAGGTGCTCCTCCCTATACACTAGATACTATCAAATAACATTGATGGTATAATAAGTTGATCATAGGGAGACTATACCCTCTTTTATTAAGTAATACACTAGCATGAATTACAAGAATTAGATAAAGCATATGTAACCGTAAACAATATCAATATCTCAACACAATCAAAGTAGAATATACAATATAAAACTAAAGAAAAAAATATTACATGCTAAACTAAGTGTCAAGTTTCTAAAATGAAACTAAAATAAAGACATCAGTTACTCCCAAGCATGTCCCAAACAACGTCTGGTTCCCTCATCTAAGGTACATCCCCAAATCATCCATCTGACACATTTCCTTTTCCCTTAACCTATCCTACAATAATAATATATATTCGGGTTCCTATTAGGAAGACTGAGAAAAAAATGAGTACAACTTAGTAGGCCTCCACCAATGATGTCTAAAACAAACCTGATCAATAAAAAGTTCCTGTAGTTGTATAAAAAATTACTTTTCATAATTAAATAGTTATCACAATATCAATTAATATTTATTAAACCATATAGACCACTAGATTCCTAAGTATATCCTTACCTCAATACCCACTCCGAACCACAATATATCTCAATTGTATATGTATTTAATCCTCATTTTAATACATATCATAGGGTTATATTATCCATGTCACTTTAATTTTGTTATTACTTCCACTTGGAACTATAGTTCAATACCAATGTTTTGGGTGTAGAAAACATGGTCTAACACCCCATTTGTCAACAATGCAGGATTAAAATGGGAATATAAAAACATTTATAGAACCCCAATTCTCAATCATACACATATGTATTTCATGTAGATCATCATGTCTAGCACCCCATTTATCAACTGTGGAAATATATCATTAGCATAGATCATCATGTCAAGAACCCCAATTATCAATCATTTATATATATCTTTGTTGTAGATCATCATTTCTAGATCCTCATTTATCAATCATGCATATATATATGTGGCATAGAAAATCATGTCTTTCACACCACTTATCAACTGTTAATTAATTTTTAAATTAATTAAACCATGTTGAATAATTAATTCGATAATTAATTAATGACATCCCTTTCATTAACCAATTCTAAAATTAATTAACCATTTCATATACGCAACATCTTAAAATTAATTAAATAATTAATTATTCTCATATTAAAATTCAAAAAGATAATAATTAACTCAATTATTAACTATCCCTCATTTTCCAATTCAATATTTTAAAAATTAATCCACTAATTAATTATCCTGATTTATAATTCAATAATTAATCAATTAACTAAATGATTAATTATACCCAATTTCCCACTTCAATACTTTGATAATTGATTCACTAATTAATTGTCCTAAATTATAATTCAAAAATATGATAATAATCTGAAAAATTAATTATCCCAAATTTCCCAATTCAATAATTCCCATTATTTAATAAAATCCCTAAATTCTCCTAATTAATTAATCAACCACATTAATTAACTCCATTTGGAATTACAATATCTAAAAGAACTCCATCCATTATACAATAACATACATGTAAATTAATATAATATTATGGGATTTTAATAATATATCACACAACTTGATTTGTTGATGAATAATCACCCAAAGTAAAACCCAAATATTTTGATGCACAGTGATGTAGATCTAGATTTGGATCTCAAAACCCTAAATCTAGATTAAAAAAACAAGATCCATTATTTCTATTTCTACATCCACAATATTATAGGAATATGCACCAATTCTAGATCTATATATAGAAAAAAAAATAAGATTACCTCCCACTAAAATAACAAGATAAAGAAGGAGGTTGAATGGGAAAGTAATGTGATTGAATCCACTTACCAAGAGAGGAGAACGTCAATCCGAGAATCAAATTATTATGAATGGAGGATGGGAGGCCTAGTAATTTTTCTGAGACTCTCCAAAATCATGATAAATTGAAATTATTCAAGTGGGGGTCTATTTTGGGTTAATTATGGGGTTTGGGTAATTTTATAGCTAAATATATGTTTAATTAAAACCACATGCATAGTTTGTAGGGAAAATGTGCACATTTTGTTCTAACTGTGAACATTAACCACGCACTTATTTTTTTTAGGGGTGCACCATTTCACCTTTTAAGGTCTATATTGAGAAACCATTTTCCAACCACAAAATTCCCCACTATCTAGAGTTTCAGAGTTTGTTGGTCTAGGGCGCACGGTTTTCCCTAATCGTGCACCAGCCATACACAACCTATTCTTCTATTTTTCTCAAAATTCCACCCAAACGTACCGTAAGTTTTAACTTAAACAAAACCTTATAAAATAAGGAAAAATTATTACATAAAAACAAGCCTGATTCAACTTTAGAAAAGTTTGGTATCTTACATAATTTAACAAACTGTGATGACATTAGGTTTGAAACCCTATATAAACAAGTTGATCAACACACCAGTAAGGGGTCACCCAGCATATAAGGAATTATCTTACTAAAAATTTTGTATTGTATGGAATTGGACTATAGGCGACCCATACATTACATAAATTAATATAATATAATTTTAAATGATATTTAATTACATATCAAATAAATAAACACCCCAAAACCACAAAGTTTTTAGTTTCTCATAGATGAGATACAAAAATCCACTTATTTGTGAATAATATTCAACATCTGGCACAATTTTTTCTTATGTGGTTCTTATCCATAGAAATACCATACTTAATATCTTCCATCAAAACCTGGGGAAATGGAATCATAAGAAAAGGCGAGATCAAATTTTTTCTTTAAGGGAAAACATAGGAGATATCAATGGACAATCATAAGAGAGAATTAGATAAAAAAATTGTATGAAAACATAATAAAAACTTCTGAATATAAATCCAACAAGTTAAAGATTATAAATCATGAGTTGTGGTGTAAGGATTTTTCATAATAAAATAAATGAGTTATAATACTATGGAATCATAAATAATAAATGGTTTTTCATGAGATAATATCATATGCATAATACACATTTTTTTGGTAGACACATAATAATATGAAATAATTTCCTTAATGAAGTTTAACCTCAAATACCATCATAGCATAGTCGAAAGCGACCCATAGTGGATTGTGTTCACTCCCCATTCCCATAATCAAATCAGATAGAGTCCCATGTTGGATTTTATTCACTCCCCATTCTCAATAACATAGTCAGTAATTTTCCAAAGAGGATTATGCTCACTCGCCATTTCCTTTTATATTATCTCATGAGATTTAAATCATTAAAAAGTACATTAAATGGATATATAATTACATACCCACCCATCACATAATGAAAAACATATATACAAGGGAAATTAGAACATAAAAAATCAGTATCTCAATAATAAATAAATAACCAATGTAAAATATATGAGTTTCATGAATATTTAAATTGAATATTTCATATACCACTTACACACTAGATGTGGATTGTGGAATAATAACATATCCCATTTTAAACATAAAAAAGTATGGAATAGATGAATAAAAATTGTTAAATATTAATGAATAAATTAATTAAAAAATATACAACCAATTTATTTTTAAAATAATTAACATTTAAAATCATTTATACCACGATTTTTAGTAATTTAATTTAATCTATGTAAAGAATAATTCTCATAATGGTGAAAGAATGTGTTCATGCAAAATTGTTAAAATGTGATTCATTGGTCCAAATGTTATGTTTGTAAAACATTAAAAATTTTGTTTAAAAATCATGAAACCAAATTAAAAAATATTTGGGAATAACATTACTCAATTATTTAATAATGCATATGGACATCCATAATCTTATATTTACATAAAATATGATGATTTTTGAATTAATGGAAGGGTTTTGTTTAGTTTCACTTACATGGGTCATGTCAAGTAAATTATTTACTTAGGAAAATGAAATGGATAGAGAACATGTAAAAGAACAAAAAATAACAAGTGCGGAAGAAAATTGATAGGGTTATTGAGATAAATATCTCTAAATTATCCCCTATATTAAAATTAATAAATAAAAAATTTGACATAAAAATGATATTGGAAAGGAATGATTTCTATGTACTCTCCACATTCATGAATTCCCTATAACCTCTAGTATAATAGACATAACCATATTAATCAGTTATTTTAGAAAAATATTCATATCATATTCATTTTATAATATTTAATTATAATCATTCATGATAATGTGTTACTTATTTAATGTTTTTCTTCATCATCAAATGTAAATAATTTTGGTTTCATCAAGTGTGTTTTCTTATAGTGAATTTGAAACCCATTATTTTATAAAAATATCATTATTTATAAATTATAATATATATGGAAATCATTATTTTTCAATTATTTTCACATCCCCATGTTCAATTTATATAAATAATGGTCCTCGTTCTCGAGAATATGATACAAGGTGAACTTGTTTTGGTTCATATACCTATATTTATGGATTAATTTATAATGATTGTTAATTATTTGTTTCATATATTTAGAAACATATTCATGAATTATATTACTAATTAATATCAAAAATATTCATAATATATATTTTATAGCTAGAAAAATATTTTTTATATGTAAATTGGAACATGTTTCTCCATAAAGGTAGTAATCCACACATATAAAAGGATTCTAATTTTTTTCTATAAAACATGAAAACGGTGGAAATATATTTCCATTAACTCAATCTTAGTAATGTTATAATTATTTTATTTATTAATTAATTTTCTCTTTCTAATAATCCATGTAAGGATATAGTGATAAACGAAAAACATCCATCCTTGGAGGTGGTAGCCCACACATACATATAGATGACATTTTCATTTTCTGTAGCATAGACAGATGGTTGAAATTTAATTATATTTAAATAATATTAATAATTTTATAAATAAAATATTTATTCATTAAATAATAATTTTACCCTAATATGTATTGTGGTTATGAAAATGGAACACTGTGTATATGGAGGTTGTAGTTAGTGCAAAACACACGAGACATGTTCATTTTTAAATAGTTTGGAGAGGGATAAATAATGGTTGTTATATTAAAATATTAAAAAATTTCCATATTAATGATATTTATTTCAGTATATTATAATAGTTTAAATATTTTTTGAAGAGGTTTTATTTAAATGGTAGAAAAGATAGTATTAAAAAGTGGGTATCACTCGTGTCAGAGATTTGAATATTATCTTTATAGATCCTTTATAAATAGAGGACTTGGGGCATAATTAGGAATAATTAGTTGATAAGAATGGAATAAAAAATTATGGGAGGTAAAATGGTTATAGTTTTAATATAATTTAAAATGAGATATGTTTCATGATGTGGGTGGATGTGAACTACATTTATAGGTGAAAGGAATGGAGTTTGACATGGTATTGAATGTTGGGTATGGTGTATGAATGGAATTTCATGAGAGTTTGGTGAGGAATAGTTGGTGATACATTTGGGTGTGAAATTTAAACCTACAAATTACTTATATAAGGTCTATGTTTCATTTAGCCTAAACAAAATTCAATACACTTAATTTTACAATTTTTTTCCTTATTAAATAATATTATAGTTTAACCATAGTAATTATTTTTTCACCAAAAATATAAGACAATTCCTATGAAAAAATTACAAAACATTAACTCCAGATTATGATTCCATTTTATCAAATTCAATTTATAAATGTGAGAAAAGAAATTTTGAAATCAAAATATAATATATAAATTAAAAAATTTATTTATAGAAAAAAAAATTATATATTAAATGTTTTTATTCTTATTTACAAAAAATTAATAATTAAATTAGTTTTATTTAATTATTTTTTAAAAAATAATAAATTTTATAATAAATTAATAATAATTTATTCAGTTTCTTGAAATTAAAAAACATATTTCATAAAATAAATTTTCAAAAAATACATAAAATAACATTATTTGTTATTTAGAAACACTAATTGAATTTTATAAATGAATTATTATAAAAATAAGCATTATTTTTATTTCTATATATATTTCAATGTGGATTTAACTTTATTATTACTTGTAAATTCAATGGCTATATTATCTATGTTTCATCATGATATGTTTTGGCTTGGTGATGCATGTGGAATAAGTTTTTAAAAACATTAAATTTATTTAAGAGAAGTGTATTCTAAAATATTGGGTTGTTACATTGTAACCCCTTATAAAAATTTATCAAATAAAGTTAAGTTATTATAATGAAATAAATGAAAATTATATTTCCACTTTACATCATAAAATTACCATGTGTCTTCATTAAATTTGTAGTTTCTCTAAAAACATTAAACACCTCATTTTTCTAGTTCTAAAACACATTATCTTTTCAGTCTAGAAAATAAATGACACGTTCCTTATGAAAAATATCATTTTCCAATTATAAAAACTCTAAGTACCTTACATGTTATGGATCAAGTATATATATCCTCAAAAAATACATTGAATACATCATGAACTTTGGAGATGCTTGTTTGAGGTTGCATGTGATAAGATTCCATTCTGATATGATCAAGGATCGCAATGTTAAGATATATCAATGTTTAAGCTTAAACTTCAATAAAAATTCCATAACATTATTCCATGAAGATAATTATAGGAATATATTTACATCACCTTAAAACTCTTGATCTCGCTAATGATTATTAAAACAACTCTTCTATCAGTTCTGAGATACCATGATGTGCCTCAAAATGGATATAAATTTATCTTCTATTTCATCATCCCCAAATAATTCATATGTTCAGATTTATCTTTCTATAACACTAGTTATTTTAATACATAATCTATAATATACATCTTAATTTTTCCCCCACAAGAAAGGTTTATTAAGATCTCTATAAATCTTTGTGCTTCTAGGATGTATAGAGAATTATGTCATATATGTTTTATCAACTAGTTAATTCACGGAATGTGGTATTGAAGGGGAACAAAAATAGTTCCTAAATATTATAATTTCATAATGGTCATGGGTGAACTCCAAAACATTCCATACCTTCCTTAATAGTTTTATATCCTCCTTTGATGCACCATTAATCTTAACATGGATGGATGGTTGAATAGTCAATTGAGAAATATAGGATTTATCCCAAAACATAATTATTTCATTGAAAATATACTAAAATTGAATAATACAAGATATATTTTCATCTTCCTCATAGATAAGAATGCATAGTCCTTTAAAATCATAACATCATCCACTTTTTTCTTTTATAAGTTGGTAATGTATTGAGCAGTCATAATATTTTATTATACCCATCAATCCACATTGGAGAATACTAAACTCTTTCTATGTGAATATATATTTTAGGATATTATGCTCAGTATAAATATCACAAATTCAACTATAAAGATAAATTATCTATATTTTCAAACCATAAATTACTATTATTATCTCCAAATCACGATTCTTGTAAATGTTCTCATGGAACATTGATTTTCATGATACAAATGTTACAAGTATGAAATTATGCATAATAAAAAATCTCATTACCTTATTTAATGAATCAATTTATATAAAAAACTATTCAATTATATGAGGTAATCTAAGAATAGATGCATGTTCCATCATTCCCTTTAGTTATTTGAATTTTTTTTCCTATACATCTATCCAACAGAATTTAACTAATTTATGAGTCATCATCGTGAATGGATTTGATATGAATGATAAATTTCTCATAATTCATCATTACTATACAAAAAATCTATGAAAACTATGGATCCTAGTCATAATGGTTTTTCTAGGGAATTTGTCAATAACCTCTGTTATAGAAGAATCCAAAAATATACCCTCACATGAAATTTCATAACAAATGAATGATAATTCCATTGAAATAATTCACAATTATTAAATTTTTCAAACATTTTATCCTTTCTCAATGTCATAACACAGTATTGGAATGGTCTACATGCTCTAACGTGATCTTAGAATATATTAGAATATCATTTATAAATACTTACACATATTGATCAAGGTTATATCTAAATACAATATTCATTGTATCAATTAATATAGTAGCTGAATTTTGAAGTTCTATTGGAATCACTATAAATTAATAGTGTCCAAAATTTGTACATAAGGTTGTATTATAAATATCCTCCTTTTTAACCCTTAATTAATGGTTTCTAGATTGACAGTCAAACATTGTAATCTATAGAGATCCATATAGTAGATCAAGTATGTTATTAATAGAGTGTAGATGATACTTGTTCTTGATATTTATCGTGTTAAATTCAAAACAACCAATGAAAAGATGTTTTTTTCCACTTTCATTCTTTAGAAATTTAAAAAGGTGCACAAAATTATTATGTGAAAGGGAATATGATCCCTTTTCTAGATTCAATTAGTAATGATTTTTCAATTTCTATAACTCAATTGGGGTTATTCCAGAAGGAGTATTTGAAATATATAAATCACTGAGTATGAGATCTAATAAAAACTCAACATCATGATTTGAGTCAAGATTATGAAAATATCAAGGTAATTATTTCAATAATTACTAATCAATACTCATTTCTTTTATTTTTTTCCCCTAGACCATTTTTTGGAGATATCCCTCAGGAATATGTATTAAGACAGGTATAATGTGATAATTTTTAATTTTATTTTTATAGTCATCCTCATAATGAATGATTATAATAGGTTGATTTGGGATATAAAATATTGTAACACCCTTCAAAAAGTCATTCATAAAAGGATAAATGTTACTTACCATGTAGAAATGGTGCACCTTTCATTTTTTTAGCATTATTAATTATAAATACATAGTTAAGTGATATTTCCCTAAAGTAGTGATCAAGATGGGGGACCTTTTGGGATGTTTCTTAGGGTGTGTGTGAGTGAAGAAAAAATACACTAAAAGAATATGTGTTGGAATGTGAGGAGTTTCATTAGTATAATTATTTACCACAATGAGTAATATCTTGTGTTGTTCTATGAATGAAACTAATGTATTATAGGATACCCATGGGTTCAAATGACTAGGTTCATTTCTTGAGAATGTTCATGTCGTAAAAATTTGTATTGGATCAAATACCCTGTTGGAAGTATAGAGGTACTGCATGGGTTTGAGTTTTTTGGTCCAAAAGGATAGTTTTTTTCATTAAATGGGTGGTGAGTGTATCATACTTGTAAAAGTGAGTCTAAAAATTATAATTGTTACTATCATGTCAACAAGGTGTACCTTTCTTTTCTGGAGCCAACTTGATTAGAACTCTACAGTTAAGAGTGATTGTCCTTGAGTAGTGATCAGGATGAGTGACCATATGGGATATTTTTAAAGGTATATGTGGGTGAGGATAAAATACACTGAATGAACATGTGTGGTCCAATGGGTATATTCATTAGTCTGATGAGCAATCCCATTGATTAATATCTTTAGGTGTGCTGGTAAGGAAACCGAGGTATTATAAGAGACCCATGGG
Organism: Viscum album; assembly: GCA_963277665.1. Classification (NCBI taxonomy): domain Eukaryota; kingdom Viridiplantae; phylum Streptophyta; class Magnoliopsida; order Santalales; family Viscaceae; genus Viscum; species Viscum album. Next base: position 493,064,472 of record OY728139.1, read on the forward strand.
GTTAGATGAATATGGTCATGTCTCGAGGAAGTTTGGGTCATGATAAATATGAATTCTATTATTTGGACATTTATATGGGATCTATATAGAGAGATATAATCCATTCCCAAAATCACTTAAAATTTTACTATTGGGGGAATAATAGGGCTTGTAAGAAGCACATCACAAAATTTTAAACCTAAGAGGAATTATATTCTTGAGATTTTATAATATTTCCAATATATAATTTCACTAATACTTTAATTTATAATCATTTAGGTGATGATTTGAGACTATTATAAAATTATGAATATTTAAATGAGTGGGTAAAACTTGAATCAAATAACATATTTGTAAGTCTATGTTGGATGCTAAGTGTACCTTTCACCAAATTTCTAATCTGATCCACTTAAAAAGTTGTTATTTTTTAAGCCTTATCATTTACCATTGGATTATAAGGTTGTTGATTCTTATTGTTACCATTAAACCTTTGAATCATTCAATTATTAGTGAAATGTACATAGTTTTTGAAATTATTGCATTTAAATATGAGCAGTGAATTAGGTTGATCTTCCTTCTAATCATTTTTCTACCTTTATTATGGCTTCTATTATTTGGAAACTAATATGGGATATATATAGAGAGATCTAATATATTCGTAAAATCAAATAAAACCTTACTATTGGGAGGACAATACAACTTATATGAATCACATTCACATAATTTTCAATCTGAGAGGACATGTAGACTGATGTTGTGATAAATTTTCCAATATAATATTTCACAGATAGTTTAATGTATAATCATTTTTGTGGTTATTTTATACTATTATAAAATTATCCATATTTAAAATTGTGAGTAACACCAAAATCAAATAATACATTTTTCTATATATATTGGATTATTAGTGTACCTTTCATCACATTTCCCATGTGATCCACTTTAAAAGTTGTTATTGTTTATGAATTTTCTTTCTACTATGGGTTTTATTATTTTAATTAAATTTATAATCCATTTTTCTATAAATATCCACCAAAACAATACAATAATGACAGTCTCCAACCTTTATCTCTCCCTCTATAGCACATGAGATAATTTCTTCATGGCTATAAAAGTAACCTATAGATAATGATTTTAGACCCTTTTCATAAACCACGTAATAATTGATAAGTATTTTTTTCAGTTTCAATGTTCAAACTAGAAGCATACCTTGAATATATAGTGAAATTTTCCTCATAAGTACTAATATAGTCATCATCATTCTTTACCTATTCAAATAATCCCATATCCATTTTAGATAAAATATATCAAGAAAAATACTTATCAAAAAACATGTAACACCCCAATAATTTACAATATTAATATTTTTAAATAAATTGAAAATATTTTAATGCTTCTAATTCATGCAACAGTGAGTTGGTTTTTTTACATAGAACAGAAACTTTCCTCAATTTCTTGCATTACAAGAAAGACCGAGTTTTACCAAACAGTAGTATATTATTAATATATTATTATTTAATATAATAAGATATAACCTAGTTGTTAATTTGAAATTTATTAATAGTATTAAATAACATATTTAAAAAAATGGTTGATTAAATTGATTAAAAATTAATTAGACATAAATATAGTAACCAACAGAATATATAGGAAATGTTTTTATAAAGTTATTTTTTATGCTCACAAAGTCATTTTATCCAAATTAATTAAATTAATTAAAATTTTATACTGATATTAATGAAATATATATTTTATATGTTCAATATAAAAAATTGATATTCATCTAACATGTTTTAGAAGAATAATATAAGAATAAACCCTATTTTATGCATAAAAACCTATATCTTTCGAAAGGTAGTTTTACCGCATTTTCATAGAGAACCTATTTTAATCCAATTTTTAAAACATTTATATATTATATATGATTTTATAAAATTATGTTTTTTTTAATTGTAATATAAAAATTAAATTTGGTTGAATTTTGGGTATTTTTCTGATAATATTCATGTTTAGATGAATATTGAAAAATACTAATTTTTAATTTAAAACAAATGTTTTCATTGAAATAGTTAATAGTGTTAAATTATAATTATGATTTATTTTAAAGTATAAATTGATTTTTTTCATCATTTAATCCAAGGTAGTTCATTAAGATCAATGGTAATTTTGAAATTATATATAAAAATGTTACAATCGTTTGCATGTTTAAACTTTAATAACCTGTTTTCTCACCCTATCAACGAGATTAATTTTAAATAAATTATTGAAAATTATATCTTTTGAATTTTGAAAAATTTATTCCATATTTGGAATCAGTGGATCCAAATTATTTATATAGTTTTATTTTTTAGTGTATATGAATAGTAACATTAGTAAATTTTTATTGACCGTAGTTAATGGTAAATCACGTAAATAAAATTAAAAATAATATTATATTATTATAAAATTACAGTAAAATATATAAAATTGAATTGGATTTGTTTTTTTCCAAAAACATATACATTAGTAAAAAAATATAATCATTTTCATTCCACTCATGTTAGATAATGATATTTATTATATTTTATTTAAAGGAGTGTTGAAGATGTCATAATGTAATTTTAATAATTATAAAAATTTTATTATAGAGTTATATATAAGATAAAATTGAATATAAATATTAATTTTAAATATAATAAATTTATATTCATCATTATATTTTATATCGAATTTTTAGGGACTAAATAATTTAATTAATGGCTTCTATAATAATGATGCATTAATTGATTAATCAATAAAAATATCAAATAAATGATATTAAAAATCACAAAGTAAATATAATTTTAAATAATTAAAGAAATAAATGTATTTTATAGATACTTTATACTTACTATTGATATATTATAAGTGTTGGTTATTAGTTATCATGTTTTTATGATATTATTAAAAGGTCAAATAATGAATACTATCAAAATTGACATAAATGATAAATTAAAATCAATAATATTCAAATAAATGGTATAAAATTTATAAAACCTAAAATTCTTCCAAATGACTATAATAAAGTTACATATGTCATATATGACCAATTTGGGTTTCTTTTTGAATTTTATAGTCACTATAATAACCCTAAAGTAATAACAACACATGTTTCACGGTAAGAGTTAAAGAGATTAAATCAGGGTTAAAGTAAGAAGATAAGGGTAAGTATATGACCTAAACATGTCTTAAGATTATTGGTTAAGAGGATTTTGTCCCATACTAATATAATATTCTAAATATCTCACTTTGTAGTCATTTTTAATTATAAATCAATTTATATTTTATTAATATTTTAAAGGATTCGAAGAGTGCCCCTCCCCTCTCTTATAAAAGGAACCTCCTATCCCACATCCTCACATCACATTGAGCATTATTTATTGACCAATCCCTAGAGATTTACCTTATAAACCTTTATAAACACATCCTAGAGGTTTATTGCTTCCCAAAATACCAACCCTAGTGTCCCAAAGAAGAGATCCAAAGGAGGTTCTCTAAAAGAGGTAATCACCTTTACCGAATATTTCAAAATTATTTACTTTTCTATGTAATCTTCATGCACTGTTTACATTATAAAATAATTGTTAAAGTATAATATATCTTCTTAGAGTTTATTATAATTATGGTAAAACCATATTCTTCCTTTTATCCATCCTATTAAAAACAATATCATCATGTGTGTGTACGTACGGCTTACTGTCTCCAAAATGTGGTGTAATTAGTTTTACATCCTTGCCTTATTTGGATAGGAATATTAAGGAATATAATGGAAATAAATAATAAGTATTATATTATATTTATTATTTATAATTAATATACTATTCAATTCCTTAAAACTTTAACATTAAGGAAATGATAATGTCACATGTGCGTATGTATGGTCTATCGTCTCCACGACATGATGAGATTCATTCATGATGTAAACCATTATAAAATGATTATAAAAAGGTATTTTATGAGTGAATATAATATTTATGAAGTTAATATCATTCATTATATAAAGAAAATATATCCTATTTATGATAAATAGGACTTATATGACAAAATAAAAAAAATAAAATGAAGTAATTAACACCAGAAACAATGGAAATAATGAAATATTATTACCAAAATCATTAAATATGATCATATATTATATCATATATATGAATATAGTTCTGTTAAAATTTTATTACTTTATTTAAACATTATACAAAAAGTTAATACACCCATAACTAAAACAAATTTCAATGTAAGGGTTAATTTCACAATCTCACTTTCATTCGGGATTGTTTAAACATAAGTATCTAATGGAGAATATTATTCATACAAGTCCACGTTTCATAAAAGTTGTTTATAAAATATTTTCATTACTATCCTACAAATTTTTAATGTCTTATTTACCAGTGATTTACTTATTATAAAATTGTATTCAAAAAAATTTTTTTTCATTTTTTTTATGAGGTTATCTTTTGACTTTTTTGGAAAAGTACAAGAAGAATGTTTTCATTAAATTATATAGAATAAGAGTATTTTACTTACATCATGAAGACATGAAATTTGGATGCTTCCTCTATAATTATATAAGATTATTTCCAATAAAAATATTTTCTTTTTATGTTTATTGGTCTTTAAATAAATGATTTCAAAGTAAAAAGGGGGTATTTCTCCCAAGAAATTTTTCATTATTTTACTAGATTGTATTCATCCATGTCAACATCCATTATTGGATTTTATAATTAATTGTGATTTCTTTATTATGAAACAATCTACCATATTTTATTGATTTTTTATGATATATTTGACTGTATATATGCTATTTTGTTACCATTCATGGTTTATAGTTAATGTAATAACATTTTGTGTGATATTTTTAAAACAAATGATTATATTTGTTTTGTTTCCCCCATTTTATATGAGGAATGCATTGGACTTAGCAAGTGATGGGTACACCCACTGCAGACCATCGACGCATCAGTAGGCCTCATGAGACAAACTTTTTTGTGCTTTTACTTTTTTAGTGTCTTGTATAAAGTCTTGAAGATGTGATTATGATGTACAACATTATAAATTCCCTCATTAAGATATTAGTTATTGATAATACATGTGGTTATTATACTAGTAGAATAACAATGTGAATGTTTATATGGAAATATTTGATTTATTCTTTCCATATTATGCTCAATATTATGTTTAAAAGGATCGTGTTTTAGTTATAAAACTCATAAAAAATTATGTTTATTTATGATAGATTATGCAATATTATTTACCCTTACAGAGCATCTAAGATCCCCTCTTTCGTATGATTCATTGTTTTCTAGATATGAAGATGTTTATTATGACTGATATACGGGGTTAAGCTAGGAGAATCAGGATCTTTAAAGTATTTTTTATGTTTTAGTTTATATTTTTAATTGCAATGTAAGGATCGTGTGTGTAATATACTTTTCAAAATTTCTCAACTGATTATTCCTTTTGGATTCAAAACTTGTATCAATTCCAAATTAATAAAGTATGGCATTTGGCTCTGGGATGCGGGGTTTGGGGTCATTATAGTTGTCATAAGATCATGTTTAGTATAAACCTAGGAAAATAGAATTAGAAAATATAGAATAGAAGATATAAACCTATGATTGACTTTGATGAAAAGTATAGAAGAACGTCCTTGATGTTTGGTAAGGTAGATATTATGTGTTTATTTTTAGAAATAAATAATTTTCAAGATACTACAAGTTGATGTTCTTCTGTAAGAGATGTACCTAGGGGTGAAAAATCCAACAAGGTGTCTTAATATTGAATTGGGGAAACATGGTATAATACAATGGGAATTACTAAGCAACTAGTTTGAAACTCCTAGGGGATATGATTAGGACAATTCACATTTTATTTATAAACCATTGTAAAGGATTTAAAGTAAATATTTTCCAAAAGAAACCATGTTTATTCATATGATATTAGATATGAATAATGATTTTTTTATCTTATATTATGTATTTTATGAGTTTGAAATTATTCCTAATGATTCGTAACCTCATCTTGTGTATTCCATTATTTAGAAATGGTTCCTAGTCGAAGGAATAGAAATTGTATCAATGCATGTAATCCATGTATGATTTTCCCTCATATGAATGATAATGATGTTAGATCTAGAACTATAACTGTCTTTGAATAACTTATAACTACACTGGGATAGTTGAATCATGTTATGAACAGTAACCTTACCCATATGGAACTCCCTAATCCAAAATCTTGAGGAACAATATTATATAGCTTTATTAGACAACAACCTCCATTATTAAATAGGACTAAAAATCCATTTTTATCTAAGGAATAGATAAGTTCCTTAGAGAAGATATTTATGGCATTGTGAAGTAACAAATGGGAGAAGGATTTCATGTAAATTTATCATCTCTCAAGATAAGTAGATCAATAGTGGTAATTAATTCAAAATACGAAATTGGATAAAGAAATAGAAAACATGGAACGGAAGGAATTTAAATAACTTTTATTAGAAAAATATTTTCCTTATGAAAAGCCAAAAGGTATGGAGAATAAATTTATGATTCTAAGGAAATAGGATTATTTTAATGTTATAAAGTATAAGCCCAACTTTACAAGGTAATCAAGACATGCTACATACTATATACGTAACCCAAAGAGTAAGATTTATCCTTTATTTGATGAGTTAAATCCATTCCTATAAAAGGCTTTGGCCTCCCAAACATTATCATATTTTGAATATATGGTATCATGTGATTTAAATATAGGGAAATAATTCTATATGTATTATGAATTTAAGGGAATGTTTGATAAGAAGAGAACAGTGGAGAAATATAAGGGAAGATGTAAAAAGGGAAAAAATATTTTTCCCACATGTGATAATTGTGGAATGAAACACCCCAATACATTCTTGAAAGGATTGTGCGTATGTTATAATTGTAGATAGAATGGTCACTAGGAAAATAGTGTAAAGGAAAGAAATAAAGCATTTCTATTAAGTGTTGAAACTATAAGGAGATGGGGAATTATACAAATAAATACCCCAATCATCAAAGTAATATACCTCAGAAACAATCTATGGGAACAAGGGCAATCATATGTTGTAGACAAAACCAATGTGGAATGACTAATGTGATTCTGAGTTTGGATCAAGGGAATATGTTGCAAAACTATTTTATTGATGGTGGTATCATCATATGAATTATTAAATAAATGATAATTTTATTATAGTATTATTTCATTAAGGATTTGAGATTGTATGTTGAATAGTACTGATGACCAGGAAAAGTGACTGAGTGGCATGTTAAATATTTTGTAAAACAAATTGTTGAGGGAAACATGGCCCTTAATATGTTCTTGATATTGAGATAATTATTTCTAAATAAAGGGATGATTTATTTGGATAAATTAAATTTTATGTTAATGACTACATTGGAACTAATTAATGGTTTGTTGAAAAATTTGTTTATACCATCATTGATGGAGTTTATAACATTTTCAGATTTAAGGATTATATCCAATAATCTATGTTCTATTAATGTAATAATTAATTATGAATGTTTTTAATAATTGTTTATGGTAATTACCATGTTTTATTATAATACATGATGAAGGTATTCACATGTTTGGAATATGAATATAAGAGCTGCTAATTATTTTGGAAATATTAAGGATAAGTTCATTTTGGAAGAGTCAACCATTTATAAAATGGTTTAATTTGGTATTTGAAAAAAAAATTAATGTATTGCTTCACTACATGATGCAAATTCTTCCAAGAAATGTTATCAAAATAGTTCAAGGCACAACCAAAGGATAATATTGTATTTATAGAAATGTTTGAATTATTTATATTTCTTGAAATTCTTATAGATTGAAGGAATTCCAAAACTATAGTAAAAGGATATATAAACAAAAAAATGTTAAATTTTATTGAACTAATGGATTTTTAAATCATCATAGATTTATGGCGTTAAGTACCTCAATTTTTCATTGATTATTCACTTGTTTATGAGTTATGACCTCAATCACTCCATAATAATATTTGTGAATTTTCTCCAAGTACATATCTCTACATTCCACAATGTTCTCCAATTAAAAATAATGGTTTGTGATGATATTTAAATTTCCAATTATTATATAGTAATATTATGTGTTTTTAGCCCTATCTGTGATCTAGATTCTTCAATAACAATATTTTCAAATATCAACATCTTGATTAAAGTGATCAAATTTAAGTTATGAGGACATAATTTAATTATGGGGGGGATGTAACACTTCAAGAATATACAATATTTTTTAAAAAAAATTAATATCTTTTATATCTTTTAATTCAAAAAACACTGAGTTAGTTTGTGTTACACACAACAACTTTCCTCTAAAGCTTTCATTACCCGAAAGACTGAGTTTTAGAAAATGATAGTATATTATTAAGACATTGTTATACAATATAACAAGATATAACCTAAATTCAGTTGGTAGTTATAACTAGTTTCAACTAACATATGAAAAAAAATTGAATTAATTTTTTATAAATTAATTAGAAATTAATATAGGAACCAACTGAATATATAAGAAATGTTTTTATAAAGAACTATTTTTGTGCTCATGAAGTCATTTTATCCAAAAACGTTAAATTAATTACTATTATTAAAATATATTTATCAAATATATATTATATATATTCAATAAAATAATTTTTATATTCATCCAAAATATTTTATAAGAATAATATTCAAAGAAACCCATTTTTATGCATAGAAATATATATTTTTCTAAAGGTAGTTTTAAGAACTTTTAATGGAAAACCTATTTTAAATACCATTTTGAAACTTTTATATATTCTATTTGAAAAAATATGAACTTTTTATTTTAAATTGTAATATAAAAATTTACTTTTGTTGAATTTCTAGTATTTTTGGGATAATTTCCATGCTTTGATAAATAGTGAAAAATAAAAAAAAATTAAAAATGACTTTTTTCATCAAAATATTTTATTATTTAAAATTATAATTATTATTAATTTTAAATCATAAAAATATTATTTATTTTTTCATTTAATTCAATGAACATCATTGACATTAATTTTACAATGAAATTAGATATAATAATGTCTCGATATTTTGAAAATTTAAACATTAATAACATGTTTTCTCACCCCATCAATGAGATTAATTTCTAATTAATTACTGAAACTTATATGTTTTAAATTTTGAAACATGGATTTAATATTTGGAATCAGTGGTTCCAAATTATGTAAATAGGTTTCCTTTACTTTAGGTTGTATAAATAGTAAATGTAGTAAATTTATATTTACCACAGTTAAAGGTATATCATGTAATTGAAGATAAAAATAATATTATACTATTATAAAATGACACAAACACTTGTTATAATTTAATTATACAAGTGGTTTTTAACCAAAATAAACCTTAATCATAAATTATGATCATTTTTAAATGACTTGTGTTAGATTAGGACATTTATTATTTTTTAATTAAAGAATAGTTAAAGATGTCATAATCAAATTCAAATAAATATAACATTTTCATATAAGGTTATATATAATATAAATTAGAATATAAATATTAATTTAAAATATAATATATTTATCTTCATCATGATAATTTATTTTTCATTTTTATATAATAAATAATTTAATTAATGGTTTGCATATTAATGATGCAATAATTGTTTAATCAATGGAATTATAAAATAAATGATATTACAAATACTAAAATAAATATAGTATTTAATTATTAAAGACATAAAATAAAATTATATAAAACCTATATATTTTAGTTATATATTAAAATTTTTTCTCAAATTTATCTTACTTTTATGATATTTTTAAAAAGTTAAAGAATTAATATTATCAAAATTGACATAAACCATACTTTAAAATAAATAATATTTTATAAATGATATAAAAATATTTAATTCATCCAAATCAATAAAATAGAGTTACATATGTCATCTATAATCCAATTGGGATTTTTTTGTCATTTTATAATAACTATATTAACCCTTATGTAGTAAAAACACATGCTTCACGGTAAGAGATAAAGAGATTAAATAAAGGTCAAATAAACAAGATTAGGCTATGTATGTGACCAAAACATGTACAAAAATTATTGGTTGATTGGATTTAAACCTATAATAATTTATTCTTATAAATAACTCACATTGGATAAATTTGGTATTCTAAAACAATTTAAATTAATTTAATGTTTTAAAGGTTTCCAAGATTGCCCCTCCCTACTCTTATAAAAAGTAATCTCTTTTATAACATAATAAAACAACATAGATCCTTATTTATTGACCAAACCATGAAAATTTACCTTCTCAACTTCCCTATACACATCTTATAGTTTATGGTCTTCTCAAAAGACAAAACCTAATATCCCTAAGAGGAGATCAAATGGTTGTTCTCTAAAAAAGATGTGATCATCTTTACCGACTCCTTCAAAATTATTTCTTCTTATACTTCTTATTCACATTCTATTTCCATTATAAAATAACAACTATAGTATCAAATATATGCTCATATGTTATTATTATTATTGTATAACCATATTCCTCCTTTTATCCATCCTAAAAAACAATATCCCCATGCATCCGTTTGAATGACTTACAGTCTCCATGCTGTGGGGTAATGTTTTTTCATCACCATTTATTTGGATCAATATAATTATGAATATAATGTAAATAAATAATAAATATTACATGATATTGATTCTTTATAATTAATATACCATCAAATTAATTACCAATTTACCATTAAAGAAATGATATCGTCGCTCGTCTGTACGTGCAGCCTACCATCTCCACGGTGCAATGATATTCATTATCTATGTTAACCATTCAAGAATAAAAATAAAAATTTATTTTATGAGTGAATATAATATTTATGAACTCAATATGTTTATGGATATAAATAAAATATATCCAATGCATAGTAAATAGGACATACATGAAAAAAAGCATAAGAAAATGTAGTTAACACCTGTATCAATGGTAATAAAGAAATATTATTAACAAAATGATAAAAGACGATCATATATGATATAATAAATATGTATATAGTTCTGTTATAATTTAATAACATGATTTAAACATTATACATGAGGTTAAATCACACTCAACTAAAGTAAATTACAAGGTAATGGTTAATTTCTCAATCTCATTTTTATTTGAGATTGTTTATACGTAAGTATCTACTTGGGAATATTTATCATCCATGTCTATGTTTCTTAAAAATTATTCTAAAAATATTTAAATTATCATTATAAAAAAAATTAATGTCTTATTTACCAATGTTTAACTTTTTATAAAATGTTATTAAATGATGTTTTTTCATTTTCCTTATGATTTAGTCTTTTAACTTTTTCAAAAAAGTACGAGATGAATTTTTTATTTAACTTATATGACATGAGAAGATTTTATCAATGTACTTACACCTTTATATTTTTAATATTCCTTTACAATTTTAAAAGATTATTTCCAATAAAAAATGTTTCTATTAAATGTTCATGGTCTTTAAATAAATTATTTCAAAGTAAAAAATGGGTATTTCTCTCAAGATTTTTGTAATGATTTTATTAGATTGTTTTCTCTATATAAACATAATTGGTTTGATTTTATGATTAATTGAGGTTGATTTGTTATGAAAAAATATACTATAATGTATTAGTGGTTATATTATATGTTTGACATTGTATGTTCTATTCTTATACCATTCAAGGTTTATGGTTCATGTATAAACAATTCATTTACTAGTTTTAATACGAATGTTTTTGTCAGATAGGTTTCACCCTTTTCATATGAGGAATGAAATGGACTTAGTAAGTGATGGGTGGGGCCCTATATAGCCCCTTGATGCATCAAGAGGTCTAATGAGGAAAACTAGTTTGGGTTTTTACCCATATGGTGTCTTGGAAGAAGCCTTGACAGTATTATTATGATGTTTTCAATTATACAATCCCTCATTATGAGATTAGTTATTGCTAATACATGTGATTATTCAAAAAATAGAATATATTTATGAACTTATATATGGAATTATTTGAAATATTATTAACATGTTATTCTCAATATTATTTTTAAAATGATTTTGATTTAGTTATATACTTTTCTTTAAAATATTATGTTTGTTTATGATAGCTTATGTTGTATTATTTACCAATTCTGAGCATCTGAACTCAACCCTTTATTATGTTTAATTTTTTACTAGATGTGAAGATTTATATTACTACTGATATGCAAGTTAATATGGGAGAATCATGATGTTCAAAGTATTAACTATACTGATGTTTAGATTTCGATTCTTTTTATTAATGACCATGTCTCTAATCAATTTTCCAAAACTGCTTAATTGTCCATACTTTTAGGATTCAACACTTGTATATATTCCAAAGTACAAAATTAAGGCACTGGATCTGGGATACTGGGTTGGGGTCATTACAAAACATCTTCTAAAATAATTTCCATTCCATGGATATATTTTCTTTTTCATGTGACAAAATCTTGATGATCAACTTCACTGTTTAAATGAAACAAAAATAAACAAATTTCACATAGTCTAAGAACTGTAAAACATGAAATATCATTTCAATATAATTATTTAGTTTCTCTATAATTAGTGGGGTGGAATAGTCACTAAATAAGTGTGGAATTTGTTTATTAGTGAATCAATTAAATTATTTTTCTTTTTGAATTATAGAGATCAACATAATTAACATAAATATTAATATATTCAGAATGTAGATCAAGAATTTCCATAAGGTTTTCCTCCTTATCTCCCATAATATATTGTTACTCCTTGGGTAAATCATAGAATTTTCCTTCTCATCCATTTTAAATTAGTTCCTCATAATTCCATAATTATACTAACATAAATAAAATGTAGATATATTGATACTTTTAAAATTAAATCTTTTAAATTTTAAGAAAAAACTCATAAATAGTGTGTATACCATAACATATAAAAATTTCTGTTTCAATATGTGTTTTCCATGTTCATTTTTAGTAAGGATTTCAAAAATATAAATTATAATCCATCATAATGTTTCATAAAAGTAATTTGAATTAATCAAAGGATTCCCCAAAAGAGTGTCAGACCATGTGTAATGTTAGGCCTCCCTTTCATTCACCTGTAAAGATTGAGTAAATACCCAACTACTCATTTTAGGTTTATTCCACAAGGTTTATATTTTTTAGAGAGTGTTCCCATTTCATTATATCAATAATGGTATATCATTATTTTGAAACCATAAAATCTATACATTACAAAAAAAATTGGATATTTTCTATTTTTAGAAACATCCAAAGTGTTCTTAGTATGGTTCTATAATACCAATTAAACAATATAACTAATCCAAACCCTAATATAGATTTATGAAATCCCAGAATATCCTAAATTCTTATTTCATTAATTTGGATGATCATCCAATACATCTATAAAAAATACACACCCCATAACTATACATGATTTTTGTCTTTGAAGACTCGATACATAATAAACATATATAGTAAAAATATTCAATATGTCCCAATAGTCCTTTTAACATTGTACACTTCTTAGGCATGTCCTACACGATACATTCCTTCCATACCTAGAGAAATTTAAATGTAATCGAGATTAAACTCATACAATATTTAATGGTAAAAATTGGATATACCATTCATTGATCATAGTTGAGTATAATATAAGAATAAGGGTATAATAACATAATTATAACTAATAAAAAAATTCAAAACATGTCATCAATAATAAATCAAAATTCAGAGAATAAGGATTCATTATAATAAAACACATGAGTCATAAAAGTTTTTGAATCATAAATAACCAAACCAGAATCCAAAAACAAAATAATAAGAAAAAAATAAGTTAGGAGAAGATACATAAGCATAGAAAATAATTTATTTAGTCAATAATAACTTCAAAGGCCATCAAAATATAGTGTAAAGTTTCTCATAGTGGATTTTTTTTACATCACAACAACACCACCAACATATTTTATTAATGAAAGGAAAACCAGTATAAAGGAAAAAAGGGGAAATAACTCAGGGGGTCAAAAGTAATGAAGTCCTAGGGAATCACCTAAAACAATGCTATAACTAGATCAGATGGTAGTTTATGTTATAATGGATGTATTCTAAGAGTGGATTTTTTTCAATACCCAGTCCCTTTTATATTATCTCGCAATATATCAAGTATTACACAATATATTAGAGTGTTATATAATTATTGGCCCTCCCATCACAAAATGAAATCCATACATATGTGTTCTATTAGAACATAAAAAAATTAATATTTCAACATAAATTAGTTAACCTATGGAAAAGATAAAAGTTTCATGAAAACATTCCAATAATATTTATAAACCATCTAGATAAAGGAGCTAGAAGGTGTCATAATAACATATCCTATAAAGAATATAAATATATGTTAACGTAGATGAAAAACATCATTTTAAGACAATTACATAAACCACTTAAAACAAAATAATAATTTTAATTTTCAAATAATTAAAAATTATTTTTATTTGGAAAAAAATTTTAAAACATGTTAAGTAAACTACATAAAGAAGAATTCTCATAAAATAGAAAGATTTTATTCATTGGGAAAATGATAAAAGGGACACTTTCTTCAGAATGAGATGTGTGAAAAAAAATAAACCATTATATCAAATATCCAATATATGAAATCAAAATAGTAGAAATTTCTTTTAATCAATTACTAAATCATATATTATTATTTATATAAATTTAATATGGTCATAGAAGAAGAGTATTCTAGATAAAAAGGAAGATGTAAGGATAGTTTCACAAACAAGAATCATATTTGGTAAATAATTTAGTAGATTAAATGAAATTTAGAAAGAGAATGTATAATCACATGAATGAATAGAAAAAATAAAATAGTTTTTGTTTTAATGATAAAGATATCGAAAATTTAACCCCATATACAAGTTCATTCGTAATTTTTTTTTTGAAAATGAGATTTAAAAGAAACCTTGTCCTTTTTCTCTTCATATTCATGAATTATATTTAACCTTATTTATAATAAACTTAACCATTTTTTCAATTCTTTTAGAACCTTATTCACATATTTAATTTTTCATATTATATATTTATAATAATTCAATAATCAGATTTTATTATTTTTATGTCCATATTCATTATCAGATGCTAGAAATTTTGATTGTTTTTTGCGCGTGTTTTCTAATAGAAATGTCAAAAACCATTCAATGATATTGTGTTCATTACTGACAGGTTATAAAATATAGATAAAACATTTTTTTATAACTATCTATTTATCCCTATGGTAACTTTATGTAACAATTTTTGGTTCACTAGAATGAGAAAAATGATCAACATTTTTAAGTCTTTTACAAATATTAATAGAATTTTTTATAATTATTATTATGTTTTTTATTTCATAATTTTTAGACCATATTACTAACATATATTAATCTATAATATCATATATATTCATCAAGTATATTTTATAATAATCCATGTAATATGGTTATGAAAAATAGTACACATCACTCTATAGGTGTGGTAATCCGCACATACACACAGATGATGTTTTCATTATCTAGAGAGTGGAAAGAAGGCTAAAATTAGATTGAATTTTAAAATTATTAATAATTTTATAAATAACATATTCATTCAATAAATAAAAATTTAACTATCCATACAAGGCGGTTAAAAAATGGAACACATCACTCCATAGAGTCATTAGTTCACACATACACTCTAAAGGAATTTTTTATAGAATTGAAAGAATGTAAAAGTTAATTTGTCATTATAAAATCCTTGTAATGTTATAAACATAATATTTATTCCTTAAATTACACATTTTAAAATGATATAAAATTATATTCTTAAAATTTAATCCATTACTCATGGATGTAGTAGTTCACGCCTAATAAAAAGGGGTATTTTTCTTTTTCAAACAGTTGGGAGGGATAATTAAAATTGTATTTATATTAATATAATAAATTTTTATTATTATAGTTATAAAATTTCATTCTATTATAAATTTATTAATATTCATATAACAACATCTATATGAAAGATAGAGAAAAAAATGTCATATAGTGGGAAATAATCGCATTAAGAGTATGGATCTTTGCTTTAGGTATCATTTCGAAATAGCAGACATAAGGCTTTTTATTTGAAAAATTTGATGAAAAATGTGGAATTTATCATCTTTTATAAGTTAAAAATATGGAATTTTACTTTTATGTGAACGATAAGTTAAGGGATAAAAATGGAATTTCATGAGAGTTAGGTGAGTTATGTGATGAATGCCTTATGAAACCTATGGGTATGACTTTATAAACTTTAAAATATCTTCCATATGGTCTAAGTTAAATGTATATTTAAAAAATGTGTTCTAATTATGTTACCCATTTTTACCCTTATTAAACATTACTAAATATTTACCATGGTGATTGTTTTTAAAAATATATATATAAGGTGAACAATGTTAGTTATTTTTATATAACGAATAAAGTTATCTAATCCATTTAATCCTATTCAAATTCTGAATTATAGGAAATTAACCTTTAAATTAAAATAATATATATATATATAATAAATTTTATAGAACGGAAACCTTTTATTCATTATATATATTTATTATTATTTCCTATAAATTAATAATTAAATTATATTTAATATTTTATTGACTAAAAAAATAATATTTTTATATGTATTTAATAAATATATATTTAGTTTCTTGAAATTAAATTATGTACTGTATAAAATGATAATTTTTAGGAAAAAAATAATATAATATTACTAGATATTTTCCAATTGTAATTGAATTTTATCAACGAATTAAAATAAACGCTAACTTTACATTTATGTCTATAAATATTTAATCAATATGTTTCATTTATTTATACCTTCCAATTTAAGGGAAATATTTTAATGGTTGCAACATTTTTTTCAGTTTAATATTGCATGTGAAACATGTTATCAAACAAATAAAATTTATTTATTATAAATATATTATAGAATATTGTGTTTTTATATACTTATTATTATAATATTTTTATTAATGGAACAATATGATTTCACATCAATATACTATATCCATCATCCTGGTCTTTCTCGAGAATAGGTAAAAATTCAGGATAGGATGAGATTCCCAAGCCCTATGTTTCCCAATTGGACACAATAGTGTATAATAATTCCCAAATATATTAAAATGAGAAACTATAATTTGGATTGGTATATTTTACCCCTAAATTTTAAAATCTTTGATATAATAAATTATTTCCATTTAATAGTATAGGAATCCCAAAAACCATACACATATTTTGATATATTATGGCCTAATTGTGGGTTCCAACAAATAATATGGGAACTAAAAATATGATTCCTTTTCCAAAAACTCCAATTCCCAACATTCATTTTCTATAGATATCATTCAGTTCGGTTGATATGTAGTCGATTAACTTAAATTATCCTTTTCATATTTTATTTATTCGATAATGATAAAAATGATCATTCTTGACCTCTATTATTGAAAAAAAATGTGAAAAGTGATTCTAATTTCATTACATGATGGGAGGGAATGTTCTATTCCTTGTAAATTCATTTACCTTTGGAAAATAAAATATTAACTTTTATAGAAAACCTTTTCAAACATGTTTTCCACCATTATGATATTGTTACATTATCATATTTGTGTCTAGTAATTTTTCACAACAACACCATGACTGGAGAATAGTATCTATCAAAATAATATGAACATCTCATATAACCCATGAACTCAAAATAAGAATTCTAGGATAGTATAAAAACTCTATTTAATCTCAAACACTTAGTTTCACTTGATCAAAATACTGAACTATTTATTTTCTATGCGATGAAACTATTTATGCCTCCAAAACAAAAACAATAAATGTGTAAATTGATAAATAATCATATTACAAAAAAGAAAAAATGTTTCATTGATTTTAAATCCTAGAAGGACATGGTTTATTCAATTAAACTATAGTGGTTTCTTGCATATTTTCTATTTCATTAGGAAAGAACATGATTTTCTTTTCGGATGACAGAAAGCCTAATATGGAGGATCTAGAAAACTATCGTAATTATTTCCCTTATTATTGGATGTTGGGTCACACTATCCATAGATATTTTGTCTTCAATTGCCTAATCTAGATAATGGTTGATAATAGACAAGTGTAATGGGTTTGTCTTATGGAATATTTTTCCCAAAAATATTCCTAACTTCCTAATAGTGAAATAAATTTTTTGAAGTTACAAAATAGAAATCTTATAAATTAAATATTGTTATTAAATATAATTTTTTTTACTACATGAATGGACTCATTATAGAATTCATAAATTAACTTATCATGAACTCATATCTCTTTACATCACATGTAATGAAATTATAATTATTTAAATATTCACAAGGAAGATGAAATGGGTGCGATTATTCCATGGAAAATTAGAAGGAAACCCCAGGGATTCACAAACTCATTCTTACCCCTATAGACCTCATAATTTAAATATTATGTTGAATAAAACTATCCCACTGATTGAAAACCACTTCTAAAGAATAATTTTGATTAATATCCATAAATATTATCTATCTTATTTACATATTTTTAGGGAATATTATTTATTTGTAATAAATTTATCATATTTGATCCATGGAAGTTGCTAAAAATGTAAAGGTCATAAACAATATCCACACAAGTACTTGGGCGTCAATTTGATTCACTCAATTAATGTTATATAAACATAGAAAATAGAAATTCAACATGATTTTCATGAGTAATTACCTAATATAGGGCCCTCTTGAACATTTAGTCTCTAATTCTTTAGGTAAACAACATAGCTAGAGCACCACCACATGACTATCCTAAGAGTCTCACAAGGCCCAGTTCTTATAGTCATGAGGCTTCTATGAAACCATCACCTTGGATTTTAGGTAATCATATACATAATCCCAATGGTTTATAGTACACTAATCCCAAAATAAGGTACATTATAGGATCCTCCAACCCCTAACACCAAAATATAATGTGTTGAAACATATTTTAATTGTTTTTGTGTTTCTATCAACCCTAGACTCTCAATGTTTTGTAGAATCATTATTAATCCCTCATTCATGTACTAAAATCCATAGGATTTTGAATCTTAATGGATAATATTGATTCATATTATTATGAACAAGATCATACATAATTCATGTAATAATTTAATTCATATTAAAGATCCAATAATAAATGATAAAAGGGAATATAAGGACTCCCTTTGTTATTTAAAATATAATTTTATATTCATCCATCAAATTCTTGTGAATGAAAATCCAAGAATCAATGTCATTCCCTCTAAGACACTCCATTATATTTTATTTTTAGGATAATTATTTTTATCTTCCATAAATTAAATTTTAGTTATATGATAAAAAAATTGATTCCCTATGAAAAATTCAATATAAAAGAACATTTTTTATTTTTAGTGTAAAATAAAAAACTAAATATTTTTAGCTAGAACAAGATATTCAATACCATGATGGGAGAACCCTAGTTTTATTTCTATATATTCATTATATGTTCCTATAAATAATACCATAAGTTCATTATCCTTTAGATATTAGTAGTTATATATAGTTATGATTAACCCTTTGACTATTGTGGGACATGGTATATTAACTCTAGTAACTACAAATGGTGTGAATATGTAACAGTAGTCAGATTTATCAGACCAACACATAATCCAGGACCAACTATTCTATCGGTCCAACACATGATCTAGGAAGAGAAGTTAGAACTGTCGGACCCACACAGGATCTAGGAACAGTCTTCAGTGCACAGCCAGCCATAGGGTTTCCACAAAGCATGCTTGATTTCGGGAGGGTCCTCTCCTCAAGCCAAGTTTTGATATGTCAACAGCCACAAAGTCCCATGAAGAAGTATCTCAGAGGTTCTCCACGTCATAGGGGGAAAATAAACAATTCTTGTTCAAGAAATAGAGGACATGATGACCAAGACTTTTTCCAAAAAGTACACGGTGTGTTGTAATAAGGTACATGCCATGTAGTCAGACCTCGGGTACTACCCGTGTGCAACGGCCCATGTCGAAAGGCTGGTCAGGTAGAAAAGTAAGTACATGGAGGGTGGTATGGTTACACATTGTGTCCCAGAAACTGGGGTCGACTCCATGTACGCTGGCCATGTGCCCGTACACGGCCTCAACCTATGTTCTCCAACCTGTTTAACTGGTATATGGGGTATCCCATGTCATTGGCCTTGCCTGGCTATGAGGTGAAGTACAAGCCTATGTACTTCACCCAATGTCCATGTATGCCTGGGATACATGTCGAGTATCTCATAACCATCTCTTCCAAGCTCTGAGAAGAGTACATGCCGTGTGACAGAGGTCACACACCATATGATGCATGTCTGACGCCTGTAATCCTCGTCGTAGTACGCTCGTACTACACGGAGTGTTCTTCAGAAGTACAGAACATGTATTCTATAATTTTCCATAAATGGCGCTTTTGTCTATCACACCTCTCGTGATTCCTGTTCTTCCTTCTAAGAGTCTGATCGCCATGAAACTGCAGTCTTTAGGTCACCCCGATGTTCTGAAATCTTTACTGGCATTTTCAGACCTCTGATCAGCTCCAAAGACACATTATGATTCTCCCTCTATAAGAACGGTCTATGAATGGTCTTCCCAGTCTAGTTCGATCTGTCTCCCACTATCATCGTCCCACCTCCACTAGGTCCTCGTGAGGTTGGGTATTTAATTTGGGATCGTCGCGTTTCACAACAAACGTGCAACGTTCTATTTTTCATTACCCAAGAAGAACGTGAAGAACACACCATAAGAAATACAGTGGAGAAATCAAGCCATGTTAGTTTGGCCCAGTCTCTCCACATTATTTTGATAGCAAGTGGTTCAAGAGGAATAAAACAACTTATGAGGAACAAGAGTAATGTTGATCAAATCAAACACACCCCTACCTCGGATTCGTTGTTCATTGACGATGTCGTGTAAACGCGGACGTCGATTCATTGATGTCGGGAAAAAAGATGAAGAAGGCGAGGATTATTTTGTCTACATTTTTCAAGGATGGTGCCTCCTCCATTATTACATTTGAAGATCGTTCTTCTTTGGCAGAAGATGTGTTCTTCGTTGGAGAATTCTTTTTCTCCCAAGTTCTCCTTTTCCCAAGCTCCACCAAATGAAAAGTTCCCACAAAAAATAATGGATTAAGTTGATGTATTATTTAATTGTTGGCCCAAATATTCAAAAAGATTCAAATTAATTAAATAATTCTCCATTAATGAATTTGAGTGAATTGGCACCATAAAGTGGGGAGTTCAAGAAGCTCTCCCCACTTAATGGGAAGTTCAAGAGGCTTCCAACTCTTGTGGTCCCCACCAAATTAATCCTCACATGGGAGGCTGAGTTTGGGTGGACCCCACTACCATAACCTCTTCTGGGAGGTTAAGGTGTGGCGGTCCCCACCTCCAACCTCCACATAGTGATTATAACAAATAAAATAAAATAAGACATGAACTTATTTTATTTTATTATTCCACGTAAAACCCAAAATCTATCTTTTATTCCCAACCATCGGCTATCGAGGTGAAAGACTTTTTAAACGAATTTCAGTGCTGCGAGATCAATGGTTCTATATAATTTCAATTCTAAGCACTGGTTTAAATGTTATAAAATCACGCTCATACGTTTACTGAACGTACCCGAATAAAACTTCAGAAATTGATTCCAATCACACCGGGCCTTGGAATCGCGCGCCGTCAGTTTTCACGGACTCGTAAAATTCCCATGTATTTACGAAAAAAAATTCCATGGAAATTCTAGGTCTTTAAATTCTCTCCACCTCAGGGATTTATGTCCCTGTAAGCTATAACTCAAACTAAGGGAACAAATGGGGGTACTGAGCACGCATCTAAACCTCTCGATCCTATGTGCTCTCCTAGAGGTTCTCGTGCTGCCAACGTATGTGCACCAGAAGTATCGACCATCCATAAAGGACCCACTCCTGTCGATCCTCAATCTCTACTGGAACCTCTATAAATGTCTCCCCATCAACAACGTTCATCTCCCCATGGTCGATGATGTGAGAAGGGTCATGCATGTATCTCCTCAGTTGGGATATGTGGAAGACGTCATGCACCCAGTGAAACTGATGTAGAAGAGCCAGACGGTAAGCCACCTCACCTACTCTGATGAGGACCTAAAAAAGTCTGATGAATCTCGGAGATAACTTCCCACCTCGGTCAAATCTTTGTAGACCTCGTCGAGGTGAGACCCGTAGAAAGACGTGGTCGCCATCCTCGAACTCTAAAGGTCTCCATCTCCTGTCAGTATAAAACTTATGCCTACTCTGTGCAGTCTTCATCTGCTCCTGGATGATCTACACCTTCATTGTGGTAGCCTGTACCATCTCTGGTCCCACTAGTGCTGACTCCCCTGGGTCTGTCCAGCACAGTGGTGATCTGTAAGGTTGACCATACAAGGCCTCAAAAGGTATCATCCCAATGGTGGAGTGATAGTTGTTGTATGAAAACTCCACCAATGGTAAGTGGTCCTCCCAGCTGTGACCAAAGTCAAGGACACATGCATGGATCATGTCCTCAAGAGTATGATTGGTCCTCTCAGTCTGGCCATCCGTCTGAGGATGGAAGGCGGTGCTCAGATGAAGTTGTGTCCTGAAAGCCTCCTACAACCCCTTCCATACCCGGGAAGTAAACTGTGCATCACGATCGGAGAAAATAGAAGAATCCACTTCATGTAGCCACACAATATCTTGCACGTAGAGTCATCCCAAGATATCTATTGAGCCCTTCTCTCTGATCGGTCAGAAGTGGGCTGACTTGGTGAGTCGGTCAATGATCACCCAAATCGAGTCGTGACCCCTAGATGTACGTGGAAGACCCATCACGAAATCCATGGATATCCCATCCCACTTCCACTCTAGGACCTCTAAAGGTTGGCCAAGCCTTCTGGTACCTGGTGCTCTGACTACACTTACTGAACAATTGAGGCATTAAGAGACAATCTCTTCTACCACCTTATTCATACCTGTCCACCTGTGCGGTCACCGAAGGTTCTGGTATATCTTCACCACTCCTAGATATACTTCTAGAGGGGATGTGTGAAACTTTCTCAACACTTCCTCCTGAAGTGTCACTGGCACTATAGTACATCCTATGAAGAGGATGACGTGCTCCCAACCTTTAGAAAATCCATCAGGTGCATGCCCTATGGATATATGTGCATGTCGTGTCTCACAGTCAGCGTCCCCATGTTGTGCCTCCCTGACTCACTGAAGAAGTGGAGGAGTGAGTATAAGAGAATGAAGGAAAGTTTATCTATCTCAGTCCACATAAGAAATCACTAAATCAGCTGGCTACTCTATGGCCTCTCCTAATAGCTGTATACTAGATCTCCTATGGAGCACATCCGCAACAATGTTCCCCTTTCCAGGATTATACAATATCTCGAAGTCATAGTCCTGGAGGAACTCAAGCCAACATCATTGTCTCAGGTTCAGGTCCTTCTGGTGGAAGATATACCTGAGACTCTTGTGATCAGAGTATATGGTAAAACGTTCACCCATAAGATAGTGTTGCCACATTTTTAAGGCGAAGACAACTGGTGCTAACTCTAGGTCATGGGTAGCGTAGTTCTTCTCATGTTGTCTCAACTGCCAAGAACCATACACGATCACTTCTTTCTCCGGCATCAAGACACACCCAAGTCTGGTCCCTAATGCGTCGTATTAGAATACGTACCATACGTCGTCCTCTAGAAGCTTTAAGATGGGGGCACTATTCAGCCTCTATCTTAGCTCCTGAAAGCTCTGTTGGCATCTCTATAACCACACGAAGGGTTGCCCCTTCTTCGTCAAGGCTGATAGTGGTGTTGTAACTCTGGAGAAGTCTAGTACAAACCTCCAGTAGTAACCAGCCAAACCAAGGAAACTCTGTACCTCCGTCACACTCATGGGTGGCTCCAAAGAAAGTACTGCCTCAATATTTACTTGATCCACTGAACTCCATCCTCCGAGATGATATGTCCAAAGAATTTAACCTCTCGGATCCAAAACTGGCACTTCGAGAGCTTACCATAAAGCTGGTGCTCTCGGAGTGTGTCCAGTACTACCCAAAAATGGTAGGCATGCTCCTCCTTAGTAGTCGAGTAGATCAGAATGTCGTCGATGAAAACTATGAAAAAGTGATCAAGGTATGCCTGGAAGATCATGTTCAGGAGTCCCATGAACACTGTTGGAGTGTTGTTTATGCCGAATGGCATAACCAAGAACTCGTAGTGGCCGTACCGACATCTGAAGTACATCTTCTGCACATCCTTGTCTTGAACTCTGAGCTGGTGATAGCCTGATCTGAGGTCTATCTTTGAGAACCACCAAGCTCCCTTTAGCTGATCAAATAAGTCTTCAATCCTCGGGAGTGGGTACATGTTCTTCATGTTCACCTGGTTTAGGTGAAGGTATTCAACACAAATCCTCAAGTTTCCATCCACCTTCTTGTAGAATAGTATCGGAGTTTCCTAGGGAGAAACACTGGGCCATTTTGCAAGTCCTCCAGTTTTACCCACAGCTATCGAAGCTCAGTGAGAGCCATCCGATATGCTGGTGTAGATATCGGTGTCATCCCAGGTTACATGTTAATGTAAAAGTCCACCTATCTGCAAGGGGGTAGACCTAGGACGTCATTAGGGAAAACATCCACATACTGGTCCACCACTATAGGATAGCTCGGACTCTCCACATCTGCTACTCTGAGGGTAATCCAAGCCAACTGATTAGTGATCGGCTGCACCCTCCTCCGAGTAAGTCTGTCCTACGCAGCAAAGGCTCCCTTCTCACCAGTGAAGTTGAACCTGGTTCCATCCGTGCGGACACACCACACAATGCTCCTAGTATAGTCTATCTGAGCATGGACTGTAGATAACCAGTTCATACCCAAGATGACATCGTAAGGCCTCAACGCCACTACAAGGAGATCCCAGCTGAAGCTCTCACCTCCTAGAGAAAGCTCACACTGTTGGTACCAGTACATAATCGTCGAGTCTGATCTAGTAGGAGTCTATAGCCATAAGGATCGAGCCAACAGCTCCGTCAGAATCTCTGAGCTCCGAATGAGGACAATGGAAATGAAAGAGTGACTAGCACCTATGTCTATAAGAACTGCATCAATGTTTAAGTAGACACAGATTATAAATCAAATCAAATCCAGAGCACCGTGATCGTAAGCCTTAGCTGCCTGGAGCTGAGCTCTCCCCTGTCCACCTGCTCCCTGCAGTTGGGGTGGACCTCCTGGTGGTGCTGGTGGTAACACCTTGTAACATCGTCCACCGCCAGCTACACGTCCAGGTCCTCTGCCACGTTCGCCTCCTCCCTACAGACCATCTCGATCAAACCTATGTCTCTGTCTGGGTAGTCCTTTAACCATCTGCTGCTCGTCAGTACAGCGGGTCGGACAGTCATAATCCATGTGACCCTGCCCACCGCAAGAGTAACATTTCTCTCTCCTGGCATTAATGGCTCTGCCTAATGTACCTCGCACAACCAAACCCGAGTCCTGAGGTCGTCCCCCAGATGGTCTATTCTTCTTGGACCTCTGTGAAATCTGTCTACTGGAAGCTACTGAAAACTCTGCTACGTGATACCTGGTGGTGGGTCTCACTGCTGGTGACTACTCATTAAGGAAACTCTCCACTAAGAGGGCTTTCTCCAACACCCTTTCCTATGTCGGGATACTCAGGGAGATCATCGAAGCTCTGATCTCTCGCCTGAGCCCCTGCTTGAAGGTTCAGGCCCAGAAGAATGGGTCCAGCACCATATCTGTGGAGTAGCGCGAGAGGTCGGTGAACCTCACTGAGTACTATGCCACCATCATGCTACCCTACTATAGATGCAGTAGCTCCTGTATCTGCACCGCATGAAGGGTGGCTAGACAAACTCTTCCCGAAACAGGATCTTCAAGTCTACCCAGAGTAGTTTCACCTTATTATGCACCTAGAGCATTAGGCTCAACCATCTGCTTACTACTACCGGAAGAAGACTCGTGGTAAGGATCATCATAAGGTCGGTTGGGGTCCCTACTATTTTGAAGACTCTCACCACAGCCTCCTGTCAATCCTCAGCTACATGTGGGTCTGTCTCACCCCTGAACCTGGGCATCCTCTGGCACTGGAACTCGTGTAACGCGCTCTAGTGGCATGCACTCTCTGATGTTGGGGATGGTCGTATCGGTGGCCCCATGAGTAGTGGTACCGATGGTGCCTCCGCAGTGATAGGGCCTTGCACCGAGGCCTCGTCGCTCAGTGGGTTGTCATCTCGTACAACTCTCGAAACCCTAGCTAGAAATATACGTGGAGGCATCCTGTAAAGAAAAAGGTGTGCCACAGTCAATATGTAATACCTGGTGAGATAGCTCAAAGAAATCATAAAGAAAACTCTTGAAGCATACACATAATCAGTGTTTTCTTGCACTAAGTCGGAAGTCAAAAGTCAAGGTCCTAGTGTATAGATACGTCGGCCTCCGCACTAACACTGGACTCCCTGGACTGAAAACCACACTCTGTACTCTTAACACTATTTCTTCCCAGAAAAGAAAGATCAGAGTCCTATGTTCTGTGGTAGAACTGACTCCTCTGATACCAGTTTGTCAAGACCCATTCCTCGGGGCCCATGATATGACTACCCCAAGCCCACCTTCCATAGGCCAGGGGATGGTGACTAGAACCAAAGGCGTAAAACCCTAAAATAGGGAAGGCATTGCCTTTATAGCTGTAAATACACACAATAGAAAACAAAGTTGAAGAAAAACACAAATTAAAAATGCAAACAAAGAGTGCTGAAAAGTAAAGGGGGCCAGAAATACAAGTACAACTGAAAAGGGACAAAATAGTTGAAAGGTGAAGAGCAGCTCCAGGATTTTCCACCACAGATCCTACCAAAAGGGTAGGTACATATAGCCTCCATAGCACTCCACGTCATTATTTCTCCTCCAAGTACCGACTCATCATAAGGTCCACCTCTGGGTACCGTCCAGTCCTGGTACTCTGATCCTCAGTCAACGTTGTCTGTCATATGCAACCAACACAACGAGGTGCGGGCATAGCCCATGCAGGGGTGAGTATAACGATACTCAGTAGGGACCCCAAAACCTTCAAGTTCTCTAAAAATCAACCAAGGATAAACCACAGAATATGAAATCAACGGATAGACATTACTTAGGTATATTCTCATACATATACCTAATTTATCAAGTAACTCATCTCAATCACGAGGAAAACACAGGAATCACTGACTCAGCTCACACAGGTATACAACTTATTTAGAGAATAGAGATGATCAGATATATCCACTGAATCATCTAAGATGTCAGATCCATACATGATATAGGACCAGCGGTTAGAACTGTTGGACCCACACAGGATCCAGGAACAGTAGTTGGAGCTGTCAGACCAACACAAGATTCCGGACCAGCTATTCTGTCAGACCAACACATGACCCAGGAATAGAAGTCAGAACTGTCGGACCCACACACGATCCAGGAACAGTATTCAGAGTTTTCGGACCAACACATGATCCAGGAACAGATATTCTGTTAGGCCAACACAAGATCCAGGAATAGAAGTCAAAACTATCGGACCCACACAAGATATAGGAATAGTCATTAGTGCGCATCCAGCCATAGGGTTTTCACAAAGCACGCTTGATTCTGGGAGGGTCTGCTCCTCTATCCAAGTGTTGATACATCAACTGCCACAAAGTCCAAAAAATAAGTATCTCATAGGTCTGCCACGTCATAGGGGAAAAAACTAAACAATTCATGTCCAAGACACAGAGGATGAGATGACCAATCCTTTTACCAAAAAGTACACGGTGTGTTGGAATAAGGTACACGTTGTGTAGTCAGACCTCGGATACTGCCCATGTGCAACTACCCATGTCGAAAGGCTGGTCATGTAGAAAAATAAGTACATGGTGTGTGGTATGGTTACACACCATGTCCTAGAAACTAGGTTCAACTCTGTGTACACTGGCCATGTGCATGTACATGGCCTCAACCAGTGTTCTCCAACCCGTGTAACTGGTACATGGGGTATCCTGTGTCACTGGCCTTTCCTGGACGTGTAGTGAAGTACATGCCCATGTACTTCACCCCATTTTCATGTATCCCTGGGATACACTTCGAGTCTCACGTAACCACCTCTGCCAAGCTGTAAGAAGAGTACACGACATTTGAAACGGGTCACAGACTATGTGATGCGTGTCTGACGCACATAATCCTCACCACAGTACACCTGTACTACACGACATGTTCTTCAGAAGTACACACAGTGTATTCTGGAATTTTCTAGAAATGGCGCTTCTGGCCAGCGCACCTCCCGTGATGCTCGTTCTTCCATCTAATGATCAAATCGCCATGAAACTGCAGTCTCTAGGATTCCCCGAAGTTGCAAAATCTTTACAGGCATTTTTGGGCCTCCGATCGGTTCTGAAAAAACGTTATGATTCTCCCGCTCGAAGAATGGTCGAAGAATGGTCTTCCTAGTCCAGTTTGATCTGTCTCCTGCTATCGTCGTCGCACCTCCTCTAGGTCATCATGATGTTGGTTCTTCAATTTTGGATCATTGCACCGCACAACAAACCTGCAACATTCCATTGTTTATTACCCAAGAAGAACGCGAAGAACACACCACAAGAAATACGGCGGAGAAATTGGGCCGTGTTAGTTTGGCCCGGTCTCTCCACATTAGTTTGAGAGTAAGTGGTTCAAGAGGAATAAAACAACTTATGACGAACAAGAATAACGTTGATCAAATCAAAAACACCCCTACCTCGAATTCATTTTTCATTGATGATGTCGCGGAAAGTCAGATGTTGATTCATTGATGTCGAGAAAGAAGATGAAGAAGTCGAGGATGACGTCGTTGGTGTTCTTCAAGGATGGCGCTTCCTCCCTTGTTCCAGTTGAAGATCATTCTTCATTGGTAGAAGAAGTGTTCTTCATTGGAGAATTATTTTTCTCCCAAGTTCTTTTTTCCCAAGCTCCACCAAATGGAAAATTCCCAGCAAAAATATTGGATTAAGTTCATCCATTATTTAATTGTTGGACCAAATATTCAAAAATATTCAAATTAATTAATTAATTCTCCATTAATTAATTTGAGTGAATTGGAACCATAAGGTGGGGAGCTCAAGAGGCTCTCCCCACTTAATGGGAAGTTCAAGAGGCTTCCAACTCGGGTGTTCCCCACCAAATTAATCCCCACATGGGAGGTTGAGTTAAGGTGGGCCCCACCACCATAACCTCTCATGGGAGGTTAAGGTGTGACAGTCCCCACATACAACCACCACATGGTGATTATAAGAAATAAAATAAAATACGACATGAACTTATTTTATTTTATTATTCCACGTAAAACCCAAAATATATATTTTATTCCCAACCATCTGTTGTCATGGTGAAATACTTTTTAAATGAATATCGGCGCTGCGAGATCAATGGTGCCCTCAGATTTCAATTCCGAGCACCGGTTCAAAAGTTAAAAAATCTCGCTCGTACGTTTACTGAACGTACCTGAATAAAACTTCAGAAATTGATTCTGGGAACACCGGACCTTGGAATCGTGTGACGTTAGTTTTTGTGGACATGTAAAATTTCCATGTATTTAAGAAAAAACTTTCCATAGAAATTTTGGTTCTTTACACAACTTCCACAACCCAGTGCGTGATTTTCTCAATAATGGAAATGGAGGATATACCAATGATTTAAGAAAATTGTTCTAAGATATTAACTATTAACATATCCTATACAAATTCGTTGATGATATTTTTTCTATTAACCAATCTGTATCAATCTATATGAACTACTTGTGGAAAACATTGGTATAATCCACTTTACTAATAGTTGTTAAACTATAGGTATAAAATAAAAAAATTGATAACATTTGTATTGGTAGTATACAATAAAATATAATGAAAACTATAAGACCCTTAAACTGAACCTTTTTTTATAAACTCATATACTAAAACGAAAACATTTCAATGAATATATATAGATATATATATAAATATGTATGTCAAAAAGTTATATTAAATTTTAAGGTATTTATTTAAAAAAATAAACCTATTCGAAATGATTTAAGGAATTATTGATATATACCTACACCAATGGTTTTTGAGAACCATATTCATAGTTCCATGAAAAGGGAGTTATAGAAAATAATTTATCTTAACTATTGGTGTAGGTGATATAAATACCAATACATTGTTCAAACCATTAGTATAATTGACCATTAAAAATAATTTTCCATAACCTATGTTATAGGGACCATAAAAATTAGTATCTATTAAAATATATTGATCAAAAAATTGATATATATGACCATTACAAATAATTGTTTGAAAATATTGAGTATAAACCATCATTATAGTTTAGTTTTCTAATGATATCCAGTCCTAATCATGGAATTATTGGTTGATATAAAATATGAGTTTAAAAACTACTCATATATGTATAATTACTTTATATATTGTTAAATTAGATTGGTTTTTAATGATAATGAAACTAAAGATTTTGGAGCAACATAATTATTGTACTATATTCATGTGATATTCTTCATATTTAATAATATCAAAGACACCAAGAAAAGCACCATACCCCATATTTATTATCCACTTCAATAGAAGAAAGTGAAATTTTATTTGGTTAAAATTTTAGAGAAATATTACTAGTTTTGTGAGAACCTTGCTTTTCCACATTTTGTCTTAATTAATATGCATTAGTATTACCTGAAGATAAAACCATTATATTGTACATTCAAGATCTATTCCAAAATATTTCTTGTAATTAGAGAGTATAGTTATGGAATTGTTTTTGACCATTAAAATAACAAAAAAATGCATATTATTATACCTTTTGAAAACCTATGGGAGTAGATAGGTGTCCAGAGACGATTTTCCTATATTGTGTGTTTCATAAAGAACATCACTGCTAAAGGCCTTCCTCTTAGAAAATTAATAAATATAGTTGCATCATATTAGTGGGATAAATATTTATAATAATTATTTGATAGTGTAAAGTAATATATATCCCAATTTTAAGACTTTATGTATCATGAGAATGGAAAACATAGAATAATTTACATTGTTTCTCCAGAATAGTTTCTTAGTGAAATTCTAGCCCTTAAAAATTATATAGGTATGTAAAATAGAATTTTTTAACTTAGACAGAAAAATTAATAGTCAAAGATAAGATATAATATAGTCTAGAAATATTTTTTTTTTGATATTCACCCGTAAAAATCTATTCTATTACCTATAGTATCACATAGTCCACTTTGTTTGCTACATGGATCACTTAAATTATATTTTCGATCACACCGTGTCAAATCAGATTCTAAATAGGTGGTCCATTATCATCTATTAGTTTTAAATTTTTTACTTCCTAAAATGGATCCATGTGATACGTTCTTGAATTATTTCTTTAATCCCACCCAATATAAGATTAATTTCTAATAGATAAAAACTACCTGATGATGAATTATTATTTTTAATTCAATATTTCAAAATTTGGAATACACATTTCAATAGTTCTTTCTAGGGAGAAAATAAAAAGAGGATAGGGGTATTTTAACTCAAAAGTATGTTCCATTTAATCATATTAATTCCATATAAAAATTCTTTCCTTACATATTCATTCCCTTGATAGAGTGGAAGGCTAGTAATGTTACAAACTACCAATCCTTAATCACGTAGATAAAACATTTCATTATGAATATAGATCTGATTCACCTACTTGATTATATTTGAGAGTTAATATCACAATTTTCCCAAAACAATATTCATTCCCATCATTAAATGGTCATATAATAAAAAATTAAATATATTTGGTAGTTATTTAATTTCCCATAATTATCTAGATCAAGATGAAATAGTTATCCAAGTAGTTCATTAAAGAGTTATGGATCTAATTTTCAATTAGAATACAACATCACTATTTGATATTAATCTTACTCATCCTGAAGAAGAGTTTGAAAAAGAATAAATAGAACTCATAAAAACATAGTTTTAACCAATCATAGATAAACTAAAACATGGGATTTTTCCATATATTCAATCTAAAAATGAACAAATCTATAGATGATTTGTGGAATTCATATTCAATGATAGTCTAAAATCTATAAAAAATCATTACAAGGGTGTTTTTGATATGATCCTCTCTAGAGGGATTAAAGGAGTATATAACCATAAATATTTAAATGTGGTAAATTATATAGAATTAAGTTCCCATCAAATAATAAATATGATCTCCCAACAAATAATGAGACCTGGAAACTTTTTTATGTCAAAGATGAAATACCACATGGTGGTTTTATGGAAATTAAAAGTGTATCTAATTAAAAATAACATATTCCACAAAGCCATGGAGTTTATCTATGATACCAAGAGCTCTTAGAAATATCCCACTTTAGGAATGTATATCATGAGTCAATACCAATTGAAAATTTCTCATTACTTTAAATTTATTATCACTTTCACCAACTTATTTTCCAAGTCGTTAGATTAATATCCCTTAATGGAAATCTATATAAAATCATTCATCAATTTCCTAAACTAAAATATAATACACAAATTAGAAAACCCATATACAATCATAATGGGGAATGAAATGAATATGAGCTAAAATCGGTTGAGAATATTGTACTAAATGTTTGAATTTTGGTCAAACCATTTACACTACTATTATACAACAGTGAATAAAGAAGTTGAGGAATTCAAAAACACCCTATAAAAGATCCAAGAAATGATAGATAATTAAAAAAATAAATATCTCTATAAAATCCATCATTCAATAAGGGATTACTGGATCAAGGTAAAAACCCCTTCTTAGGAAAAAATATGTTCCCTCTTATAAGAAACGAATGTGTTTTTTCCAATAAGATTCAACTATTTTCACCCCAAAACCATTTATTACCTATTTTCCCTATATTATAAATCATAAGAATTTATATATGAGATATATATAATTAATTAATAGTTATTTTTTTATTACACAACCTAGAGTTCGTATAGAAGATGGTGTCATGTTTATTGAACAAGAAGGTTTAATTTGAGATATTTATCAACTAAATATTGTTTTATGTTCTAAAAAAAATGATGACATGTTTAGAGAAGCCCAATGAATTGTTATATTAAGAGGTATGGGCCTTATATTAGGCATAAGGCCTTATAGAAATGAAGCATACTCTTATATTATGAAGGATTTAGAGCACATCACACCTCCTAACAATGTGAAGTTTCAAAATAAATATTTCACATAAATTCACAAGGGTTCTTATAATACTTTTAGAATTACTATAAATTTCATGAAAATTGGGATTAAACATCACTAAAATAGATAAAATATGGTTTGTAACATAAGACTGTGTACTATATGGTGTTGGTTCCTCTTCCCAAGACATTAAACTATTTGAAACATGATTCATCCTACATGACTCTAAACTATAGAGTTTTCTATATTTTAGATCCTAATATTCATAAGTTACCATCCTTTTGAGAGATTCAATATTTTTAATTAAATCATCAACCTTACAACTATATGGTTCACATGAACATTGACAAAAATATCCACACAAAAAACTATATATGTTTTGATTCCTATTTATAAATGATATGTAATGGTTCCTGAATATCCCATTAAGTCCAAAAAAAATTTACACTTATTTAATAAAAAATTATCCATATATATTGGTATTTTATACACAAAACATCTTTTCCATCTACCACATAGCCTCTCTCAACATCCAATTTTCATAACTAGACATGGATTTCCCACTATTACCATCAGATATTATGTTTTTGAATATCTTATCCCATACCCAACCATATGATTATACCTCATCTCAATTATTCAACACCATATCAACTATGATATTTTAACCACACAAATTCACATAATTAACCTTATATTATCCTTACATAATGATGTTTCTCCATCTTCTTATTTTCATGATCTATATTTCAGTTGATTTCAATTTACCTAGGATACATAGTGACCCATATCCCTTTTATCATGGGTGTAGCCATAAATTTTGGTACCCTCTATTATAGTGTATTTGATATTCCAGTTCACGATGGTATTTCATCTATTGACCCTCCAAATGGATAAAAGTGCCCCATATTTTGATAAAATGTATGGCTTGATTAACTATACCATAGGATATATAGTTCTACCCAACTATCATATCGTTATTCCCTTTTTAAAATCTACCCCTTTTCCACCCTTCCAGTACTTAGATTTTATTCAAATTGGTTTCTTGTATTGATCATACAATATATTTTTTTAGTGTGTGGGATCACTTTTTCATATTTCCTTGAGGATTTTCCCATTTAATATAGATTTTTGTCAAAAAAAACCTTAAAATTCATGACTTTTATATTTATACTCTATTAAATGAAATAATAAAAAAATTATCATATGGCCAAAGATGCACAACCTCAAACATCAACCATATATAGACCCTAAAATATCACTAATAACTTAATATATTTATGGAAAATTTTTTATAATTTGTAAAATCTTTTATATTTTGAAAAATCATTATGATTTATAATTTCAATCATAATTTAGACAAAAATACATGACTATATATTGAAAAAGATACATTATTCCAACCATGTTGAAAACCCATTAAGGTACGCCAAAAAAAATAGATTTATCATCTATTGATCATAGTTTCACTCTTGTATTAGGTAAAAATTAAGGCATAAAAATAATAATACAAATCTAATAGGATATGAATCAAGCCACTGAAATAGTAGATCCATGATTATAATATCTATGGGTCTAATAAAAAAATTTATAACTATATTTTTCTTCATTTATATTTATTCAAATATCTAGGAAAATATATAGAGATAATATATTTTGATGTTTGGACCCTTCTTGAATAAACCTTCATTCCATAAAAACAACTCATGATTTGACCAACCATTAGAATTCATACTTATCCATTCATGAAATGTAACTCATGTATTATAATGATGGAAGATGAACCCCATATATGAAACACCTATAATCATACAAGATAAAATATCCCATTATAAAATCAATAAATAGATCAAACATGTTTACATTGATGGAATGTGTTCCCCATATATAACCTGGGTATACCCATTCATGTCCATGTATCATAAATTATATTTAGTCTTTTATTTTTTTTAAATGGACAATATTTATCTTAATATAATGGTAAAAATTAACAATATAAATATTTCCAATATCCATATATGTATACACATCTAAATGATAATCAACACCTAAAAACCACATATCTCAAAAATGATTACTTCATCATTATTCAAAGATAATTATCATTTTTAATGTTCAAGTATGTTTCATCTGTAATATTGTTTTCTCCTTATACACCTCTTCTTATCCACCAAAATTTATTTATGTGGAAAACCATGATACTATAATTCATAACAATATTAGGGGTTTTTTATCATAGAAAAAAAACCAAACAACCTCTCACACCCCTCACATACTGAAAACAACACATGAGTATGTATAATAGTGTAATAATAAGAATCTCATTTAGGAAATGGTATCAATCCTATTATTTTATTATTATATATGGAAGAGGACCAGACAATATATAATATAATGAAATATTAATTAATATGGTACAAAAAGAGAAAATTGAAAAAAAAACATCACTACATGATTCCTTAAAATAAATATTCCATATCATAATGTAGTATTTTGGATGTATCATCATATTATTATATGGATATTAATGCAATAAACTTATATTAATTTTAGAAAATAATCATTCCACCCAAAAACTAGAATTTATAAATTATATAATATTACTTTATTCATTACCACCACATTCATAATTCCCACCATAGTTGAAAACATATAGTGATTAATTTTTTTTCTTGGCTATATTATCATTGATATGAGTATAAAAATTAACTATGAATTCATATTTTTTCCCACTATTTGTTGAATTTTATATAAGAATCCATAAAATTCATTTATGTTTTTGGATTTGAGAATGATTAATGATTGGGTTTCAAGTCACTCCGAGTCCACATGTGTAACAACCCCATATCCTATAACCAATACCTAGTGACTTCATTATTACATTTAAATAAGATACAAGGGATCAAAAAACCATGTATTTAGTAGTTTAGTAGTGTTGAATAATAAAAATTCATTAATTATTCTTATTTTACTTAGGAAATAAAATATAGTACATAACTAATTAAAATGTTTTATATCCTTAAAACTCATTCTATGATTTATTCATCATATTATAACAGAAAAAATTATTATGGGTGGGATAAAATTGTTATTAAGGGATATGTATATTGGATAATATGATGAGTAAATAATACATAATCAATATACCAAGTTAAATAATAGAAAATAAAATCCACTTAATCAAAAACATGATAATTAAATGCAACCATTGATAATATCAATGAAATAATATGTTGGATAAAAATAATTTAATTATAAATGATAGAAAAGAATTTTTTTGGACTTAATAATATCTTACATCATTAAATATTCACCATTATGGTATTTTACCCAAAAAAAATTAAATGAAGGGTATGTATACAAAAAAAATACAATTTTATAAGGCTAGAAAACTGGTTTGTCTCAAGAGACCTGTTGATGCACTGAGTGGATTTATAACTCTGGGACCCAACCAATATTGAATTCCTAATGAATTTCTCATATATTTAATGATAAATTTAACTCAAAAAATATTTTCTTTCTACAAAATATTTATATTGTGTAAAGATTAAAAAATATAAATATTTCACTAGTAAATCAAATAACATTCAAAATAAAACCCCAAATATAGAAATGGTATAAGGTTTATGTAGTAACCATATAAATGATTCAAATACTATAGATATGTATGATGGAAATATGATCGCAAGTAATTGATTGTTTCAAGAGAATGTAAATGCCTAAAAAAATCGATAAATGAGAGACGACCATCAATTCATAAAAAATTATATTTTGTAGTAAAATAAATTATTATAGAGAATAGAATAAAATAGAATAAAAATATATAATAAATCATTAAATAATATTATTTTTAAAACCATTTAAAATGTGTAGATGAAGATAAATATATTAAAATGGTTATGGTGGCTTGAAAATCCAATAATAATTTATCTATTAAAAAAATCATTGAATTTAACTTTTTGTTATGAAATTTGAGAGACACCATTTTATAAAACATTAGAGTGATTCCAATAAAAAAATATAAAAATTCGTGGTTAACAAAAAATTTCCGTAGTGAATCATTTTTGAAAATAAAAAAGAATTTCTATAATTTATTATGAAAATAAGGACATGGAATTAAAATATGCCTAACCAAAAGAGAAATAAGACAAATTTTTCATTAAAATATTTTTATTCTTGATTCAAATTTAAAAAAATTAGAATGGTTAAAATAAAATATGAAAACTACAAAAATATATGGACAATAATAATATAGATAGAGTCTATAAAATTTATATTTTAATATTCCTTAAAAAATCGTTTGAAACCCCAAAAAATGATAGTGTAAAATATATCCATACAACTTTGGTAAATTTCAAACTGTAACCCATTGAAAGAGTAACCATGAAAAGATACATTAATAACCATGAACAAATATATATGCACATTAAAAAATCAATGTGGTATCATATATACCACATAAATTAAAATAGGTGTGTAATACAAAATATTTTTCAATGGAGTGGAAATTGATATGAAATACCTTATAGAGATCCTTATAATAAAGTGATAATCAATCAATGAAGTGATTATGTGAACCAAATATAAATCCATAAGATTTAAATGGAGATATAGAATAAAATAATCATACTTTATTGCACACATATTCTTAGCATAAGATATAAAATTAATAGCTAGTATAACCGAACTAAAAGATATTGATTTAAGAAACCCCTCACCTCATAATTCCACTTGGTTCAATGTGATTTAATCTAATTTATAATGAAATTTTATTATTATTATTAATAAAAAATAAAAAACTCTAAAATATTATATATGATCTACTTATAAAATCACCCATCTCATAAAAATAATTCATCATTATTATTATTATTTTTGGTGTTAACATATTCGTTTTCATTTTTGTTTTGATTTGTAATATATAGTACTAATTTATTGATAATTATTATATCATTTAAATAATTTTAATCATGATATAAAAATAATAAATATTTATCATATGCATATTTTGATTCATCTATGAAAACAATACATGAAAAGTTAATAACATATCTTTGTGGAGGTGGTAGTTCATAAGTAAGCATGGGTGATAATATAATTTTTTAATTAGTGGAAAGGTAAGGAAGTAAATCATATATTAAATTTAAAGAATAATTATTATATCATAACTGTAATACATATTCATTAAATCCATATTTATATCCATCCATCTAATGTGGATACGAAAATCAAATCACAACACCACATAGAGATGGTAGGTCGTGCATACACACGAGTGATGTTTTAAAAACAATAGGATAGAATAGATGTGGATATGGTTATCCCATAACCATAATAACATATCTATCATTTATTTATATTTATTAATAATTTTAGGATGGTAATAATCTATTTATTGTAAATATATTAATAAATAAACATTGAAATGGTTTCTAAAGGTGATTACCACTTCTTTGTAAAAACTCAATCA
Source organism: Viscum album (assembly GCA_963277665.1). Lineage (NCBI taxonomy): Eukaryota > Viridiplantae > Streptophyta > Magnoliopsida > Santalales > Viscaceae > Viscum > Viscum album. The sequence continues at coordinate 493,103,247 of OY728139.1, forward strand.
GATATTCATTTACGGATCACTAGTGCTGGTCTTCTAGAAGAACTAGAGTGTATATAGAATGTATACTAATTTTTATGATGTATTTTCCTAGGTTTTGGTTGACATAAATTTCTCATTATGGTGTGAAGTATAGAATAGAGGTGGTTTTCTTTTATAGTGAAGGAAATAACACACTTCTAATTATATAAAATATTTAAATATAATAAAATGATTTTCTTCTCTAAGTATCACTCTATGGAAAAAAAATTTGAAAATAATACAAGGTATATTGGTAATAAATTAACGAAATAAAATTTTAAAATTATTTTGTGGTATTTTATACCATATATTTTGGTTTAACACCTTTCTTAACCAATTTTATCTTTCATCATGCTAACAAATGTTTCCATACTTAAGTGTTATAAATTTAATTATATAGAACAATTAGACTCAAAAAGTTAAATAAATGATATAATTAATTATATATTATCACATTCTTCTATTTAAATATTTTTAGGTTTTTAAATAATTTAGTACATATTATTTAACATAATATACTATTGAATACATTTTATAAACTATACACATATTTTAATAATAAATATATGGAAATTAGAATGTAAATGTAATTTAAATATTTTAACCATCAATTTAATATTATTAAAAAATATAAAAATAAACTTTTCACAATAATTCATACATATAATTTTATTTTTTATGTTTTTAATACCATTTACTATAATTTTTCTACTACTTACGCAAGAACAGTGTTAGTATTGTATAAAAATTGAATATATTTATATCATCACTAATTGTTTTAAAAATATTACATCATAAAAGTAAATTAACTATGCTCAAAAAAATATTTTAAATCCACTAATAACATATTCTTATTTCAATGTGAACATATATGATAAATTTTAATTCCTGAGTGATAATTTTTATTTTTATATACATAAATTAGGTTAACATCACTATCAAAGAAAAATGACACAAAATTACCTGAATTGAAATATTGGATGAGGATTGTCAAATTAATATAATTAAATATAAATAATGAAGATCATTTATTAATATGTAAATCATTGTCACATTATTATTTACCTTAATTACCTAATTTACCCTTACTAGGGTGAAATATATTTACCATGATTATTATTCATGTTTCACCAAACTAAAATGTAAATATTTACTAAAATTGATATCCTGATTCCAAATTTAGAATCCATTTTTAAAAATTTCAATTTCAACACTTGGTTTAAATTATTTAAAAATTAAACTCACAAAATTTATTGAAATTATGGGTTTTAAAGAAAGTGAATTTTTCAATCATAATGATATTACATTTTCTCTATAACTATTAAACCTAATTATATGAATTTATATCTATAAATATAATATAAATCAATTTTAATGGATATAATTTTAATTAATTGAAATGGAAATAAAGTTTAAGAGAAAAACAAATTTCTAAAAATTATTTCTTTTTTCCTTAAAATTATATTGTCTTTATTATTTTCAAATTATAATTTTTTTCTACGAAATATTATAGTGTTTATTTTATTATATTTTTATTTATGATAAAATACTCACACACTATAATTGAATTTGGGGTGTTATATTTATCCCTTCGTTAAATTCATTATCCTCGAAATTTTGTTGGATATTATTTTCTAATGAAATGAGGATGGATCTTCTTCATAATATCCTCAGGTTTTCATGTTTCATCCTCTATTTTTTGATTTATTGAAATTATATTTTTCAATAAATTCATCCAATTTCACAATACTTTTTCTCTAGTGTTAAATATCTAGATATCCTCTTTATAGTATGATAGATCATGTTCCAATTTTATTCCATCATAGGTGATCACTGGAATTGTTTCCGTTATATACTTCCTTAACAATGAGGTACATAGAATATCTTGTACTTTAGAGAGACTTGGTAAAATTTTAAATTATATTTTAATGCTCAAACTGTTTATATAATTTCACAAGGTCTGATTTACTTGGGAATCAATTTTTAATTTTTACCATACATTAAAACACCCTTCTTAGAGATACCTTCAAGAAAGCATGATATACCACTTTAAATTAATGATAATTCATTCGGTTATTAGTATGTCTTATATTAATTGTATATTTTGGTTTATTTCAGTTTGAATATTCTTTAACAGCTCTATTGTCTCTAAAAAATTTCATGGGGATACAATATCCCTATCATAATCTTCTCCCTAATAGGTTGGAGGATAAAATCTATTTCCATATAATTCTTCACATGACGCCATTTTAATACTTGAATGGATTTGAATATTATAGGAATAGTAAACCAAAGGTAAATACTAATCCCACATACTGTGAATTTCAACTATTCACAACCTCAACATATATTCTATTGATTGAATATCCCTTTCAGACATTACATTAGTTTTATGATGATAATTAGTTCTCAAATGAAGCTCAATATTAAGAGCTTTATTAGTAGTTTTCTAGAATTTTGATATATGTTATGGAAAATGATTATAAAAAATTGAGAGTGGTTCACCATGAAGTCTTCAGTGACTTATAAATTTTATACATAGATATTATATCTTAATTGATAAATATTAATTACATAATAATATGATCCATGAGAGAATCATATAGGTTTAGTGACCTTAGAAAAATGGATACGTAAACAATATTTTCATAAACGGTCTATATCATCTCCATAAAATTTCCTCATAACTAGAACCCTTTATATAAATATTATATATAAATTCTTTTATCATGACAAGGGGAAAGGGAAACATAATAAAGGGTGATCTGAGATACCCAGAAAGGTTAAACAGGGGGATATAAAGTATCAAATAAGCATAACAAGAGAATAATTTTGTGATAATGTGAGATTAAATTTTGAAAATCATGTGAATTATATCATATATCATAATAATTAATCATTCCATGGTGATTGAAACTTCATAAAACAAGAATCATAATTGAATTAAATAAAATGATCTATGCGACCATAACATTGGTATACGATATTAATTTGTAGCTTATAAATAATAATATAAAATCATTTCTTTAGTCAAGGATCACATCTAAGAATATAAAAGTGGGTTGTTTTTTCCCTATCCCATCATATCCTTAGTCAAAGTTGACACTCATGATTGTTATAATTGAAACAGTACATTAATAACAGGATTTAGTCCCCATTCCATACCTTATTAACTCATGAGATATCTATCATTACCCAAAGCATTAAAATGACTAGAAATTTTAGGCCCATTCATTTCATCATCATAAACCTATCTTATTTGATCTAAATTATCATAAATCCATTATATTATATCTTAATGTGTGTCACAAAAATTAGATTAAAAAATATCTCAACAATTTCTCATAGAATAACCCATAGAAAATAAATGGTTTTCATAAATTTGTCATCATCATAATCACAAACCATTGAGATAAATAAAAAAGATGTTATCATTGTATCATAACTTGATTAAATAATAAGTATCATCAAATGATGTCATCTTATATGAAAATTCAATTAATATATCACTTAGAATATTTATTGAGTAAAATACGCTTTTCATTTTGAAATAACATATCTAAATTCTAAATATTTCTAAAATATTTTGGAATTTTTTCCATTGAAATAAAAAATTAAATATTATAATTTAATCTTAAGAAACTGTGTAGTCATTATATAGGGAAATCCCATTCATGTCATGTAGGTTAAAACTAATATTCCTTCAACATTTTTAGAAAAAATTAAAAAGTAAATTTTTTAGAAATGGTTATGAATGTTAAATTTAAACCATTTTATAATAAGTAAAAATGGGAAAAAGTGACTTTATATATTCAAAGGAGTATATTTAAAATATTCTAAAAGTAATTTTTTTATAAAACATGGAAATTAAAGAAAAAGTAATTTCGACTGAACAGAAAAATAATGTCATTTTTCCTTAAAAATGTTATATTTACCTCTTGATTACTTAATGATATGAAATTAATTTAAACATGTGAAATCCATAAATAAATATAGTCTTACAAAATTTATGATATTATTAAGAGTTATATCTTGAAATTTTATTATAAAAAATATATTCATAAACAGTCCTAAAAATAATTTGATTGAAACCTAAATCTCATACATCAAGTTCAAATTTCATTGAAGTTTATATAATTTAATTTATAATAAATTTAAATAGATAATAATTATATAAATGAATAATTTATAGAAATATAATATCATATATGATCCACTAATAACATTTCAATAAAAATTTATTAATTATTCGATATTAATATCATTATTTCTGGGTGATAACTTTTTCACTTTTCATGACAATTTTGGTTTGCAAGATCAGTTAATTATAAATTGACCATGGTTCCATATTATTAATTATTATAATAAATAAATATATATATATATATATATCATATATTTTCATTATATATATATATATACTCATTCATAAAATTTATATATAGAAAAAAGAATTACATCATTCATGGAGATGGTATAATGTATGTACACATGAACATGGTTTTCACTTTTTGACATATAGAATGAAATAAATTTTTATAATAATTTAAATTACAAGAATATTTATTATATAATAAATATAATATATATTCCTTAAATATATCCTTATTACCTTCAATATGAATAATAATAAATATTAATCGCATCTATTCGGAAATAGTGTAGTCCACATGTATGCATGAGCGGCATTAGTGTTTCCCAAAAGATTGGAATATAAGAAGGATGATATGATATTATAATTCAAGAATAATAATTATATGGTAAATATAATATAAAAAATTAAACCAATCATAATAAATATCCATGTAGTATGGTCATGGAAAATTAATTGTATCATTATGTGAAGGCAGTAGTACACACATATGCATGACTGATACTTTCACTTCCCATTTTTTGGGATAAAGGTTGAATATTTGTGGTTCCATATTCATATTAAAATTTAATTATATTTAAGAAAATAATTTAATTATTTTATGAAAAAACCAAATATTTATTGGAGTTAGAAGAATAAATAAATTTTTAGAGGATGAGTCGGATGATTTCCTCTTCCTCGATAAACCTCCTTTACATCCTTTCCTAATGGATGTTGGAATAGTATTTTAATATTACAAGAAACAATTATTCATGAATATGGAATTATAGTATATAATTTGGAAGTGGTTTCTAGAGATATATGTTTGAATGTAATGTACATAAGGGAAAGTGTGGGAGTCCTATAAGTGGGGGAGGGAAAAACATAGATTTTCTTAAAAGATAAAAATATAATAAAATAATACAATATAAAAATGAATAAAAATTTTCATAGGTTATATGTTTTTATATTAATATGTTTAAATATTTCCAAAAATAGTATTTAGATAAGTTTAATTGGAAACAATACCCATATATATTGTTGTAACACCTAGTAAACCCATTTTAACTTTAACTATTGGCACAAGTTTTACTATTTTTATTACCTATTATGACAAAAAATGAATATTCCCTCATTATAAGATATAGAAAATATATTTTGAAATATTAAATTAATTTTTTCAAATTTAATTCATATAAGTGGTAGAATTTATTTTAAAATTAAACTAGAAAAACATAATGAAAATCAGTTTTCAAGAAAAAATGTTTCCTTAATCCTAAATTGTCTTTTCCAAAAATACAACATAAAATTAAATATAATGATCATAATTTAATTAATTAAAATATAAAATAACTATTTTTTATTATAAAAACATTTTAAAAAAATGAAACATTGTAAATACTATAAACAAAAAACAGTTTTAAATAAAAATTAATATTTTTCATTATTTTTCTAAAAATAATGGTTTTTAGAAAATTCTAAAAACTTTACAATAATAAATTTTTGATATTTTGATATAAAAAATGAAGTTAATATATCCTTTTATATTTTATAAAATTGTAAAAAATTAATTATATTTTTGGCATAAAAATATATAAATCATTTTTGGGTAAAAATGTATTTTTGAATCAAATAAATATAGTAATAAAAATTGAGTAATTATTTTCAATATTTTTTATTAATGAAAAAATATTATATATAATTTAAATATGTGGTTATTCCAATCCATTAAATTAATTAAACATCTTTTTTTTAATGGTATACTATATAATAGTTCATTTAGACTCGGGTTTCTGTGTATCGTAAGCTATTGAAGAAATTAAATTTATTTAAAGAGAAATAGAAACTAAAATCTATAAGTTTTAAATTATACATCGATTGAAATTAATTTCAACCATGAATTTCCATATCCCAAATACAGAAATTAATACATCTTTTTTTATTGCATCATTAGGTTCCCATGTTAGTTCTTCAAATTTCATATTTCTCTAGAGAACATTAAATTGGTGAGTTGCCTTGTTTTGTAGAAATTTATCTCTATGATCTAAGATTTATATTGGTTGTTCATTATAAGAAGTAATATGATATGTTGTTATAACCTTTTTGTTCTATACCTGTGATGAATCATGTATATAATTCATTAGGATAGATACATGGAAAACTTCGTGAACTTGAGGGAAGTTTCATGGAAGTGCCAAGTGATAAGCTACCATACATAATCAATAATCTCAAAGGGACCAGCATACCTAGGTCTCACCATTATATTCATTCTGAATCCAGTAACTTCTTCCATAGATAAATTCATAGTAATAACATCTCACTAATTTATTATTCTTTATTTCTGTGAGGATTGTTAGCATATCATTTTGGTTGACTATGAGGATCCTTGATGTGTTGTCAAATAGTTCTTTAATTTCAATGCCATTTAATCATCTTGATCAGGTCCCAATTGATCTCTATGTCCAAATTCATGTCATTAAATTGGATTTATATACTTCTTTCCAAATATGAATTCATTTAGATATGTCTAAATGATCGTGTGAAATATATTATTGTAAGAAAACTCGACAAGAGAAACATGTTGATCTCAACAACCATTAAAATCCAAAGAATAATATTAAATCATTTCCTATTCGGTATGAATGGTTTTTTTAGACTGAATATCTTTCTATAGATTATAAGATGTATTGAAACTCAACCATATATCATGGGGTTGAGGAAGAAATCACTATAAAATTGCGGTAAACCTCATATCCTAACTAGATACAATATAATGTAGAACTCTATACAACCTTAAAACTGCAATTATGTAAATCCTATCATGTTTATCGATAGAGAAATATTATCTAATATAAATTATGTTTTCTAACTAGATTAAAAGATTTCTTATTACCAATATAGCATTGTAAACATTTGATGTTTTCAGGATTCTATAAAAAATGGTGATGTTATCCCATTTCATTATTTTATGGATAATGGTTGTATCACACTTTTAGAGTTCATCCATTAAGCCTTAACTTTCTGAAATAAGAACCAGCGAGATATAATCTTTGAAATTTATCTCTTCTTTTTTTATAACTAGAAATAATCTTTCACATATCTATTCACATTCTTACATCTATGATGAATAGATAATAATAAACTATGATCTTCACCTAATAAATCGTTCTTCAAAATGGTATTTATGAGACACATTTAGGGTTCCTAAACCTTATCATTCTCTTACAATAATGGTTTAACTCAAGAACTTTTATATATTATTTTGAAACACTACATCTTCCATTTACATATCTTTAATCTTCATTAAGATAAAGGGTATGACAATCATTTGAGAAATTTATGATTTATCTGATTCCTTAAAAATTTTCAAATTCAACCTTTTAGAATCCTGAAATATTTAATCCATTGTGATAAAAATCAAATATAATCTTGCACGATCATTTTGACTAAAAGAATCATCCATAATGTACTCTTTCACAAGATGTTAATGTATTGAGTATTTATAATATTTAATAAACTACAACCATATTATCTATACAATATTCATATTTTTCTGAATGAATATATAATTTAAACTTTAATGATTAGTATATATATTATAGCATTATCCACAATGATAGTTCCACTATATATTTAATGATAAAATTACAGTAGCTTATTTCAATTCATGAGTTGGGTAAACTTTCTCATGAACCATCAATTTTTATGGCAAAAAATCAACCATCATATAATTATGGATGAGGAATAATAATATTCACTTCATCAATCAATCACTAAATATAACAAAACCATCTCTTTTGAAGTTTTATATCAACACATGTGCTCTCACTAACCTTCTCTTTTATTCCATGAAATTTTATTTACATTCATCAATCTAAAGAAACATGCCTCCCTTATAATTTAACTTAGTCATTGAATTACATTGTCCTGAGAAATTATTTACAAAACTTGGATAACATCATAAAATACAAAAAAATAGTCGATCTCATTCCCAATGGTTGGTCCAGACCAATGTTTAATAACATCCATTTTTGATGAATCCATCAATATACCATCATCTGTTATTATATAACAAAAAAATGAGACTTTTCGTTGGAAAAATTAAAACATGTTAAATTTCTAAAAAATATTTCTCCTTCTATAACGTCATCGGTGTCATCCAGAAGAGATATTCATTCTCTTCCTTACTCATGGATTATATATGTATATTGTCTATAATTACAACAAAAAAATGATAAATGAAATATATAAATAATCTATTCATAAAATATATGAATATGGTGGGGGGATTTGATAGAAAAATGAATAACTATATATTCATTGTGTCCATACCTTATATGGAAGGTTTTCTTTTGTACTTCCTTAATTTTTAACCCTAACCCATAATCTCATGATCGAAGATCAATCATAGGAAAATATTATTCTCCACATAATTGAACAAAGAAATAATTAATACTGGGTAATAGATATTAATTCTTTACTGTGTTCATGTTATGTTCTTGATGATTTATTTATATTATCACTAATCCAATATTATTTTTAAAAAAAAGAATATGTACACCCCAAGGTTTGTACTTGGATGAATGTAACCCTTATCAATATTTTCTTCAAGTTTCTTCTTCAAATCATACATCTCAATTAGGAATATTCTATATAGAGTCCTTAAAAGAGTTTTCACACCAGGTTTGAGTTCTATTAAAAACTAAACATCATGATCTTGATGAAGAATAGGATACTATTCTGAAAATACATCAAAAAAATATTATACAATAGGAATATCATTAATGTTTAATTTCTCCCTAACCATATAATATAAAAACCCCATTTGAATAGTAATCAATACCCATATAAATTATTTTATTTCTATTTGATGTTCATATGTATCATTGCATAGATAAAGGATCATAGGTTAGTTCAGAATATCAAACATGGCTTCTATTTAATGGAAATTGATGTGAGATAATGTAAAGAAATCAAATACATTCCTAATATAACATCAATTAAAACTATAGGGAGAATAATGTGATTTTAAATAAATTTATTTACATAAAGATCAATATGAGATGAATCATATAATTTAGATATGATCATCATTCCACAAATATATTTCACTAATAATTCATTATTTAATCACTGAGATGGAATGGTAATACCCTATAAACATTTTTAAGATATAATATAGTGGGTATCTCTAGAATAAAAATATATATTAGTGTTTATAAAGTGATTAGGAAGTGTACCATTAACCACTTCAATATCATACCTCATATTATTAATATTTATCATGTCATATTTCCTTTTTTTCTATGCTTAAGTTATTATGTATGTCAATCAGCATCAATAACCTTTATATTTTGTAATTTGATTGAATAACGACTATACACATTTTATTTGAAATGATAGATTGTGGGTTCTGTGTTCTATGGATATTTCTCAATTCATATCATCAGATAAATTCTTCCCATCACTTTATAATTTTATTTCATGATGAACTTCCTTTCTATATGTAAAACATTTACCAGTTCACTAAAAAAAATTTCCTCCATGTTTCCTCTAACATTTTAGTATAAAGAAAAAACCATCATCTTCTCTCCATGGTTTTTATAATTTCTATTTAATTTTATCTTTTTTATTTTATATATATTATGACACTGATGGTTAATTTAATTCTACCTTACCTCCATGATATCAAAAATAATTACGTCTTCATAGCTGCTAAAGTATGTTATGAATAAATCCTTTTAGAGACATGGTTTCATGACACTAAATTATTATTCAACCTTATGTCTAGGATAGATGATAATACAAGAAGAATATCTGAAATGTATGTTAAAATTTCACACATAGATACTAATATATTCATTGGCTTTTTTACTTTAGCTCTAGGAATTCCTTCTCTATTTTTATATGAATAATACAAGGAAATTACTTGGTAAAAAATGATCCCTTTAACTAATCCCAATATATAGAATAAATTTCTTATTATTTCATCATGTTCTTCATGATATTCCACCATTGATCTGAATCACATTCCAAATGATAAAGAGCTAAAATAAATTTTCATGTGTTGAATATTAGAGAATAGAAAACATCTTTTCAATGGTATTGATAAAATTCTTTGAAATTAGTGGATCAAAAAACACACTAAAAAATTTGGATGTTTCCACCTAAAGGAATCAACATAATTTTGTTCCCTCATTTTATCATTTGTAATATAACTATGATTATTAACTTGAGAATAATGTGTAAGATAGCCAAAATAGTTCTCATTCTAGGTCCAACAAAATTTAGTTTCCTAAGTGTAAAATCAATAAATTTTCCTTCACATTTATTACTAACTTGGTTCCTTCAAGATCCTATTATTCACTAAAACCAAAAATCATATTATGATAAAATATATTCATAGTTTGAATCAATAATAACAAAAAAATCATATAAACGGTTTTGAAATCATTAAAACTTATTTCCAATATTTGGTACATTAGGTTTAACCTAGGTCATTTGATGTAATCATGTATTTAAAAAAATATAATGGTTAAAAAAAGAAAAAATTAATTAACCTAGAATATCCCTTAGGAGTGTCAAATATGGTTTATAATAAATAAAAACTCACCATAAACTATAAAAATGGTTCAGATATACCCAACCAAGTCTTTTTGGGTTTATTACCTGTAGATTCATTTTTGAAAAAATAGATTCCACTTATTGTATCAGAACAAGAATGTTTTTCTAGAAAAACCAAACTCCAATCATTTCCATAACATAAGAAGTTCTCATATACATGGGATTATCCTAAGGGTTAAATTTTCCTCATCCTATATTTCAAAGGTAACTAAAACTTCCTCTAATAGAAAAAATAGAAACTCATACATTTTTTTCATAGATATTATGACTTAATAGATCAATTTACATTAATTTTTTTTTCAATAATCTTATGGGTTTAGTGTCCATAGAAACATGGATATATAAAAAACATGTTCTTAAAATATCTATATCGTCTCCAACTAAGTTCTTCATGACTATAAACATTCTTACACATATCACACTCAATACCATTATTAATAACCTATTTAAGGGAAGTATAATAATGGGTGATCTTAAATGATCATTAAGGGTAGTAAAGAGAGATAACAATGATCACATAAACATAACATTAGAATAAGTTTGTGAGAATATAAGATAAAGATTTCAAATCTATTCTAAAATATCATAGATCATAAGATTGAATCATGGCATAAAACATGGTAGTTTATAAAACACCAATGATAATTGAATCAATGGTCATGTTTCATGAGAGAAAAACATTGGAATAAGATATATGCTTTTAGACTACACATAATCCTGAAAAATCATTTCCTTAGTCATGGATCACTTACAAGACTATCATAATGGATTAGGTTCAGTCCATAATTCATCACATCCTTAATCAAGGTTTACATTTCCACTAGGCCTTTGGGATAAATATATGTAATGTAATGATGTGGTTGGGGTGGGTTATACCTTATGGGGTTATGACCTGAAATTAATAAAAAAAAGGTTTACTTCCAAGACTGTCATAGTATACAGTTTCTGTCATGGAACATAGTTCACTCACCATTCGAATCCTTATTATCACTTGAGATATCCACCTTTGCCCAATGAATTGGAGGGCAACATAAATCTGATCCCACTCACCAAATAATTATATTCCATTCATATGTGTGTAATATTATTTTAAATTATTCATCATATATCTTAACTAATATAATGAAAAAAAATATTATAAATATTTCAATAATTCTACATAGCATAACCCATTGATAATAAAATGGTTTTGTAAACATCTCATAATAATAAAAATAAACCAACAAAAAATATAACAAGGATAGTATTATTACTTTATTTCAATAATAAATCATAAGAAACATAAAATGATATCATTTTAGAAGAAAATGCATTTATAAGACAACTCTGAGTATTTTTTTGTTTAAAATTCACATTTTATTTTTAAATAATCCGTTTAAAATAAAAAAAAATTCAAAATAATTATGTAATAAATTTACATTGAAAGAAACTATAGATACTTTTAAAGAAATATTCAATACATTAATTGGTTATAATGGTGGGAAATTATTTTCTTTCATGTTTTCTAAAAAACAATATTTCAATCACATTTTGTATAAAAGGAAAATAGTTATTTTTATAAAATAACAAGAATTTTCCATTTAATTTTTTTAAGAATTAATACATGGGTAAAATTATTTCAAAAAATAATTTGATAATATTATAAAAATTTTGATTAGATTTTTTAGAAAAATTAGACATAGGAGAAAAATGATTTTTGTCTGAAGAGAAAAAATATGGTTTTCCTTAAAATTGGACTTCTAGTATCTTTATTAAATAAAGAGATAAAATGAAATAGAAAATATAATATATATAAATAACTAGTGGATAAAAATATCCATGGGATTTTTTAGAGTTAAATAATGAAATTTCATCATTATAAACATAATCATGAATAATCCTGATAAACAATGAGATTGCAACATAAATCTTTTACGTCAGGTTTGAATTTATTCAAAAGAAATCTAACACAATAAATAATAAATATAAGTTTTTTATAAATAAATAATATAACTATGTAAAAAATATAATATAATTTATGATCCATTTATCACATTTCAACACCCATTTAATGATGTATCTTTTTTTAAATCATTTTTTCTTGGTGTTAAATATTTTGTTTCTCATGAGAATTTTATTTTGGAAGCTCTAGTACATGTATATTGATCATGGTTTCAAAATATACAACATATTAATCATGATATAAATATCTTTTTTATTCATTACATACATATTTATAATCATCCAAAACAATTTTACATTGAAATATTAATTACACCATTCATATAGACAGTCGACCATATGTATTCATGAATGTTATTTTCACATTTTTAAAGATTAAAGGATGGAAAGGTATATAATAATTCTTCTTTAAAGTTTCATTAATTCATATATATGATATATTTTCATTATATATATGAAATTAAAGTTCATTTAAATAAGATCTAAAAAACATATCAGATAACTTTATAGAGGTGGTAGTCCACATGTACGCACATATGATGATATCATTTTTAAATTAATTAGATGTTAATATGGAATAGATAATTTAATAATAATTATACATTAATATATCATAAATATCATTTCAAAAACTATATCTATTATAAAAAATGTTCTAAAATATGGTTATGTAAAATGAATTGTGTCACTATGTGGAGTCAGTATTCCACACATATGCATGGGCGATACCGTTAATTCTAATTTGATGGGATAAAGGCTATATATTAGTGGTTTCATAATCATAAAAAAATTAAAATATTTAGGATACTAAATTTTTTATATTATTAGGAATACCACATTTTTAGAGGTGGAAGAAGATGAAATAAATAAAAAGTGGTTGGGTAGGATGAACATGTCTTCTTGGTAGGCCTCATTTAGATTCTTTCTTAAGAACACATGGAATTTTATATTAAGAATAACAAAACTTATAATTCATGTATAGTCAAGTTTATAAGAAATATTTGAAGTATTTTGTTGAAGTATATGGCTAGTATTGGTTTAAATAAGAGAAATAAGGGATAACGTTTTATTTATGTGGGAAAGGGCACACTAAATATTTATTGAAATATTCAAGTATAATAAATTTATACTCTAGAAAAATTCTTCCAAAAAGATATAGGTTTGAAGTTGGAATATTATTAGCTTTATATAAGTCCATCCATTAAAATTGAGAAAAGTGTAGTTGGAAAATTTTCCCTTATCTATTAGTTTAACCCTCTTGGTATAGCCATTTTGTCCTTAAACGCAGTGATAAATGTTTATTGTTTTTTACTACAAATTATAACTAAAATTGAATGTGGCCACATTAAATTTTTTTACATTCTGAGTCTAATTATATAATATATTTAATAAAATTTAATTCATAGAGGTTTAATTATATAAATTTAAATTAATCTTGGGTAAATGGTGATGAAAAGTAGTTTTCCCAATAAAACAATGATATCCTATGTCTGAAATTTTTAACATGAAAACTACAAATATAATTAAATATAATGATCATAATTAGATTATTCATAATATAAATTTATGAATTATAATTTTAATCCAATTTTAAAACCCAAACTAATTTAATGATATAAAGAAAGCAGTTTCCAATAAAAACTGTATTTTTCACTATTTATTAAAAAATAAATATTTTCAAAAAATTCATAAAATTTTACTCTACGATAATTTCAACATGATGAATTGAAAAATGACATTCATTTTTTCATATAAATTTTATAATGTTGGAGGAAATAATTATATTATTTGTTTCCAGAAATGAATAATAAAAATTTTTTAGTAGGTTTTTTTTTGAATAATATAAAACATTATTAAAAATTGAGTACTTATTTATCAAAAAAAATTATTTATCTAAAACCTTTAACATAATATTCATAATTTGTTTATTTTCAATTCATTCAAATAATTTATCCAAATGTTTTTAATGATCTACTATATTATCATTCATTTAGATTCAGGTTTGTGTGTAGCACTAGCTATTAATAAAATTAAATTTATTTGAAGGGAAATATATTATAAACTCTCAAGGTGTTACAAATTATTAAAAACATCAATACTGAGCTATAAAATATTTTTAAGAGGTAAATCTTCTCTAATAGTTCAGGAAGGATAATATTTATTAAGGAGGACAAAAATAACCAATATGGAACCATTCCAACATAGATTATTTGGAAATAATATAAAAAGTGCATAGTAATGTCATCCCACATACACATAAGAATTGGTAGAGGTTACATGACTCCTATAGTATTCTATCAATTAGAATTAACCTATTGAAAAATTAGATATCTTAATACATGAATAGAAATGTCCCACTTCATATTATCCCTCAAAGAATAATATTTTAAAAAAATATATACATCTTTGTAATCTTAGGTTGTATAGAGAAATTTGATCTATGAGCGTCATCTAAAAATCAATTTTTCATAATGGTTATATATCAAAAACATAACCTCTTTATAAATTTTAAAACATCATCCTCATAAACATATCATTTCTATTTCCAAAAATTCATGACATAGTGTTTGTTTTGAAAATTCTCGTCATCGGGATGAAAACATTATTTATTTTCCAATAAAGATGGTTTAGATATCATTTGAAAAAATATTGATGTTTCTACTTCCTTAATAAATATCAAAACTATCTCTACTAAATCCATGAGAATTAGATATCTTTTAATCAAAATTTTTTAGGAATCCATTATATTTTCTACTAAATGAATCTTCAACCATATTTTCATTCCCTAGGTGGTATGATATTGAGAAATCATAATTATTTTGTAGAACGGGCACTTCCTTTGCCACGTGTAGATCTATTTATATGAATATATTTATTTTATATTCTTATTATCTATTTATATATCACATAAATCACCATATATATAATTCATCTATATTTTCACTGTAATTATAACAACTTTTAATAAAGATAAAATTTTGAACTGTTATATTCATGATTATTTAACTGCCATGATGCATAGGTAATAACATTATCATTTTGTATAAATAAACAACCAATTCCCTTCTTTGATGTGTTACTATACATTAAAAATCCATCATTGACTGATGGTAGATTAAAAATCATATCATTTATCAGTAACATATTAAATTCTTTATAACATTATTTTCATTCCATTTTATATTTAATCTTAACCCCATTACATACAATCTTAGGTAATGGATTAACCAATTGAAAAAAACTATTGAAAAAATAATTGAATGTAACCTAAAAATTCATGTAAACTATGTTACTTGGTTAAGTTCTCTAATATATTCCATTAATTTGACTATATTTTCCTTCACAAGATCTACTAAGATTAAATCCATGTTGTCAATGTAGCCAAAAAAATATAACTTTGAATGATAGAATTTAAATTTTCAATATTTACCATATATTTCATTTTCAATATGATTATCATTAATTATTTATATTTTAATATCAATTTATTTATATAATTAAGAGTAAAAAATGATATCATAAATAAATACCACTGCAAAATTATTTAGATACTCATTTCATAATCTATTTATCATTTCAATAAAAATAAAGTGCATTACCCAATCAAAATGAAATTACTCTAATATCATAATTTTAATACCTTGTATGAAATATTTTATTTTCAATATATTCCTTAATTACTCTCAATTTATTACACCTATAATGTAGTTATATCTTTGAAACATATTAGAATCCATGAAGTTGATCAAATAAGTCATTATTATGGGGCTTGGGATACATGTTCTTTATAGTAATGGAATTTATTACCCTATAAAAAATATATAGTCTCACATATCATTCATTCTTCTCTATGAAAATAATATGGTCTAACCAAGGTGAAATAGTAGGGTATATAAATACATTATCACAAAAATCCTATAATTATCTTATTAACTCCATGAACACAACTATTTCCAGTCTATTGGGATTGCTTGATATAGGTCACACACCATGTAATAAATCAATGGAATTTTCATTTTTATATTATAGTGGTTATATAAGGAATTCCTCAGGAAAAACATATATGGATTTTATCTTCTATTCTCCCCCAAAAAATATAATTTGGAACCGATACTAGAGGTGAATATATACATTACCCATATAATTAATTCTCTCCTCTAAAGATAAGGATTTAACATCTTCATCAAGAATCATAATTTCTTTATATTGAAAATATTTTTTAAAATATATTTTTAAATCCAATCCCCAAAATGAATTATATCATTGTCAAAGATAGGTATCATAAATTTCTCTTTATTTAATGTACATCTATGTGTCTTAATGGAAACCAATGGATACATCTATTTTTTAGTAAGATTTATACTAGTATCCTTGACTAATAACTATCTTCTCAAGATAATGGGTACATATATATTTTTTTTGAAATCATGGATGATATAAAAGAATCTGAAGATCTCAAATATAATAAAGGAATTGATAAATTGGATGTTCAAGTTTCTATCAGGATCGATTTCCTCCACTAAGAGGGGGGAGTGTTGACTCTGTGGATGAAATTTTTTATAATTTTATTAAAATAAAAATAATACTATGTGACTTGTTAATATATGATCCACTAATAATAGTAAACTATTTCTTCACAATATCATGTCAAAAATGAAAATTAAACACATAGATTTTACAAATTCTAATCCAATGTGATATCCTAATCCTTTTGTAGATGGTTATTACCCCACAAAAAAAATTATTTTCAGATTTTACATATATTTAATCCTATTTTAAGAATTTATGTATCATCCCACCACACAAATTAGGATTCACACCTAGTGAAATAGCTCCATGGAATTGTAAAAATGACAATTACAAAACTGAATATGGACACGAGAAAAACATGGTTGATTAAGAAAAATAAATAGTGATCCATTTACAAGGGTCTTCAAAATTATCAAGATAGAATTCCAAATATTTAAGTACTGATATAATTCCGAAATATTATTAGACTCAAATAAGATCTCCTGAAGACACTTGTTTCATTAGATGTTGATTATTGAAGGTATAACCTTAACTTTAGTTTTAGATTCTTTTTTGTGTATTTTACCATCACCTATTTGTTATGCATCAATATATATCTCATTATCATAACCCCTATATGAATCAATATCTCTCTAAATATTTTAAATTGGTTGTGCATCAAAAGATATATCACTATCATCTCTTTGCTATGCATCAACAAAACTATCACTATAATATTTATTGTACACATCTATAGGAATCGTTGTATTTTTTTATAACTACAATGAAAATCACATTATAATTTATTCCCCATGATATTTTTAACCATTTAAAGAAATTGTATCTCCAACATTACTTTGTAAAATGAAGTCAATAATTATAAAGGCATGTTAAAGGACATTGTCACACACACTCTCAAAAATATTTATTTGTGATTTTACTTAGTACAGCATAGTGGCTGACCTAGGTCGTTCTCTCAAAGAGAAAGTGAATTAAACAACTATTAATGGTATTTAATTAAGTATTTAAATAGTTAAACACAAATGAATATAAATATGAGTAGTTTGTTTTGTTACTTTTCAAACACTAAATTAAACAAGATAATGAGAAGTAACAATCAAGAGACAATTTCATTAGAAACGTTGATATGAGAAGACGTAGTTGATCTAATCAAACACCTTCACCATTCATTTATCATTATCCCATATAATTATAATTCATTAAATAATGATTCACTAACCTTGTTAACCTCCTAACCCTACAGAAAGTAACACAACCACAAATATTTATGAAAATGAGACCCAGGTTAACATCGGGACCTTCAATCGCAACACCCTACTTTGATTGTGAAATAAAATCCAAATAGTGTTTAGTGGTAAATTATGGAAGAATATAATCCCTAGATTTTAGAATTAATTGTGTTTAGGGATGAGACTTGAACCCTACAATTCTATCCCAATGTGATTAGATTTTGAGATTGAGGTTTCACTCACACAATTTACACAAGCCCACCCTCACGGTAAAGTTCAAGTCAATTGAGTAACTTAGAAATTAAAACTCAAGTAATTGATCAAAATTTATGAATAACATTATGTTTATGTATTAAAAATAAATTAAGTAAGGGAGTAGGGATTAGATCAACGTTGAAATAAATCACTCTTCCATGGGTGGAGTTGTCATCTGGAGACATTTTCCATAAGTGATGGATTGAAAGGGGAACACCCAATATCATCTCCACTCTTATATTACAGCCCAAGAAGAAAAATAAAAGGATGAAAAGAGAAAACAATAGAAACTTTATTGAAGAAAATTCGTGTTACAAGCATAAGAAAAAAGAAAAACAAAGTGGAGGTGGGAGAGGAGAGCCTTTTTTGGAAGAGATGCGCTCACAAAGAATTACATCTTCCAAGAGTTGTGAGGGGTTAAAAAGAGACACCCTTTCTAAAACACCTTTTCAAAGCCTCTACCAGCCCTCCCAAATAGTGTAAAAATCCTTTAAATAGAGTTGTGGAGGGATGGGGTTACAAAACATTTTTAATTTTTAAAGGGAAATTCGGCCAAATTGTTTAATCCCACTTGCACCGCATGGTTGACCTCTAAAACACTTGAATTAGCTGGCCTTATAGTATGATGATTTGTTCCTAATCATGTCATCTAGATTCCCAAAATATTTGTCCTCAATCAAAGTCCTATTAAAGAATATATATCCCAAATGGTGAAGTGATGTCCAATCTTGATGTTTCAGACCAACGTTGTCTTCATGGCCCATTTACTCCACAAAAATGCACGATCCAACTCCCATGTCTTAAATAGAATTGGTAGACCATTAAGTCAGGAACACAGTTACAAACTATTAAGTCTAAATATTTTACATAACAATATTTATGCCCGAAATAATACAGTGAATTTTAAAAGGGTAAAACTGGAATTTCAATCGAATTTTCAAATGAATGATCTAAACCCAAATATTCTATAAGTTAACGTATTTAGCACAATGTGAGAAAATAATTTCATTTATTATCAAAAAAATATTCCAAAAATAGTATTTTATCAACTCCCCCACACTTACCCTTTTTCACTCCTAGGCAAAACCTCATATCAAGTAAACATCAATATCAAATCAAAACAAATTTTAAAACAAATATCCTTGAGATCCAACAATTCCAAACCAAGAAACAAAAGATATCATGCCTCATAAAAAACATTATTTCAAGTTCTCAATTTATATAATTCAATATATTTTCACTTAAATTATCCTCCCATGAACAAAACACTTACCTCACTTGAATTTTCTCTTATCACATAAATGTCAATTTTTCAACAATATCTTTTTCATCCAAACGTATACAAGGGTCACCATAGGACTGATAAATTCATACATTTCCACCCAATTTGAGTCAAGGACATATGTTTATCATGAAGACTTTTTAGGTTTGTTCAGTGGCTTTCAGTTGGTATGATTTAGATCTAAAAAAAATCTGAGGCTGAATGGGGAGGGCTTAACTATTTTTGAAGCAAAATTGCATTATTATAATTGTCACCCAAGTATGGTCTCCTCCTCACTCCTCTTAGTATTAATTTAGTTCCATCATCATGAGAACTCATGGAATGTTTACACCAATCATCATTTTAGAAAAAAAATGTCAATCCTCTCAAACATAGTTTTTCATGAAATCTCCTAAGAGGCAAAACTTTCATTCTTCATCAGAATCTCTAGAAATGCATAGCTTCTTTTATCATAAAAAGCTCCAAAAAGGCACAAATTTCAACAGAATGATTTTTTTAGCAATAAAAAAATCTCTTCATAATTTAATTTTCCACCAGAAGTATCACAGAATGTGTTAGCACAACATAATAAAGCCCCCCCCCCCCCACACACAAACACTTAAGTTCAACTAGATTATTTAATTTCACTTCAATAGGTGGTTGGATAGGGAAAATTGTCTTGTAATGTGGCTAACCTAACACGATGTTCCTAGATTATAAGGGCTACAAGGATTAAATATTCAAGGTAGGACATTATAAAAATTATTCTTTGAAATAGGGGCTTTAATACCAAACAAATGTCTCAATCATTTAAACATGAGTACCTCAAACCCTAAAGTTTTGATAAGAATGAATCAATTTCTAGTTAAATAAATCATGATTTGGTTCTCTCAAGAAGTGAGGTTAATGTAAATAATAAAAAAATAATGGTTCAGAAGCCTCATAGGAAAGTGATTTCAAATATAAAGATAGTGATATGGGGTATTGGATTCAACATTCAGAGTACTTTCCATAAAATTACTAAATATTTGAACTTGAAACAAAGTCATTTTGAGCATTAATTTATGCTTAGTTTCATGGGATAAATTGTTTCACTTGTTGATATGGATTTCAAATTCATGATGATAATCATTTCATCTCAAAATATTCAAAAACAACCAAAAAAATAGAAAAATAAACACACAAAATTTGAAAAAAACACTTTTTTTTTGAAAAGATAAAACATTGAAAAATAGGAAAACAATTGAAATTACCAAACTAAAAGGTTCCCTCCCCCACACTTAAAATATTTCATTTTCCTAAATATGAACCCATGAGATGATATGTGCACATGAAATTCCTAATTTTAAATAGGACAAATAATATAAAAGTGAAAGGGTTAGGAACAGCCTGATATGCTCAAGTGATGATGGGGTCATGCAGTGTGATGAAATCCACTGCATCCGTGAGAATTACCTCAATGTATTTCTTCAAACATTTCCCATTGACTATAAATATCCTTCTTATGTCCTCTTTTATGATCTCAAATGTACGATAAGGAAAAACATTAGATACAATATAAGGACCCAACCATCTGAAACACAACATACCAAGAATTTGCTTTAGTCATGAACTTTATAGATAGACCTTCTCTCTAATATGAAACTCCCTTTGTTGGATCATTCTACCATGAACTAACATTGATCATTCCTTGTAAATCCTTGAGTTATCATATGAGGACAATCTAATCTCCTCAAGATCTTGAATTTTCAGCTTCCTTTGAATTCCATTTTGGGCCAAATCGATGTTGCATTTCGTTATAGCCCAATAAGCCCGATGCTCGACTCCCACGGGGAGATGACAGGCCTTCACAAAGACAATCTAAAATGGAGACATACTAATGGGATTATAGTATGCTGTCCTATAATCCCACAATTCATCATCCAAGCACTTTCCCCAATACTTCCTATTTGGCTGCACGGTTTTCTCCAAAATTTATTTCAATTCATGATTTGAAACCTCAATCTAGCCGTTTGTTTGGGGGTGGTATGGTGTTTGTGTTTTGTTTGTCACCCCATACTTATAAAGTAGGAAATCCAAATTATAATTGTAGAAGTGTTTCCCTTGGTCACTGATGATAGCCTTTGGAACTCCAAACCTGCTAAAAACTTGTTTCTTGACAAATTCCACTACAACATGAGAATCATCAATCCTCATGACCTTATCCTCAACCCATTTGCTCACATAATCAACAACAACCAAAATTTACAAGAAACCAAAAGAACTTGTAAAAATAACCCTAAAATCAATTCCCCATACATCAAATATCTCCTAGAATAATATGGGTTATTGGGTCATCTTGTGTCTCCTAGAAATATTACCAGTGTGTTGGAAACGTGAGCATGACTTACAAAACACATGAGCATCATGGAATAAACTAGGGAAATATAGTCCAGAGTCTAAGACATTCCTAGCTATCTGTTGGGGTCCAAAACTTCCACCACAAGCAAGTGTATGACAGAATTGAAAAACAAACTCAAACTCATGATCAGGAACACTCCTCCTAATAACTTGATCACTACACATGAACCAAAGGTATGGATCATTACACACATAATAACAAGACTCACTTTTTAATTATTGGACTTAATTTTTCTTTAAATTTTCAGGGATTTTGAAAGCAATAAGGTAGTTCACTAAATTAGTATAACAAGGATGTGTACCTAATATGGAATAAATATGCTCATTGAAGAAAGTGTCCTAAAGTGGTACTTGGTCCAATGGGTCATTATCTAGTGTGTGAGTAAGCCTACTCATGTGGTCCACCACCAAGTTATCTGACCCCTTCTTATCCTTTATCTCAATATCAAATTCCTGATGAAAGAGAATCCATTGGATTAGCCTGGTCTTTGCATCTGGATTCTTCAAGAGGTACCTCAAAGCTGCTTGGTCAGAAAAAATAACAACTTTAGATCCCAATAAATATGAACGAAATTTATCTAAAGTGAATATGATAGAAAGAAAATCCTTTTCTATGGTTGTGTAGTTTTATTGGGCTAAATCATGTGTCCTCGATGCATAGGCAATCACATTTGAACATCCATCCACCCTATAAGATAAGACAGCTCCAACTGCGAAGTTAGAGGCATCACACATAAGATCAAAATGCATCTCCCACCGTGGGGGCTATATAATCGGTGGAGTGGTCAGACACTTCTTTAGATCATAAAAGGAAGTCCTGCAAGAATCATCAGACACAAAATCATAATAATTTTTAAGTAATTGTGACATAGAAAGAGTAATATTACTAAAATATTTGATAAATCACCGATAAAATCCTTCATGCCCTAGGAAAGATCTAACATCATGAAAACATGAATGATAGGGTAAGGATGAAATGGTATCTACCTTAGATCTATCAACCTCTATCCCATGCTTTGAAACTACATTCCCTAAGCCAATTCCATGATATACCATGAAATGACACTTTTCAAAGTTCAAGAACAGATTCTTCTCAATACAACAATTCAACACCTTTCCAAAACTACTTAGAAATTCATCAAATGAGGATCTATACACTGTAAAGTCATCCATAAATACCTACATTCAGGTCCCAAGAAAATCTGAAAAAATAATCACCATGCATCTCTGGAAGTTACCTGGGGCGTTGCAAAGTCCAAATGGCATCCTCTGGTAGGAAAATGTGCTGAAGGGATAGGTTAATATTGTCTTATCCTAATCCTCTGAAGCTATAGGAACATGAAAATATCCAGAAATTCTATCCAAGAAACAATAATGTGTCTTCCCAACTAGTCTCTTGAGCATTTTATCAATAAATGGGAGGGTTAAATGGTCCTTGCGAGTGGATTTATTTAGTTTCGTATAATCAATACACACACGCCAACTATTTTCACCCTCATTGAAACTAACTCCTCATTATAATTTTTAACAACAGTAACACCACTTTTCTTAGGTACAACCTGAATAAGAATCACCTACTAAGAATTTGAAATGGGATAGATTTTACCCACCTTGAGAAATTTTTAAACCTCTTTTCTAACAACCTCCAAAAGTGTTGGATTGAGTCGCCTTTGTGGATGCCTAACCGGTTTAGACCCATCCTCAAAAAGAATCCTATACATGAAAATAGTGGGGCTAATACCAGATTTTTCAACCAAGGTCCACTCAATTTCCCTAATGTTCTCCCTCAAAATATTCAAAAGTTTTTCTTTATGTTCAAAAGGGAGATTATTAGCAATTATAACAGTTAATTTTTCACCACTTAATAAGTATGAGTATTTGATATTTGGTGGCAATGGATTGAGTTCCAATGTAGGGGGTGATGTATGGATGGAGAAATTGAAGGAACTGAAATATGTTCCCAATGAACATTAGTATCAGAATATAAATAATCAAAATCATAGAATAAAGCATTAAATCCATCAGCATACTCAACAACCATGTCATAATTAGAGTTTACATGATAAAAATCAGAATATGATTCCATTTCAAAATAAAATCTAAGAGATTATTGTTCATTATAAAGGGATTTGATCCCACTTTTATTAGTAAAAAGTTCTTTTAAGAATTTCTCATACCTAGGGATTTGATTAATGGCCTCAATAAGGGGTATGTTTATCTCCACATGCTTGAATGTGTCCAAAACCTCCTTTTGCATTTCATCTTCAGCCATATTCTTGGTTTGAACAACCCTATTTGGAAACGGTAGGGGTTTAGGAGGAACATCATTAATCTTTTTCTTACCTTTATCATTCTCCTTGGGTTGCTCATCAGTCGGTTTTGAATGGGGCTTCTCCAGAGTTGAGGTGAATCCCGGTGGAATGGTAGGTGGAGAAGCATCAGTTGTTTGCTTCCTAATTCTCAATGTGATGGCACTAACATTCCCCTTTGAATTTGGAGTAGTTTGGGAAGGTATATTTCTATAATTATTACTTACTAGTTCATGGAGGGTGGTGGAAATCTAGCTCATTTGAGTTTTCAACTCTCTTAGCTCTGAACCTTGACTCTTCAACTCATTCTGTTGATTAAGAACAATTTTCTTCAAAAGATCATCAGTATTAGAATCTACCTTGGGTAGGGGATTCCCTTGTTGTTGGATTGTTGATTCTTGGGATTCAAATCTTCTTTGGAGTTATTGGAAACACTGTTGGCAAGGTTGAGTCTGCTGTAAGATTTATTGAAAGGGGGGCCTTTGTTGTTGTCCAAATGTATACCTCATTTCTGATTGATCCTTCCACCCTTGGTTATATTCTATTGCAAAGGAATCAAACTTATTTTGAGGATATGGTTGTTGTTTCTATTGGTATGGTCTCTTAGGAAACACTACTACACAATATTCATTTTCTTTTAGTTGGGGGAAACTATCAGTTGGGGGAAACTGTCAGTTGGGTAGCTTGTCTCAATGAAAATTCCATAAGGTCTCACAAGAGTGGTTTGGGATGTCTTTTGAGCCAAAGTGATCTGTCTCACCATAGTGGTCAATTATTCCAACTTTTTATCAATTAAATTACACTCAAGAGAATAAGGACTTACCTAATGTACTCTCCTGACATGCAGTGTACCTCTACTGCCAAATTGTTGGGAGATTTGGGTCATCTTGTCGATCAATGCACGTGTGGTTGTTGGTGTCTTGTCGATCAATGATCCTCCAGCTGCGGCATCCACCATGCTTATCTCCATAGGTGTGAGTCCTTCATAGAAGTGCTATATGAGGATTTTATCACTGATTTGGTGATATGGGAAACATGAACACAACTTCTTTAGTCACTCCCAGTACTCATACATTGACTCCCCTTGTGCTTTCTTGATCCTTGAGATCTCATTTCAGATGGATTTGTTCCTTGATGCGGGAAAAAATCTCTGCAAGAAAAGTTTTTTCAATTCGTTCCAACATGTTAAATCTTCATATTGTAAATAATACATCCAATACTTAGAAATCCCATTAAGTGAGAATGGGAATGCACTATGTTTTATTTGATCTTTAGATACATTTCTTTGTTTCATTGTTGAGTATACTATATTGAATTATTTTAAATGTTTGTTTTGATCCTCACAAAATAAGCAATGAAATTTTGGAAGAAGGTGAATTAACCCAGATTTTATTTCAATGTCTGATTCGAGAGTTGGATATGCAATGCATGTAGGTTGATAATAATTATCAGGTGCATAAAACTCTCAAATAGTCCTAATGATTTCATTGTTGTCTTTTTTAGCCATTTTATCTTGTTTTATAATTGTTTTAGAAGAGTTTATAATTTCAAAATTCCTTGAGTAGATTAATTCCCCAGTTGGGTAAATGTCAACACTTCCCGTAGACCAAGAGTGTCTAATTTGAGCCCTAAGGCTATGCTCAATCTCGAGGTCTAGATAAAGTATATCCTCAGGATGGTATCATGTCATAAATCATATAAAATAGGGAAATGAAAATAATTGGACACCAATATCATTAAATGAGGTTTCAATTTATGGTCTGAAAGATAAGAAAAGATATAGGAAAGAAATAAATAAAAAAAAGAAAAATATGAGAGAAAGGGGAAAGGAGAAATAAGAATAGAAAACAAAAGGATAAAATGAAAGAAAAAAAGTACCTCAAATTAGATGAAAAAAAGTACCTCAAATTAGATGAATAAAACACTTTCCTCCCCAGCAACGACACCAATTTTAAAGGACGTTGTCGCACACGCTCTCAAAAATATTTATTTGTGATTTTACTAAGTGCAGCACAGTGGCTGACCTAGGTCATTCTCTCAAGGAGGAAAATAATTAAATATCTATTAATGGGATTTAAGTAAGTATTTAAATAGTTCAAAACAAATGAAAATAAATATGGGGGTTAGTTTTGTGACTTTTCAAAAAGTAAATTAAACAAGAAAATGAGAAGCAACAATCAAAAGATAATTTCTTTAGAAACACTTATATGAGAAGAAGTAATTGATCTAATCAAACCCCTTCACTATTCATTTATAATTATCCCATATAATTATAATTCATTAAATTATGATCCCCTAACCTTTTTAACCTCCGAACCCTATATAAATTAACATAACCACAAATATTTGTGAAAATGATCCCTATGTTAACTTTCGGACCTTTAATCGCAGCACCCTGATTTGATTGTGATCAAAAAGAAAACTTCTGGTATGTGGTAAATTAGTTCATAATATCCTCCCAGTATTTGAGAATTATTTATGTTTATGGATGATACTTGAACCCTACAATTCTATCACAAAGTGATTAGATTTTGCAATTGAGGTTTCACTCACACGGTTTACACAAACCCGACCATGTGGTCAAGTGCAAGTTTATTGAGTAACTTAGAAATTAAAACTCCATTAATTTATCATGATTTATGAATTACATTATTTTTATGGATTCAAAATAAATTAATTAAGGGAGTAGGGATTAGATCAACTATGAAATAAATCACTCTTCCATGGGTGGAGTTTTCATCGTAGAGACGTTTTGCATAAGCAATGGATTGAAAGGGGAACACCCAATCTCATATCCACTATTATATTACAGAACAATAAGAAAAATAAAAAGATTAAAAGATAAAATCACAGAATATTTGTTGAAGAAAATTCACACTATAATCATAAGAACAAATAAAAACAAAGTAGAGGTGGGAGAGGGGAGCCTTTTTTGGAAGAGATGTTTTCACAAGTCATTAATTATTCTAAGAGTTTTGAGGGGTTCCCAAGAGCCACACTTTTGTAATAACATTCCCAAATACTCAACCATACCTCCCAAATAATGTAAACATCCTTTAAATAGAGTTGGGGAGGGCTAGGGTTACAAAACATTTTTAATTGTTAAATGAAAATTCATGCAGATTGTTTAATCCCACTTTTACTGCATAGTTGGCCTCCAAAAGATTTAATTATCTGTCCTTCTAGAAGTATTATTTGTTAAAAATACTTTACCTAAGTTTCCCTTAAAATTTGGGCTCAATCCAAGTCCATATAATGAAGATACGGTCCAAATGGTGAAGTGATGTCCAATCTGAATGGTTTAGTCCAACTTTGTCTTCATGGCCCATTTACTCCACTAAAATGCAAGATCGAGCTCCCATGTCCTTAATATAATTTGTTTCCCATAAAGTTAGGAACAAATTTTCAAAATTTTAAATCAAAATATTTTATATAACAATATTTATGCCCGAAATACTATAGTGAATTTTTAAAGGATAAAACTGGAATTTCAATCGAATTTTCAAATGAATGATCTAATCCCAAATATTCTATAAATTAACGTATTTTGGAAAATGTGAGGAAATTATTTCATTTATTATAAATAAAATATTCAATAAAATAGTGTTTTATTAGCACGTGTAATTTTCAATGAAACAACATTATTAAAAATAATTATAATAGTCAAATACTAAAGAAATATAAATATAAACTATCTATATAAAAGATTATAATTCAGCTATGTGTTATATAAATAGATATTTAACAATCAGAAACATGGTTCTAAATAGTAATTATCTACCTATAATATTCACCAATTTGATTCCCAATCAGCTACATCGCTCTCAATAGAAATCAACAGCGTTAATACTTTGGATACATCCCCAATCAGATACAACATTTTCAATTGAAATCAGATATTTGAATCATTTGTTTATGTTCCCAATTGTGTACGTAGTTCAAAAAAATTGGATACGTGAATCATTCGGCCATGTCACAAAAACTTCTACATTAAATCCAAAATAGGCTATGTGTATTGGACACATAACAGAAATTACTACATGAATAGACTATATAGAAAACTAATCTATGTGAATTTATTATTTTAGAAAAATGGATACATGAATAAACTTTGTTTAAAAAAATTATACATGAATTTCACAACACAAAAAAATATATGGGTTAATGATTTACATATTCATTCGTGTGGATCAAGTATCTGCTTGAACTGAAATCGAACAAATTCTACCAACCCACATCCCATCTGAAAATCACATTCTATCATCATAGAACTACCTTCCATGATATATAAATCCAAAAAAACAAGATCATATACCGTGAGACTTATAAATACTTTAGGTAGGTTTGTTAACAAATAAAAAATCCCATACTCACCAAGAACCGTGGAATCATTAATATTTCTCAAACTAAGACACAAATTCAGGGTGTTATTCAATACTCTCCTTTTTAATTGTTATGAATCAAATTTAAACCCCCTAAATTACTATAAAACACTTGTTTCATGATGAAATAGAAACATTTAATATTATTTGAGGAGAAAAAATTATTTAAGGCCACATCAACTTTGGTGTGTCACTACATTCACTACTACTGAGGAGAAATATTGAAAGTATACTCCATCAACCCAACTGTGTAATTTCCTTCCTCACTACATGATCTCGTCACATCCATCATCCATCATGATTTATTTCACTGATATATATTTATTCAATAGAAATATTAAGCATCATAATATTTGTAAGTTTCTCATGTAGTATAAACATACTCTCCCCCATTATATTCTATACTTCACTCAACCTTTTCAAACATAATCAAGAGGACCATTGAGGGATCTCAAATAAACATAAATTCAAGTGATAAGAGAAGGATTGAAATTAATTTTAAGCCTTAATTATATAACCCTCTCACTTGGATTATATTTTTTAAAGATACATGAAACCTGATCTTTTGTAGAAATTTAATATAGCCTAATGTGTCCTCCTACCATTTTTATTTGATAAAGTGATATCATATATCAATATTCTGGGTTTTCTAATGTTCAATTGGTTTTTAAAAATCTTTATACTACACAGATTGTCAAAATAAATTTTTTGGGATTTCTCAGCCCCAATATTCAAATATACTATCTTTTCCAGCACCTATATCATCATTTTTACAAAAATTTATCTTTTACATAATCAAACTCTGTTATAAATAGGCTAAAAATTTATAATTCTTTCTATACCAACTTATAAGGCCCCAGCCATAAACATTACATAATATTTAGTTAGGTCAAGAATTCACATTGAGGAACTTTTTAGGTTTAGAGATTTAGTGAAATATGTTATAACTTATACATAACAACATGAATATTAAAAGTATAGACTTCTACTCACTATCCATTTTTTCCATAAAAAACTCATTAAAAATTAAAATGACATCATTTCATGTTTTAACAATATAAAGTGTCCTTGATCTCATCCTTAACTCTATTCTTCTTTATGTCATATGAAAAGCATAACAAAACTAGGAATGAGAATAAAAACCTCAGTAAGGGATATAAAATAAGGAAAGAAAACATTATCCCATGAGTACATAAAAATAAATCAAATCATAATTTTCAACCATAAAACATAATCCATTTAACATACCTCATGAAATCATAAGATTTATCAATAACACATAGAAATCATAAATCATAAAGGTAACTGGTGGGATCTATAACATACTTACATTATAGATTTCACAACTACATAGGGAGTTACATTTGGAATATCCATCATATTATATTCCCTAAATATATTAGTAGAAACATTAACATTTACCTTTATCATGGTACCCAATACATTAGAGAGCTATCTTGAGCTCACCCTCCCTAGGTTTATCACAGAACCACCCATATTTGGTTTATCACATAAACAGCCATCAAATGTCCAAGTAACATTACATAATCATAACATTTAAAACAATAATAAAGTAATGATAAAATTTATACATTGTAATCACAAGATATTAGTTCACGATATTTACATAATCATTCTAATTTAAAGGTCACATTTAAAACATTTAAAAATAATATTTTTGAATCAATGTGTCACATACCACTTTGAAACTTTTAAAGGAATGTTATCCCATACCACTTTGAAACTTTTAAAGGAATTAACATTTTAAAACATTAATTCCTGTATAAATAAATTCTTAAGACCATTTTGAGAACATGAAAATTAATGAGAAATACTTAGAATAATAAATCTTTAAAACATTTAAAACAATGTTTTAGTTAAAGAGTTTCTTACCACTTGAGAAAATACTTGAATAAAAATCATTAAAGAAAAACATTAAAAAAGCTTATAATGACATTAGAATAAAGATATTCATGATATAATATGTCAAAAATAAGTATATAAACTATATAAAAGTGAATTGGAGCATAACAGAAAATAAGACTCAATAAAATGTAAATTGAGACAAAATCTCTTATGAATATCATATCATTAGATTAAGGATAAATAAATTAAATAAATATATATGAAAAATATAAATACACCAAATATAAGTGGGTATTTAGTGTGAAATATTCATAGGTCATTCACACATATTCTTGGAAAAATGAAACCAATGACATGGATATTTAACTCAATGATATGAGATTGAGTTATGATTTCACTTATAATGTTCATATAATTGACGTAACTATTTATCAATGGGGTGATTATGTGTAGAAATAGTATTTCCACAAAAAGGGAAGTGGAAACTATAAAAATAATAAATAACTATTTATTCCACATATAATATTGTCATAATATAATCAACTAAGTATGCTTAAAACCCAATGAGTGGAAATTGAGTTTAGAAATTCCCTTACGAAATTTGGCAGCCTAACGGCGTCACTTAAAAATTCAAAAAAAGGGATGATTAGAGAGAAAAGGGTCTCTCATCACTTTGAAATAAAATTTACATCAATAAGGATATCGAATAACATATCCCAACATAATAAAATTTAAATTAAAAGGCATAACATACATTAAGTCTTTGACTAAAAGAGGAGGGTGAAAGGTTCTCATACCAAGAGTCTGACTCATCACAAATATTCCTTGTTCTTCCTAAATAATA
This sequence comes from Viscum album, assembly GCA_963277665.1. NCBI lineage: Eukaryota > Viridiplantae > Streptophyta > Magnoliopsida > Santalales > Viscaceae > Viscum > Viscum album. The sequence continues at coordinate 493,135,257 of OY728139.1, forward strand.
AATTTAAGTTTATTTATACTTACTCTATAACCCTTTTAAAGTATATTATTCCTTTTATATCACTTATAACCATGTTATAATCATTAAATAATTATTTATGTTAATATCCATTGTTTTGTCGATATTCAGTACTTGAGTCGAAAATGAACTTGTTTTGAGGTAAATTGTTTATGTAGATGAAATTAAATAATATATAAAATGATATTACAGATTTAAATATAATATATATCCATTATATATATTTATTTATAATATTACATAACATTTTGAGATAATAAATTAAATGCACAGTTCATGGAGACGGTATGCTGCACGTACTCATGAATGCTACTTTCATTTATTTTTCATATTTAAAGGAATGAAAACTAAACTATACATAGGTATATTATAATTTCAGTATAATATCATATTTTTTATATTTTCCATAAGTTCGTTAATTCCATACTTTATATGTTCCATGAATGGTATGAACAAGTCATATCACTTTGAGGGGCGATAGTGCACACTTCCTCAAATGAAATTGTCAAATTTACACATTATGGATAGCATAAAGGTATATTTTAAATAAAAATACATAAGAATAAATACAATATTAATATAATATATATCACATATAAATATAGTTTCATCATAATGGAAACTATGAGAGGTGGTAGGGGGAAATTGAATAATCATCGTTTCGTGAGGCAGTAGTTCGTCGTACATAGAAACAGTATGTTCATATCCACTAGATGGAGGTGTGCGTAAGTATTGTTCGAATAATTATTATAAAAATATAATAGCAAATTTAGTATACTTCTTTCTTATGTAATCAAATAATAATAATATAATAGTAAGTGGAGAAGTAAAATAGTTGAAAAGAACTTGAGAGAAGACATTACCTCTAAATCGGGTAACTTCTTTTGATTTGAGCCTAAAGCATTTCTTAAATTTCCTTCTTCCCTAGGTAAGGATTCTATGAGTAATGGAGTGATGTTGGGAGATTATTTTTTTAGAATTTTTATGATCCAAGAGTCTTGAGAGGATTTAGTAAATGGGTTGAGATGATTCCATTTTATAAGAGTGAGAAGGGGCACTTTAGGAAATATTTGAAGTATTATTTTATTATATAATTATTTTCAGTTTCAAATGGTATGAAACCCATTTATTTAAAATTTAAAATGTTTTTTTGTCTAAAAAATCTCAAAAAATAAATTTTAGACAAGTTTAGGTCACAAAATTAACCTTATCATATAGCTTTAACCCTTAGTTAAAAACATTAACTCTTAGAATGTCTTCTTTCATTTTCATAATATATGGTAACTATATTTACTATAAAATTCCAAGAGAACCATAAGTGTATCATTAATGACATTTAAAACATTATATAAGTCATTTGGACAAATCTTTGATTTTTAGGATAATTATATCATTTAGTAAAATAGTATTTGTTTTAAAAACTCATTTATGTCAATTTTGGCACTATATAGTAATTTATTTTTGTTGAAATCGTAAAAAATTGATTACTTAGAAAAACAGGAATTAAATAAAAAATAATATTTCAATATAATCCAAAAAATATTTTATGGCATAAAAATAATCAAATTACATTTATTTTAATATTTATAATATCATTTATTTGAATCATTCATTGATGAAGCAATCACTGCATCATCATTGTGTCATAATTAAATTTATTTATTTAATGTATAGAAATTATAAATAAAATTTAGTGATGTAAGAAATAATTTAAGATTTATAATTAATATTTATAGTCAAATATATCAGTTATATAACCCCATATTCAATTTTTTTTGGAAAAAGATACATGTTTATATCAAATTTCTTTTTTACTTTAAATTAATTCTTATAAAATGTCATTTTCACATCCAAGTGGATCCATGGAATCCAAAAAATGGACCCAAGGATGCCCATGGTCAGAAATATCTCATCCAATAGGATTTTTACATGTTTTTGGGTAGTTTTATATTATTATAATATTATTTTTTCCCTTATTTACCATATTTACCCATTAACCATGATAAATAAAATAATTACTGAAGTTACTGTTCGTAATGTCCAAAAATAAAAGGTACCTATTCAAACAATTTGATCCTTCTGATTCCAAATATGAAATCAATTTTTTCCAAATTCTAAACACATAATTTTCATTAATTAATTTAAAATTAATTCCTGTTGTCAAACTAAAAATCTGGTTTTTAAGAAGTAATTATTATCCCAAGATTGTCATGTGTTTATGTCCAATTCAAATGTAAAGTAACTTATAATGACCAAAATTGGAATAAATGATAAAAATATATTCTATTGATACTTTAAAACCATTAAATAAAATTATTTAATCATATAAATTATCTTGATGGAGAAATTTGTTTTCAATTAAAATTTAGCATATTTTTATTATTCATGAAAACATGATAGTTATCATAAAAATATCAGTAATTCATCCAAAGTAAATTTTTATGTCCTGATTATAAATAACAAGTTTATTTTTTCAAATATAACATATAAAAGTTACAAAAAATATATTTAAAAATTCTTCTAAAAAAGGCGGTAAAACTGCATTTTCAGAAAAATACTTCTTTTATCCAAAAAAATGAATTTGTTCTTATATCATATCTAGAAAACATATAAGATGAATTTAAACCTTTACATTGAATATAAAACATATATTTTTGATTAAATAAAAATCCATATAAAGTGATATGATTTTATAAACATAATTATTCTCTTTTAAAATAGTTTTTCATAAAAACACATCCTTTATATTCAATTGGTTTTTATTTACATTTATAAAAAAATTGTTAACCAATGAATCATTATTTAAAAATTTGTAAACCATCTTCCAAAATTCAGTTGATACTATTCATTCCTACCATTCAAATGGCTAGGAGTTAACTACCATTAAAAATAATATATTTATTATTTTATTATATTTCAGTATAACTCAATGTTGTGTGCAAATTTAGGAGAAACTCGTTGTTACGTGTCGAGAACGCTATCGAAAAAAATCATCCCCTTAAACATAAAATTAATATCTTATTCATAAATACTTATATAAAAGTAACAATATTATTCTATAAATACTTGGGTTGTTACATCACTCCCCCCTTTCGGAAATTGCGTCCTTGCAATTTTAAAATTGGCCTCGGAAACTTCATTGAAAATCCCACATCGGAAAAAGAGTCAGAAAAATTGTAACTTTAAAAGAAAGAAAGAAATGTAAAAAGGTCACCCAAGAAAATACATACATGGATTCCATGTTGGAAAACATGCATATGGAAGAGAAACTGAATGTTACATTCTGATGGAGAGTGATTGAAAACATGATTAGGAGAAATTTAACTACTAGAAAACCATAAACATGTAATGGGTTAAGTGGTCTTTGATCCCCTAGTAGGAAAATTAAACGAACAACTTTTTTGTTTTAAGTTTCTTTTTATAAATTTGAGGAGTTTATTTATGATATTGACTAAGAACATAAGTAAATATACTTACTTTTCAAGTATAGTTTCATACTTTAATAAATTTCCACCATAAACACATATTTTCTTCGAACGATGAGTATTCAAGATGACTTGGTTACACCTAAATCATGAGAATAAACTTCTAAAAAAATCACATAATCCTCAAAAGATATAGTATTTATTTATCCTATTTTAAAACATTAACCAAAACCCAAAATAGTTTGTACAATATCAGATAATCCCCAAAAAATATAATCCTTTATAAAAATAAATACTACTCTTAATATCTAAAATTCAACAAACTATACCTCAAAGTTCAACAAGGATCATTCAATAAACAATTTTCCTTAAAATTATTCAAATTAATCCAAAAAAAATTGAAACCAAAAATTTTAAAAGGATTTTATCACATAGTCTTCCACGATAAATCTTAACATTTATATCCAAATAATATCGACTACTCTTAAAGTCTCCTACTAAAAGTAATTAACCTAATCACATATTCTCTATGACAGGTTAATCATTTCCATAAATAACCCAAATTGTCATTTGTACACAACAAAACATATATTCTTCCAAAATAATACTCAACCATTACTCCTCAAATGAAAACCCATAGTATTCTATTTTCCTTAGGCATATAGTGTTCCCAAAATAGTGAATATCTTCCAAAATAACATTTATCACTTAATCACCAAATCATTTTCCAATACTAAGGATATCCATTTGATAAAATATAAGTTCCCAAAATAACCTTATTCTTGATATATAAAATCCTTTAACTAAAAATAATAATTCATACAAACTAATAACATCATGTAGGCCAGTGGTAGGTGATAAATCCAAATCGCACTTTGGTTGGGGGTTCGATTCCCATAGCTTTGTCCAATATAACAGGTTGTCACATGGTCTGCGTGTTGTCCTTTTTCAAAAACTGTATAATTCTAATGACATTAAAAAAATGATATAAAATCCTCAAAAATAACCATAACAAGTTTTAACCTCAAAGTTCATTTCATACCTCACATTTTTCATCCCAAAAACAAATATCCCATAATTTCCACAAAGGTGAATTTCTCCAAAAATACCATTAATTGCCTTGAAATAACATAAGCCTCCAAAGGGGTTTCTTTATTATTGAACTTACAATATACCTTAAAATCATAAAACTGTGATTATATCCCTAACCCTTAAGAAAAAATCCTAATCTCCAATGTTTAAAAAACCTTGATTTTGATACAACTATAAGGACCCAACCTAAAATATCACGTAATCTTGATTTAAGTTAAGAATTAACATTGAAGATTTTTCAGGTTTTGATATTTATATAATTAGGTCATAACTTATACATAACAAATTAAATATTACAAGTAGACATTTCTACTCACTATCCAGTTTTTTCATAAAACAAAAACTCATTAAAAAGAAACATGACATCGTCTCATGTTTTAACAAAATAACTTTTCCTTGATCCCATAATTGACTATATTCTTCTTTATGTCCTATGAAAAACATTTCAAAACTAGGGATGAGTGTAACACCCCGAGATTTTGTGAAAAATATTCTTTTTAATTTCATTCTATATATTTTGTTGTACGCTACACCAAAAATTAGATTTCACTACACGTATCCCTGACTTGGATTTCATTACACGCAATTGCGACCTTCCATGATAGCGTGTATTGTACGCAATACCGAGTTTCACTAAACAAGATATTACTATAATATTATTATGAACTAGCCGTTATGAATAGTAATACCCACTTTTTGAAATTTTATAAATTTTATCTTTCGAAATGGACTTCATTTTTGGATTCGGGATATCGAAATTAGCCTAGGGTGAATTTTTGGTATTTTTCTGAAAACTTTCAATTTTTGATGAATAGTGAAAACACTGAGTTATTGATTAAAAACAGAATTTTTATTTAAATAATAATTTATTTATTTAAATTTATTTTAGGTATAAATTGATACATAATACCTATATAAGTTCAATTTAATTCATTGGATTTATTTTATAATAATTTTAGATATATAAAAATTTTATTAAACTTTTGACCGTCTTTTACCCACCTCCTAGGAGAATTTGAAAATTTACATAAAATTTAATTTTACCGCTTCTGTGAGTGGAATTTCAAAAATCTGAGAGACATGGTTGATGATAGTAAGTAAAATGTGGTTTAATGAGATTAAATAATTTTTGGTGAATAGTAACTTTTTACTTTTATTTACCACGGTTAAAAGTAAATAGGGTAATTAAGGGTAAAAATGATATTATTATTACCCTAACACATGTCCTAATTCTATTGGATAAGTTTAATTCAACCAAAAACAACCTTAGGAATAAAATTTGACCATTTAGGTCCACTTGGATTAGATTAGGACATTTATTATTATTTAATTCAAAGAAGAGTAAAAAGAGTTAAAATCAAAGTTTAATAAGAAAAACATTTTTAATATAGATTTATACATAAGATAAATTCCACTATAAATATTCATTTCAAAGTTAAAAATATTTCCTACATAATTATATTTTATTTATGATTTTTAGACAATAAATAATTTAAGTTATGTATGATACAATGATGATGAAGTAATTACCTTATTAATGAAATATTAACATAATTAATGTTATAAATACCCAAATAAATGTAATTTTAGACTTTTTATGAATTACACTAATTTTATAGGTTAATATGACATGTTATTATTGATTTAATTAACTTTTTTCAAACTAATAATGTTATTATGATTTCACAAAAATCAAGTACCAAATAGGGTCAAAATAGACATAAAATAGTTTTTAAAACAAATATTATATTATTAATTGTTATTTTATTCCTAAAAATATAAGGTTCGGCCAAATGACTTAGATAAGGATATATATATTAATACTGAACCACTTGGGGTTCGTTTGGCTTGTTATATTAAGTTTATTAACCATATAGTTTAAGAAAACAAAAAGACACGGTAAAAGTTAAATTATTTAACTTAGAGTTAAATATAAATGATAAGGATACAATAGTGACCTAAACTTGTATAAAACCTATTAGTTAAGATTATTTTGACCCATAATCACCTTATCTTCTAAATAAATTAATTTAGAGCTATTAAAAACCGAATATGACTTTATTATAAAATAATATTTGAATTTTTCCTATGGTGCCCCTCTCCTCCCTTATAAAAGGGAACCCCTTACCTCTTCTCTTAACACTCTTTTGTGCCTTGAATCTCGTCCAAACCATGACCATTTCTCTTCTCCACTTCCCTAGAAAAATTCTGGAGGTTCTGGTCTTCTCAAAAGACCAACTCTAGTCCCTTAAGAGTAAGCTTAAAGAAGGTGCGTCGAAGAAGAGGTATTCTCTTCTATTGATTCTTTCAAGTTTCTTTCTTCTTCAACTTATTCTTATTTAGTTGTTTCATTATAAAGTAATAACATAATTATCTCTAATATACTTATATTTTATTATAAATATGAAACTAACCCCATTTCACCTTCTATCCATCCTACGGAAAACGAAATCACCGCGCGTGCGCACGTACGGAATATCGTCTCCACGCCGTGGTGTAATCTATTTTTCCACCACCACCTTACTTGGATGGGTATAATGGTATAAAGAATAACTATATATGGATATTATAACATAATACGGATTATGAGATATTATACCATCCACTCCAATTCCATTCAAAAAAATTATGGGAATGATATCATCGCTTGTGTGTACGTACGGATTACCATCTCCACGACACGATGAGATTCAATCTCCATGTTAAGCATTAAAGAATGATTATAAAGTATATATAATGAATAATAATGGTATATATATAACATAATAATTCTACTGGATTTATTTATATGTTATTTACTTAATTCCATTCAAGTCAATAAGGAAAGGAAAACAGCGTTCATGCGTACGTACAGCCTACCGTCTCCATGAACGGTGTATTTCACTTCATTTATATATCTATTATATATATATATACTGAATATATATGATATATAAATCATGATTTAAATTCTGTAAATAATTAAATCATGATATAAGTAACAATAATATCAAGAACAACAAGTCCAAACAAGTAAGATAAATAAAATGATTTTACCCAAAACGCTGCTTTAACATGGAATTTACAAAAGAACGGGTAATATAAAGTCATAAGTGAACCATATATGATATAATAACAATGAATATGATTCTATAATAAGTAAATGACATTATTTAAATCATTATACAGGAGTTTCAGATACGTATGAAGCATATCGGACCTAAGGTAAGGGATAATTTTGTAATCTCATTTTTATTCGATATTACTTATACGTAAGTATTTACTGGGGTTATATTTTTCATCCATGTCCATAAAAATGTTTTTCATAAAGTGTTTAATATTCTTCCATGTATTTTTAATGTCATGTTTACCGGTATTTGACTTTTACTTTGTTTTATTGAAGGAATCTTTCTTTTTTTTACCATATGAGGTACTTTTTTTAATTTTTCGGTAAAAGTACGAGGAGAATGTTTTTTTTACTTATACAGCATAAACAGATTTTTACAGTTTCATAATGCATAATTTTCATGAAGCTTCCTCTACAAGTTTTCATGGTTATTTTTAATAAAATCTTTTTCTTTTAAAAATTGCATGGAATTTTGTGAAAAGAAAATGATTTTGAAGAAGAACGGATATTTTCCTCAAGAATTCATTTAAAGTGTTTTATCAAAACCATTTTCTTTATAAGATGACATTATTTATCATGTTTATGTTTCAAGTATAATGTATCTATTATTTACATGCTGTGATTTTTCTAATTATGAAATTATATCCATTTGTTTTATATGGATTATGTGATGATGGGATGATGTTTATGAAACCCATTTTATTCTTTGGGTTATGATTAATGTTTTATGTTTATTTTGTGGCACAAGTAAGAATGATTTCATTATGAGATGGGTGGTACCTATATCTCCCTCCAATGCATTGGTTAAAAATTTATATCTCATGAGATAGACATGGATGGAACAGTAAGTTAATTTGGTTCAGTGTTACAGGACTGAAACGAGGAGTGAACTCGATTCAGAAAGGGACTTTGTCCACTAAGATGGTCTTCGCAGAAATGTCTTGGCTACTATGGAAATAATAACATGTGCTGAATGGTTTCCATAATTATATGTTTTATTACCATGCTATTTTATCTTGATTGATGTTCCTTTATGATATATGCCTTATGTACTTCCAAGATTTATGTCTTTCCTCAAGATTTTAATGTTTTGATTTTATGTTCAAGTTTTTGCACCCATATGTTTATGGATTATTTTATGTCCTCTATGTTTACCCTTAATGAGCATTTGAGCTCACCCTTTTTATGTTTTCTGTTCCCCAAGATATAAAGAAAGGTTTTAGGTAAGAAAAAAAAAAGGGGGAAATCTTTATGGGAGAGGTTGAAGATCTTTCACCAAAATTAGAAGATTATATTCTGAGTTTCCAAAGACGCTAAACTATTACGGTCCTTTGGTGTCTATTTTTGTTATGTATTAAGTATTCCACAAAAGTAATGTAAAGTCTATGTACATAAAGCTTTGGTTCTCTACAGTTGGTATCAGAGGAAAGGTTTAGTAAACCTTTGGAAACTAGGATGCGAAAACTTTAGTGAGATCCCTAGAGATATTTCTAAGGTAGGTCTAGGGATGTCCCTGAGGTTTAGTATAACTATAGGTTACAGTCCTATAGTTATGTTGACGATCATGAATAACCTAGGGTGAACCTTAGGTGTCATGGATTAAAGAATTTTTGATATGTTAGACATCCCATAAGTGACTTTTAATGATTATGTGGTTCCACGTTATTTAAACTATTTCTTACACTATGGTTTCTGGTTTTAGTCAATGGAGGGAACAAGAAGGAATTCAGTTAACGTTGATTCCAATGGACAAATTGGTGACTGTGATCAAAAAAATTGTGTAATGCCTAGAGAGAAAGATATTGTGATTATACCGAATCATTCATCACAATATATGATTAACAAGGTGAACTTTGGTGGTATTCCTAAGTCATCAAATAAGATGAAGATGGAATTTTATGCAAGTTATCATGGTGAGGAGCATAGAGAAAAGAAGATTTAGATTTATAAAGAAGGTAAGAAGAACCTTGAGGAATACCTCAAATGGAGGGGAAGGTGTTATCTGTGTGGAGAAAAGGTTCATAGAGTGATAGACTGTTATGGAGTTAAATGTCTTATTTTTTGAGAACATGGTCATTACCCAAATCAATGCCCTGATCTAAGAGGTTACTTCTAAATCAAGGAAGTACTTATTCCATGACAATAATTAAAGAGGATGTATTTAATTGTTTATGTATTGGTATTCAAGAATAATTTTTTTGAGGTACTTTTATGGAATACTGGAATATTTTTGTATTAGTCTATTGTGGTTTTCAATAATTCTATGGTACCGGTAACCATGAAAAGTGATTCAAATATTTTTGGAATACAGATGATATGCACATAATGAATAGATAAGGAGAAAATAATATGTTTGATAGTATTCATGAGCTCATGATTGATATAAGGACTAAGAGATATCATGGTTTTAGTATATAGAATTTTTGGGATTTTGGTATGTGGAAAGTGTTATATTTAACTACATTCAAGTTTTCACTAAGGTTTAATGGGTATTCATTTTTCAAGAGAATACATGATTAAGGCATTTGAATGTTTAGAATGTGACCAACAAGAAATATCTTATGATATATGGGGATAAATGATGGTATTCACATGCTTGTAATATGACCTCTCTGGTAATCTTTTTCACTATAATATGAGATTGGACAGCAGTATTTTGGATAAGCCTAAAGATTGGAATGGATTATGTTGGAAATAATTTAGTATTGTTTAAGTCTAGAAATTTTTTTGATATTATTTATGGAATGTTATAATAATGTAGTTTTAGAAAAAGGACAACCTGCAGGATTGGCGACAACCCGTCGCGTCGGACAAGACTATGGGAATCAAACCCACAACCGAAGTACGACAAACCTTTATCGCATACCACTGGCCTACAGGAAGTCCCTAGTTAGTATAGATTAGTTTTAATTTATTAAGTGGTATGATATATGAAGTATAAGTCCATTTTAGGAACCATATACGATTAATCGACTTATGTATATTTAATAACTTTTGCTAACCTTTTGTTTGAGACAGATGGAATGACCTATTATTCTATCACATGATCTTCTAGTACTTCACGAATGAAAAATTCAACTTCATTTCTTTAAGAGATGAAGAGGAAATTGTTCAAGGCACGAACAACGATGAGATTGTACCAAAATCAAGTAAGTATTTCTTTTAATTCAACAATTCTTCAACATTAAGGAAATGATATTGAAAACCAAAAATGTTGTCTTAGTACTCTCATATCTGATGAATCAGATGGTACCTTAGATCATCACATATTTATGGCTTTGTGATTGTTGGCTTTTTCATAGCCATGTTCTCTACGACTCTCCATTAGAACTAGATGGTAATATTTCTCTTCCATATCCATATTTTTGTTGGGACCACTTTGTGTGGGAAGATTTTATTTGTTGTCAACAGTTGTCAATGTTGGTCAAAATGAAGAAGGAGATAAAGAAGGACACCAAAGTTAATGGAGATCGGCTGAAGTGAGTATTCTTGGAGAATTATTATGAAATCATAGCATTGGATGTTACGCTTTATTAATTCTCTACGAAGATCAATTCATACGATTGTTAAACTGATCCTAAGTTCAAAGAACTTGTGTCAAAGGTTATACATTGTTTACAACAATGAATAATGGATAAGTATCATCCATTTGGGGATGATTGGAGCAGAATGGTGAAGTATCATCTATCTAAGTATGGTTGAAGAAGAATGAGTATTTGAAGAAGATAATGCAATGCTTCACGATTTCATGAGAACCATGCAAGAGCTTACTTGAAGAAAAGAATCATATGATTTTCAAATGATTTTTTCATTGGTCTTAAAGTTCCAAATACATGTATCAAAGGTGATACATTGTCTGCAACATTGAAGGTATTTAAAGAATCCTCAAGCCTCCACTTTTGGATGAAGAGAGATGATTGGAGTCCATTGGAATTAACACTCCAAAAGGATTTTAGGATTTGGAGTGAGGATGAAGAAGTACATTGGAATTCATATTCCAAAAGGAAAGGACTTGTAAACCAGACGATGCTTTACTGATTTGTATTTCAAAAATATCATAAGTTTGGAGAACTTGTGATGCAAACCTTATGAAGGAAAGGGAGTGACAAAGAAGTGCTTTTGGAAAAGTCATATCACAAATATCATCAGAACAAAAATATGGCAAAGGAAAGAAGTTGGTGCGCAAGTATGCAGTAGGCGCGCAAGTATGCAGTAGCCGCGCAAGTATGTAGAGGCGCACAAGTCATATTTCAAAAGAGCATTATTTCAGAAAAATGTCAAAGGAAATAAAGTGGCGCGCAAGTCAAGGATGGCGCGCAAGTATTTGGCGCGCAAGTATTGGCACGCAAGTGTGTCACACGAGTCATATTCCAACATCATCATATCCAAAAAATGACAAAGGAAAGAAGAAGGCGCGCAAGTGGTGGCGCGCAAGTGGTGGCGCGTAAGTGGTGGCATGCAAGTGGTGGCGTGCAAGTGGTGGCGCGCAAGTCTAGGTCGTGCAAGTCACAATAATTCCTATAAATAGATGACTCGCCTCCTCATTTTTTAAGGCTTGAGACTTAGAGAAATATTTGAGCTCTGAACGCGCAAGTGTAGAAAGTGGCGCGCAAGCTGAAGTGGCACGCAAGCTGAGGGTTATTTATACGACGCGCAAGTGTTATCGCATAAGTATGCCGTGCAAGTTTTGTCGCGCAAGTGTTACCATGCAAGTCTTTCGGCGCAAGTTGTGGTGTGCAAGTAGTTGCGTGCACGAAGAGGCACGCAATTTGTAGGCGCGCAAGTATAGGGCGCACAAGTGGAAGTGGGTGTGCAAGCTGTTTTGTTCCAGGAGTTCCTGCCATCTTCTGGAGAGGAAAGAAGAAGAAGGAAAAGAGTTCAACTACATTCCATATCCATGATCACATGCATTTATGAACAAGAGAAAAACTCACTCTGATGATGCCAAGTAAGCTGGTCTTCTTTTCCTAATTAATCACATTGGTATAGGTGATTCTTTCTAAGGAATAAGAAGGAGTCCTAGTGCATTCTGTTATTGTACTAAAGAATAAGAAGAAGTCCTAGTGCAGCTAGTTTTGCACTAGTGAAGAATAAAAGAAGAAGACATGAAGAATTTCTTGTCATCTACTTTGCAAGTAATCAAGTGAAGATCAATGAATAAGATCAAGATCAGAACCTACCTTACTGAAGAAGGAAGAAGACTGTCTCCCTAGGCAGTATAAAGAATCATCTAGAGGCTGGAAGTTGGACTAGGATTTCACCAGTCCAGGTAAGAGAATTGTTTCCCACCCCCCTCCAAAGTGTAGGGACTCACACGAGCTAGAGGATTGTTTTCCTAGCCACTCCATTGTAAAATCATATCACATTATAATAGATAATCCATGCAGTGTTTATACCCATGCATAGAAAGGACGTAGCTACTCTTATTGAGTGGTGAACCTTGTAAAAATATCATTTGCATATTTTTACTACTTTCTATTATTTCATGCGACAGGGAAAAGAGAATAAGAGAATCAAGATCCTAACAGGTCACAAGGTACAGGGATAAAAGTTATAATTGGTTTAAAAAGTCCCCAACACTGATTCACCCCCTTCTCAGTGTTAGACATATCCCAAACTGGTCCTCTCAATTTTCACCTATGTTCTCCTACGTGGAACCCAGTGATGAGTTAATTTGGGTAACCTTTATGTTTCATACATCATTTTTAAAATTAAGTTTTATTATTACTTTTTATGAAGTGGGTTTCTATTAAAGAAACTTTCAATTAGTAAACCATTTATAACTCCAACGAATTTCGAGGGTGAAATTCATTTTAAGGGGGGTAGAATGTAACACCTCGAGATTTTATGAAAAATATTCTTTTTAATTTCATTTGATGTCTTGTGTTGTACGCTACACCAAAAGGAGGTTTCACTACATGCATCCCTGACTTGGCTTGCATTACATGCAATTGCGACCTTCCATGATAGCGTGTGTTGTACGCAATACTGAGTTTCACTAAACAATATATTATTATAATATTATTATGAACTAGCTGTTATGAATAGTAATACCCACTTTTTGAAATTTTATAAATTTTCTCTTTCGAAATAGACTTCATTTTTGGATTCGGAATATTGAAATTATCCTAGGGTGAAGTTTTGGTATTTTTTTGAAAACTATCAATTTTTGATGAATAGTGTAAACACTAGGTTATTGGTTAAAAACCGACTTTTTATTTAAATAAAAATTTATTTTATTTTAATTTATTTTAGGTATAAATTGATACATAATACCTATATAAGTTCAATGTAATTAATTGGAGTCATTTTATAATAATTTTAGATATATTAAAATTTTATTGAACTTTTGACCGTCTTTTACCCACCTCCTAGGAGAATTTGCAAATTTACATAAAACTTAATTTTACCACTTCTGTGAGTGGAATTTAAAAAACCCGAAAGACACAGTTGATGACAGTATGTAAAATGTGGTTCAATGAGATGAAAATAATTTTTTATGAATAGTAACTTTTTACTTTTATTTACCACGGTTAAAAGTAAATAGGGTAATTAAGGGTAAAAATGATATTATTATTACCCTGTCACAAGTCCTAATTCTATTGGATAAGTGTAATTCGACCAAAAACAACCTTACGAATAAAATATGACCATTTAGGTCTACTTGGATTAGATTAGAACATTTATTATTATTTAATTCAAAGAAGAGTTAAAATAGTTAAAATCAATGTTTAATAAGTAAAACATTTTTAATATAGGGTTATACATAAGATAAATTCGACTATAAATATTCATTAGAAAGATAAAAATATTTACTACATAATGATATTTTATTTATGATTTTTAGACATTAAATAATTTATGTTATTTATGACACAATTATGATGCAGTAATTACCTTATTAATGAAATATTAACACAATTGATGTTATAAATACCCAAATAAATGTAATTTTAGAATTTTTATGAATTCAAATAATTTTCTAGGTTAATATGACATGTTATTATTGATTTAATTAACTTTTTTAGAACTAATCATTCTGTTATGATTTTCAAAAAAATCAAGTACCAAATAGTGTCAAAATTGACATAAAATAGTTTTTAAAACAAATATTATATTATTAATTGTTATTTTATTCCTAAAAATATACGGTTTGTCCAAATGACTTAGATAAGGATATTTATATTAATAATGAACCACTTGGGGTTCGTTTGTCTTATTATAGTAAGTTTATTAACCATATAGTTTAGGAAAACAAAAAGACATGGTAAAAGTTAAATTATTTAACTTAGAGTTAAATCTAAATGATAAGGATAAAATAGTGACCTAAACTTTTCTAAAACCTATTGGTTGAGACTATTGTGACCCATACCCACTTTATCTTCGAAATAAATCAATTTGGATCTATTAAAAACTGAATATGACTTTATTATAAAATAATAGTTTAAGTTTTTCTAAGTTTCCCCTCTCCTCCCTTATAAAAGGGCACCCCTTCCCTCTTCTCTTCACACCCTTTTGAGCCTTGAATCTTGGCCAAAAAATGTCCATTTCTCTTCTACACTTCCCTAGAAATATTTTTGAGGTTCTGGTATTCTCAAAATACCAACTCTAGTCCCTTAAGAGCAAGCTTAAAGAAGGTGCGTCAAAGAAGAGGTAATCTCTTCTATCGATTCTTTCAAGATTCTTTCTTCTTCAACTTCTTCTTCTTTAGTTGTTTCATTATAAATTAATAAAATAAGTATCTATAATATAATGATATGTTATTATAAATATGAAAAAAAAAACCCATTTCACCTTCTATCCATCCTACGGAAAACAAAATCACCGCGCGTGCGTACGTACGGAATACTGTCTCCACGTCGTGGTGTAATCTATTTTTCCACCACCACCTTACTTGGATGGGTATAATGGTGTAACTAATAACTATATATGGATATTATAACATAATACTGATTATGAGATATTATATCATCCACTCCAATTCCATTCAAAAAAATTATGGGAATGATATCATCGCTCGTGCGTACGTACGGATTACCATCTCCATGACGCGATGAGATTCAATCTCCATGTTAACCATTAAAGAATGATTATAAAGTATATATAATGAATAATAATGGTATATATATAAAATAATAATTCTATTGGATTTATTTATAAGTTATTTACTTAATTCCAAAAAAGTCAATAAGGAAAGGAAAATCGCGTTCATGCGTACGTACGGCCTGCCGTCTCCATGAACAGTGTATTTCATTTCATTTATCTATCTATTATATATATATATACTGAATATATATGATATATAAATCATGATTTACATTATGTAAATAATTAAATCATGATATAAGTAATCATAATATCAATAACAACAATTCCAAACAAGTACGATAAAAAAATGATTTTACCCAAAACGTTGCTTTAACATGGAATTTACAAAAGAATGGGTAATATAAAGTCATAAGTGAACCATATATGATATAATAACAATGAATATGATTATATAATAATTAAATGACATTATTTAAATCATTATACAGGAGGTTTTGATATGTACAAAGCATATCGGACCTAAGGTAAGGGATAGTTTTGTAATATCATTTTTATCAAAGATTTCTTATACGTAAGTATTTACTGGGGTTATATTTTTCATCCATGTCCACAAAAATGTTTTTTATAAAGTGTTTAATATTCTTCCATGTATTTTTAATGGAATTTTTAGCCCT
Source organism: Viscum album (assembly GCA_963277665.1). Lineage (NCBI taxonomy): Eukaryota > Viridiplantae > Streptophyta > Magnoliopsida > Santalales > Viscaceae > Viscum > Viscum album. Next base: position 493,151,621 of record OY728139.1, read on the forward strand.
CTTTGACTTTTACTTTGTGTTATGGAAGGAATCTTTCTTTTGTTTACCATACGAGGTACTTTTTTTACTTTTTCGGTAAAAGTACGAGGAGAATGTTTTTTTTACTTGTACGACATGAATAGGTTTTTACTGTTTCATAATGCCTAATTTTAATGAATCATCCTCTACAAGTTTTCATGGTTATTTTCAATAAAATCCTTTTCTTTTAAAAATTGCATGGTATTTTTTGAAAAGAAAATGATTTTGAAGAAGAAAGGATATTTTCCTCAAGAATTCATTTCAAGTGTTTTATCAAAACCATTTTCTTTCTAAGATGAAATTATTTAGCATGTTTATGTTTCAAGTATAATGTCTCTATTATTTACATGGTGTGATTTTTCTAATGATGAAATGATATCCATTTGTTTTATATGGATTATGTGATGATGGGATGATGTTTATGAAACCCATTTTATTATTTGGGTTATGATGAATGTTTTATGTTTATTTTGTGGCACAAGTAAGAATGATTTCATTATGAGATGGGTGGGACCTATATCTCCCTCCAATGTATTGGGTAAATATTTATATCTCATGAGATAGACATGGATGGAACGGTAAGTTAATCCGGTTTAGTGTTACAGGACTGAAATGAGGAGTGAACTCGATTCAGAAAGGGACTTTGTCCACTAATATAGTCTTCGTAGAAATGCCTTGTATACTATGGAAATCATAACATGTGCTGAATGGTTTCCACAATTACATGTTTTATTCCCATGATATTTTATCATGATTGATGTTCCTTTATGATATATGCCTTACGTACTTCCAAGATTTATGTCTTTCCTCAAGATTTTGATGTTTAGATTTTATGTTCAAGTTTTTCATCCATATGTTTATGGATTGTTTTATGTCCTCTATGTTTACCCTTACTGAGCATTTAAGCTCACCCATTTTATTTTTTCTGTTCCCTAGAATATAAAGAAAGGTTTTAGGTAAGAAAAAAAGGGGTAATACCTGTATAGGATATGTTTAAGATCTTTCACCGAGATTATAAGATTATATTCTGAGTTTCCAAAGACACTAAACTATTACAGTCCTTTGGTGTCTGTTTTTGTTATGTATTAAGTATTCCACAAAAGTAATTTAAATTCTATGTATTTCAAGCTTTGGGTATCTAAAATGAGAATAAAAATATCAATAAGGGATATAAAATAAGTAAAGAAAACATTCATCAATGAATACATACAAATCAAAGAAATCATACTTTTTGATCATAAAACATAATCTCTTTTAAATACCTCATGAAATCATCAGATTTATGAATAACACATAGAAATAATAAATCATAAAGGTAACATGTGGCATAAATAACCTAATTAAATTATAACTTACACAGCTACATAGGGAGTTGTGTTTGCAATACCCATCACAATATATTCCCTAAATCTATTAGGGTAAATATTAATGTTTACCACTGTCACGTTACCCAATATATTGGAGAGTTGTCACGGGCTCACCTGCTCTACGTGTATCACAAAACCACCCATCAAAAGTCCAAGTACCATTACATAATCATAACACTTAAAATAAGAATAATGTAATTATTTTATTTCCACATTGCAATCAAAAGATATCAGTTCAAGATATTTACATAATCAATCCAATTTATAGGGCACATTTAAACATTTAAAAAGAAGATTTTTGAATCAAAGTGTCCCATGACACTTTGAATATTTTAAGGGAATTAAAATTTTAAAACTTTAATGTACATATAAATAAATCCTTAAAACCATTTTGAAAATATGGAAATTAATGAGAAATATTTAGAAGAATAAATCTTTATAACATTTAAAACGTTGTTTTAATTAAAGAGCCCTTTACCACTTGAGAAAATACTTGAACAAAAATAATTAAATAAAAACATTAAACAAAACATATAATAACTTGAGAATAAATAGATTAAATATATAATATGTAAAATGGCAGTATATACACTATATAAAAATTAATTGGTTCATAACAGCAAATAAGTCTCAGTATAATGTAAATTGAGACGAAATCACTTGCGAAGATCATATCATTATGTTAAGGATAAATAAATGAACTAAATATGTGTGAAAACTATAAATAAAACAAATATATAGGTGTTTATTTAGTGTAAAACAATCAGTGGTCATTCACACATATTATTGAAAAAACAAAACCAATAACATGGATATTTAACTCAATGAAATGATATTGAGTAAATATTTCACTTAAAAAGTTCGTATAATTGATGTAACAATTTATCAATAGGGTGATTATGTATATAAATAGTATTTCCACACAAATGTAAGTATAAAATATAACATTAATAAATAAAAATTGATTCCACATATAATCATGTAATAATATAATCAACAAATTGTGCGTAGAATCCAATGAGCGGAAATTGAGTTTAGAAATTCCCTTATGAAAATTCAGCAGCCTAACGGCGTCACTTAAAATTTAAGAAAATGAGTTGATGAGAGATAAAAGGGTCTCTCATCACTTGTAAATAAAATGTACATATTTAATTATATATAATAACATATTCCAATATAATAAAATGTAAATTAAAATACAAAACATAAAAGAAGTATTTGACTAAAAGAGGAGGGTGAAAGGTTCCCTTACCTTGAGTCTGACTCGTCACGTATGTTCCTTATTATTAATGAATAATAAACATAAGTTAATTTATACTTAATTAATAACATTTTTCAAGATTATTATTCCTTTTATATAAATTATTAACATGTTATAATCATTATATAATTATTTAAGTAAATATACGTCGTTTTGTCGATATTCGATACTTGAGTTGAAAATGAACTTGTTTTGAGGTAAATTGTCCATGTAATCAAAATTAAATCATATAAATTATGATATTAATGATTTAAATTGCATATATATCCAGTATATATATGTATTTATAATATTACATAACATTTAGAGATAAAAAATGAAATGCACCGTTCATGGAGATGGTAAACCGTACGTACGCATGAATGATACTTTCATTTATTTTTCATATTTAAAGTAATGAAAAATAAATTATACATATGTATATTATAATTAAACTAAAATATAATATTTTATATATGTTACATAATTTCATTAACTCTATCCTTTATACGTTCCATGTATGGCATGAACGAGTCAAATCACTTTGAGGGGGCAGTAGTCCACACTTCCTCAAATAAAATTATCGTATTTACACATTATGGAAATCATAAAAGTGTGTTTTAAATAAAAATAAATAATAATATATGAAATATAAATATAATATATATCATATATTAATAAACTTACATCATAATGGCCACCATGAGAGGTGGTAGGGGAAAATTGAACAATCATCGTTTCATGAGTCAGTAGTTCTTCATACACAGAAACAGTATGTTTGTATGCATTAGATGAAGGTGTGTGTAAGTTTAGTTGGAATAATTCTAATAAAAACATACTAGAATATATTGGATACTTGTTTTATTATCTAATAGAAGAATAATAATATCATAGAGATTTGAGAAGTAAAATAATCGAAAACAACTTTAGATAAGACGTTACCTCTAAATCGGGTAACTTCTTTCGATTTGAGACTAAAGGCTTTATTTAATTTACTTTTTACTAAGTAAATTATTATGGAAAAAATTTATTGATGATGGGAGATTATTGGATCACAATTTTTATGAGACAATGGTCTTGAGAGGTGTGAGTAAATGGGTATAGGTGATACCCTTTTATTAGAGGGAAGAGGGTCACTTTAGGAAAGTTTTGAAGTATTATTTTATTATAAAATTATTTTCGGTTTAAAATGGTCCCAAAACAATTTATTTAAAATATAATGTACTTTTAGGTCAAAAACCTAACAACTAATAGGTTTTAAATAAGTTTAGGTCAAAAAATTAACCTTATCTTTTAGCTTTAACCCTTAGTTAAAAACATTAAATCTTACCATGTCTTCTATCATTTTAATAATATATGGTAACTATAGTTACTATAAAATACCAAAAGAACCATAAGTGGATCATTAATTAATTTTTAAACATTATATAAGTCATTGGAATGAATCTTATATTTTTAGGACTATTATATCATTTAATAAAAAAGTATTTTTTTTTAACTTATTTATGTCAATTTTGACACTATAATGTATTTGATTTTTTTTAAAGTCATAAAAACTTGATTCATTAAAAAAAAGTCATTAAAGAAAATATAATATGTCAATATCATCCATAAAATTCATGAAAGGAAGAAAAATAATCAAATTACAATTATTTTAATATTTATAATATCATTTATTTGAATCTTTTATTAATGAAGCAATCACTACAATATGATTATGTCATAATTAATTTTATTTATTTATTTTCTAAAAATTATAAATAAAATCCCATGATTTATGAAATATTTTTATATTTTTAATGAATATTTATAGTCAAGGATATCATTTATATAACCCCATGTTCAAATTATTTTAGTAAAAGATACATGTTTATGTCAAATTTCTCTTTACAATAAATTAATTCTTATAAAATATCACTTTCACATCCAAGTGGCTCCACGGAGTCCCAAAATCGAAAAAAGGATTCCTATGGTCTAAATATCTCATCCAATAGGATTATTACATGTGTTAGTGTAGTTTTATATTATTATAATATTATTTTTTACCTTTATTTAGTTGATATACTCATTAACCATGGTAAATAAAATAATTACAGAAGTTATTATTCATAATGTCCAAAAATAAAAGGTTCCTATTTACATAATTTTAACCTTATAATTAAAAATATAGAATCCATTTTTTCCAAATTAAAAACACTAAATTTGTAGTAATTAATTTGAAATTATTTCTCGTTGTCAACCCAAAAAGCGGGATTTTAAGAAGTAATAACTATCAAAATATTGATATGTGTTTATGTCCAATTCAAAAATGAAATTACATCCAATGATAAGAATTGTATTAAATGATAAAAATATATTCCATTTATACTTTAAAACCATGAAATAATATTATTTATCCATATAAATTATATCAATGGAAAAAAGTTGTTTCCAATTAAAATTTTGTGTATTTTTACTATTCATGAAAACGTGATAGTAATCAGAAAAATATAAAAAATTCTTCCAAAATAAATCTTTATGACCTAATTCTAAATAATATTTTTTTTTCAAATATAACATATAAAAGTTACAAAAAATATATTTAAAAATGCCTCTTAATCAAAAGGTGATAAAACTGCATTTTTAGAAAAATGCTTATTTTAACTAAAAAAAATAATTTGTTCTTATCTCATTTCTAGAAAACATATAAGATGAATTTAAAACATTAAATTGAATATATAGAATATATTTTTTATTAAATAAAAATCTATAAATATTCATATGATTTTATACACACAGTTATTCTCTTTTAAAATAGGTTTTCATAAAAACACATCCTTTATATTCAATTAGTTTTTATTTCCATTTATAAAAAAATTTAGTAACCAATGAATCATTATTCAGACATGTGTAAAACCTATTTCAAAATTCAGTTGATATTATTCATTAATTCCATTCCAATTTCTAGGTGTTAACTTCCATTTAAAATAATAATATTTTTTATTATATTATATTTTGGTATAACTCGATATTGTGTAAAACGTAATATTTCAGAGAAATCCATTATTTCTTGTCAAGTATGCTATCATAAAAAAGAATCCCATTTAACATAAAATTAATATCTTATTCATAAATGTTAATAGATAATAAAAAGTATTATTCTATTAATATTTGGGTCGTTACACAACTAATATAAACTTATCTAGGAAATAATGTTCCACCTTATGTTGATTTTATTTCTATAAATTCACCTAAAAAATCCATATGTGTAAATCCTAACAAGTTAAAATATGTACTTTCACTACATATAAGACTGAAGAGAAAATTTCATTTCACATACCACAGTATTCTCTTAGTATTCCATTAGTTATAATCTTTAGGATCACATAAAAATATAGAAAATAGAGTCACATTAAAAGTTATATCTATCCTTGATTCAATTAGATAAAGCAAGATTCTATTGAGACTTCATAAATATTTTTTTCTAACAATGCTTCCATCTTCAACTTTGCACAATTTGGTTCTAAATTAAATGTATGTAAAAATAGATTTTTAATTTTCCATTCCAAAAAAATCAAAAAGTCTCGAACATAAAATTGTTCATAGAAACTAATTAAATTCATCTTTAACTCAATCTAAAATCATAGAAATTATACCACATCACAAAGCATGGACATCTCAGAATATTCCATCATCTTCTCTGAAAACTCTTCACAATGACACTCTTTATCCCCATCAAATATGATTTTATCTTTATAAAAAATCAAAATTTTATTCCATTTATTCATTTCATTTAAAAACAGGTTTCAATTAACATTACCTTTTGTAAACATTATTTCCCTTAAACAACCATCAAATTTAGAATAACAGGCATTATGGACCTATTTGAAACTATACAAATATTTTATTAATCTATAAAAAAATCAATCATTGCCTAAGATAAAACCATTAGATTATTGATTATAGACATCTGCTACAAGATCATAATTTATAATGGTAGATTTCATATCAATTTTATAAAATTCATAATGTTTATGAGTTTTTATTAACACAAACACTCTGACAGTCACCAATATAACTACTATTGAAAAAAAAATTATCAAATACAATACCTTATAGTTTAGAATATCCTTTACACACAATCATTATGTTGTTCCTTAATACCCCACATTATCATTTTGATTATTTTTTAAAACCCCATTGGTGTTGAGATTATTATTTTTTGTCTTGGAACAAGATCACAAGTTGATTTCATTTGAATTTTATAAAGTTACCCATTAATTTCTTGTATCCAATCATCATGCTCAACTAATTTTTCCATTGTATGTGGTTTAATTTTGGAAATATGTACATTATGATCTTTAAATATCAATATTATTGCAATTTCAATTTGATCCTATTGATGGAAAATTAAATTTTTAGTTTTAATGTTTTTATTTAATTTTTTCTATTTTTTATCTTATATCAAGCAGATTCATCTTCATCACTGGTTTTTTTTTGAAAGTTAGTATCATTGGTGATTAAATTAATTTCATTAACTCCATTACTATTCAGTTCTACAACTAATATATAATCACACTAGAATACTCTTGTATCTTTTTATATGAAAGCTTATATCCCTTCAACACTAGGAAATTATCAACATATTCCAAAAAAATTGAATAAGGATCATATCCATAATGAACCCCATAATGCATGATGACATATTCTAATCATGGTGAAGAATGAGTCTGATATTACTGGTCTTATCAATTCCAGTGTCATTGAGGTTGTGCAATGCATCTCAGAAAAAATTGAAGGGTGCATCGACTCTTAAATCAATCAATAAGGTTATCGCCCCTTTGATATCCCTCCTAAAAGTATTTTAGAGATATATCACATGGAATTCACTCCTGAAATCTATCATCCTCATCATCCCCTTGGTGATATCTCTCTCGAGAAAAAAAATCCTCTCCTTTTCAAGACACCATAATATATAGAGGTTCTCAAAACTGAGACACCATTGAATAAAGAGGTTCTTGAGAAATAGGGGTTATCCAAATATAGTTCCCCATAAAATATCCACAACACCGCACCATTTTCATAAGGATGCTTAGAGAAGAAACATATGTGTTCGGACCAATTTGATGCATATAATTATAATGAAGAATATGATGACATGGATATGTAGAGAAATTTATTCAGAAAAAATCTCACGGACATGTTCTAGCCCATCAAAACTTCTTGCTATGAGAACCAAAATGATCTAGAGTAGGATTTTTTTACCTACATATGCCAAAACATGTGGGAGAGTCATCAAAGGATGAAGGATAAATACCTACCTTATCAAGGATATGAGGGTAATATCTAGATCATAAGTACACTATATTTTCAAGAGGAGAAGGCCGCATTATCCATAGCTTTGAACCTAGGGATGGAAGTTCATAATAGATGCTTTTGATGTGTTTGGCTTCATATAATAACAAATCTCCATTGAATGGCTGATAGAGAACCATAAAATATACATATCCAAGGATAGGTAAATATAGAGCTGTACACTTCACTATGTCCCTATAACAAAAACTATCCCTAGATATGACATCGTGTAATGTTATAGATGATGGAGAAATCTGAGGATTGGATAATGCATGGGCCAGTTAGTCAATACAGTGAGATTCATACACCTTTAAGTTCAAGAGATATCAATAATAGAGGGAGAGTGCCACTAGAAGACACATATATAGGACAATAAAAAATGGGAACATATTTTAGACACAGATGATGAAGTTGTGGACTACCTTAAAACTTCCCATATAGGATGACTCCAATCAAGGGAATCCATTACAACCAACTCATACAGAAGAACAATTGTGCCCAATCAAACATATCACAATATCTACTTCTATATAATCCCTAAAAGAGAGATCCCAACCCAAAAATTTGGAGGGATTTTTAAAACTCTATCCACCCTTATGTTTATAAAACCCTAATATAATATAGGAAATATCAATGCCAATAGTAAACCAACCCTAGACTGTAGGGCTGGGAACATTTTTATCTCAATCCCTATCACCAGGTTCACCACACCCAATTAAGGTCTTGGGTTAATCATAGTGGTTCTTGTTCAACCCCATATAATAGAGTTGGGGGATTTATATCATAATTTCCATATTATGAGTCATCATATCCTCGACCATAATCATGAAACCCTTAATAAAAAGATCAAAAATTTCCAAGTGTCCCAAAATCTTCCCCAACCTACAGGTGTGGGAGAATTATTATCATATTTATCATCTCCTTAGAACATACCATCATTTTCTATATTGGAAGGTAAATATGGAAAGTTGGTATCCCATATGTTTTTTCTAGTGTGAGACTTATCATTGGAACTTAAGGCCCATTAGTCTAGAACAATATATGTATCTCTTAAGGAAACTCTTAACAGGCCAATACAGGAGAAATTTTTGCTGAAATAAATCAAACCCCATAATTTTCAAAAGATAAAATTGTCCAAAATGGTTAGGGGTTAGAGAAATTACCCTGATGAAACCCTCAAAGAAGGATTAAGTAGTGAAGAATCACCATCTTGCTTGGAGATTAATGAGATTACTATCACTTCCTGAAACACCATAGTGATTATTGTCACCATCAACACAAAAAATGTAGTAAAATAATATATAAATAAGGATATATTCAATTTATAAACCATAAATCGTGATGTAGGAAATCTGGATTCACAAAATGTAGTTGAACATATAAAAATTTATAGAAGGATCCAAAAACTATAACCTTAAAAAGATGTATTTACACCTCCTTAGTGGAACAATAATGATGATAAAGTTAAATGTGTGGCCACATCTTACTCACCACCCCTAAGAGATAAAATTCCGTCTATAGAGGATCAACTAGAAGAGTATGAGTTTGATATACAAAGTCACAAAAAACTCAATCAGGAACATATCAGGGAAACATTACTAGTGGGTATCATCCACTAATAGATAAGGATATCCTTCCTACCTGATATTAGGATAGATATAATCCACATGAAAGAGAACCATTTGAGAATCATCATAGATCAAGATCTAGGATTTCAGTCTACATAAACGAGTAAGTTGAGGATGATCACAAATTTTCTCCATTATGGGGACAGCCAATCCCACGTCAAGGTGAACATTCATTCCTAGATATTATAAATAATTATAAGTGTTGGAACCATGGTTGTTATTTTATAAAAATGGGTTTTGGATTGTGTTTGTTGTCAATATTCACATGGAAGACCAATAGATGATCATGGATATTATAAGGAAAGGGATTATATAGTTCAAACCGAAATTAGTATTGATGGTGGCGTCATTTCTCAATATTTTAAAAAATGGGGTCTAAAATTTAGATAATGGAAACAATTGTGAAAAGTGTCTTTTCATGAAGGCCTTAAGAAAATATGACAAATGAATGAGTTTTTTTAATGACCCACCAATTCTCATTGGCTTGAGATCTCAACGAGTCATTACTAGGCCTTAAGCGATGTCCCCAAGGTGCCAAAGGCTGGCAATAAATGCCAAAGGGTTTCAAAATACTTGGGGGATGATTTACCCTTTAACTGAAAACAACCAACAAATAGAGAAACTAGATAAACATCTCCAAGCAACCACTATATGATGCATGATTTAAAACCAAAAAAACTCAACCATTAATTTTATCAAAAACCAACCAAAAGTACCATAGAAAAAATCAACGCTAAACATAAGAGTAAACAACGGAGAGGCAACTCAAAGACTATAAGACAACAATCCAACTCCATGCTTTACAAGCTCCAAGCTCCAACATTACGAACCAGCCCAAGTATCACGAATTAATGCTCTAAAAATGTGACACTTTACCTTTTCCAACGTCTCGATATATGACATCTGCAAAAGCACCAACATACCAAAGCAGGGGGTGAGTAATGAAACTCAGTAGGTTTTACCTAATGACTTCCCAACCCATGCCTCTAGGATAAAACATGTTAGCATATTTATATAAAACAATTTATATAAAACAATTCCAAAAACAATTCATAATATAACAAGTTCCATGTCCAAGCCATTTTTCCAACAAAACAATCTTTCTCAAGAAAAGAAACCAAGCAAGATTTTCAATCAAATTCACATTTCCATTTTTGGCATATTCATTTCATTCAACAAATCCACACAACCAACCATGCATGCAACTTGGACCTCCCTATACTCGTGAGTGGTGAGTTATCCTTCCACTAAGTCGTTGCTTAGTAAACTACCTTGGCAGGGGTACTTCATGACCTTATCCTTCCCAACCTATTGATGGGGGGACTTCTCGCCCTTATCCATCCCAACCTTTTGATGGGGGTACTTCTCGCCCTTATCCATCCCAATGCATATGAACACACACCACAACCCATGCAATCTCTGCCCAGAACCAAGTGTGTTCAAAACCTTTCAATAAAGCATCACCCCTTTTATTGAAAACCCATTTTTCCTGTAAACCATTTTCCAAATCCAGAAAATCCATATTTTAAAATAACCATTTTAAAATCAAGAAACCAAAACACTTTGCACAACCATTCTTTCAATTTCCATAATTTCATAAAAACCCATAAATAATCACTAAAGAAGATTTATAACATGTTTTTCACCACAATTTCACAAGAAAATAAATCAAATTGACCTAAGCCTTCAAGTTCTAAGAAAGAGGAATTGAGAGTGAAGCCACCTACATCAACAAATTGGGAAAAACCAAGCCACGGACAAAGAACACTCAAGAATACCAAGTCAAATCTCCAAAAACTCTCCTTAGATCTCTTCTCCTAACACAACCAAGACCAAATATTGTCATATTTGGCAACCACACCCTTAGATCTACCCATAATGGGTGTATATCTAATAAAACAAGAGAAGAGGAGAAGTAGATCAAAGTAGATCTAAGAAACCGATCAAGAACAATCACATACCTTAAGAATCCGGCTTCGATTCGCCCAGAGAAGCCTTTGAATCGCCTCTGGAACGCTTGGGAAGAGTCTTCCAACCTTCAAGGGAGAGTAATCCCGAGTTAGGGCCACTTATGAGGTTTAAACAAGGATATTAGAGGAAAAACAAGTTAGATCCACAATTTTAGGATCTAATTTTAAGTGACCGCACAGTTAGTCTACACGGTTTGACAAATCGTGCACTAACCGTGTGTTAGATACTACCTCGGCCACCCTTCTCACATGGTTTGGCCGCACGGTTAGACAAACCGTGTGCCGACCGTGTGGACTCCACTGCCTCCAAGACCCACTGCACACGGTTTGGTCGCACGGTTTAGACAAACCGTGCGCCTCCTGTGCGACTTCCCCTTTGCCTCACAACATCATTCCAAGTTCTCTCAACCCTCCCATTCAACACCATTAACTATAAAACCAAGAAAAGCATCAAGTAAGGGTTACATACCAGAAACCAAGGGGACTACATTCTCCCCACCATTGGCCTTTCCCTCCTCAAAAAGTAGAAAACCATCAATTTCCAGAAAGAGTTCTAGCCACTGCTCTTTCATCTCTTTCTCACATTCCCAAGTCTCTTCCTGAATCTGACCATGCTGCCATAAAACCCGCACTAGACCGATGCTTTTTCCACGCAATACTTTCTCTTTCCTATCCACTATCCGTACTAGGATATGTATCAACTAAGCATCCATCTCTAGGTCAATGTGATCCCATCTGATCACATGGTCAGGATTGGGCTGATACTTCTTCAACGGAGATACATGGAACACATTATGCACTGTAATGAACCATGGTGGTAATTCCAACCAATACTCCACCTTTCTAACCCGTTCTAGTATCTCAAAAGGGCCGATATATTGAGGAGATAATTTTACCTGCTTTTCAAAATGACATTGTTCAAGCCTTGGAGAGATTCTAAAAAAGACATGATCACTCACCGCAAACGACAACGGTCTTCGACAATGATCCACATAAGATTTCTAACGACTCTGAGCCATCTCCATCCTCTTCCTAATCAACTGGATCTTCTTCATTGTTTCTTGGACAAGGCTCGGCCCAACTAGTGTTGTCTCACCTGTTTCCACTCAACAAAGTGGAGAACGAAAAGGACGCCCATACAATGCTTCAAACAGATCCATACGTATCGAGTCCTGATAACTGTTATTGTATAAGAAATCCACTAAGGGTATATGCTCCTCCCATGGGCCACCAAAGTCCATTACACAAGCCCACAACTTGTCTTCCAACATCTTAATCATCCTCTCGTATTGCGCATCCATCTGAGGATGATATTCCATGCTCACAGTCAACTGAGTCCCAAGGGCTTGTTGTAAGGATTTCCAGAAACAAGATGTAAACCTCGGATCTCTATCTGAGAAGATAGACACCGGTACACCATGTCTCTTTACCACTTCCCGAATATAGATTTTTGAAAGATCTTCCACCGTATGAGTTTCAAGAATTTGGATGAAATGGGCCGACTTGGTTAGACGATCCACTATCACCCAAATGGCATCGTGTTTCCAGACCGTTCTTGGAATACCTGTAACAAAATCCATTTTTATCTGATCCCATTTCCACACTAGGATAGGTAAAGATTGTATCATACCAGCTGGCCACTGATGTTCTGCTTTAACTTGCTGACAAGTTAAACACCTTGAAACAAATTCAGCTACCTTCCACTTCATGCCGCTCCACCAAAACTGCACCATCAATGCCTTATATATCTTTTGTGTACCCATATGTACAGCCCATATTGAATGGTGGTAAGAATGAAGGAGTTGTTTCTGAGCAGCTAAATGTACAACCATCTGATCTCGAAACCGCAAAACTGAACTCCCATCCAGCTTTCATCCCTCAATGTTCTCCCCACCATTGAGTTTTGAACTCATTGCAGCACAGTCTACATCGGATGCCTGTGCATCCCTTACTATCTCCACCAAATCATGAACAAGCACAACTAGAAATAAAACTGCAACATTGGTTCGGTCTTCACATTCCATACACATGTTGGCTAGGACCAACATCAACTGTCACTCATCTGAAGATTCCTTTGCCAGCTGAGCATACGACTTCCTGCTTAATGCGTCGGCCATCGAATTGCCCTTAACCGGTGTATACATTAAGTCAAAGTCGAAAATTTGAAGATGCTCCATCCATCTCCTCTACCTCAGATTAAAATCACACTGTGAGAAAATATGTTTCAAGCTTTTTTGATCTATAAACACAGTAAATTTTTCACCAAAGTGATAATGTCTCCATGTTTTCAAAGCATAGACGACTACAGCTAACTCCAAATCATGTTTTGGGTAATTTTTCTCATGCACTCTCAACTTCCTTGTGTCATAAGAAACCACATGGTCTCCTTGCATGAGAACACAACCCAAACCTATTCCCGAAGAATAACAATACACCACATACCCCAGTCCTGGTTCCGGAAAAATCAAGATGGGTGCTGATGTAAGGCAAACTTTCAACTCTTGAAAAGATCTCTGACATTCTTCAGTCCATTGAAATGCAGTGTTCTTCTTTGTCAATGTTGTCATAGGTGAATCTAGTCATGAGAAGTCACGGAAAAAGCGTCGGTAATAACCAGCTAGACCAAGAAAACTTCATATTTCTAATACATTCTTTGGAGGTTTCCAAGAAAGAACAGCTTCTATCTTTTCTGGATCCACTGAAACACCTTTCTCAGAAACAACATGGCCCAGAAAATGTACCTATTGTATCCAAAAATTACACTTTGATAATTTGGCATACAACTAATGGTCCCTCAAGATTTATAACACTATCGCCAAGTGTTTCTCATGATCATCCCTTGTTTTTGAATACACCAATATATCATCCACAAACACCACAAAAAAAGCATCCAGATATCGCTGAAATATCTGATTCATCAATGCCATAAAGACTTTTGGTGCATTCATAAGACCAAAAGTCATGAATACATATTTTTAGTGGCCATATCTGCTTCTGAAGGCTTTCTTCAGAATATCCTCCTTCTGAACTCGCAACTGGTGATATCCTGACCGCAAGTCAATTTTAGAGAACCACTGAGCTCCCCTCAATTGATCAAATAGGTCATCAATGTGTGGAAGTGGATATCTATTCTTTATCGTAACTTGGTTAAGTTTACAATAATCCACACATAGCCTCAAAGTTCCATCTGCTTTCTTTACAAACAAAACTGGTGCTGCCCACAAAGACACGCTTGGCCGAATGATACCATTGTTTTCTAGCTCCTCTAATTGCTCTTTCAATTCCCATAACTCTGTTTGTGCCATCCTATAAGATGGAAGTGATATAGGACTGGTCCCTCGAAGGAGATTAATTATAAACTCAACTTCTCTTAAAGGGGGTAACCCTGAGAATTTTTCAGGAAAAACATCAGGAAATTGATCCACTACAGCTGGAAAACTATTTTCCACGATCTCCTCCAATGATTCCAAAGTCAACGCTGGTAATTGCTAAGAAATTGTTCCCACCAATGGTGCCAAAAGGCTCTTTGCACCCTTTTTTACTATCATTTCTCTTCTAAAGAGATGGTCGATGCCATCCTTAGTCGTGAAACTAACCATTATCTTATAATAGTCGATGTGAGCCTTAAACCTTGCCAACCAATCCATACCTAGGATTACATCATAGACATCTATATCCAACATGGAGAAGTCCCATTCTAGCTCAGCTCCATCGACAGTTATAGCACATGCTCGACACACTAAGGCTTGACATTCTCTTTCACCAAGAGGAGTTTGCAGTTTCAACACAGAAGGCATCATTTCTAGTTTTAAACATAGAAATTCAACACCATGAGAAGCAATGAAATAGTGTGATGGACTAGTATCAAACAACACTTACATGAGGGTAGAATTCAAAAGAATCGTACATCTCACCATAGATGGTTCATCCTAATCATTGACCATCATCTTCTAAGCTCCATACAATTTCTTCATCGCTGCGCTGCTGTCCTTGTTGCCTTGCTGAGATTGCCCTGGTTGAGGGGTCATGGTATTCCTGGAATCACCATAACAAGCTCTTTTCTGTTGGTGAGGCTGATTTTGCTGTCCTCGCCCTATCGAAGCATAAGATTCTTGTGACATTTGAGAAGTGTCACGAACACCTGACCATGGAGCACTCTAACAATATCTATGAAGATGCCCCATCTTCTTGTAATTGTGGCATGCTCTTGGTGGTGTTGTACATTTTCGTTTCATGTGATCAATCGAACCACATTGGAAGCAACCTGTTTTACTTTGGGTTCATGGAGGAAGGTTGACTGATCCCACCGTCTAGTTTTGATTCTCACTCCCACCTTGGAAGTAGGTGTCCCTCTTCCGATTGTTCCCAGCATTGGAGTTCCCACCCATTCCTGTGGTATCATCATTCCTCCTCCTATCGATCCCAAGATATCACGTTCAGCAACCGTTGCTCTGTTTACCATCTCTGTATAATCCGTAATACAGAGCATAGCTATCTTCGAGAGAATCTCTTGTCACAACCCTGATTCAAAGATGTGTGCCTTCAACAACGCACTTGCAGTAAATTCTGGTGAAAAGCACACTAAATTCATGAATTTAGCCGCATATTCCGTGATAGAGAGATTCTCCTACTTCAGGCTGAAAAAGTCTATCATCCTCTGGATCTTCAATGTGTGAGGATAGAATTGTTTATTGAACAATTCCTAAAATTCCTCCCAGCCCGGGCCTTGATCCACCTTAGCCTGCACCACTAACTCCCACCACTGTCGTGCAAGATCCTCCAGGAAACATGTCACCAACTTTATTTTCATTTCTGCTGGTGTGCCGATGAAATCAAAGATATGATTCATCCTACTCATCCACACCTCCGCTCTTTCTGGTTCCGAATCACCCTGGAAAATGGGTGGATTCTGCTTCTGGAACTGGAAGGAATAGTCTACATGCCTTGACTAATCCCTCTGATTCCCTATGTCCACATCCTAGAAGGCTTGAACGATACTCTAAACCAGATCTTGGTTTACACGTGGTTCAGGTGCAACCACATTCTTCGTAGTTTCTTCAGGTTGGTTTCTAGGACACCTAATGGGTGCCATTTTCTTTACAAATAACGCACGCCGTTAGTCTCACTTCCTAGCAATTGAAGGCTTATAATTTTAATCTCTATTACACCACTATCACATCATCGATTTCCAATTGTTTCTAAAATATATCTTTTCTTTCCTTTTAAAATCAATCTATTTTCAAAATACATCAACCATTGTCTTTTCAAAATATTTCATTTGAAAACATGCTTAAAATTTTCAGAAATCAGGCTTTTGCATCAAACCATAATCCATTTCTCAAAATTATTTATGCAATCTTAGTGGGAAGTCATTCCTCTATAATTCACGTCATGCTCATCTCATTGGCTAAACACATGACAACGAGATTTCCAACATTCTAGAAGTGTATCCAAAACACTTATGTACCCAACTCCCTAGTAACATGAAGTTCAGCATAAATGGGTTAGTTGCGTCCTTTTATGATATACATTTCAAGTTCTGACATTCCCACTCCTGTCCAGGATTCAAACCCAATGAATAGACGAAAAGAAGTTTCAACTCCATAACTGAGAACATCTAATACCACTTGTTAGGAAAGGACCGAACAAGATGATACCATTTCTAATGACCCGCTAATTCTCATTGGCTTGAGAGCTCAACGAGTCATTACTAGGCCTTAAGCAACGTCCCCAAGGCACCAAAGGCTGGCAGTAAATGCCGAAGGGTTTCAAAATACTTGGGGGATGATTTACCCTTTAACTGAAAACAAAAAACAAACAGATCAACTAGATAAACATCTCCAAGCAACCACTATATGATGCATGATTTAAAACCAAAACAACTCAACCATTAATTTTATCAAAAACTAACAAAAAGTACCACAGTGAAAACCAACACTAAACATCAGAGTAAATAGAGAAAAGGAAACTGAAAGACTATAAGACAACAACCCAAATCCATGCTCCACAAGCTCCCAGATCCAACATTACGAACCATCCAAAGTATCACGAAGCAATGCTCTAAACATGTGACACTTTACCATTGCCAACGTCCTGGTATATGAAATCCGCAAAAGCACCAACGTGCCAAACCAGGGGTGAGTAATGAAACTTAGTAGGTTTTCCCCGATGACTTCCCAACCCATGCCTCTAGGATAAAACATGTTAGCACATTTATATAAAACAATTTATATAAAAAAATTCCAAAAACAGTTCACAATATAACAGGTTCCATGTCCAAGCCATTTTTCCAACAAAACAATCTTTCTCAGGAAAAGAAACCAAGCAAGATTTTCAATAGAATTCACATTTCCATTTTTGGCATATTCATTTCATTCCACAAATCCACACAACCAACCTTGTATGCAACTTGGACCTCCTTATACTCGCAAGTGGTGAGTTATCCTTCCACTAAGTCGTCACTTAGTGAACTACCTTGATGGGGGTACTTCACGACCTTATCTGTCCCAACCTATTGATGGGGGGACTTCTTGACCTTATCCATGCCAACATTTCTATGGGGGTACTTCTCACCCTTATCCATCCCAATGCATATGAACACGCACCACAACCCATGCAATCCCTGCCCAGAACCAAATGTGTTCAAAACCTTTCAATAAAGCATCACCCCTTTTTATTGAAAACCCCTTTTTTCCCACAAACCATTTTCCAAATCCAGAAAATCCATATTTTAAAATCACCATTTTAAAATCAAGAAACTAAAACACTTTACACAACCATTATTTCAATTTTCATAATTTCATCAAAACCCATAAATCATCACATAAGAAGATTTATAACATGGTTTTCACCACAATTTCACAAGAAAATAAATCAATTTGACCTAAGCCTTCAAGTTATAAGAAAGAGGAATCAAGAGTGAAGCCACCTACCTCAACAAATTGGGAGAAACCAAGCCACAGATGAAGAACGCCCAAGAACACCAGGTCAAAACTCCAAAAACTCTCCTTAGATCTCTACTCCTAACACAACCAAGACTAAATATTATAATATTTGGCATCCATACCCTTAGATCTACCCATAATGGGAGTAGATCTAAGAAACCAAGAGAATAGGAGAAGTAGATAAAAGTATATCTAAGAAACCGATCAAGAACAATCACATACCTTAAGAATTCGACTTCAATTCGCCAAGAGAAGTCTTCGGATCGCCTCCAGAATGCTTGGTAGGAGTCTTCCAACCTTCAAGTGAGAGTAATCCCAAGTTAGGGCCACTTACATGGTTTAAACAAGAAAATTAGAGGCAAAACTATTTAGATCCACAGTTTTAGGATCTAATTTTAAGTGATCGCATGGTTAGTCCGCATGGTTTGAAAAACTGTGTGCTAATCGTGCATTAGCTACTGCCTCGGCCACCCTTCTCACATGGTTTGGCCGCACGGTTAGACAAACCGTGTGCCGACCGTGCGGAATCCACTGCCTCCAAGACCCACTGTGCACAGTTTGGTCACACGGTTTAGACAAACCGTACACCACCCGTGCGACTTCCCCTTTGCCTCGCAACATCATTCCAAGTTCTCCCGACCCTCCCATTCAACACCCTTAACTTTAAAACCAAGAAAAGCATCAAGTAAGGTTTAAATACCAGAAACTGGGGGTACTACAGTTTTGTAGAGATGGGATTTATAAATTGTGTTTTTCAAAACCATAAAAATTGTGACAGTGTGCTATGTGATTATTAGGATTTGAACTTTGAGATTCACGAAAGGTATTCTTCTGGAATAAACATTTCATAAATATGGAAAAGGCATGGATTTTGAAAAGAATGGTTTGAGTATTTTGAAGAAATGAATCATTTCTATTTAAGACGGTGTTTCTTCACAATTACAATAGTTGGATTATTGCAACGACAAAAAGGGATTTGTCAGAGAGAACTGCAGTTACAATGAGCATTTCAAATAGTGAATATCCAGGGAGATTTGAAATGGTAGATGTGATTCGAAGATATTTTTCACCAATCTGGAAACCACGCCAAAAGAAGCAGAGCTCAGTGTTCGATAGTGCCTATAAATAAGAGGCCACCCATCTTCATTCCACAAGAACTTGAGAGAGAGAATCTGGAGTCGCTTTGATTGAGAAAACCAAGGGGTGATCTGTGGAGATGTTTGTCTATAAAAACTCGTGATTTGAAAAAATTATACTTTGGTATTCAATGAATTAAATTCTTCAAAGTATTGAGTGCTTCACAAATATGGAAAGTTCTATGTTGGCTCAGTGAGCTTCGTGAATTAAAGTTTTCTTAGAAGGTAGTATGCTTCCCGAAAAAAGTGGTCTTCATAGAGGCACCTAATCTCTTTGAAGGTGTTTGTTCTAAAAATTATCAAGCTCTATAAAGGCTCGATCTCTATAAAGGTTTGAGCTCTATGAAGTTGTGAGATCTGTGAATCAGTGGGATCTATGAAGCAGTGTGCTCTACGAAGTATTCTACTCTATGAAGTAGTGTTCTCTACGAATGTGTGTGCTCTGTGAAGGGTTGTGCTCTACAAAGGGTTGAGCTTAATGAAGGGATTTCCCAAAGGATAGTATTGAATATCTGTTTTAAGTGGATAGGGCTCTCAGTGTGCATCTACTAAGGTCATTGATGAAAGTAGTGTCTCATTATGAATAGAGACAAATACTTCAAATTCAATCTATTGAATCAACCATTATGTTGATAAAATGAGTAATTCATATTAAATATAGTGAGATAAGGGAGTCAACAGAAGTGTTCCATGGGAAGCAGTGAGCTATATCTAAACCATTTTAAAGGCATTGATCCTAGAACAGAGTGACTGTGACCAAACTTCATAATCCACAGCTAGTGAAGATTAGTGGTTTTTGGTATAACTGACACAGTATTGGAATATGCTCCTTGAACATAGCCCTTTGTGGGGAACCATGTAAAATTGGTTTTCCATCTCTTTGCATGCATTTTTATGACAGGTTTAACAGGTTCCTACCAATTTGGGAACAATATCCATCAGTTTAAAAGAAAAATTTGATACCCTCATTCACCCCTCCCATCTCAGGGTGTTCCCGAGTCCCTCAAGTGGTATTAGGGTGTAAAGGTTGTTAGTGTTAAATATTCTTTGTTTCGTCATGGAGAAATTAGTCAATGTAAGGGTATTTCCCCTCTTCGATGGAAGTAATTTTTAGATTTGGAAGAAAAATTTGATATCTCATATGAGATCTCCTAGAATTGAAGTCCTCTTTGATAGTGTGCATATAATTAAAGTTACTTGCCCAATAGGGCTGTCTTTGACTGACACATATAGGAAAACTATTGATGCATATGCTAAAGCACAAAATGCACTCACTGTGGCTCTATCTGATCCGATCTATCTAAAGGTTATGAGATGAACCTTTTCAAATTTTATGTGGGAAAAACATGGAAATATTTACAAATGAGATAGTAAAGTGAAGGAGGAAAAACTATAAGTCCTTCCCAATATGTTTGAATATTTGAAGATGCATCCTAATGATAATGTGGATTCCTTCTTCAATTGAATTACTAAAGTGGTAGGATAAATTTGAGGTCTGGGTGAAGAAATAAAATATATTGATTTTGTAAGTAAAAATTTGAGAATAATTTCACCCCTTTACAATGTGAAGGTGTCAACTCTTAAAGAAAGTTATCTTTCTAAACTTTCCTTGGATGATTTTTTGAGCATCCTCGTGGAATATGAGAAGAGAGTCATACCAGAAGATGATAAAACTTGTGTAATAAAGGAAATGTCATCAAAATTCATGAAAAAACTAAAAAACACCAGAGATAGTGGTGATGAATATGATGAGGAAAAAGAAATTCTTTTTCTCATTTCCAAGAATCTAAATAAGGGAAAAAGTAAATTTAAAGGTAAGTTACCCCTGGATTGTTTTCATTGTGGTAGAGTTGGGCACATTTCCTCTTAGTGCTCAAGAAAGTTTGATTATGAAGAGAGCGGGGAAAAAAATATTGAGATGCCTCAGAAAAGGTCTTTCAACAAGTGATACATAAAATCTGAAAATAAAGTACATAAGAATATTTTAGTATGTGAAGATGAAGATGATGATAGTAAATTTTGTAAAGAAGAAGAACCAAAATTTAAAACTAGAAAACATGCCTCCATGATGGCTACCATTGAAATGTCAGAACCATCAATAGATAAAGCTATAGATAATTATATTACCACTAATGATGATCCCAAGTTGCAACTTAAGAAATCTTTTGGTATTCTTGAGAATAAATTTAAGAGATGCAATAAGTGGAAAGCAATGGTGGAAGAATCATCAGAATTTTTTGATCAGATGGAAGATGAAATTGAATGACTAGAAGAACTAGTGAAATTATAGTCATTAATCCTTTAAATAATAGATTATTTAGTGTAACAAAATCACATAATCAAATAATGTTATAAGTTCATCAGTGACCTTACCTCGAAACTCGAGTAGAAGTCCAAAACTATTGAGGGACTTGAAGAAGAAGTTGTTACTCTTAGGAGTAAGTTAAAAATTGAATTGGATTAAAAAGAATAAAATAACAAAATAAAATTTGGAAGGTTCTTATATTCGAATCTAATAGAGAGAGAAAAACATGTCTCTGATGGAGTTGAAAATATTTAGAGTGATCAAAGACCCGCTTGCATGGGAAATAGTGGAATCGGTTGTGATGCCAAAACATCAAATGAAATATATAAAGTGGACCAAAATAATGGAAAGATAAAATTTGATCATGTTGAAAAACACTAAAAGTGCTGAAAAATAGACCCTTCAATAAAACTAAAAGGATAGATAAATATTGTCATCGGTCTTTCAGAAATGATAGGCAGTCAAACAATTTTCCCAAGGAAGAAGGCTTTAGGAGAAATAGAAGTGAGAATATATTTCATCTCATGAAGTGTCAGTTATGTGGATATTTGGTTCATATCATGTCATATTGAGAAGTTTTAAGGAGATATGTGAATGGGGAAGATTTAGGACTTTAAAAAAGGAAAAAAAACATATCCTACATCATATAGAGGAAATAGTTTTTATGGATACTTTTTTCATTATTTTAACTTTGGCCATAAAGTTGTACATTGTAGGAAGAGGAATGACCTGATATATTTCTACGAAACTCATAGATAGGTGAATACCTCCCAACCAGATGGTGTTGTTGTCTCAAATAGGTTTTCTCCTTTGTAGTAAGAGTATGAATATGAATAACCCTTCTACATGGAAGATAGAATTGAAAGGCCATCAGTTTCCTACACTCAATAAAATATCTCATGGAAATAAAAGAGGAAAATTAAAAAATCCAATCTTGCATAAGTATCCCTCACAGCTGAAAAGAACAATAGAAACTGGATTCATGAGAGCAGTTGTTCATCCCACATGATAGGTAATACTGACCAATTAAAAAATGTCAAGAAAAGGGTCGATGGAATAGTAAGGTTCGGTAATGATGGTGCTTTGATTATCAATGGTGGTGGAAGTACTAGGCTATATAATAGATAAATAAAGAAAACTGAAGTCCTTTATGAGGGTGGTTTTCATCACATTATCCTCAGTTTGATTCATATTTATGAATTAAGACTTATAGTGACTTTCAATCAAAATGGATTCACTATAAAGTGAAAGACAATGAATTATCTCATGAATGGTTGTAGAACATATAGATACTTATATCAGGTTGAAAATAAATAGAACATTTTTTATCAAATAGTTGAAGAAGAAAACAACATGTGGAATCAGATTTTGGGCCACATCAATCAGCAAGACAAGGAAAAGATGTCTAAGATAAATATATTCATGGATAT
The DNA here is from genome assembly GCA_963277665.1 of Viscum album. NCBI lineage: Eukaryota > Viridiplantae > Streptophyta > Magnoliopsida > Santalales > Viscaceae > Viscum > Viscum album. Next base: position 493,174,993 of record OY728139.1, read on the forward strand.
CCCCAACCTGAAGCATGAATAATAAAAGGCTTTTGATGCTAGTATACGAGGGAATATAGTCTATAGTTCTTATTAGAAAAAGAATAAAAGAGTATATAATCATCTTTACCCCATTCATACAGACATATAGGGCCTGATAAATGTTGTCGGAATGCATGGAGGATGTTACTTGATCATTTTCATATATGATTACTGTATAATGGAATGTGTGATAGTTATACACAAGAAATGAAAAGTGCTTGATTACATGAAAATTTATCTCTGAATCATAGAGATTGATACTGGACAGACAATCAATGTTCTATGTTCTAAAAATGGAGGGGAATACATGTCCATTGAATTTAAAATTTACCTAGAGAAACATGGAATTTTTCTTGAGGTGACTGTTGTGAGAACTATGTAGAAAAATGGAGTAGTTGAGTTCTAGAATCGATAGGTGAACAACATGTCCAGGACTATACTGATTGAGAGTCATATCTCTTGCCATTACTGGAAATAAGATGTTGAAGTGACAGTGCACATTCAAAATCAAACAGGGCATTATATGGGAGAGATGAAGACACCATATGAATTATGGCATGTAATGAATCCTTATTTGAAATATTTTCATGTTTTTGGAATGAATTATTCATCCTAAATTAGAAGGAAATCTATGTAAGTATGGTGAAAATGTAGATGAAGGAATATTCCCTAGATATCCAATGAATAGAAAATCCTAAAAGTGTTTCAATAAGTACATGGGAAGTATTTTGGAAAGCAGTTATGTTAAGATCATTGAATAGAAAATCAAAAATTCTTCAAGGAATTTCTATGTTGATGAGATAAAATATAAGGAAGATTGTGAACATGGAACAAATAGAAATATAGAAGTAGATGAAGTTGTACAAAACTATTAGGAGTCATATTGTGATGTTGACTTATAAGAGGAATCAGAAGAGGAAACCATGGTTGAAGAGAACTCAACTAAACCTCAGAGGAGAAATAAAATAGCATATATTAATCAATCAAACATCATTAGAGATAGGAATACACCAACACAAATAAGGAAAATGTGGAACAATGCTCAATCATCATTACTATTAATTGTGGAACTATCCTCATTTGAATAATCTACAAAGGTGAATCATGGGTTAAATCTATTAATGAAGAGATAGATCAGATTGAAAAGAATGAATCATGGGATCTAGTTAAGAGAAAAGAAAACTACAATGTGATTGGTACAAAGTGTATTTTCCTGAATAAATTCAATGAGAATGAAAATATGATCAGAAACATGGAATGACTAGTGTAAAAAGGATATTTACATATTTAAGGCATAGATGTTGAAGAAATATTTTCTCTGGTGGATAGAGTGGATTCAATCAGGCTATTTCTTTCCATGGAAATCCAAAGAAGATATAAAGTTCATAAAATGGATATCAAGACAACAGCCTTGAATAAGGATATGAAAATGTGGCAACCTAATCAAGACTCATCCAATACATGTAGAAGGTATTTATTCCAAAAAGTGTAACCCTTATAATTCCTCAACACCATTAAATTTATGGATACTTGAATGGAATCTATTGAATTTCTCCATGAACCCAGGAAACCTGTCAAGAATTCATATAAAAAATGTGTGGTTAAAACTCTCCCCCCCCCACCTTCCAAAATTTTTAAATCCTACCTTATCAACCTTTTATATCATGCGTGATCTCGATTAGTATCTCATGAACTTACTACCCTAATGCATTTTGATAATGGTCCCTCAAGATTAGTATTAAGTGACCAAAAAGATATGTTTTTTTACAAACTTTTTTAGGGAGAACAATTGTTTGGTATAGAATCCTTCTATTAGGATCTGTTGTGGGATGTGATGAAATTATTCATCGATTACGTTATTAGTTCTCCTCTACATTAATTAAAACAACAATATTAAGCCTCATAACTTTTAAACAATGCATAAAATGGGAGGGATTTTAGCTTTATCTCTAGATTTAAAGGTTTAACATATTCACTCAGTATCCCTCTCTCACAAGAAATATTTCTAGAAATTTATGGTGAAACTCTTCAAGATGATATGAAAACAACTTTGATCTTGATGAAATATCTTGGTAGATTCTATGGGATCACATATAAAGAACAACACCTACAAGACGATATTTAGCATACTAGGTCCAAATCTCATCCCATTTCATTCTCATTGGGAAAATGGATTGGTAAAGAAAAATATTACTATTATTACCCTCAAACTAGTAGCAAATCCCATTCAATCTTCTATAAAGTCTGTAGATTGTATAGTGCCTCCCATCGAGCGGCGGTAGTAAAAAATCACTTTTAATTAGAAGAAATAAAGAGATCATGATTATTATTGATTTTTAAAATATATAAATAATTAATATTCCATGAAAAATAAGATGTTCCCTGGTTATTTCCATACATCAATCGAAAATAACCAACTCAAGCTACCAGAGCCTAGTAAATCCGATGAGGTCAACCTCACCGATCATCCAGACTACTTCCCTTCTCATATGTGGCTGGGTCCCCCAATCTAAGATTATTTTTCTTCAAATATGACCTCTATAAAATCATTGATTTTCAAATGGTGATACTAGAGAAGGCATCAATATAGGAGACCTGAATAATCATCACTCTACAAAAAGAAAGGGTGACTATAAAGTAGTTCCATCCTAGAATGGATAGATGTTTGATAACTAGATGAATTGAATGATATTTTTATGAGATCATTCCACCCTAATATAAAATCTTCATAAACTAAAAATAAACTAGGTTCCTATATAGGTATAATTTAATACACCTCTCAGGGGTATATTTAATCATTGAACATAGAAAAAAACAATATAGGTGATGGAATATATGTTTATGAACGCAATATTTTATTCATATTCCCATATAAGTCACATATGAAGCTAATACACAAGAGATATCACTCCATAAATCACAAAAATATCATTACGAGGCCTTATATACCTCCAGAAATCATTCAATACCAATCAATTTACACAATCAACTGGTGGGGGTGCAACTATCTGATCATCCTAGAAAAAGGGGAAGGTTTGTGTGACCTATAAAACTATAAGTATATTATTCTTCAACAACTACTCAATTACTAGTCCTTTCCACACCTAACACCACAAATCCTAAGCCATATAATTGGGAGAAACCCCACATTTGGAGGTACAAATCTATAGCACAAATGTATAACATTATAAAATAGTTTTTAGTTATTCTAGCCAAACTTGGAATCCTAGTTTCTCTACATCACTCAAAATAACATAGTGAGGCACTAATGGAGGCCCTTAAAATCCCATGTTCATTATATAGAGAAGTCCCTACAGTCACAGTTTACCAAGTGGAGACCATTCCATCAAAATTTATTATCCCCATCTCATTCATAGAAAAATACTAGGAATAGGTTATTTGTGGACTTATCATTTCCCTATATGTTTTAAGAAAACTTGTTAATGTCTAAATACGAAGATATTTAGTTAAAATGTTTATGGGATAAAAATAATATCCATTTAGACACTCCAATATTTTTTATATAGTGAGTGGGAGTTATTTCTAACCAAGCTATCCATTCACAGGTATTACAGGAGGGAGAAAAGGAATTTTAGAATATCAAGATCAAGGATCATTTTTTGGGTCTCACATATAATAACGAGTTCTTGGTTATGAATAAATTCAGAACATATAGTGTTCTACTCTGAATACCTTGTCTTTATAAACATATAGAGGTACCTTAATCATTTTATCAATTCTCCAAATACCACATTGATTGGAAGGTCAGCATAATGCATTGTGATAACTCCCTTTAAAGTATTCCTAATCTATATATGATGAGTTATGATTCTATAAGAAGGATGGAGAAAAACCAATGGTGGATGAATATATACATGTTTATCCTCCAATGGTATGGGGATTTTCCCTATGAATCCCTGGAGAATGTTAAAAATTGATTTTGTTCTCCCAATAAACAAGATTGAGGTTTCAAAAAAAATCCAAACAAACTATCATGAACCGAAAAATTAATTGGTACACTTATATATGATATAATTAATGTTATTGGAATGTAATTCATCAAACGGTCATCAAGATAATTCTCAATCAAGATTTTATGACTCCCTTACACAATAGAAAATTGATGATGACTCCAAAACATTCTTTGTAACTTAGGATTTCTAGGGACCTCCTTCCCCAGTGGAAGAATAAAAGAAAATAATAATCCCTAGAATATTTATGAAATGAATCAAGTAGTCTAGGATGACAATGTCTCTTTTAATGTCCTATCTTACATCAAAAGGAACATATATTCCCTCTAATTACCCACCATGTTTGAAAATTCATCCATAGAATCAAATGTGAAAGAATAATAGGATGACCTCAAGAACATCCCCCTCATATTTTAGGAAGATATCTCAAACACCATCGATGAGCTCATGTAGGTGAATCTGGGAATATAAATAATACCTTTGTCATATGTTTATTATTATACTCATTCCTCTCATGGTGTAGGAGATGTATATTGAATTTCAAAAGCATCATTGATACAAGTTTTTTTGTAATTATATATAAATTTGTGGGTTGATCCCCAATGTCACTACGTATCACTTGATATTACCCGATGAACATCAAGGTTTCAACTAGGAATCTAAGAGGAATAACCCCTATCAAGCTAATAATATAAAATTAAAAGTAGATAAATTGATCAAAGAAAAAAATTTATAGGAAGTACAGTACCCAAAATGGATCTCCAACATCATCTTCATCAAGAAAATGAATTGAGAGATCATGGTATACATCAAATTTAGATACCCTAATAGAAAATAAACAAAGGAATATTTCCCATTGTGAATCACAAAAATTTTGATCAATGTAATTTCTATATTTAAATAAATTCTCTTCACTAATGTGTATTTAGGGTGTAATCTGATTTAAATGGAATTTTATGAAGAGGAACCCACCTCCTTCAGTGTACCTTTGGGGATCCTTCTCTACCAATTCATGACTTTTATATTAAATAATGTTTGTGATACTTACCTATGTTCTATGAATCATATCATTAAACCCTTATTAGTATGAATAACATAAATTTATAAAAATGAAATATTGGTCAAAACTCATCATCGATATGATCACCTAATAAATAATCAATCAAAATTAAGCTTGTTTGTTGACGCTCCTTTTCATCACATTGTCTAAAAGAATGGAAAGGGAAATGACTTAGCACAAATTGATTCATACTTTGAAGAAAATATCAAAAATCGACAAAGGGATGAACAAGGAGAAGATTGCCCATAAGTCGCGCAAGTTTCCTCACAGTCACACAACTCCACTTGCGTGACGCATTATGGTCACGCAAGTCACTTGCGCGACCTAAGTGATATCCGCCTGGGGTCTTCTCCTGCCTATAAATAGACCCTATGGGCCCCCCCATTCGAGAGGATTTTTTCTAGAAACTCAGATTTGAGCTCCCGGCCCCCTAGTCTCTTCTAAAAGCTTCTGAAACACTTCTAAGGTAATTTCTTACCTAGAAAGGATGATCTAAAGAGGGGGAGGAAGGCCTAAGTGTTGAAACTCATCAACACTTGCGCGCCTAAGTGGCCATCCCTTAAGGGAAAAGGCCACACTTGCGTGACACCTTACTCCTTCAATAGAACTTGTGCGCCCCTCTTCTGGAAGAACCTCAAGAGGATTCTAAAGGCTTTAATCAAGAGTCACTCAAGTATTACCCTGTTGGTTAACCATCGCGCAAGTACCCATGTGTCGCGTAGGTATACCTGCGCGACCAGGACTTTGCGCGCCCACGCAGTACCTGTGCGCCTACCAGGACTTGCGCACCCCTGCCTTTTTGGGTGCCCTTCTTGCCCATTTCACCCCTCTTAAGCCATTCCACCTCTCCTATTCAAGATCCAATCTTCAAGACACTCTTCAAATCCATTTATGGCATGATTTCTTGATTTGGATTCCTTATCTGAAAGGAACTCTATGGAATATCTCTCAAAACCTAGTGATTTATACATCTTTATGTCACTAAAAAATTGAGATTTCATTCATTAAACCTCATACTTTAAGATGAGAGAACCCCTTAATCTGGGACTCCATTTTAGGAATAAGCCCTAGTCATAATTCTCAAATCTGGGCATCCTCCTTAGGAGTAAGCCCCAACCATAATTCTCTTAACCTGTGCTTCCTTTTCAGGAGTAAGCCCTAGTCTCAAACATGGGCATCCTCCTTAGAAGTAAGCCCCAAGTCCCTTAATTTTTCAAATCTCTTAACCTGGGCCTCCTTTTCAAGAGTAATCCCCAGTATTAATTTCTCTTAACCAGTCCTAATTTACCTTTGATCTGAGATTTCTTTTCAGGAGTAAAACCCAATCATAAGTCCTCTCCTAATTTGGGCCTCCTTTTCATGAGTAAGCCCCAAGTTAGAGTATTTAAAATCTCCATGAAGCACATATACCTTTATGGACCCTGATCCTGGATTTATTCCCTAAATTAAATCCTAACCTTCATTTATCTGGGCAGTCATACATACATAAGCCCCACATTATTTCTTATAATTGTATCTTTCATGGCACAATTGTCTAATTTTTACCAATACCTCTTGTTTCTCACATCGAGCATGACTTGTGTGATATTAGAGTGTAAAAGTAATTATGACATCCTTATTTGATCCATCAATCATAAACATCATACTCCCTTACTCAAACTACGTGGGTTATGATTCCTTTTCTAAATAAAGGATACGTAGGTAGCCCGTCTGCAGGTTCGATCCCAACTCTGAAATAATCCATGTCCTTCCGAATGACAATAAACTTCATGTGCCCCACTGAGTGGCTTTAAAACCATCATGGTCATCATAATGACCAAGAGAATTCTATATAAATGTGTTGAAGGGTACCATTGACCAAGAATCTCTAATAAATACAGATGATTCTCTATCGATGAATAACCTCGAATACATATAAAACATTCTCTAAATTTCCTACATATCGATCATTGATTTTCAGATATAAAGGAAAACTCATTTTATATTTGGTAATGTAATAAGGATTCACGAACATAACTTAAATCTATAAATAGAGTCCCGGAGTAGACAATAATTCCACTCAAAAAGGTATGATGAGTCCGACCTCTCATCCTCTAGACCAATGCAAATTCCTAAACCTCATCAGTCCATAAACTAATGAGCACCTACCTTTGGAACTTAGGTCTGAATGGATGTGGAACCATTGGATGTTTCCAGTTCTACGAACAAACCCATTAGAAACCGATCAGAACATTTGAACCTCCCATCAAAAGGAGGCCATCCCCGAAATTCGAGGGAAACAATGTTATAGAAGAATAGTTTGAGATGAATCCAATGATGAGTTATTTTGGAGCAATGCTAGGGAAATTCATTAGCTTTTTTGTATGCCAATATGGCATTGGGTTCAATATGTAAATGACTAGTGAAATCCTAGAAATATCACCCAATCAGAATATTAAAGATTCAAGGGGGAACCATGGGAACCATGATTACGATCATAATATCATAGGTATCCTAGCTATAAAATCTACCCTATCACCATGTTAATGAATATGTGTTTCACCTGCCTATTAGAAAAGGACTTCCAAGAATAATTTTTGAATTTTAAGCATTACTTAATTCACCCAATGGTCTTGACTCCTCTGGTAAAATGAAATCCACTTATCTTATATGTGGTTGCAATTTAATGATTTCACTGTTCTCTTCTCACACATAAAAAAATTATGGGGAATGAAAACATCCAATACTTACTTAGTAAAATGATTATAGGTACAAATACCTAGTATTTTTATATTGAGAAGAATGTCCTTACCGAGATCATTGAAGTGAAAAAGTTATGAAATTTCATATAGGATGATGATGTCCACTTTGTATCTCATATTGAGCTGGAAAAAATACATCATTGGACACATTGTTGATTGGGTGTTTTCCCTAATTTAAGGTTATTCTAAAACTATATGACATACAGTTGGGGTCACTAAAATTAGTTAAATGGTGGTCTTCAGATGATTTCCATGTGGGTCATCCCTCTCTATAAATCACACCAATGGACATTAAACTTATAAATGATGAGTCTTTACATGTATTTTTCACTCCCCAAGCATGGGAGATTTATGTTAATATTTCCTCCTAAAGCCCTGTTATCAATGGTATAGAAAACCTGAGGCTCGACCATGTGGATCTATAGATTGTGTTTTTTTCTCAAAAAAATATTCCCTACTCTTATCAATGTATGAAGGTTTCAATAATAATGAGGTAGTATACCAAGTCCTTATTATAGGCTGGAAACATTCACTACAACAATAGATAGATTGTGTGATCATCAAAGGGGATTCATATCTAGTGATCAAATAATAAATGGTGTGTATGCCATAAAAATGAATAATTTTACCCTATAATTAGTTACATAATAGGATTTAAGATATAATTACATTTTATAAAAAATAGTTCATCACATACCTTGATCAAAAAAATATATGTGCTGATAAACTGGTTAAAACAGCTACATTCATGGCCAACCTCGATCAACATGAAGTGGTTTTATTCATAACTCACCAAAGTATAGTATCATCAATAATCATTTAAGAATTAGAGGAAATAAATTAGTTAAAAAATAAAATGAATCAAGATGAGATGATATCCACCCCTTTATTGATGTAACCCATAGTCGATTACATCAAAAACTTGACCCTCTAATTAGATTGATGAAAAAGGGGGGAAACTCGACACCAAAAAAAGAACATTACACTTTAAGATGCACCAAATGAGAAAAAATTCCTCTAAAAATGTGGCTTTGATGGAATCTAAATTAGATTCATATTTGAAGAAGAGATTACCAATTTCATGGAATAATTCCTTGCAATCTCATATAGTGATCATCAGTCTGAGACCAGACTCTCACACCAAATTATGAGGTTTGGTAACTAATAAAAAATGATACATTACTATGTGGTGTTGAGTATGAAATTTCATTCTATCCGGATTCAAGAAAATATAATCCATTAGCCCCTAGAGTTTTTACATATATCTCAATATTTCTGGAAGTGTTATATGATGAATGGATATTATGGGGTCATATCCCCACCTACAACTTAGTAGTTTATGTCACAAATTCTACCTACTTATTTTCAAAATGGGATAAGTAAACACACATATTTTAATTCATGAAATAAAATATTATCAACTTCAATAAAAATCCAATATCATCAACTTATTTGGTTCCCCTCACATGATATTAAAGTAAAATGACACCATATTATATTCTACTAAATTGTAGAATTTGTTCTAATAGTATAAATTCAAATCCACCCATTAATCCCTATATCATGTAGGGGGAATGGATAAATAAAGGCCTTCAATAAGACTCTACCAAATATACTCTAGAAAATGGTGGAAAATGACAAGATGTACTGGTTGGAAAAGCTCCTTAAAGATTTATAGGCCTAAGATACCACCACGTGATCTAACACACAAGAAATACCATAATCATTTTTTTATGATACCGAAATGGTTTTTCCTATAGATATCCAGTTTCCCTCACTCCAAATAACTATTTTTGATAACTCTTAGACAATATAAAATCACAAAAGTGGCTGGATGAGTTGGAATGGATTGATGAGAAAAGGTTGTGTACACTGAACAACCACAAAGTTCATCAATATTAGATTATGAAATCATTCAATAATAATATTCACCTCTTCTTATTCATTCTCGGGGAATTGGTATTTTTTCTTAGAACCCCAATGATACTAGGAAAGAAACCTATGAAACTAAAACCTAAGTGTAAAGGTAATTACATCATACATATGGTGTATTATAACAGATCTCACCCATTAGTTAATATGTATGGGGAACATTTTATTCCCCACATCATTACAAGGGTTCCTATGAAATAATTTTCATAGCTTTCATCATGGATCCCTAGTCTTGGAAGTAAGACATTAAGAACTAAATCATATCTCTTCCTTACTACGTGATGTTAAAATAAAAGGAATTCATCATTACTATATCAAATTAAATTACATGGATAATGTTACAAGATATAGGGTTCACTACACATGATCCAAATTGCTATGAAATGTAAATTAATTACTACCATCCTTGAGTGTGAGTTAGATCAACAAAGGGAATCTACAAATTCGAAAATAAAAATGTATTGGTTCCTACTGTCACATGATACATAGTGACAACTATATCTCTAATCCTAGGTATAGCCACAATATCAATAGAAAAAATCCCCCTTCTACGTATGGGTCAGAAAATCATGGAGAGTTTTCCATTCAAGAACTACATATGGATTCATTTCTTATATCATAGGAGGCTTAGTAAAACCTAGATCCCAAATCACGTGTATTTATATAGTATCACCCAAAACAATTACTCCCCCTCCCTATCGCATATGGGTTATACCTTCATGGAAAACAATACCTTCAAGGACTATGTGTGGATTGATTCATGATATTACAGGATATGTAGTGACACCCGGACCTCAAGTTTGGGTCCAACAATAATATCATCGGAAAAATTTCCCCCTCTTCATATGTGTTAGGCATGCATGGAGAGTTTTTTATCTAATAAATATGTTTGTCTTGATTCTTATTATCATAGGTTACTTAGTGACCCCCAAATCTAAAATCCTAGGTCTAGTGAAAACATAAAAAAACCTTATGAATACTTGTTAGACATAAATAAACGTTTTTTATTCAAGAACTATGTGTTTCATGATTCTTACTATCACAGGATACATAGTGACACTCATCTCTGAAAACCTAGGTCCAAACACAGTATAAATAGTTAACCCCCCCCCCCTATGTGTATGGGTTAGTCCTGCGTAAGTAATTTTCCCTTTTAATAATTATTTTTGGCTTTATTCCTATTACTATAGGATAAATAGTGACACATAGATCTCCAATCCTAGGTCCATCAGTAACATATTTAATGATAAAAATTTACCCCTCCATATATATGGGTTGGACCTATGTAGTGAATGTTAGAGATCTATGTGTGGATTTATTCCTTCCATTAGAGGATACACTATTCCAAGACTATCCATGAGTTATCACCACTACTAATAATGACCTTCCACGAGAGTCATATCCATATAGAGGATCCATTTCATAATAAATTGTGACTAACTCCATGTATTTCCCATCACATATTATTATGTGGATTAATCAACTTCCCAGTTATCCCCAGTTTCTCACATAGATTATAGATCATGTGGATTAAAGAACCATAAAATCCACTCTTTCCTATGTGATCAATACATTTCTTGGATAGGGAAAAACGTATTATTCATATGATGTTAAACATTATGAAAATGTCCTTATCAAATTATGTTAATATGCACAAGAATATCCTAGTCCAATGTTATTAGATTACACAATAAGATATCTTAATGTTGAACAAATCGTCCCCCTTGATGAATGTGTATTCAAAGATTTCATGTCTTATACTATTGCCTAGAAAATGTATTCAATAAAAAAATTATTATCCTTATGAGTTATTGAACCCTCCTTGAATTTTGTATACCCCTATAACTAACATTATATGTTTGATATGTGAGTTGATAGAAACCAGTTCCATATGTTTATATCCTTCCAGTGAAACCCCATAGACTATTGGAACCCTTTCTCTTAGTTCTCTCATATAGAAAAATGGTAACTTGGACTAGATAATCCAATGTTACAATTCTAGGTTTCTCTGGTGAATGAAAAATGCCTAATATCCTATTACTAAAATATATTAGGTCCTAGAGGAAAGCCCCCACCCCCCACCTTAAACCCCAGAGTTATTATCCTTGATGTGTGGATTATGGAATTTTTCCACTTTACATTGTTGAACTATACCCATCAGTATCTACATATAGTTAACTCAGATATTCTTATGTTATGATTTACACATTCCACAACCCAACTATTCATGATGATTTATATACTCTATATGTTACACATCTATACATCGTACCCATTTTCAATGAAATAATATGACATTGTTTCCTAGTACCATTCTTTTTTGAGGAATATAATTTATTTGAATACCCAATTACTCTAATTTAGTCAATAATCTAGGTGATACATCATATTTACATGAAATTATAATACATCACAACATCTTTATTGAATGACGTTAAACTCCATAACATTTGGTCCATCTTAAAACACCTATAATTGCTTAGAGTGGTATGTCATATCTCTGAATCTATTCTTAGGATGAATTTTTCACCTCCATACCAGAATAAAATATGGAAATTACCTATCCATACATATGATCTTGATCTATGTATACGACCCCATACCTAAACTTGTTGTTGGGAATCACTATGGAATGAAACAAAATCCCATCTCCCATGCTTTTGAGGAAGTTCTATGAGGAGGGATCTTCTTAAAGGATATAATAATGGCATGATTTCTACCTATACGATAATGGATAGGGAAACCCAAGGAATCCCAAACATTAAAATTGTATACACCTCTACTTAAATAGGTTTGATTCCCAAAGACTCTCTGTGTCAATGTAAGAGTCAAATCTATGTGTAGGTTTATTACACATGTGATAATGTGGTGGGAGAATTGATCTAGAAAATGGATATCCATGAATAGGTCTATTCATGGATAAGGGGATTTTTCTACATCTAAATTCTACTAAAAAGTGAAATGTGTCCCCAGGGATATATTTCACAATTTAGCATTGATCCCTAAGTTCTTACCATGTGAGGATAAACATAAAAGAAGTTATACTCAATGTATGAGATTAAACTACATAAAAATGGAATCCCTACTTCATGAAATTAAATTATATAGACCATTATCTATTATCACTCATTGTAAATTGACCATAAGAGCCAGACCCTAGTCAACCATTGTTTAGGGTACTTCTATCTCTATATCGAGTTCCTCAATACATAAATTACACATTGTATCCTGATCATGGAGGGTTGACACAAACCTTCCATATCCCTTGGAAATTAGAAAGTATCCCTTGGTTTAACCATGTAATAGGTGCATCTTCATATTGTATTTAGGCCCATAAATTAGATGAATCATGACCTTTTAAGAAGTTCTGTATGATACTTGTGATCCTTGATTTCATCACAGTTGATCTTGTCACCATATAGTGATTCAATATCATATGTTGCATGATTGTACCATACCATTAATCATGACCCGAGAACCTTAATCCATGATTTACAACACTCTCAACATATTCTCTATAGGATGTTGGACTACTATTGACCCTAGGAATCCTAATTAGGAATTTTTGAAACACTTCCCTCATGCTAGTTCCACATTCATAAAGACCTCAAACTTCGTGCACCTAGGGAAAATTTGTACATCCTTAAAAATTATCCTTTTATTGTCCAAATCACAAGACCCTATACTAATAATGAAATAGACATCATTCTTGTTAGGATAAAACGGGAATAGGGAATTATGAGAAAAGTCTCCACTTACTAAAATCTTCATCTATAATGTTTAGTAAATAGTTAAAGTATAAAAAAATAAGTCATAAAGATCATAGGTCCCACTATGTGGTCCTAGGGAAATCTGAACTCTTCTCACTTGATGCCCCTGGTCTTGAAAAAATTTAGAGTAATGAATCTTCACATATCCTCATTGTGATAATTTGTTCACTAGTTTTTGAAACAACATTTAGGTTTCATAAACCATTATTGGATATTATTTTTTTTATAAACCACCATCACATCATTGAAGTCTAATAAAACATCACCAATTACTTTGGTTGGAACCTTCTCCTAGAACCTAATAGCCTCAAGTTATTTATCATATTTTCCCCCTCTATAAATATGGTAACAAGGATAAGTTTATCCAAAGGTACTCTAATAGGATTTACTAGTGAATAGAAAAATGCCAATAATCTTTTCCCCAGAGGATGTTTGGTCCTATGTGAGATACCCCCCTTAAACCTAATAGTTATAATCATGACTGAATGTAATATTGGATTTCTTCATTATTAATGATTCACATGTACCCACTGGTTTCCACATTTATTTGACATAGATATTCATATGGTTTACAATCCTTGTAACCATACTATTCAAGAAGATTTGACATTATTGACATTATGTCACGGTGTATTGTACCCATTCTCAATGAATGAATATAATATTATATTACTAATCCTTTTAATGGATCACACCACATGACTCTAAATCATATATAATAGGTATAAATCTTCCAAACTAGATAATAAACTACAATTGTGTTTTGGAACCCTTATTAGATAACTATTATCTTCATTCTCCACTTCATCATCCAAACTCTTGAGTCATCACAAATATTACATGGAACATGTGAAAATGTGGGGACCCCTCTACTTGACAATGCATGTAATCCCTATGGGATCATTCAAAAGGGCCTCTATCCCATTAACTAGAGGCGTCATCTCCTTCCAAGAAAGGAAATCCAATATCTATGATCCCCAAAAAAACCATGGTGGAAGGCATCAGTTTATAGTGTTTTGTGTTTATCCCCTTTATGCCTTCCCTATTACATGATAACTGAATATATCTTCTAACCATGTGGTTTTAAAAACCCATATTCCAGCTACCAAAGTGGGTCAGAAATCCTAATATTTCACCATAGAATCAAACAAAATATTAACATGGATGAAATGTGTCATTACCCATTATGGACATTCATCCCTCATGTTATCTATAAGAATATAGGGTGTTATATCCCTTCATGAACATTCATTCCTTAGAATATCTATTATGAATGTTGGGTGTCAGAATCCTTCATAGACAATCATATTTAGAATCCCATAAAGGTTGTTGGGCTCTCAAACCCTTCATGAGTACCCATCCTATGCTCCAATAATATATGGTATGAGTTTAAATACATGAAACTATATAAACTTATGGTTCATCCAAAAGTTCATAAATAAAAGAATAGATAGCCCCAGCTAAATTACCCTAAACTGGAGCAGTTGATTATCTGATATAAAAGACTGTAAACTATATAAATAGACTATTTTTGGGTTGATTGTATTTGTTGACAAAGCAGGTTTCCATGGTGAATTTTCAAGTTCCATAGATGTTGTTGACAATCCATGTTGACAAAGAACCATGGACGATATGGAGGTGGTATAAAAGAACAGATACAAGGTGGCACCGTTATTCAGTGTTTACCAATTTTTTGAGGTCCAAAATTTGGATTTTGGTGAGCATCGTAAAATATGTATTTCCTTGAATATCTCATAAAAATATGGAAAAGTCATGAGTTTTGTAAAAATAGGCTTCATGGATTGGATTTTATGAAGACCAGAAGAATGTTGACAGTGATGCTTCACAATTAAGACAAGCTTCACAAATGAAAGTGTTGAAGGGAATTGCGAGGGTGCTTCGCGGCAGCAGCGTGAATTAATTTACAAAACACTCTTTGATTATGATGAGCTCCGAAATCAGAAAATTTTTGTGGTGCTTCATGATTTTGAGATAATTCTTGTAGGAACTTTGGAGCTTCGTGATTTTTGATGACGTGGCAATGACTTCGCATGGAAGGTTCGAGGGTCGGTGGAATTGGATATAAATAGACCTCAACCCCCTCAAGAGAAGTATAGAGTTTTCGAATAAAATCATTTACTCTCAGCCCATGAAGGTGATTCGTGAAGGCGGTGTGCTTCACGAAAGAAGAGCTTCACGGTGGCTAATTTAGCTCCGCAAAAGTTGTGATCTTCATGTTGGCTTAGTGAGCTTCACGAGGGAAGTCGCTCTGCGATGACTTGAGCATCGCGAGAGTGCTTCGTGAGAGTTCTTTGAAAAAAGTCATGAGATTCATGAAGGATTTTTTGAGCTTCATGAAATTGGGAGCCTCACGAAGTAGGGTGCTTTTCGAAGGTGTTTCCAAAGTGATTTGATCGGTGTTTAGGGGAAAATGATTATTCATCATTGGATGAACATTTAAATTCAATAGAGCATCTACATACAGTGGAGGATACATTCATTAGTGTTAATGAAGAGACCTACAGGTCTATAAACTGTGAGTAGATCTTCTAAAGAAGAAGTGAGCTCACATTAGTTGAGAGAGCAGTGAGTTATCAAATTGTGTGTAGTTGTAAACCAGGAGGGACAGTGAGTCCTCTTCTAACTTGTAAACAGTAGTGCACTTATAGTGGAATTGGTACATCGGCACACTATCGGTGTATTCTCCTTAGATGTATCCCAGTGAGGTTGAACCAAGTAAAAATCGTTGTGCCATGTGCATGATTTACGGTTTGTTAATAATCTACATCAGGAAGGAGAGAGAAGACGGTTTTGTCTAACAGAAAATCAAGATCAAAAGGGGTAGTTGTTTTAATCTGTCATACCTTGATTCACCCCCCCCCCCCCCTCATAGGGTATCTATTCTAGTGGACCTAACAATAAACTAAAAGTAATTAAACTATATCAATAAGTGGTTCATTCTATAATAACATAAACTACAATAATAGTCTATTTTATAGGACCTTAAACAGTATATTGAATATGACAAGATTCTCTCCCTATGGAAAACCAAAAAATAGAACCAGGGGAAAATTGAGTTACTACTTTCTAGACATAGACACTATTTGTTATAGAAAGTTCTGAGAACATATGAAATAGAAAATGAATAAAAGAGTTCATCTTTAAAACCCATAAAATAGAATCCTAAGAAAAAGAAAATTCAACAGCCACTAAGACTTCCCCATATGAATATAAGGAAAAAGTTGTGAAAATAAAAAAAATATACAAATAGGGATCATTATTTTTCACTAGAAAAATAAATATCCACTCGTTGTGTCCATTGAATATTTCTAATGATTTCTATCAGGGTGTGCCTTCATTGTTGTTCGATCGAATGAAGCAGGTCGTAATGTTTACCTGCATTCTCTCTTTCTAGAGTAAGAAAGAATTAAACACTTCTTTAGTGATTTATGATCCTTTATCGAAATATGATGATGGGATGTTGGTTCCTACATCCATTGAATCCTCATTGGAACTCCTCACATTGTCTGGGTCTCCCTTATTGATTAATATGTTGTTCATGAACCTCATTATTAGTGTCATCTCTTTGTGGATTCCAGTTAATTATGCTACTTTTGTTTGAACATTCCAATGGGTCTATCTAGGGTAGCAACATTCGGTCAGGAAAGTAGTCACGTTGGGAATCACTGAGAATTTCTGGACACAGGAACATTGTAGAACCTATATTCATCCCCATAATAGGTCTTCTCAAGGGTGTAAGAACCTGAGTCATACCACATCGATCGTGGGGTATCTTATTCCAGAGGCATTTCTTCCGAGGTTTTCCCCAGCATGACATGTATAAAAGAGGGTATCCTGTGAGTTTAACATTTGGTGGAGATGGATAATATTGTCCAAAATACTCATAAAGGTGGATCATAAAGGTATCTCCCTAGGAGGGGGTACCTGGAAGGTTTACTAGATAGATGGATCAAAATTCCTGATAAGAGTAGACCAAGTATAGTGTGTCCCAAAATTGAAAGGTTTCACACCATTAAGGGATACATCCCCAAAATTGAGGCCCAAAGGTTTACTATTAGATGGGTGGGGATGTGTATGATGGTGAACCTAGGTGATATGTCCCATAAAGGTAAAGATTTCACACTGTGAATGATTATCTGGACACCACATAGGGAAAATTAGGTAAGTGGACCCCATAGAGGGTGACACCAAGGCTTACCATTGGCTAGGATAGAACCTTAGAGAGGCATAATATGTATCCTATATAGAATACAGGGATCAAAAACCATATAGTTTTAAGGGGTTATTTTGGGCTTACACATGGCTAGATACTCATCGCAAGAGAAGAACTCTTAGTTGGATGAACATGGATTGTGTGGGGATTATGCATGGTTAGCTTCCTGAGTGATAATAGAAGTAGTGATGATGTGTACGGAATGATCTCACTAGGATGTGGTGGCTTGGTTAAGAATCAATATATAAATAGAGGAAGTGATAATGGAATGGATGGAGTGTGAAAGGTGATGGGAATGAAATTCTGAGAGGATTCTCGCATATCCCAATGGTTGGGAATCAAATTTCACATAGTTTGGGATGGGACAATAACACACCTAAGGAGGTGACTCATGATAATGGAGTGCATGGATGGGGACCTGAAGGAAATGTAACCTCTTAGCCAGTGCATGATCCTCCAGAGACAAAGAGACTTAAGGGAAGGACCAATAAGGGGGTGCATGGTGGGATTGAACCTCATAGAGGCTTATTATGTACCTTGTGTAGAATACAAGGATCAAATTCCACATAGTTAAGGAAGGAATTGGGACTTACACATGGTGATCTAAACATTGAAAAGTTGGGGATTGCACATGGTTACTAGCCCAAATGGATGGATCAGAACTCCTTAGGAAGGTGGATCCATGGGATGTGAATAATAAAGGGAAGGTTTCACATCATGAGGGAACTCCCAAAAAAGGGACACATTGAGGTTTAAAATTGGTTTGGATTAAAACACATAGAGGCATCATAAATACCATATTTAGATGATATAAATCAAAAACCACATGGTTCAGCATTTTTTGGGGCTTACACACTGAGGTGGCCCATATGGTGTCATGATAACTATTAATATCCAATCCCAATTGATTCATGCTCAATGTGAGAAAAAAGTGGTGATATTATATCGGATGATCATGTTGCAAAAGGTGTTTCTACAAGAAGTGATGTTGGGATTGTTCACTAAGGAAGCCAAGGGAGATTGAGATTGAGGCTTACTCCATGAAGGATTTTTGAAGGGGACCTCATTCCATGTGAGGAGGATATCGTTCCCTGCTAGGAGGGAAAATGTGATCTCGCTCCCTTGGAGATGATCATGAGTGTAAAATTCCTAATTCATGGAACCCCATGTTCATTCCATGGGGTTAGACCATAGTTTAACATCATGTATTGAGGATTATAGTGCTTGGTAGTTTAACATCCTACATATCAGATGGGAAGGACTTGTTATATACCCTTTGTTCTTACATAAGAGATGTCCATCTACACTTGGGTATGGTAAGACATCAGCAATTCCATGTGACAGTGGGGTGGAGGACTGGTAAGTCAATGGATCCACATTAGCTTAGCTATGTGAAGAAGTAATAGTTATTTGTGTGCCTATGTGGAGAAGCATTAAGTATGGAAACACAACATGATACACTACACAAGGGACTAAGAAATCTCTATGCACAATCCTTGAGAGCCTCAAAGAGGATGTTCACACAATATTTGTGTGTTTCATGAAATAGGAGATCGAATATGGGGTTTCATAGTGAAGACAACCCATGGAGCCTAAAGGAAGGGGTGTGTGAAAGATTGGAAGCTTGTGTGAAAAATGTATGGGTCTGAGAGAAAGAGGTACTGCACAAGGGTAAGTTTTATGTGCAAGAAGGGTCTTTTTTATTCACTTTCCTTGGGCATAAAAAGTAATTGGATAGGTTTAGGCCCTTGTGGGCCTACACAATGGGGGACCTTTCATGAAAAATCCTATACCTTGAATCCATGACTTGAATATAGTCATGGACGTGTTCATCTTGCATGAACAGGAGCGACCGTTCGAATTCCACAAAGTTACCCCCAAAAGGGTTGGTTAACCTTCTATTTATAGAATAAATTCTTAGTGGGAGTGCAAAATAAGATCAGCACAAAAGAGTATTTTGAAATTGCATTGGTCGTGTAAGAACCATATACACAAGCTGGTATTTTTTATGCAAACCTATTTACTTATATGCACTTGTCTCAGCCATATTTTTGGATTATGTGGAAAATTTTCCTTGGAAATTACATTGAGCATGTAAGGACATCACACATTGATTTTTTATTGTGTGCAAGCATCCAAACCAACACACAGCTCCCTTCGAGTCCTTTTAATTGTCTGTTGAGTCAAATTGTGTCTTTAAGATTCTTAAAGATGACTATCTATGGGATCAAGTCGAACTTGGTTCCAAAACCTACCCCTTTGATATCTGATCAGAAAGGGGACTCTAAGGTTTGGTTTCGAGGGAAACGCCAAAGAGAATGATGCATTTGGAGAGGTGCATGAAAAATCTAAAGGTTGGTGAAAAAAGATCCTTGCACACACACATAATACCCATTTCATTCCTATAAATATGTGGAGGGGGGAAAGTAAAATGCCTTCACTTTTCATAAAATAAGTGATTTTTTTCGTTCATGTAAGTTGTTTATTCCTCTGTGGAAGATGTTAATTTTGGTCGCATCTTTACACACAAATTTTGATTCTTATGAACTACAGACTTAACTAAATTTTTTTCACTCATCATCTAATATTTTGTGTAGGAATATGTTTTGTGCGCAAAACCTAAATCTTTCATGCCAATCCCTTTGTGCTTTTGCAACTTGATATACATGGCTGGTGAACAGACCTCCACTAAGAGGGAGGCTACCTTTGATTCAAGGAAGTATGATATGATTGTGAATCCCCAATTCTTCATTCCATAAGGGTAATATTATACATTAAAATTCACTTAGTCATGATGATGTAGGCTTATAAGTATTAACCCTTATGCAATAGACTCACACTATAGAACTCCATCATTCTGGAAGAAGTGGCCATTACTGGCTTTGAGAATTACTCACCATAGTCATGGTTCATGTGTGAAGATAGCTTTCAGTGATACAACATTACAAACAATGATCACCCATCCAGGGAGACTTAGGAGATGGTCATCAATGTCCTGAATATGAAAACTAGGACAGTCATGAGGAGTGAACTAGTGTCGGAATAAATCCACACCCACTACTCAAGCACCTTCTGAAGTAGCAACACTAATGAGATAGAGGAATGGAAGCAGGACTAGGACTTGAGGTCTGGGGGGGAATTTAATGATTCAATGGGCATGGACGTACTAAGTGTGCCAAACATGCAAGGAATTTGGGGAAGTTCTTTTAAACAACAGGCTATTTGAATCCATGTGGATTCTATAATTTCATTTCTATCACCAGTAGAAACTGGTTCCAAAGTTTTTCATTCAGTGGTCCCTTGACACAAACACTTTCCACCTCCACCATGGGGATGTCAATATCAGTCTTTGGTATGTTTATTTCATCAAATTCATTCCCCTATAGGGACTTCATGTAACGCCCTGACCCCAGTTACCTAGAGTCGGTGCATAATTACATAACATTGGAATGATCGCAAGGGACAAATTAGTTTAGTAGCCTTGGAATAACTAGATACATTCATAAAGTTTACATTACATCATAAAGTGAAAACTACAACAACATCTTGTCTCCACACTCATATCCCTTTATACTATCCCTACATGTCATTCATAAAATACTTCTTCACATCCTGGGAAAAATAAAACATAGAAATGGGTGAGCTCAAAAGCCCAGTAAGGATAACAATATAGCATAAAATTTCATAAATAATCATAAACATTTAAGGCAATGTATATCTAAAACAAAATCCTTTTGAACTTGAACTTCAACATAATATGGAAAAAATAAAATCAAATAATTCCATTTAATTTTTCACATGGATATTCTACTAGTCTAATAATCACATGCAGTATCAATAACCACCTTCATAATGATGGAATGCATAATGCCAAACTATCATAACCACAAAGTCAAGGCCTTATGCCAAGACTACAAATAAGATTTGGTCAAGGCCTTGTGCCAAAACACTAGTTTGTCTCATGAGACCTACTGATGCATCAAGTAGCTATAGCGGGCTTCACCCATCACTTATTAAGTCCAATTCATTCCTCATATGAACAACTTTAAACATAACATAAACATTTTTATTAAAACTAGCATACAAAATGTCAATACTTTATCCATAAACCATGAATGGTATAAAAATAACACATCCATAGTCAAACATATCACAAAACATTCAATACAATACATAAGTTTTGTATCATAATAAATCATCTTCAAATAAGCTTAAATCCATCAAAGGATGTTGACATAGATGAAAACAAAACTATTTGAGAGAAATATCTCTTTTTAATAAATCATTTAAAAGTCACATAATTATAAAATAAAACATTTACTTTGAAAATATTCTTATAATATTGTAAGGTAAGCTTATATGATTTTATAATGGCAAAAAATAGCCGCACCCACCATATAAGATAAAAAAGTCATTTTTACCTTAATTCTGTCGAAAGGTTAAAAAAGACCTTGTTTGGAAAATGACAAAAAGATTCCTTTATAAAATTCTTATAAAAAGTCAAAAAAGGGTATAAATTACTATAACCCATAGTCTATAAAATATTAATAATGATTTGAAATACATTTTTAAGAAACATGGATGTGGATGATAAAGAGGTCCCAGTAGATAATTACATATAAACAACCTCGAATAATGAAGAGATTGTGAAATACACACTTACCTTGTAATTTTCCTTGGTTGAGGGTAGTTTAACCTCCTGTATAATGGTGAAATAATTGTTATTAAATTATAAAATAATCATATACATTAATATGATATCATATATGATCTTTTAACATTTCTTTGTTAATAATATCTTAGTATTATCGTTGTTTTGGGTGTTAACTTACTCGTTTTATTTTATATGTTTTGTTACATAAGTCGTGTTTTTTATGGATAGGTTGTATATTATTCATATCCATAATGATATCAAGTCCTTAAACATTATTTTTAATTATTAAATTAGAATTAGACTTGCACAGATACGATGGGGAATGAATCTCATCGCGTTCGTGGAGACGGTAGTCCGTTCGTACGCACGAGCGACAATATCATTATTTTCATTTTAAAATAATATATAATTGGATGGTATATCATATATAAAAAACCATTATCATGTTATATTTATTATTTACATCAATTACACATCATTATCATACCCATCCAAATAATAATGTTTTGAATAACAATTACACCACGACGTGGAGACGGTAAGCCGTACGTACGCACGTATGGTGACATGTCATTCAAAGGATGGATAGAATACTGAATATGGTTGTAACATATTTATAATAACATCACAGTATATAGAAGATACTGGATTTATTATTTTATAATGTAAATAACAAAGAAAGAAGAAGTTGAAGAAGAAAGCAACTTGAAAGAGGGTGGTGAAAACATTGTATCTTCTTCGGGTTCTTCATTTTGATTTGATCAAAAGGGGTCCTTAGGTTGGATTTATGATCAAACTAAAGGCTCTAAGTTGAAGTAAGGGAAGTTTAGAGAATATTTTTGTAGGGTTTGGCCGAGTCAAAAGGCTTTGAAGGTATGAATTTGAGAGAAGGGGGAGTTCCCTTTTATAAGAGGGGTGAGGGGCACCTTTAGAAAAGCTAGAAATATTATTTTATAATAAATAAATATTCGGTTTCTAATGGCTCCAAACTGATTTATTTCGAGTCTAAGGTGTGGATGGGTCAAAATTCATTCAACCAATAGATTTTAGACATATTTGGGTCACTTTATTAACTTTATCTTTTAGTTTTAACTCTTAGTTAATTAGTTTGACATTTACCATGTCTCTTTGTATTTTTATATTATATGGTTAATAAACTTACTATAAACTTCTAATAGACCCCAAAGTGGTCCATTAATGATACACCTATCATTATATAAGTCCTTTTTCCAAACTTTAGATTTTTAGGAATATAATATTAATTAATAATATAATATTTGTTTTAAAAACTCTTTTATGTCAATTTTGACACTATTTGGTATTTTGTTTTTTCTAAATTTATAAAAGCATTATTACTTTGAAAAAAATTAATCTAACCAACCCTAATATGTTATATTAACCTAGTAAATTATTTTAATTAATAAAAAGTCTTAAATTATATATATATTGATATTTATAATATCAATTAGTTAAATATTTCATTAATTACGTAATTACTGCATTACCATTATGTCATAAATAAATTAAATTATTTAATATCTAAAAATTATAAATAAAATGCCATTATGTAAGAAATCGTTTTATATTTCTAATGAATATTTATAATCAAATTTATTTAATGTATATCCCTATATTAAAAAAAATTTAGTTATTAAACTTTGATTTTAAATCTTTTAACTCTTCTTTGAATTTAATAATAATAAATGTCATAATCTAATCCAAGTGGAACAAAGAGGTTCATATTTTATTCCTAAGGTTGTTTTTGGTCAAATTATACATAACCAATATAATTAGGACATGTGTTAGGGTAATATTAATATCGTTTTTACCCTTAATTACCCTATTTACTTTTAAGCTTGGTAAATAAAAGTAAAAAGTTACTATTCACCAAAAAATATTTTTATCTTATTGAACCACATTTTACTCCTTGATATTAACTTTGTTTCTTGGATTTTTGAAATTCCACTCACAGAAGCGGTAAAATTAAGTTTTATGTGAATTTGCAAATTCTCCTAGGAGGTGAGTAAAAGACGGAGAAAAGTTCGATAAAAATTTTATATATCTAAAATTATTCTAAATAGAATCCAATGAATTACATTGAACTTATATAGGTATTATGTATATATTTTGAAATAAAATAAATTTAAATAAAATAAATAGTTATTTAAATAAAAATTCGGTTTTAAACTATAACTCAGTGTTTTTCACTATTCATCAAAAATTGAAAGTTTTCAGAAAAATACCAAAAATTCACACTAAGATAATTTCAATATTCCGAATCCAAAAATGAAGTCCATTTTGAAATATGATATTTATAAAATTTCAAAAAAGTGGGTATTACTATTCATAACGTCTAGTTTGATTGGTTGTGGTGTGTGTTAGAACTCAAAGTTGCATACAACACACGCTACTATATTATTCAAAGAGAAACGTACCGTAGAAGTTTGGGGTGTTACATTCTCCCCTCCTTCAAATAATTTCATCCACAAAATTTTTAGAATATTACTGCATAAAAATACTCAGGTGGTTCTTCATCATAAGTTCCTCAGGTTCCCACGTTGGCTCTTCAATCTTATGGTTTCTCCATAGAAATTTCACCAAACGAGTCGTCTGGTTTCTCAGCACTTGTTCTCTTATATCAAGAATCCTTATGGACTCTTCGCAATAAGATAGATCGGGTTCCAGTTATAATTCTTCATAGGTGAGTACATGCGTTGGGTTAGGCATGTATTTTCTCAAAGTGATACATGGAACACATCGTGAACTTTGGAGAGATTTGGCAGCATTTCCAAATGGTAAGCTATTGCCCCAATTAGTTCTAGAATTTCGAAAGGTCCGATGTACCTAGGACTCAGTTTACCTTTTTTACTGAAACGTATAACTCCCTTCCATGTAGATACCTTCAATAAAACATGATCTCCTACATGAAATTCCAAATCCTTTCTTCGGTTATCGGCATAGCTCTTCTGCCTACTTTGAGCTTCTTTGATGTGGTTTTGGATTACCTTCACCTTTTCCATCATTTCCTCTACCAGTTCTGGGCCTACGAGTTTTCTTTCACCAACATCATCCCAACAGGTTGGTGTGTGACATCTCTTTCCGTATAACGCTTCATATGGTTCCATCTGAATACTTCAATGAAAGTTATTTTTATAGGAAAATTCCACCAGAGGTAAATATTGATCCCACATACCCTGAAAGTCAAGTGAGCATGATCTCAATATGTCTTCTAAGGTTTGAATAGTCCATTCATATTTTCCATCAGTTTTGGGGTGGTAGGCAGTGCTCAAACGAAGTTCAATATACAGGGCTTTCTGAAGACTTTTCCAAAATCTTGAAGTAAAACAGGGATCACGATCAGAAACAATCGATAGGGGTACTCCATGAAGTCTCATAACTTCATTAACATATATTCTTGCTAGACGTTCGAGTGGTAAATCCTCCCCTATAGCAAGAAAATGTGCTGACTTGTTAAGATGATCAATGACCCATATTTCATTGTTCCTTCTAGGAGTCTTTGGTAGTCCCATGACAAAGTCTATCTTGATATTATCCCATTTCCACTCAGGTATGGGAAGAGGTTGCAATACTCCACCAGGTTGTTTCCTTCCAGCTTTCACTTGTTGACAAACCATACATATTGAAACAAAATCAGCAATCTCCCTCTTCATGTTGTCCCACAAAAAAATTTCCTTCAAATATCTATACATTTTGGTGCTCCCAGGGTGTATAGAGAAATTTGAACTATGAGCATCATCCAAAAATTCCCTTTTTAGATCAGGTATATCGGGAACACAAATTCTCTTCCCAAACTTTAAAATTCCATCTTCATACACAAATTCACTCAATCTCACATCATTCATAGCTTTAATATTCTTTTGAAACTCTTCATCACCAGTCTGAGAACTCTTTATCCTTTCTAGTAAATATGGTTTGGCAACCATTTGAAAAAGTAACGATGTTTCACCTTCCATGGTTATTCCCATATCCAAATTTACTAAATCCATGAAAATAGGATCCCTCTCAACTCTCATCTTGTTCAAAACTCCATGATCCTTTCTGATCAAAGTATCTTCCACCTTATTTGCCTTCCTCGGGTGGTAGTGTATCGTGAAATCATAATCCTTGAGTAGTTCAATCCATCTCCTTTTTCCTCATGTTGAGTTCTTTTAGTGTGAAAATATAATTCAAACTCTTGTGATCAGTATAAATCTCACATTTTTCACCATAGAGATAGTGTCTCCAAATATTCAAAGCAAATATTACAGTATCTAACTCAATACCATGATTAGGATAGTTTTTCTCATGAATTTTTAGTTGTCGTGATGCATAGGCAATAACCCTATCATTCTGCATAAGGACACAACCAATTCCTTTGTTCGATGCATCACTGTAAATAAAGAACCCATCATTCCCTGAAGGTAGAGTAAATATAGGGGCATTGAATAATCTTCTCTAAAGTTCTTC
This sequence comes from Viscum album, assembly GCA_963277665.1. Taxonomy (NCBI): domain Eukaryota; kingdom Viridiplantae; phylum Streptophyta; class Magnoliopsida; order Santalales; family Viscaceae; genus Viscum; species Viscum album. The sequence goes on from OY728139.1 coordinate 493,201,843, forward strand.
AAAACATTATTCACACTCTTTTTTTCAAACAAATTTAACCCCTTTATGTGTGAGCTTTGTTAATGGGTTTGCCAATCGGGCAAAATTTTGGACGAAACATCGATAATAACCTTCTAAACCAATAAAACTGCGTACCTCGATTATACTCGTTAGTGCTAGCCATTCTTGGATTGCCTTGGTCTTAGAAGGATCAAAATAGATTCCATCCTTAGAGAAAATATGGCCAAGAAAAGAAATATCTTGAAACCATAATTCACACTTGCTAAACTTCCCATATAATTCATTTCTTCTCAGAGTCTTCAAGATGATGCGCAAGTGATTTTCATGATCATTGTAGATTTTTGAGTATACCAAGATATCATCAATAAATACCACTAAAAAATCATTGATATATTCCTTGAAATCTCTGTTCATTAGATTCATGAAAATAGAGGGTGCATTAGTCAACCCAGAAGGCATTACTGTAAACTTGTAATGCCTGTACCTGGTTCGAAATGTTGTCTTCCGAATTTCTTCCTTCTTCATACACAACTGATGGTATCCAGATCAAAGGTCAATCTCTGAAAAGTATTGAGCTCCATACAGTTGGTCAAATAAATCATCAATGCGAGGTATGGGATACTTGTTCTTTATTGTTATAGCATTGATCTCCTTGTAGTCGATACATAACCACATAGATCCATCTTTCTTCTTAACAAAAAGGACATGGGCACCCCATGGAGAAACACTAGGGTGAATATATCCCTTATTACTCAATTACTCTAGTTGTTTCTTTAGTTCAAATAATTCCACAAAGTCCATTCTATAAGGGGTCTTTGATATAGGCCTTGAACCAGGAATTAAATCAATGGAAAAATCAATTTCTCATTCTGGAGGATGTCCAGGTAAATATTCTGAAAACACATCTACATATTCTTTCACAATAGGTACATCCCCTATTTTAACATTCCTTTCCTCACCCATAGTTATTAAATTCTCTTCATCCCCGATAATTGAATTTAGTTGAGCTACTAGGGGTGTATCTAGATAAGAATTAGGTGGTGACGATTCTGCTCTAAATATAAGGTGTTCCTTATCATCATCATAAAAAATTGTAACCTCATTCTTCTTATAATAAATCTTCACATCATGGTCCGAAATCCAATCCATACCAAGGATTATATCAAATTCCATCATGGGTATGACGATGAGATCAGCAGATAAAGAACATTTATGTGCTCTAATGGGAACGAATCCACAGAACTTTGTAGCAATGATACTTCTCTTAAGAGTTTTAACTAACAACTCCCTTGTTAAATCAAATTGTAAATATCTAATTTTCTTAGAAAACTGGTAATATATGAAACAATGTGATGATATAGAATCAAATAAATAATTGTCTAAACTTGAGGAAACCATTAAATTACCTGGGACCATGTCTTTCGGAGCTTCAACCTCAGCAGTAGTGATATCATAAGCTTGGCCTTGATCCCTTGGCCTTTTCTGAGGTAAGTTCCCCTGACGCTTAGGACATTAATTTGCAAAATGTTCCATCTCTATGCAACTGTAGCATTGAACATCGGTAGCTTCCTTATTCCCCTTGCAATCATGAGCTTGGTGGACTTTTTCACCACATTTGTAACAGACTCTCGTTCCCTTCAAGCAAGTACTAGGGTGTTTCTTCAAACATTTACTTCAGGATGGATATTCAACTTTTCCCTTATTCCCCTTATATCCATTTCCAGAGTGATTAGCAGATCTCTTCTTCTCTTTCTTTGCCTTAAAGTCATAAGACTTAGAGAATTATTTTTCTGTCTTGATAGCGCATGAGACAATATCTTCGTACAATGAGAAGGTTTGTGAGACTAATTCTCGACGGAGAAACAGTTTTAACCCATCAAAGAAATGATCAATCTTACTTCTTGGTTTATGTATATAATCTGCAACATACCTTGCTAACCTTAAAAAGTTAGCCTCATACTTTGCGACATTATCATCCTCATTTTGCCTCAGACTCAGAAATTATCTTTCCATATCTTCTTAATGGTCACGAGGAAAGTATTTTTCTAAGAAAAGCTCTTTGAACTTCCTTCATTCCATATTTGATACTTCATCATCTTCCTTCATGTTTTGAATCAATGACCACCATTGATCAGCTTCTCCAGTGAGGCGGTAAACTACCATGATAACTTTTTCCCTTTCACTACTCCCCATGGCATGGAATATTTTCTCTAAGGAATTTATTCATTACTCAGCTACTAATGGATTTGTACTCCCATTGAATGTTGGTGGTTGTTTCTTCATGAAGCGATCTAACATTGATCCTCCACACTGTGGATCAGGGTGCTCCATACGGGTAAGGTTATTATTCATAACCTGAGTGAGTTGTCCCAGTATGGTGATTAGCTTATCAGCACCAGTTGCATCACCAGCTCCACTATAATTATCTAGAGCTGGAGGTAAATCCCTATATGGAGTGCATGCATTGATATGGTTTCTATTTCTTCCACTAGGTGTTATTTCTAAACAATGACATAAACTAGATCAGTTTATGAATCTAAATACATAATTCCAAACTTGTAAAACACTTAACATAAATTGAACAGTTTATGGATATAATCCATAATCATAAAAATGTTTTCTTTGAGGAATTATATACTCATAAACCCTTCATAATGGTTTGTAAAGAAAATGAGAATTATCTTGAGCATATCCCCCGAGAGTGTTGTAACCAAGAGTGCAGCAAGGCCCATTGTCTTGCACCAGTTCCTGTTCGAGTCTAGCTCAAAGCGGTGTTTTTGGGATTCACCCCTAGGTACATCTGTTATAGAGCCGCCTTTACCTGCTCGTATCCAGATAGAGATTTATTTCTTAGAAAACTCACAAAATCTCTACAATACCAAAATTCTAGGAAGTTCTTCTATACTAATCCTTAAATTCCATCTTAGGTATATGTTCTCTAATTAGAGTTTATCTAAATCTAGCTTCCAAGGTTTGTACTAAACTTCCTCTGATACCAACTATAACGCCCTGACCCTAGTTACCCAGAGTCAGTGCATTATTACATAACAGTGGTATGATCACAAAAGATCAAGTCTCGAAGGACTGATTAGTTTAGTAGCCTAAGAATAACTAGATACATTCATAAAGTTTACATTACATCATAAAGTGAAAACTACAACAACATATTGTCTCTACACTCATATACCCTTATACTATCCCAGCAGGTTATTCATAAAATACTTCTTCACATCCTGGGAAAAATAAAACATAGAAAGGGGTGAGCTCAAATTCCCAGTAAGGATAACAATATAGCGGAAACTTTCACAAATAAGCATAAACATTTAAGGCTATGTATAACTAAAACAAAAGCCTTTTAAACTTGAACTTCAGTATAATATGGAAAAAATAAAATGAAATAATTCCATTTACTTATTCACATGAATATTCTACTAGTCGAATAATCACATTCAATATCAATAACCACTTTCATAGTGATGGAATGCATAATTCCAAACAATCAAAACCACATAGTCAAGGCCTTGTGCCAAGACTACAAATAAGATTTTGTCAAGGCCTTGTGCCAAGACACTAGTATGTCTCATGAGACCTACTTATGCATTGAGGAGCTATAGCAGGCTCCACCCATCACTTATTAAGTCCAATGCATTCCTCATATGAACAGGTTTAAACATAACATAAACATTCATATTAAAAATAGCATACGAAATGTCAATAATTTATCCATAAACTATGAATGGTATAAAAATAATATATCCATAGTCAAACATATCACAAAACCTTCAATACAATACATTAGTTTTTTATCATAATAAATCAACTTCAAATAATCTTAAATCCATCAAAGTATGTTGACATAGATGAAAACAAAACTATTTGAGAGAAATATCTCTTTTTTTAATAATTTAAAAGTAACATAATTATAAAATAAAACATTTACTTTGAAAATATTCTTATAATCTTGTAATGGAAGATTTGACAATTTTATAATGGTGGAAAATAGCTGCACCCGCCGTATAAGTTAAAAAAGACATTCTTACCTTAATTCTGTAGAAAGGTTAAAAAGGATCTTGTTTGGAAAATGACAGAAAGATTCCTTTATAAACTTCTTATAAAAAGTCAAAAAAGGGTATAAATGAATTTAACCCATAGTCTATAAAATTGTAATAATTATTTGAAATACATTATTAAGAAACATGGATGTGGAGGATGAAGAGGTCCCAGTAGATAATTTCGTATAAACAACCTCAAATAATGAAGAAATTGTGAAATAAACCCTTACCTTGTACTTTTCCTTGGTTGAGGATAGTTTAAACTCCTGTATAATTGTGAAATAATTGTTATTAAATTATACAAGAATCATATACATTAACATGATATCATATATGATCTTTTAAAATTTCTTGGTTAATAATATCTTAGTATTATCGTTGTTTCGGGTGTTAACTTACTTGTTTTCTTTTATATGTTTTGTTACATAATCCATGTTTATTATGGATAGTTTGTATATTATTCATATAAAAACGATATAAAGTAATTAAAAATTATTTTTAATCATTAAATGAGAATTATACTTGAATGGATATGATGGGGAATGAATCTCATCGCTTTCATGGAGACAGTAGTCCGTACGTACGCACGAGCGACAGTATCATTATTTTGATATTAAAATAATATATAATTGGATGGTATATCATATATAAAAAAATCATTATCATGTTATTTTTATTATTTACATCAATTACATATCATTATCATACCCATCCAAATAATAATGTTTTGAATAACAATTACACCACGACTTGGAGACGGTAAGTCGTACGTACGCACATATGGTGACATATCATTCAAAAGATGTATAGAATACTGAATATAGTTGTACCATATTTATAATAAAATCACATTCTATAGAATATAATGGAGTTATTATTTTATAATGGAAATAATAAAGAAAGAAGAATTTGAAGAAGAAAGGAACTTGAAAGAGGGTGGTGAAAACATTACCTCTTCTTCGGGTTCTTCCTTTTTATTTGATCACAAGGGATCCTTAGGTTGGATTTATGATCAAACTAATACCTCTAGGTTGAATTGATGGAAGTTGAGAGAATAGTTGGGCAGATTTTGGCTGAGCCAAAAGGCTTTGAAGGTATTAATTTGAGAGAAGGGTGAGTTCCCTTTTATAGGAGGGGTGAGGGGCACCTTTGGAAAAGCTAGAAATATTATTTTATAATAAATTCATATTCAGTTTATAATGGATCAAAACGAATTTATTTCGAGGATACGGTAGGGATGAATCGAAATAAATTCAACCAATAGGTTTTATATAGTTTTGTGCTACTTTATTAACCTTATAGTTTAGTTTTAACTCTTAGTTAACTAGTTTCAAATTTAGCATGTCTCTTTGTATTTTTATATTATATGGTTATTAAACTTACTATAAAATTACAATATACCCCCAAGTGGTCCATTAATGATACAAATATCATGATATAAGTCATTTGGCTGAACCTCAGATTTTTATGAATATAATATGAATTAATAATATAATATTTGTTTTAAAAACTCTTTTATGTCAATTTTAACACTATTTGGTATTTTGTTTTTCTAAATTCATAAAAGCATTATTACTTCGAAAAAAATTAATCTAACCAACCCTAATATGTTATATTAACCTATAAAATTAGTTTAATTCATAAAAAGTCTCAAATTACATTTATTTTGATATTTATAATATCAATTAGTTTAATATTTCATTAATTAGGTAATTATTGCATCACCATTATGTCATAAATAAATTAAATTATTTAATGTATAAAAATTATAAATAAAATACCATTATGTAGGAAATAATTTTATCTTTCTAATTAATATTTATAATCAAATTTATTTTATGTATATCCCTATATTAAAATTGTTTTAGTTATTAAACTTTGATTTTAACTCTTTTAACTCTTCTTTGAATTTAATAATAATAAATGTCCTAATCTAATACAAGTGGACCAAAGAGGTTAATATTTTATTCCTAAGGTTTTTTTTGGTCGAATTATACTTAACCAATAAAATTAGGACATGTGTTAGGATAATATTAATATCATTTTTACCCTTAATTACCCTATTTACTTTTAACTGTGGTAAATAAAAGTAAAAAGTTACTATTCACAAAAAAAATATTTGTATCTTACTAAACCACATTTTACTCATTAATATTAACCATGTCTCTTGGATTTTCAAAATTCCACTCACAGAAGCGGTAAAATTAAGTTTTATGTGAATTTGAAAATTCTCCTAGGAGGTGGGTAAAAGACGGTGAAAAGTTCGATAAAAATTTTATATATCTAAAATTATTCTAAACTGAATCCAATGAATTACATTGAACTTATATAGGTATTATGTATATAGTTTGACCTAAAATAAATTTAAATAAAATAAATAATTATTTAAATAAAAATTCGGTTTTAAACTATAACTCTGTGTTTTTTACTATTCATCAAAAATTGAAAGTTTTTAGAAAAATACCAAAAATTCACCCTAATATAATTTCAATATTCAGAATCCAAAAATGAAGTCCATTTTGAAAGATAATATTTATAAAATTTCAAAAAGTGGGTATTACTATTCATAACAGCTAGTTTGATTGGTTGTGGTGTGTGTTAAAACTTGAAGTTGCGTACAACACACGCTACTGTATTCTTCAAGAGAAGCGTATTGTGGAAGCTTGTGGTGTTAAACTTCAATATGATAAGTTCATATCAATAGAGAATATATGGGGAGACAGAGTATAAACCCCCATTATGAAATGGTATTTACTAGATCTAGAGAAGGAGAGTCTAGGGATCAAATACATTTAGAAAAACATCTCATAACTAGAGTGGTTCAGCCTATTCACTAAGAGTGATGAACATGTGAGTATGTCAAACTGAGGGAGGTAGTGCCTAACCACATCATAAAGGGGAGAGTTCAGATCATATTGGGTGATCCTAAAAGTAGGAGAATATCATATGTGGGGCTTTAGTGTGGATGATAGTTGGGATTTGTAGGTGTGATACACCACTTTCCTTAGATTATTCCTTAGTGGGTGGTTCCTACAAGTGTGGGACACAAGGATGGGGGTTCGTCCGAGGACACTAGTAATGGCATGGATCATGGAAGCAAGAAATAAAGTTAACCATAGATTTCCTATATTGGTGAGGCTGTAAAACATTATTGGGAGCATCTTAAAGGGTGGAATGCCCAGAATAATCTTTTGACCATTCCAGAACCTCCATTAATGGATGAAAACTCATTTAAGTGGATATGACTTCCCAAATTCCATTTTTCCTCTAGGAAATAGCTTTCGACCCTCCCATTTAAATATCATGGGTGTTCGGACACTAACGCTCAATAAGGATGGGGAAAACTCTAGATCCACAACAATGAAAACTTTAGAATCCACCCATCAAAAACCTAGGTCGGTCAAATGGTGGATGACCCATCAGGTCTACTGCAGTAGAAGGAATATCTTTAGGGCATCATGGGTGGCATTCTTGTATCCTGGATCAATGAAAATATCATTTATGATACATATATTACATCATGCTTCACTAAACAGTTTGGGTGCCTTTAGTGAATGGTGAAGAAATTATATGAAAGGATCTAGGGTAGAGAAGCACCCTTGTGCCCTTCTCCAGTTTTGGCTCATGTTTACAATTGGTGAAATTTATGAAATAATTACACTTCTTTCCATTGATGTTGATGTCAATCTATCAGCAGAGTATATTAATCACTATGTGGTGGAATATCTATAATGAATTCTACAAAAGTGCATTTGTAAAATCAAGGTGACAAGTGTAGATTCTGGGAGGTAAGAAATAAGGTAGGATGCCACTAGGTAAATAAGACTAGAGGCAAGCCAGGAATATGAGGCATCATGAGCTAGGACCTCAGTGGCAACAACATCACAAGGTGTAGCTAAAACCCCACCTTATGAAGAGGGGTGGTCCTGAAGGCATCCTCGTGAGTCAGCTAGGGAATCAATTGAGATACATTCTTCAACCCACCACAGATAATATCTTCCTTGCACTTTGTTCATCTTGTAAAACACTACATTAAATAGTATGTTTAGAAATCATATGGAAAAAACTGATGTGAGATGGGATCTACATTCCAGAAATTAGGCTTATCTGTGTTGCATACATGGTGGATTTTCATTGGAGAAACATGTATCTGATGGCCATGGACATACATGCATGCCAACAGGGGAAATATAAAGAGCGTCGTATTTTGGTACAAGTGAAGAATGTCCAAGAGCCTGACCCAAAAGAACAATCACTCAAGCCTGGTGTAAATGAAGAAGAAGAAGAAAAAGAATAATAGGAGGGATAAAATGAGGAGGAAAAAAATTGTAGGTTGAGAATAAAGATCCTGGAGGTTAGGAATATCAAGGTATAAAAGCTCGTTAGGAGAGTCAATGAGAGATCGTATGAGATTATGGGCTCTGATGAGGAACTTGTCGAATGTCTCGAACTCTCAACTCATATATCACTTGGTCACTTCACTTTTTATAACATTGACCTTCTAACCAAATTTTTCCTATTTAGGAACACATTGTTGATGGTCATAGAGATCCCACTATAGGGGGTGACAATGTGTTGATGGAAATTGGGGGACATGTCCTTGAGCTCGCATCTGGGTCTAATCAAGATGGCCAACTGGTCATGGCTCGAGCGGCCAGAGGTGAGCCAGATAAAGGGGTCGAGGTGATGACCTAATAATATAGGGATTTACCAATTGTTCAAAAGGATCTCATTCTAATCATTGATCTAATAAGTGATGAGGGATCTCTAGTTGTAGATGTTCCCACAGTGACTTGGACACTTGATCTGGATTCACTTAGCTCTCGTATGTCTCTACTTACACAGACCCATATTTGTTATCTAAGAACCAAGCTAGCCAAGGTGTATATTCTACAAAGTGCGCATAAGATTAAAAGCCCATAAAATCAAAGAATTTGGGATATCTATGAGGGCTCTCTAGATGATTTTACCTATTTGTGAGGAGATGAAATCGCAAGTTGATCTAGTCTTGGAACTCGGTGAACACGATTTTGTGGATACAAATGACATCACTACTAAGGAAGATCCTGAAGCCAATAAGGGTGGGGAAGATAAGGAAAAATTAGTAAATATGGTTCCCCCATGTCATAGAGACTAGTCCCTCGAAGAGGATACCAGAGGAAGATTCATATGGTGATATTTTGGCTATCTTTTAAAAATAAAGACCTCCATAACTAGAGTCTAAGAGGTTTACACTCATCATTATCATGTGATTATCTGCGACTATATTTCTGTGAAGATTCAGGAGAGTAGTCAACACCGAGATACTCCCTGGTGCCAAAAAAATCTAAAAAAAAATCTAGAAGTTCCATGAGGATGAATAGAAAATTTTACACCTTGATGATAAGACTAATGAGTATTCTATATTCATCCCCAGTCATTCATAACTCCTTGAATGAATAATGGTCCAGTTTTAAGAAGTCCAGGAGAAGCTAGAATAGTTGATTCATCTGTTGGCTGAGCTCCGAGATGAATGGGACCAAATTTAGTTTAGGGTAGATGAGATTCACTATGCAGAAATCAATCAGGAAACAAAGGTCTATAAGAAGCAAAAGACTCTAGAAACCACACGCTAGAAAGTGGTGGTGTTTAAGCACTCCATTGAGGGAGAAGATCCATAAGGGTCAAGTTTTGGACAAACTTATTAAACATACTTTCTTATCTATCTTGAACTACATTAATATACATATTTCTTAATTTTTTTTAATTTATGACCCTCGATCTAATCTGTGAAGTAGCTAATGATTAATCTCTAAGATTAGGTGGGTCATGCCTAGTGTGAGAAACAAGGGATAACCACAAAATCATTCTCTTTGTATGAGACTTCTAGCTGATAATTGAATATACAGAGTCTACTATTGTTGACTAACCACACAGAGTGTTTGGGATGAGAGAGGTTGGGGTTGGATAATAGGGCTCTCAAAATAACTGAATTTCTATTCCCAATATCCTTTAGTACATGAGTGGGATGATGCCAGGGGTGTTGTAATCAATACAAACAAAGGGGAAGTTGAGAGTGTGACTCACGATGCCCAAAATTTGAAATCACAGAGAGGATGAAATGATGGTATTAGATAAATCCTGACCATATTTAAGAGACAATATTTGTAACATTATCCTAAAATGGGGGAAAACAAATGAGGGTTGACCACTTGCCACATCTGAAATGTGGGACCTTGCTCAAATTGTCATCTGATATCTTCTGAGGCATTAGCCCAGAGCTATAGGTGAGAAAAATGGAATATACAAACTGTTAGGGGGTTCTTTCAGACATTAAAGTTGATGAGGATCCAAATAAGGGGCATGAAATTTGTGGAGTGGAGTCACGAGATGCTCAAATTACATCCATCACTCTGGAAATTACATCACTGTCAATTATTATACATTGGTGTAGGCATATTGGTTTGAAAAAAGATCAAACTTATCTATTAGGGGGAGAGTCCTCTCGGATTCTAAGATAAAGCTGAAGATGTGAACAATGTGGTAGATGACCAACACTATGGGAGAGAAGCTCTCATGTGAGGGCCTGGGATTCTTTGTAGTTTCACGTCATGAATGTGAGGATGATGAAGGTGTATTTTAACATCATATGGTAAGGAAGATACTTGGAATAGTTTAACTTCATATGACCAGGATGTCACACATATTTTATGTCCATACCACCTCGGCCTTGTTCAAAAATCTCAAGTCATGTTACATGTACTATAACGTCTATTCTAATAATTTTTTCATGGAATAGAGGAGATGAAACTGATGTGGATTTGAAAAAGGAGGCTTGTGTACCATATAAATACTAAGGAATAGATGTAAAGTAGGTATACATGATGTGGTGTGGGACAAAACTTGACATTAATGAAGGGTAAGGAGTCTTAATACCAAACCACATATCCTTGTGAGTCTCCCAGTTTAAGGTCATACAGTTTGAACCAAGGACCCCCTTGTTTCTTAACCAAATATGTTCTGAGCCTACCAAAACTTCTAAGCCCATGTGATCCATGATCGGTGTAAGAAATAAAGAATGATATAGGGGGTTTCCCTAATATATTAGAGAGCACATCAAATTTGACACAAATGATCTAATACCACAATGATAGAAGAATGTAATAAAAAGGTTGAGTCCAGAATTTAATGGTCTGGATAAAAGGGTGAATTGTATGTAAAGGAAAACCATTGACCATGCTCAAAACATAGAGACCATAACCACACTAGACAATAGTGGTGAAAATAGATTTGGGATCAACTATTGACCATGTTCAAGACACAAGACTCGTTATGTTCTTCCAAAAATCCATTAGGTTGTTGTCCCAAGACAGGAGGTGATCCAAAGATGGAATGAGACCATCCCCATTAGTGGGTCATTTTGGATTTGGAGGATAATGAAAAAACCAAACTAAGAAGTACTCAAAGTGTATACTGATCATATTAGATAGTGAGATTCAGTCCCATGCATGAAAATAGTTTAACAACATATTTCATGGACCATGGGGAATATTTGATGTCATGTTTCTCATACTACTAAAATATTCTCAGTCTTAGGGTATATATATGGCACATGGGAGGCAAAACCCAATGTGAATGAGGACTAAGAGGCTCATGTGCTACATACACACCTTAAGAATAAAATTTGACAAAAGGACAAAAAGGGGTAATGAACTTGTGGATGGTCCTGAGAAAGGATTTTCAGTCATTAAGATGTATCCCATGAAGATGGGAATCAAACCATACATAGTTTTTTAGAACAGTTTAGTTGGAGACTAACAATGGCGGGGAAAATCCTCTCTAACAAGGAAGATAATGTATCCCACACTTATCATGGGTCATCCTTAACTTGTTTAGGGTATGGTTATAGTTTATGAACATGAAATGACTATGTTGGTTTCTTAGTTTATGTTCAAAGATTTTGGACCATAAGGGGTTGCTCAAGTGGATTTGTAGTGATTTTTTATGAAAATCTTAACATGAATAAGGCCAAGGAGACCCAACGCCATGCTACAAATCCCATAAGAAGAATGTGTATAGTTTAAAGTCATGTTTCTTGGACTATAAATATGATCTATCACCCCAAGGGTTAACATGTCACACACAAGAGATAAAACCTAACATGAATGATGGATATGGATCCCACATGTAACATGGTTGTATTAAGATAAACTGAATACATTTTAAGGTCATAGAGCTTGGATAATAAATTTTGCAGTAGGGCCCAATGAAAAAGTATCTAGGAATCACTACATATATAGTAAGGATGAAAATAAATTCATATGTAGTTCTGAAATATAGTGAATTTTAATGTCATATGGTAAGTATGGGGATGGATCAATGTGAAAAGGGGAAATAATATTGTGGTTAGAGCTAAGATTGGTGATTCGGGTGTCCTTACAAATTTTGTCTACACCATTCTCAAAGAGAAGATGCATTAGATATTTTTTTATATTTCTTTTATTTTAAGAATATGGACTAGGATAGAAAGTCTGGGTGTCACCATAAAAATAAATTCATGTATAGGTCTTTATAGGTGGCATGGTGGATAACTAGTGGCAAGGTTGATTCTCTCTCAAGAGAGAACATCAAAATGTTATGTTCCTTTTCATCATGCAACTATTATGATGTTGTTGTAGTTTAAGGTCATATGAAAATACCAGACCATGCCTTTGAACATCGTACAGTAAATACAATGAAGGTGTTTTAAGATGGATGTGCATGGTGTGATTGCAAAAACCCAACATGAATGGGGACCAAAAAGATCCAAACCACACCATACATTCCTGATAAGTATTACGAAAAAACTCTTAGTTTAATTGTCCATAGATTTTGGACCATGTATTCCCTAGATTAATTTCATGTGCTTGGGATGGACCCGTGTAGTTTAACATCATGCGGTAAGGATGAAGATTTTACGCAGTTCAGCATCATGAAACTAGAACATTAGAGGAAAAGAGGTGTCCCTGAAGTGTGGCTCCATGAGGAATCTTGATGTGAATGAGGACTAAAAAGATCTACACACCAAAACACACATTACTTAGAGAATCGGGAAGAGGCTCTTGGTTTAAGGTCATAGAGTTTGGACCATGAGGGTAGTGCAATTTTATGTGGGTAAAAACCCTACCAAGTCTTCTAAGCCCACATAATCCATGATCAATGTGGGAAACAATGAGTGATTTTAGGATTTCCCCATAATATGGTAGCAGAAAATGATGGAATGGAAGTTTTGGGAGGGAAAGTCCCAACCATACTAACATTCCCCCTTAATGTGCGAGAATGCATAGAGGGACAATACCTGGGTGTTGGGATCCACCAGAACATAGAGTGGTGGAAAATGTGAATCACTACACCTGATATCTGGACTAAAATGAGGGTTTTGTAATGATGGAGGATAAAATCTAACCATATTTGATACACATCATCCATATCGTGTTACCAAGAATGTGAAAAGACAAATGAGGGTTGAATAGTGACCATATTCGAGACACATGACCTAACTCAAAGTTTTGTCCAAAGTCCAAAACAACATTGGCCCCAAATGGTAGGTGAGCCAAGGCGGCTTGAAACCATTCCATCATGGGTTCCCTTTAGACATGGAAGAGGATAGGGAAACAGATAAAGGGAAATTTGAAGCGTAGAAATGGATTTGGAGAATGTACCTATGGAATCCAAAACTTCAAGTCTCATAGCATTGCACATTCATTCATGTCATTGTGGAACATCTGTAGGTGGGATCATATTTTCCTTCAAGGACTTAGTTCCTAGGAGAGGTATTATGAATAGCTAAGGGTTGTATCCATATAGTTTAATGACATGCGGTAAGGATTAAAATTTCATGATTTTTATGGTCATGAGACTAAGACATAGCATCTTAAGAGAGAAGTTCATAGTATGGAAAATAACCTGATTTGAATGATGGTCGTGGAAATACACATCAAACCACAAACTCTCAAAGGGGAACCCAGTCCAAAAAGGAAATGAAGTTTGAATTTAAAATTCGACAGCTGGGCCTGGAGATAATATTCTTTGGTGTCGATATATATACCATTAGGATGGGAATCAAGCCAAATGTAGTTTTGATAGGTTTTATCGAAAATGACCAGTGCCATAGAAAAGGGGGTGATATTCTCTCAGATGAGAATATCGTGGTTTCTTACATAGTTTATTTTTATGCAACTAATACACATAAAATCATAATTTAAGTTCATATAATTTCAACCAATTAAAGTGGATATGTGCAATGTGGCACCATGTGGCAACCTGATGTGAATGAGGACAAAATTGGTCTACACCACCTAGAACATTCCTAGATTATATCCAAGCTAAGGGGTCAAAGGGAGTGATCTTGTAACTCTGTGGCCCTTCTTGGGGATGATATGTCTAGGAATCACTATGTATACCATAATAAAGGAAATCAAGACACACATATTTCTTGAAGGTGGCATGGAAAATGGACAACACCAAGGGAAAATTTATTCTCAAGTGAAGACATTGTAACGATGAGTAGTTTATCATCATACAACCAAGATGTAGAATACATAGTTTAAAATCATATGATAAATATGGGGGTTGTTTTACATTTTATCATCATGAAACAAGGATTTTAGGGGTATTAGCTTAGGTTCATAGAGGTCGGACCGTAGGATGAGGCTTCCAAAATGGGAATGTGTACACTGGAACTATGAAGTAACCTAACGTGAATGAGGAATAAGGAGATCCCACACTTTACCACACATTACTCAAGGAAATCCACTCAAAGTTTCAATTCATAAGGATTGGACTTATATTCTTAGTTTAACATCATGTGCCTGGGATGTATACTCATAGTTTAAGGTCATAAATTTTGGACCTGAGGGTAGTGAGATTCTTTCATGTAGGTACAAACCCTACCAAAACCCATAAACCCATGTGATCCATGCTCGGCGTGGAAAACAAGGAGTGAACATGATTCCTATGAAAAATGGAAGAACACTGTAGGGGAACATATAGTAAAGTTTAAGGGTTTCCCCATGACACTGATCAGCCTGCTCAACACGCAAAGGTGTACGGAGGGGTAACATCGATGGTATTGAAGTTCCACCAGAACATAAAGATGTAGAAAGGGGTGTGAATCACAACATTTGGTATTTGGGGCATAATAAGGTTGGAATGACAATAGAGGATTATTTTTGACCTTATTTGGGACACAATATCCACATCATTTCACGAGGAATGAGGAAAGACAAATGAGGGTTGATCGCTGACCATATTCGAGACACGGAACCTAACTAAAAGTGTCTTCTAAAGTCTTCTAGTGAATTGGACCAAAATGGTAGGTGATACATACTGGAACAAGACTATTCTTTCATGGGATACCTTCCAATGTGAAAGATAATGGAGGTATAAATAAGGGAATGTGTGAAGCATGAAGATGGAATGAGAAAATTTCCATGAAGAATCCAACATTATAGTTCCTACATC
This sequence comes from Viscum album, assembly GCA_963277665.1. NCBI lineage: Eukaryota > Viridiplantae > Streptophyta > Magnoliopsida > Santalales > Viscaceae > Viscum > Viscum album. The sequence continues at coordinate 493,217,376 of OY728139.1, forward strand.
AAATCATATCTGAGCACGTTAATGAGGCATATTAGATGGAGGGATCCAAACCCTTTACATAAGGAAGAAACCTTGAGAGGGATCTTATATATACAATGGTAATGGACCAATTCCAAATGAAGAGGATGAAGGGGGATAAAATATGGTTAATAAACCAAGAGCTAGACCCAAAGAAAAAATTATGGGCATTCCTATGTATCCCATAAGGATGGGAATCAATCTATGCATAGTTATTTATTTCCATGTAGTTTAAAATCATGTAGTAAGAATGAAGGTTGTGATGTAGTTTATTATCATGTGACCCATAAATTGGGGGGAAGGTATCCCAAACGGTATGAACCCAATGTGGTAAAATAAACCATATACAAATGAGGACTTCAGAAATCAACACCACACCACATACTCCCAAGAGAGTCTAAAGGAGGAAATTATGGTTGGACCCAAATAATAAATGTATTGGCATTCATATGTATCCCATAAGTATGGGAATAAATCCATACATAGTTCTTTATTTTCATACAATGTAACATCATTCGGTAAGGAAGATGGTCAACAAGAATATTCCTAAGGGAGGTACATGGTTCAGCTATTATAACCCGATGTGAATGAGGACCATGGAGGTCATCGCACTATATACTCCTAGGAGAAACCTAGTCCAATGATTTCAAGGAACTTGTGGTTATACCATATACAAAATTTCTAGTTGTTTCTGCATATCCCATGAGTATGGGAATCAAGCTATATGTAGTTTTAAAAAGGAATGGTGAGTGACCAGTGCCAAAGGTGATGCTCTCTCTGGTGAGGACATTGGGGTGTTGTGAATTTTACCTTCATACATATAGGACAAGAATTATTTTAATGTCATGTTGGATGGGGTAGTTTAGCATCATTCAGGACAAAGGGGTACTTTCCTTTTAAGTCCATGCATAAAGGAATATAAATTCTATGTGTTTTAACGTCTTTCAGGTAGGATGAAATAATTTAACATCATGTGGGTTATGGAAGCGTAGTTTTATCTCATGTTTCTTGGACAAAAGAGATCTTTGTTTAAGTTCATATAACTCAGACCACAGGATGAAGCTACCAACATGGGGGTGTGTAGTTTGGTTCCATGAAGTAACCCAAAGTGAATGAGGAATACTGGGATCCCACACTATACCACACACTCATTCAAAAACATAGTCCATGGGGCCAAAAAGTTGAATCTATGGCTGGGTACAAATATGAACTATCTTGGAACTCCTATTTATCCCATAAGTATGGGAATCAATCCATATATATTTTATGGGTTCCATAAAGTTTAACATCATTTGGGATAAACAAGATCTTATTTTAGGGTAATAGAGTTCGGACCATAAAGTGAAGAGTGTACAGTTTATCATCGTGTTGGATGATTGGGATATTCCATGCATTTTAATGTCATGTGGGATGAAATAATTTATCATTATATAGGATTAAGTAGTTTAACATCTTGTAGGGAGAAGAAACACATTTTAAAATCATGTTTATTGGATGAATAAATGTGTTTCTCATGTGAAGTATTATTTATGGAACATGTCATTGGTGGGAGGAGTAATTCACTTTCCATCCATGGTAACCAAAGAGTATGCAATATTAGGGTAAATATTATCAATGATTTATGGTCCCTACCATTTTTTCTCCAATGTTGGTGGATTCCTTAAAGGTATCATTGAAGTCCTTAGAGAATATATTGTATCACCTTGAAGGAATAATAAGATATGAACTTTCTTGTTGAAATATCTGGCTTTCTAGTTATGGTGGATCTCTAGATTATGCAACGCCTAGGGCCTTTTCTTGTATACAGATTCCAGTTCATCAAAATGGACTTATGTTACTCTTTCTGACATCTTCTAATCATAAACAGTACAAAGAGATAAAACTAAATCTTGATGTGAAGGACTACCTCTATTTAGTACACCAGGGAATATGGAGTCACCTAGGTGTAATTATGAGTTGTCATCTGATAATCCTAGAGGTAATTGGGGAGATTTACTGGCCAAATTCTATTTTTATAACCCACCAACTTATACAAAATGTTATATAGGGTCCTATTGAATGCCTCAATCTTTCTATTTTTCTATACATGGTAGTGAGAGGTGAGGTTGGACCAGATACTATACTTGGAGAATAATTTATTCATCTTATCTACATGGAAGTTGGTGCCATTATCAGTGAGGACATCATGTGAAACTCCAAATTGATGACTGATGTTGGATATCATGAACTCAATAATAGATTGTTCCTTGAATTCTTTGAGAGACTTAACATCTACCCACTTGAAAAATAAATCTATTGCAGTCAGAAATAACCCTCACTGGTGGGATGTTGTTGGGGGAAATGGCCCCACAACATCGACTCCCCAGACTAAAAAGGGATAAGAATACTTGGTCCTGTAGAGAGGTTTTGGTGGTCAATTCTTAAAATTTTCCTAGATATGACATGCATGGAACCAATTTGAGAACATGATATAATTGTGGTCCATGGTGGGAAAAAAGCAACCCTTCCTTAAAATCTGGTGGGAGTGATTCATCCCTGCTTGAGGAAAGCAGAAAGACCCATTTGGACTTCCTACATGACCTTGGGAATCTTATCTTCTTAAATGCAGCACTGGAGGGTGAATTGAATTGCCCAATGATGGACTTGCTCACGCTCGACTCTGTCTTCCAGGATATTTCTAGGATAGAGATACTTTATGAAAGGATTTTTCCAATAAAAAGTTTCTTATGTTGTAGAAGTGGGATTTGAAAGACCCCATGTGGAAGCATCAGTCGTAATTTGGATTACCTACTAGTCGCCGTTATCGTATGATTTGATAGGGGTGATGACCCTTTGATGTGCCACATGAATGAATAGATATTCTTATTAATGCTCTATGAGATAGAGGATAAACAAGCCATGAAATCATCTCAACCATTTTGTAACTGGGGAATATGAGTCTCCTCTAGCTGAGATGGAAATTGGGCCTTCAGCTAGCAAGTGCATTCTAACAGGGGCATGGGCTCGAGATTCCTGATGATATAGTCACTGTCGATCTGTTTTTTCATGAGCTTGAAATATCCCTTCACATGTAGTTGGGAAAAATAAATATCAAGGGATAGATCAAGACTATTGACGAGATCCTGATAATCTTCTCATTATTGGTCCAGCATTATAAAAGTAATAATGAATAGGGAAAAATATATTTTGTAAGTGTAATGAAGACAATCCCTATACTTACTCTGTTGAGTCGAGGATTGTTAAGCCTCCTTCTAGATAGACTTCAGAAGACATTGTCAAAGTGTATCTTCCAACAAGGGACAACCTGATTCACTGATAGAATGGATTCATTGGGAAAATAAAGATTAATAGACTACTCTTTGGGGGCCGGATGGGTGCCTAGAAATTATGCCATTGCTTGACCCTTGATATTCTAATGTGGTAAGAATCTTATATAAAACTACAGAAGGATCAAAACTCACCGATCTAGATAGCCGGAAAACATAGGTTGGTTTAGAATATACTTTATTGGATCCATGAGGGACATCATTTGTATCTTATGTTTCTGCAGAAAATGATGTAACTTCTTCATATGAAAAGTAGCATGAGGAAACTCTTCTTAATAAGAGAATATCTTGACTCTTTGTCAAGGAGAATGTGACTGAGATAATATAAACTCTTCTCCATCCATTCATTGTACTTCTGGGAAAAAAAGGGAACCAATTGATCATTCTAGGGAGATCACATAAAGGACCAATGGATTTCCTGAAATGGGTGGCATCAAAACTGGAGGCTACAATAGATACTACTTAATCTCCTCAAAATAGGCCTGGCACTCTTCATCCCATTGATATATTTCACCTTTCTTTAGAATTATAGAAAAGTGATTACAAATTCCTGTAAGTTTCTTAATGAATCAGCATATATAGGATAATCATCCTTGAAATCCTTAATGATATTAGAGGTTTCTTAGAGGAGGAATTTGACTAATGGCCTTGATCTTCTCTGAATTGATCTCAATGCCTATATATCTAATGAAAAAGTTGATAAAATTCCTAGATGTAAACCCAAAGGATCATTTCAAGGGGGTCATATTCAGATGGAGGGAGCAAAGGGAGCCAAACACTTTCTGAATATCTCTAAGATGGCCCTCAAGCTGTTAGGATTCAATAACCAAGTATTCCAAGTATAATTCCACTGGTGTATCAAGAATCATTTTGAATATGTAGTGAATTACATGCTAATAGGTCTCTCTAGAATTGTTCAAACCAAAAGGAATTACCTGATAAAATAAGGTACACTATAGATCACTAAATGTGATAGATTCTTCATCTTCTAGGGCCATTTAGATCTGATTATACCTAGAATACTCATCCATGAAGGATAGGTCCTAGAATCATATTATAGAATCTATCAGTAGCTCTATCACCAGAAGGGGAAAATCATCCTTTGGGTAGTGGTGTTTGAGATCCCAGAATTCGATGTAGACACCAATCTATTTGTTCTTCCTCTTAACAATAATGATGTTGGATACCCACCTATGGTACTAGAATTTATTAATAATGTTGTCCTTAATGATCTTATCAACTTTGTCCTTGAACATGGAACTATGAGATGGTTCAATTTTTTGGGAGGCAACTTGAACCCGTGATGACTCACTGGGAGGCAGAGATGATGGACGTTGGCCTGAGGATCTAACCCTTCATAACTCTTGGAAAACACATCATGATGTTTCTTCATGAATTCCACATACTATTGTTGTTCCTCTATAGTCATAGTACCAATGATCAGTGTCAGCCTCAGATCTATCTCAATTCCAAGATTTACTTATACCAACTAATCGATGGTGGTGGAGATTCCCTCTTCAAATACAGGAAGAGCATCTTACAAAAACTATTCATCATCCAAGCTGATAGGATCATCGAGAGAAGAAAATCCTTTTGATTTAACTTAACTAGGAGGAATATTGGTTTAGGCTTGATTGGTAGTGTAATGTTCATCAGGATACTTCTAAACTATTGAAACCATTGAAACAATATCTATCAACTTGATTCAATTAGAACATCGATCATGGGGACCATGCTTGATGATGTTGAAGCAATGGTGGTGGATCAGTCTGTGTCGAAATATCCTAGCCAAGAAAAAAAAGTGGGTATGTCTCACATTTTTAGCCATGGGGTGAATATCCTGATACCTTACATGGGGTAAGGGGTTCTGGTATCAATCTATCCTAACTTGTATAGGAGTAAGAGGTAATATTTCAATGTTTCTTATACCAAGGAATATGTATCCCTCTCATCTCTTAGATTAATAATAAAAGTCTCAAGTATGTATTTTTAGGCTCAAAATGATGAATTGGTTAGATGAAAGCATCATCCAAGTCCATCTAGGGTTATTCATAGTAGTAGTGTGCTCTGCCTCATTGGTTTGAACCTGTTTCTTTTTTTGCTATTTTAATAATTAGCATCCAAGTAGCCAACTTTATAAGAGGAAAAAGTATATGTATAAAAATGGATCATTCCCACCTAATCATTGATGGAATACTTGAGGAATTGGTGATATGAGGAGGTAACTCCTACATATAGATGGAACTACGGTCTACCGATCAGTGTATTGTATGAGGTATCCTTTGAGACCACCGTGAATTAAGTGCTAGAAATAAGGCCACAAAATTGGAAATTTAGGAGAATATTTCCACATAGCCTCTACTAGGTCCTATCATAACCCTGAATATTTATGTTATAGGTAATTAGATATGCTTCAGTTAGTCCTAGGAAGAGCATATGGGTTAGGATGACATTGATCATAGGACCTATGTTGATGAGACAATGATGGACTTTCATGACTTTAAGATGGCTTGTGATGTACTACGAGTGAATATTACCCTATATTGAAGAACATTCATCTTCTCTTGAGAATGGGATAATGTATCGATATTCTTCTAGTTCGACTTCCTCAACATGGAAGGCCACTTCAGCCACTACCTCTATTTAAAACTGGAGAGGGATTTTCAAAGCCTTTGTGAGGGATCTATGAATTTCTTCTAACATGCGGAGGGCTATTAGAATTTAGAGACTTGAAGTAATGTCAGTAAGATTCTTGATCACATCATAATTCCATGCTAGATGCACATTTTTTCTAATAGGAGGTTTCTCTTTTGTTGGAGGTACGATGTGTGTTTTTTGTCAAACTGGAAGATTCTGGCTGGTTCTAGGAATATCTCGTTTCTCACTAGATGAACTATGAAAATTTACTACTAGATGACTATTGGATGAATGATTTCTAGTTGCAATTGTATGTGGTTGATCATGACGCGGTCACAGCAGCACTTCCTGGTTGAGTAACATGAACGGCGGAAACTATGAACTTAACAAGATGGGATAAGTGGCCTATTCCTACTAGGTTTTGTGATGATCCTCTTATCTTGTATTAGTAGTATACATGGCTTGTCTAGAAGTATTATCCTAATCATTCTGATGATTCACATATATGTAACCTCTTCGATTATGGCGCCAATAGGGAACATTAGGAGGATCTTCCTAATGATCCTCATTGCCGAGAACCATGTAAAGGTCCACTAGTTCAATGGTATTCATCAAGGGATACTCTAGATCATCCCTTAAATAATCCTCCAACACTGGGTTAATTCTAGGGGAGACTCCCATATCTTGGGGCTAATATTTTATTTGAGGGATTTTTATCTCTTATTCCTAATTGCTTAGGATCATTATCACATGCTTGTTAATATTAAGTGTAACTTACTTAAGTGATTAACCATGTCTTGATAATATTTACACATAAGTTTAGTTTAATTTAGTTCTATCTTGAATTCTTGTTTAATTCATTTATTATGTGATCGTGATAACACATCCATAATGATAATCCATGAAACTGACAAAAATAAAATAAAGAGAATGATCATGAGCTTTTCTAATGTTTAGTTTATCTAGCGATTGATAAACTAACCCTGACCTAGGAGAGAAACATCTTCAACATTTTGGGTTTGTGTTTACATCTTTCCACCTATCCACCTTTGTATCTCCTGGGATTGGTTTTGTCTCGACTCCAAATTAAACCATCTCTACTAGCTTGGGAGTTCCATCCATTACATATGCCTTTTTTTAACTCACATTCAGGTGAGGGGTAAAAAGTGGTTTTACATAAAAGAAACCTTGGGCACGCATGCCCTACATATTAATGATGAGAAGGCTAACATCCAAAAAATTTAATTTAAATAAATAAATTAAAATAAACCATCCACATACAAAGTTCTTGGTCTATCTCATGATCATCTGTACATGCAACGATATTCACGCATAAATAAAAATAGCATTCAATTCTTTAATCTTTCTTGTTTAAGTTAAATCACGATTGAATCAATTACTTATCATCTTTAATTAATCAATCCTTTTATCTTAAACCCTTTTTTGAATTTCCATGATATTCTAATCCATCATAATTTTAAATAAATAAATTCATTTAAAATTATCTTTGTATGTAACTTATACCTTAGAGGCAACCTAGTGAATTCTTATTCATAACAACCCAATGAGTAGAAATGAACATTATGTAGATGTTAAATTAAACACATATATATAAAACACCTATCATGTGTTTTGCCTTAGCTTTACGCCTGTATGATGGCACATGTATCAAGGGTTTGTATAATATAATAATAAATTTTAATAAATCTGCATAAGTTGGATGAGTACACGGCATGTAGTTCCAACTACACAGCATGTACTATTTTTCAATGTCCATCTGAAGTACATGCCCGAGGAAATGGTGTGTGAGTGTACTTCGGAAATATTCAGAGTACACGGCATGTCCAGTAGGCCACACACCATGTAGTTCCTCATTACACGGTCTCTAGTCGGGCAAGCTGTGTACGGGGTACACAGTCTAACCCTAACCCGAAGGGACTACACATTGTGTCCAGTGGGACACATAACGTGTAATCTATAAACCACATGCCACTTGTTCTTGGTCAACACACAGAGTCATTAAGACTTAGAAAAACTCTAATGACACGGCTGGGTTTGGCGGACCAAACCCAGTGCATTGAACCTTGGCTACCCGGCGTGTACTACCGAATACACTTTGTGTGTTCTTGTGTTGTATGTCCAGGAACCTTTCGCACCTCTGTATGATATCCTCTATTTTATTTTAATCAAAATTAAAATAAAATACTGTTTCTATAAGGTGAACGAGAAAAGAAAGATAAGGAACATATCTCGAGATTTATATTTGCAGAATGATTAAATTGAATTGAAAAAACTAAATTATTAAATGCATAAATCATCAACGAAATATTTAAATAATCATAATCTATAATTTAACCCCTATGATACCACTTGAAGGTTCTGGGTACAGCAGAAGCATGGTTGGGGTAGCACCGAACTTTAATTTTTACCATGATCAATGATTATTCTGGGATCAATACGATGATGAATTTCAGTCTCCACAGAATAGAATCAAAGATTTAGATAAATTAGAAAGAGGCCCAAAACCTTTAGAGAGGATATTTCACATCATGTTTATAATTAATTTAATTAATTTCATAAATAAAAGAATACCTGGATCTTAGGTATTTTTTCATTGATGATGTTGATCGTTCAGAATAACCCTTCGGGATTATCTCATTGCGCTTGTGAGGATCCAAACTAGAACCCCTCTATCAGTGATCCACGTGTTCTCTAATGGCCTCTGATTTATACCACTCATTATCTGGGTGCTAGCGCGGCAAAGCAAGTGTATTGTGTTGGTCATTCTTGATCGCTTGTTATTTGGCCTTGAAGAATGTCTCTCGTTCTTGAGAGGGGTGGGAAAAGGATTTGAGAGAGAAATTTTCTAACTCAACAATTCTCAATTCACCAAGCATGCGGTGTGTTCATCATGGAATAATAGGCATACTTATCTATTTATATACATGTAACTTCAGTTACAATATTTAATTGAATAACAGCAATTAAATACATTCAAGAACTTAGAAAAAACCCATGCTCATAATAATAATACCGTGTCATTATTTATTGTGCACCAACTTTTGAAAAATGGAATTATGAATAAAATTCTACATCACAAAATAATAGCACCATCATTATTATTTTAACTTGTGCCAACTAATAATTATTTACAATCTTGAAAATAATTATTTCACTACTAGACCAGCCTTGGTCCACTCGAAATCCACTTCCATTTATTGAACACCCTAATAAATAAATAAATAATTTATTCTCTTAAATAAATATCTTATTTACAAACTAGTAAATAAATATTTATTAAATGTTCAATAAAATAAATAAATATATTTTATTTGATTTTTGCGATCATCTTAACTTGAATAAAATTATTCCACGTTCTTGAAAATAATATTTATTTCATTAATTAAATTCAAATATAATTTAACTGAGACCACCAAAAACACTTAGTGTGTGAACCTCAAGGATTCTTTCTCTTTAGAATTAGGCAGGATTGCCTAAAGTCTAAGAGTACTCTCTAGCAACGGGTCAAGGTACCCAATATAAAGAACATAAATTCGAAATAATTACATCCACATATGAATGTTCACTATGTAATATAATCCCTTTGTCTCAATATATCATCAAGTAGGTTTCATGATAGTTTCATCAACCTTTATACTTGATACGTCATTCTTTAACTACCTAAAATAAACTCGTCGTTACACCATGGCCATGGAATTTCACATGACGATTCTATTTCAATCAAAGGGACAAGAGGTCAACTTCCATAAATGGAAGGGACAAATCCTTCATTGACTTATCCATTAATATCATGACACTCATGACGCACCCAACGTACCCTACTTCCCGCCAACTATCTGCATGACGGTTTTTGCCAGTAAATCAAAGTGCACGATTCATGACACATATTAATGATAATATTAAATTATAAGGATCATTACGCATTCTCATAGATATAAATATCTTATGACACCAAAACATGCTGAATTTCTACTGGCGGGTCTGTTCTCATAATCTCATGTCTTGGAGATTACCAAGTGCGAACTTCATGGGAGGAAGTATTATCAGCTTACAAGTACTCACACCTAACGGTATATATGCTATATGTACCATCATAGTATGTCATCCAACTATATAACTATATTTAAGAATATTGTTATAGTATTTCAAGGTTCTCATCATAGTGGGGAACTATCATGGCCTTATCAATGCAAAAAATACTCTAGTACATTATTACATCATAGTCATACAGAATAATGAACAATATGTAATAAGATGTTTAATATTTAAATATATTAAATAACCATGTAATAAAATTATAACCAGTTGGTTCTAGGATACCAAATCTTACAGTAAAAAGGGTGGACGTTGTGGTGGAGGTGGTGGAAGTTGTGTGTACAGGGACATGGGAAGGTGAGGTCAGGTCGACTGTGTGTTGAGCTCGTGCCTTTTCATCATCCTCAACTAAATATTTCACCTCCTGGTAGATACTTACACTATTCATTAGTTGACCCATATTATGGATAAAAGGGAGGATGGAACTCTCCATCAATACAAGTTAAGTGAGAGTTTGAGCGGCATCGAAGGTGTTGAGATGTCTGACCAGATGGGTAACGAAGGAGTCTCCCATAAACTTACCTCGAGTACTCCTCACCTGGGTTTGGTAGAACTCTTTGAACTAATTTTCCATTTTAATGGCTAGGCCACCCATGTATAAGGAAAATATGATGACCTAGATCTATATCACACTCCAGTGAGTATCACCTTGAACCATCCAATCATGAGATAAAGCCCAGTGAAGTATACTAAGAGCAGTACCATGGAGATGGGTGCTATTCATCGTACAAGGATCATAGGATAACCATGGATATCTGAAAATCCTCATCCAAATTTATGCAGCATCGACCATATTTGGATCAAGCTATATTGTCGAGAAGACCGGGTAGGCGATGAAGTTGGTGAAGTAGACACTGAGGCGGATTGAAAAATCACTAATGGTGAACTCCCAAGGCCTAACTCTAAGTTTTAATTGGATAAGGATGATGGAAAGATCAATTGTGTATAGGAACTTGAGTAAGTGATCCCTGAATTTCTCCTTGCCTACCTGGGTGATGAGTGAGATGTGAATTCGTTTGATAAGGTCAAATACCTCTTTGTGGATCTGTATTCTCTCAAGAATAGAAAGTTCTAGTGTCTTGTTGGCCCTCATAAGATTTTCCTGAACATAGACTAACTTGACCAAGTACTATGATTAAGAGAAGTGGAGGAAAGGTTGTAGGTGTAGGAGATTAGTGCCTTGTGACCCACTAGATGTCGAATGTAAATTGTTATAGGAAAAAGCATAGGTAGGGGGGAGGCAGGTGAGGAGGTGGAATTATCTATGGGTGGTGATGGAGTAGGAGTCCACCACTTGGGTGGTGGAGGTGTCTCATCTTCCTCATGCATGTGTTTAGCATGATAGGTGAGGAAATTTTTAGTTATATCCATTTCAAATGGCAAGGATATAGGTGTGGAGGAAATTTGGTGTGATGGAGAGGGGATGGGAGGAGGAATGACCATCCAATGGGAGGAGGAGAGGCATTGGTAGAGGAGGGGTTTCATGTGTGGGAGAGGATAAGGGATGAGGGGGTGGTGGTTGTGAACCTAGGGTTCACAAAGTTTTAATGTTCCTAAAAGTTACATATCGTGTGTGAAATAAAGGATGTGTAAATATCAGTTTTTTTAATATTTTATGACCTTCTACATTTACATGTTGTGTTAGGGTTACACAATGTGAATTTCACCTTTTATTTCCCTTTCAGTGTCAGGTACTCTTACAAGCTTCCAGTAGCATTAAAATTTCATAAAGACTAAACTAACCTTTTCTATATTATTTAACTTATCTTGGGTTACCTACCAATTTATGATTTATTTATTTTCTAGAGATTAACATGTTTGGATATTGAAAACATCAATTGTGAGGAGACACTATTTATTGAATGATTCTTGAAAAAAGATTGGATGAAAGGTGGTACGGCCTTCCTCATCATAGGTGTAGTTTAATTTACATTCTTGTAAGCACTGGATCACTTGTCAATAAGAGTTAGTTTCTTATTTTAGTTATTATTGGTTACATGATCATCTTTATTATCAGCGAGAGATATGGATTGAAAATTCAATGGTTCGTCTCTTTTATTAGAGGACTTCACTAAATCAAATTAAACTTGTTATTCACAAATTATGAATATTAATATATCTTGGTTAACATTAATCAACACCTTCCCAATAATAATAAATGGTCTTCCTAAAATAATGTGAATTTCTCCATCTTCTTCCATGTCCAAGACAAGTAAATCTACACGGAAAATAAATTTTCCAACTTTTACTAATACATCCTTGAGAAATCCTTGAGGATTCTTTATTGAGCGATTATCAATTTGGAGTTCCACTCTTATTGGTTTTGGTTCATTGGGCCCCATCTTTTTGAATACACTCATAGGAATTATATTGATTCTCATTCCTAGATTACATATTTTTTTTTAAGTTTCATTACCCAATATTGGATGGAATCAAAGAAAATATAGGGTCTATAATATTAGGGGAAAGCTTATATTTAATGATAGTATATCATTATTCGTTTAAATAAATGACACCTAAGTCTTCCATATTAATTTTTTTCGAAATAAATTCTTTTAAGAATTTCTTATATGTAGGAATTTGAGTGATTTATTTAGCGAAATGGATGTTGATGTGTAATTATTTGAACATCCCGAGAAACTTATTATATTTCCCTTAAATATTTACTTATCTAATTATTTCTAGGAATGGAAGAGTGGGTTTTTATGTTGGTGGTATGACATATACTTATTCCTTTTTAGGTTTCTTTTTTATTAGATCATTTTTAATAACATCTGATTCTATACTTGTTTCTTTTCCAAATTCCTTTGTGTTATCATTTTCATCCTCACTAATGATTTTCACCCATTTATCAGGTTCCTACATCTTATTTTTATCCTCTTTTCATGGTTCTTTAAATTCCGTCACTTTACTGATCCTAAGAACCACTTCCTTTACCTCTTCTCTTGGGTGTGTCTTAGTGTTATCAGGAAATGTCCCATATAGTTGGTCTAATAAGGTATTTGATATTTGAACCATTTTGTAATATAGATTTCATAGGGTGTATCTTTAGTTTTGCATATTTGTCTTAGTGTTAGTAATCCTCTGATCTAATTTTTGAACAAATTTGGAGATCAAGTTTTCTATATTAGACTATAGAGGTGGGCCTTGTTACGGTGGTCTCTATGGATCTGATTGGAATTGCTGATGGGATCTAGGGTGAAAGGGTTGTTGAGGTATTTGTTGTTTTAGTTGGGGATATGTAACTTGATCTAGGTACCCAGGTGGTCCCTAATTACTTTATGGTACTTGACCACCTCTCTATTAAAAATAACTTTGGTTGGGTTTCTGTTGCGTCTGCTAGACCAATCTCTATTAGTTGTGGTTGCTATTGTTGGGGCTATTATAATTATTGGCCTTGTTGATTGTAATTGACATAATTAAAAACTTTGAATTGGGGTTTATTTATACCTACCATGCAGTCTTGGTATGGGTTTATTCCTCTACACATTTTATAGGATTGAAATTCCATCACCAGAGCAGGAGGGGTGGTGTTATAGTAGGAAGCTGAAAATATTCAAGATTATTCATAAGAGCCTCTAATTGGGATGTCAGGAAGGTTGTCTCCTCTTGATGGATTTTTTGATGAGGTGGTTGTGTCTGATATAGTTCTTATATTAGGTTTAAATCCCTAATATAACATTTAAATTTTAATTCGTGCATCCAGTTTGTGATGTGAGAACTTTCTGGTGAGTTCTTTAAATCTATCCCACTCCTCCTGGGATGAATCTCCATCTAATTAGGAAAAGTTTTGAATTTTGTTTCTTAACTTCCACACTCATATGGGTGGAAAATATTTATCAAGTAACTTCTTGGATAGATCATCCCAAGTCATGATTGACTTGGGAGCTTGGTTTTTTATCCAATCCTTGTCTCAATCACACAAGTAAAATGATAATACATAGAGTCTAATTGCATATAAAGAAATTACCTGGTTTCAAAAGGTATCTCAAACCTCTGAGAAGTTGTAAATATGATCATGGGGGTCTTGAAATTGTATCCAACTAAATTAACCCATGTTTTAGATCATGTAAATGATTTCATGATTGATCTCAAAAGTGTGAACCTAAATAGGAGGGCACACAATGCTAGGAACAACACCACTAATGTATGGAAAGTTTTAGTCCATAATGGTGCACTCCTACAGTGTTTGATTCCCTCCTTGATCATCTAGTGGTTCATATTTGGGGTTCTAAATGTGTGGTTGCACAAGTTATTTGTGATCAACCATTGTGGATAGGGAGAATATAGAAATTGTTATATCGATCTTTGGATTGAAAATAATTAGTTCTTGTGCATCCAGGATCCTTGAGTGAGTCAAGGGTCCCTGAAGCATGCACTAACCAGAAGAAGGCAGATGTAGGTTCTAATCTTTGAGTAGAAATTTTTACCAGAAAAGGGGAAGTAAATAGAAGAAAAGGGGGAGGTTTGAGGTAATATCTGGTTCAATCTAAAGGTTATTGTACCTAGGAAACATTGATCCTCATAAACGAAACCACTATTTGATGAACCCACAAATGTCATTGAATTCACATGGGTGTTAATCAGATTATAAATTTATATTCCCAAACTACACTTAATACTAAGTCATATTAATGTGGTTGTTTGGGTTCAAACCCATAGGGATCACTAGATTGAAATAAATCATTCAAAAACAAACCTTTTAAAGGATTCCTCATGTTCACTTTTCAAGATTTGGTTTTTCTAGAACTAGGTAGTTTGGATTTAATTTCGTTAACTAATAATAGATCAAGGTCAATTTCAGGGCACTTTGTAGAAGATAATCCTAAATCTATCTTGGAATAGTCCTACGACTTAGGCTATGAAGTGTTTTATGGTTCACTAATTGGTTTTAATCAAACTAATTGGATATACCTATGCTGAAATTATCTATTAGTTTGGGTATACATAACAACCTAGATTCATTATTCTTAGATTCTATGTAGGAAGATTCATAGGCTAATGGTCATAGCCTACTCAACCCCAACTAGGTTAGGTTCATTAAATTTGACCTCCCATGGTCAAGGATGTGCAAGAGAGTGTGATGAGCAGTTGTTTTTAACCTAATTACTAGTCATAGGGTTACCGAGGTTTAATTCATGGATTCATTAGGCTCAGAAACACCCCTACTCTTGGCCCTTAACCCTAAGTGTATTATCCGTGCATGATAGTGTTGATCAAAAGAAAAAGGAATATAAAACATGATTAAGATAATCATGAAATGATTCACAAATAGGCATTCAAAAATTGAAACAAGAATAAATCAAGATAAAAAATTAAAAAATCAATGTAAATACAATCAAACACTTAATCATAATTAAAAAATAAAAAACTAATGGAAAGAATTGATGATGAACAATGAATGGTATCAAAAGAGAGCTTTAAAACAAAAGTGGAACCGAAACAGAAAAAGAATAGATTTACAATGGTTAAAAACTCAAAATTATTTGATAAAAACTAAAGGAATAAATTAAAACTAATTTGGAAGGGAAAATAGAGGAAAACAGAGAAATAAACCAAGAGAAAATGTAATGCATAATAACCACTGCACGCAGTAGATCTTTCAAAAATATATAGGCCTAAAAAGTATATGTTGTATAAAGCCTTCATGTCATGTACTGAATTTAAGTGTCTTTATCCTGACATATGCACATCATGTAAGTAGGTTTCACATCATGTATTTGAGATCCACAATCTCCTCCAAAATATTTTCATGTATCTTTCATTGTGTTGGCTCTCAAACATTGTATGTTATGTAAACTCTGTTTGTCGTGTATTTAATTCACTTTCAGCAGGATTCTGATTTTGAAATTCTCATGATATGTAAAGTATGTACATTTCATGTATGATCTTCACATGATATAAATACTTCACAGGTCGGTATGTTGATCTACAAGTATATTGTGAATGAGGACTGCACATTGGGTATGATGTACATGACGTGTAAAGCTTTCTCTTTCCACTTTTCATCATTTCTTCTTTTGAGTCCAAAATCACTAATTCCTACAAAAAAACAAAACTCAGTGCATTATCAAATAAAACATAAATAAAAAAAATAAAAATGTATCCAATATATATATATATATATATATATATATATCAATTCATCTTATCAATACCAGTCTGGAAGCGGGATAAGATAGTTGTGGATTTTATCATGGGTCTACCAAGAATGATTTAGAAACATAATGTCATATGGGTGATTATGGCTTGGATCACAAATTCATATCACTTCATCCCTATTCCTGAATCAAATATGGTGGAATACTTGTAAAAAATATATATTCATGAAGTTGTAAAGATGCATGGTATTCTATTTTTTATTGTGTTTGACTAGGACCCCAAGTTTACATCTTGTTTTTGGAAATCTGTGAAGTAATCCCTTATAACCTAGTTGACAATGAGAATAGCTTATCATATTTAAATAAATGGTAAATATGAATGAATTATCCAAACATTTTAATACGTTTTTAGATATTATTTTATGTATTTTTTAGTATCATGGGAGGATCATATAACATTAGTGGAGTTTTCATAAAATAACAATTGTTAGGCCTCAATACATATGGATCCTTTCAAAGTTTTGTATGACCATCATTTTTCCCCACTTTGTTAGATATAAATGGGAGAGACCTAACTTATTAGACTTATCCTTTTGAATGTGATGATAGATAAAATTAATATGATATGTAAAAGGATGGTGAAAACTTAGAGTTATTTTAAATCGTATGCAGATCGTTATCATTTGATGTGGGTGGCCATGTTTTCATGAAAGTCTCTCTAAGGCTAGGGCATCATTGTTTAGGAAA
The DNA here is from genome assembly GCA_963277665.1 of Viscum album. NCBI lineage: Eukaryota > Viridiplantae > Streptophyta > Magnoliopsida > Santalales > Viscaceae > Viscum > Viscum album. Next base: position 493,234,321 of record OY728139.1, read on the forward strand.
GCATGGTAAATTTTATTTTAGTTACATTGGACCATTTTATATAATATAATGAATTAGTGATGTTTCATATCAATTGGATTTATTTATAATATTTAACTCAGTGCACAACATATTTCATGTATCTCAATTGAAGAAGTACCAACCTAATCTTAATCATGTTATTTAATGGAACCATGTTGATCTTGATCATGATGTTATGTTTATTCACATGATGATATGTATTGTGGATAAAAAATATAATCTATTTCATGGGAAAAGTATTAGTTTTTTATGAGTCTTATGGAAACATAGATATATTCATGAAGAGACATGGGAATGTGATAAGGAAATGCAAGAATAGTGGCCCAAGCTCTTCCAAAGAAATGTTAATCTCCAGCTTTTTTAAGACGGAAAGACCAATGGTGGGGAGAATTTAAACCCCTCTATTTTAGGTAATTTACCCTTTTAATATGCATTTTAAAGTTATATAATACTTTGGTTGAGTTTTAGAAATTTCTTAATGGTTTAGTTTGTTTTGGAAGGGTTTTTAAGGGTGCACGGTTTGAGAATGATTAGGGAAAACCATCCACTATCTCTAGGAATCCATGAAAATAAATATTGGGAGTTATTGGTTAGGTTAATGGTTTTTCAAAACCATGTGTATGACCAATATAAACTATGTGGATAAGAGTACTTGGATAGTAGCATGTGCATAGTTGGAACACGGTTTTTTAAATCGTACAGCACAACCATGCAGCCCTCTAATTGATGGATAGTAACAATGTATAGTTGGAACAAGATTTTCTAAATCGTGAAGTTATCTATTTTTGATATATTATCATGTTCATGGTTATACCATGGTTTTAAAAATATGGCATAACCATGCTGTGAGAATTAAATACTTTTAAAAATAGAGTTTAATTCAAAATTCACCCTCAAAACTCTCATTTTTCTATTATTATATAAGGATCTCAAACTCCTCTTCCCTCCTTGGAATATTTTGAAACTCCCTTTGATCTAGAAGGTGATTTTGATTAATCAAATTTTATTGGATTTCCAAAATCAACAGTAATTAGTCGTTCTTTCTTTTTCTCTTTAGATCCTCTCATCACCTCTCACCTAGAACATTATATCTAATCCGTTATAGATAGATCTATGATACATTATTTTCATTGATGATATCTTGATTGGATATATTGAATTGAAGTTTTTTTATACCGGATCTAGAGGTTTCTTGGTGTTGTTATTTGGTTTTATCACCAGTTGATAGGTGGGTTGTAATGACCCAATGTTTTATCCATGAAATTCCCTTCTTATAATTATGTCTTATACTATAATTAAATTACATTACTTATAGAACACAATGAAAACTTTTTAAATGAAAATTGAGTGAAATAAAATGTATCTCTAGAAGTTAAGGAACATATATTGATGAAATAGTAACTTAACCTTTGGAATAGTAATGTGACCCTTATGAATAGTAAATCGGCTAATGTAACAGTAACCTCACCAATGAAAGTATAGATAAAATTTATCCATCTTATAAGTGACAATATGGTATAGTTATATCATAGTATAAGTAAAATAATATTTTTTTAAAAATATTAATAAAGTGTTGGTGTTTTTATATGTCATGTATATTTAATTACAATTTTATGATTAATTTAAAAAAAAATAAAAGAAATTTTATTTTCATAAAATGAATTCATAAATTATTATTTTTATGAATTATGATCATGAGATAATTTTATGTGACATAAAATTAATTTTTCAAAGTGTTATAAAGGAAATTTTAATTTTAAAATTTGTATTTTTCAAGTAAATTGTGATTTTAATTAAAAATTAAATTTCTCATACTTATAAAAATATTTTTGAAAAATGGAGTTTATTTTTGGATTATACACATAAAAAAATGGTTAGAGTGAACTTTTGTGATTTTTCTAAAATACTTGAATTTTTGTGAATAGTAAAATATGATAATTTATAATAAATTCCAAATAAATGAATTTTTGCATCATGCTTGAGTCATGGATGATGTAAATGACCATTGGCTCAAACTCATATGCTCAAGATACTATTTTTGGTCACAAGAATCAAGACTTTATATTTTTTAGAAAAAATATTGAACTAATGGATAAAATAATGGGAATCCCCTCCTCTCCTCCACTTTAAAAACCACCCTCAGCCATCTCTTCTCTTCACTCCTCTCAAAGAAGATATATTCAAAAGGTAAATTCCTCTTTTCATTTCTTTTATTTTATTTCAAGTTCCATTATTTTATTTTTCTTTCCTCACCTCCTTTCATTCAAATGTTATGATAACTCTAGTACCATACATGCACTGGAATTTTTTTATGATAATGGAATAATTCATCATTATCTATCCTTTCCCATCCTATTATACTAGAAATGAAAACATTGTTCGAGATGTGTTAATTTATCACATTCAAGGATGAACGGTTTTCAAATTCTATTACCATCTTCAATTATGGTCATGAAACCATTTTTATGGTTGAACCATACTATAATATATTTATTATGTCTAATTTAAGGTTCTAGAATATTTTGTACACATATTATTAATTTATAAATCAAAATGAGTTTGTTCTGATGAAAAAACTACCAATTAACCAAAATGGTTATCATTAAAGTTTTATATAATAATTCATCTTTACTCCAAATAACCAAATTAATTTTATAACCATGTAATCTTATAGATGTTCAATAATAACATACAACTTCAATTCTGGATAACCATTATCATCTTACATGTTTATCCTTAAATGTATATAAGGAACCCAATCATGAAAACCAAGGAAACAAACACTCCCAAACAATGAAATTGAACCTCTTAACCCATCAAAAAGGTCATTAATGAACTTAATAAGTTTATAATAAATAAATTACATGAATAATAGGTTCTATAAATACTAATTAATAAATGTAATTTGGTTATCCAAGACATTAAGATCAAGATAAGGACACCATCAAATCTAAGGTAAGGGATTCTACCCGAACCTCCATTATTCTTTTGGGTTGTTCTATATTTATTTTTACCCAAATGAAGTTATGTTTTATTTTTATTTAAATCTTATAAATTTTGTGTATATTCTCCAAAATCATGTATCAGGATCTATTCATCATCTATTTCGGTGATATACATATTTTTAAATGATTCTCTCCTCAATACTTACTGATAATCATACCTGTTTTAAGAAAACTTCCCAAATTCTTACCCAATTTAAAGTGAACTGTATCATTTTTTTTAATCCACCATTTTTTTTATAAAATCATCATTTTTATTATAAAAACCTTCAAGGTTCACTTCTGGTTTTATATAAAAGATTATTCCCTTTCCTATTTGAAATTCCCTTTAGTATTTTTCTTAAAACCACACTAAAATGTTTTAATGAAAAAAATATTAAAAAGTCTTCTTAAATGTTTTTCAATTATGTTTTACATCACTTACCATGATATATTATTATTTTACCTTATGAATTTCCATGTGTGTTTTAATTCCTTTCTTTCATGGACACTTTTATGATACACTCATTCATTATGCTTTATGACATGATTATGATACCCACTTCTTTACATGGGTGCCCTTATGTTTATATATTATTGATTATGTATTATTATTAATGTGGAAAACATATTCATGAACAAGTTAAGATGGGTGCGCTCAGATATCTCTCCAATGTATTGGGTAAATTTGAGTCTCATGAGATGTTATGTGCAACGGTCTTGGTGGTTAGACTATACTTATTCTACCATGTGCAAAAGTCTCAGTGGTTAACATTGATTTATGATCCTCTATGTGAAACAAAACTTGGATCATGATAAAGTAATTTTTTATGTTGCTGACAAATTATTATGACTCCATGTTTATATGATCCCATGTGTATATGTTATGATTCCACATGTTCCATGCTTTTTTTATGTTATGCTTTCTAAACCATGTGCTAAAGATTTATTATTATTCTTATTCCCTTACTGGGATTTTAGCTCATCCATTTTTTTATGTTATCCCCAGGTTATCCTATGAGGATTTATGAGCACAATGGAAGTTGGTATCTTCTTATGAAGATTAAATAAAGAAATTTTTTATTTAGTCCCATGTTTTCAGTTTTATATACCTAGTCTTCCAAGACACTATAATTTATGATCCTTGGCTTGTAATATGATGATTTATTATGCTTAAAATCATGTAATGACATGTGTAAAAGGATAAGGTCGTTATATGGGTGGCTTCTCTCTCTTATCCACTTATTCTAGTAATTGATTTCTTAGTTTTTATTAAATGTGTTTCTTGGATTTTCAAAGTAAATGTTTAATGATTTATTGAAAGAATCCCATTTTTGGTTATTAATTGTAAACATGGAATTTTAATTTACTTTGGAAAAACCCTTTAATTTATAATTTTAAAATGTGGATTTAAAATTATGGTGTTGGTTCAATGCAAGAAAGATGTTATTTAAAATATTTTAAAGGGAATAAATGTTTAATTTAGAAAGAAATGGTATGGAATATAATCTTTGAATACATGGTTAGTATGTGTTCATTTTCATTGGAAATGAACCTAAATAAGGGGTGTGTACTATTATGGCACCTAGTGATTGGTCACTTTGTGATTACTTGGTGGATTGATGTGAAACTGTTATCGCTCGCCACTCTCACTCATCATCAATGTCCTAGATCATGACCAAATAGCCACCTTCCCTCCATGTCCCTTCCTGGATAGGCAGGATGAGGACCTTCCTACACCCTCATAATTTCCCCATTCTCCCTTATTTTCCCCTTTCACTGACCTATCTACCCTCCCCAACTTTCCCCTAATCGAGGTTCACCCTAAAGTATGGTCATTTGAGAGTGGAGTTCTCTTGGTTATGCTTTCTTCCCTATAGTTAACCAGAGCTTCTAAGATGTTGGATCTATATTTGGTTACTTACTTCCAGAAGAATCACCCCTATGTGGATGCCTTCGACAGAATTGTATCCTATTCTTATAAGTTTCATGAATGGTAAATTGTAGGTATTCTGGATTCAAGGAACATATTGATATGGTTTGCGAACAAATATGATTTTATCTTTGTTTAGGCTCATGCTCCGCATTTTCTTATAGGTTTCTATTTTTCTCTCTTTCAGTGGTTATTTTATTTTCATTTGTAGAGTGAAAATCCATTTATGGTGATATGTATTACTTTACCTAGTATTCCTTTGCCTTTTAAAAATCCGACAGTTCTCCATTTGATAGGAAATATGGTGGGTATTTTTCTCAGCTCGGACCTCCGTACTCACATTATGTGTCATTTAGTGTATTTGTGGATTTATATTAAAGTTGACACATTGAATAACTCATTGTATTTTATCGTCATATAGTTTGAAATAGAACTAAATTGGTATTAAAAGGTATACTATGAATCATGGGTTCCATTTTATTTGTCCTATAAGTGTCTCGGTCATGAATATGGTAGATGCTGATGTATTTTGTTTTAAAATTATTGAGAGGTACCACCATCTTTGGGAGAGGATCATCCTATAAAGGATGCAATGAAGGGATGTCTCAATACCTAGAACACTGGTATAGCATGTAAAGCTCCGGATGTAGATCATCGGGGTATTGGGGATCTGTGGCTTCCTACTATCACCCAGAAAGAGGTGGGACTGAGGATTTTAGAGCTGAGGATAGAGGATATTTTTAGTCATTTTAGGTGGTATTTAGGTGTTAATCCTTCATCAAGGATAGTCCAAGGCAGCTCATGGGTGGATGAGGGGGTGATTGTTTCCCTAATAAGTGGCCCTAAGAACCCTTAGTCATATTCATATGTTGTGAGATCCGATGGAAATTCTCCCCAAAAGGTTATTAACTAGGAAGCTAGTGAGTATGTCTCATCCAGTTTTAATATATATGTAAGGTAGGGGGTTTAGTAGATTAGGGGGCTGGTTTGAGATCATCAAACAGCCCATGCCCATCTAGGGTCTAAGAGTGGATAGAATAGGTCCCATGTGATGGTAGGAAGCCTCCCTCTCATGTTATCATAGGTAAAGATGGATTTTCTAGTGATGGTTCTCAAAACAAATTATGGTGATGGGTGATGAGGATCCTCCCCCATTTGGAGAAGGGATTCTTGTGGAAGAAGGATATAAAGAGATCCACCTGTTCAAGGCAATTCGAATGATAAAGTAGTGGAAAACAATTCTACCTCAGAATCCTGGTCCTCGGATCCCAATGAATCAGCATTTCTGGAAGAGTACCTTTGATCATATTCAAAGTAATGAAAGAACACACTTGTGGATTCTAATGGGTTTATTTAGCACAGTTATAGACCAAGGAGGAACAAGGACTACTCAAACTTACCTATTCCTCTAGTTACAAGGTCTTATAGTAAAATAAAATCCCCTCAAAAGATTTTTAATGTTGTTATTGACATCCCAAATAATAAGGAAGATGTTGAATTAGACAAAATCCAGAAGATTATCATGCATTCTAATGCATAAATGTTAGAGGAGTCTTTCTTGATAAATGTTTCATATAAGGATGCACATAGAATGTTTTAAATATTGTTGTGTGTTGATTTGAATTAAGAACAATCCTCTTAGATTTAAAAACATAATAGGGTTTTGATATGGGGTTTTAATGAGGGGAAAACAAGCTTGGAGAAGCATGTTCAGACTTGGGATAGGATGGAATTCCACTTTGAAAATCCCATTAAGAAAATTTTGGATATGTAGGTCACCTTCATATAATAGAGACTATTCAAGGTAAAGGATTCTAACCACTTTAATTTTTTATGGAATAGCCTATTAATTTCTTATGAGGTTTGACATTATATGTACTTTGAACCTTGTTGGTTTCATAATTTTTTCCTTAAAAGTGATTTATGAAATAAAAATATTTATTTGGAGGAATGTTTTTGTGTGTGAGAGAAACATGGAATGGGTATAACCATTGTAAATAAATAATGGGAAAATTGATTTAGTTTAATTGTTTTTCTTAAAAAGTTTTATTGTGGATAAATTATTCTTCTTTTAATTTTTTTTTAATTGAATAATTGTTTTGATGTTTATCCTTTGGATATAATTACATTTTAAATTGTAAAATAACATGTCATTTTCCTAGTATCATGAGTTGGGAAGTATGTTGGTGAAATACTACTATGTGTTATAATCACCCCCTGCTTGGGAACTTTGGTGTCTTTGTAGATATTGTTTATTGGGACATAGGAAAGGTAAAAGTATCATGCTTCTTTAGTGTTGAATCATGATACTACTTCTAATGGTCTATATTTGGAGATTGGATTTCTCTATCAAAGTATTTGGAGTGATTCCACGTTGGTGTTACTTCATTTGGTTGTCCTTGGTTCCTTTGTGTCATCTTTTATTAATTTTTTAATGATACTATGATGTTTCTATTTATTGGTTTTTCATTTGAGTTGTTTTATTTTTACTCATGCATCATATAGTTGGTTTGGTTGTTTATATTTTATATTTCCAGGTTGTGTTTGTTATCTAAGTAAAAACATACCTTAATTTATTACTAAGACCTTGGAATTTATTATCATCCTTTGGTATCTTAGGGATTTTACCTAAGGTTAGTAGCACCCCCGACCCAGCTCAATCCAGTGGGATGGGGTAGGATGTTATACACCTAGCATGATAACCTTCATACTTCAATTCCATTTATAAACAAGCATTAAGGATTAGCTAATTAGGGGTAGTTGGGTATGTTGTTAATCATTTCATTAGTTGAGGCTTAACCCAGAGAGAATTTTTCCTCATTTATGTCAAGTATAACATATAATCCCTCGATTGAGATGGACTGAGGAAGTGTATGACCATGCTTATATAAGATTCATGAAATGTTATTATCTATTTGTGTGAGGGGAATTTGATATGTTCATCCAGTAAGTTTAATGACATGTGATGTATTCATTAATCTAGTCAGTATATTCTTTGAGAATTGAGAATGTAGGATTAGTATATATGGAATTGATATACATTATGTATCATGGTCACTTGATGTCTTGTAAAAATGGATTTTCTAATTATGAATACTTTTATATGATATAGCTGGTGGACATAGGTATAAAGATACATGTGTTTGATGGAGATCATGTTAGATCCCTTTATACATTGAGTATAACTAAATATTTTATAGAGGAAACTCTTTGCTTGTATTTATAAATTTGGGAATTCATATTTGTTTCCATCACTAAAAAGTCCCATGGGGTCACACTTTTTAGTTGGATGAATGGGGATTGCATTTTAAAAAACTAATGTAGATTATCTAAAAGTGTTTTATAGGTTATAAAAAATGGGTTTCAAATAGATATTCACAAGGTATTTCATATGATGTGATACACATTAAATTTTATAATGAATTTACAAAAGTTTTTTAGAATGTATTCAAAAGGAATTTTGAATATGATTTCACAGGTTATTTTATATGATACAATATAAAGTGAAATGGCACAAAGTATATGAGGATTTAGTGAAAGAGGGGTATTTATGGGGATATTCTCTAAAGACTTTATGCATATGATGTATATTTTCCATATAATATGTGATGATATAAGATATTGTATGGTATAATTACCATGCATGTAATTTTATTTTTTTTTATATCATCTCTAATGATATAGAGATATTATAAAATGCCTAAAACTTGGATAATAATATTATATGGTATATTTATATCATGTTTTTTTTTAATAATATTATAAAATTAACATAGTATCCTATGATTATAAATAAAATGGATATTAAACATTATTATACATTCTCCCATCTATGTAAGATATCATTAATTATTATCTTTTATAAGATGAAATATATAAGAGTTACATCAGTAAGGGTTACAAAAATATTTAACTAGCATGTAATTTAAACATATGTTGAGAACATATGAGTAAATAATTAGGTGGATTGAGGATAATCCTCAAGTCCTATATAAAGGAGGTGATATTCATGAGAACGTGTGTGGTTCTCTGTCTAAGCTTTCGTTGCCGATTTCTCCATCTCAAAGCTATCTTCCTTATAATTCCTTATCCACCATGAGATACTAGAATAGTTTGTTAATCAAGAGAATTCTAATCAATTACCGTTTAAGGGAAGAGTCTTTTGACTATTCCTCATTGGTCCTCATCAACCAATATGAGTGAAGAATATGAATTGCCCATCTATTGTGAAAGGTACATGGGTTATTTATTTAGTTTATACATGGTTTCTATTTAATTACATGGTGATATTAGGTTTGTGATTTCTAATGTATTCCAATGCATTGAATAAGTGTTATTAGATCCTCAGAAACCTAATAGTGGATAATTTTTTATAAAAATATAAAAATAAGAAATATAATTCCATTTGAAATCAAATTATTATTTTAAAAGGAGTTCAAATGTGTTACTCAAACTCTAAACAATTTTAATTGATATATTAGATTTATAAATAAATATTGTATGTATATATAGTACTCTAACATGTTCTATTCCACTCTAAAGTGATATATAACTTTATAGACACATATTTAATAATCTTTGTAAAGTTCAACTCAAACTTGAACTCTAATTTTTTTATAAGGAATTGAACTTTATTATTCAACCTCAAATCAAATAAAATTTGGATATTTAACTTTTAAATAATAATGATTTATATCTCAAATATTCTAACATATTTCTTATATTTCTTATTTTTTCTGAAATATTTAAGTTACTTATAGAATATCAAGTAGTAGAATTAAATTTGAATTCAAACTCTTATTTTTTAAAGGAATTTAAATTCAAATGTATCACTCAACTTATAACCCTAAAAAATTAAAATATTGAATTTAAAATCTATACCTTAAAGATTTAAAGATATAAATTGAAATAAAAATTCCATTTATAATATTTTTCCATAATTTTTCAATAGAAACTGTGATTATACATCCCATTTTCTATTTATTGACTTATATTTTTTAAAAAAAATTTAAAAAATAATTTCCTTCATATTTTGGAATGATAATTAAAAATATTTAATTAATTTTATTAAAATAAATCAATAATTATTAAAGGTTAAATTTTTAAATAAAACTCAAAATATATCAAAAATAACGTATATATTTTAAAACACTACATATTTCTTTTTAAACAAAAAAAACACATTCTTATTTCATACCCTACCATAAAGATTTCTAAAATAGTAACAATGATAAATATTAATATAAATCTATAAAATGAATATAAATTATTTTTTAAAAGTTGGGGCTGAAGCCTCATTTATTATTAAAGCAAAGCAAATACCTCTTTAACTGGGTAGAGGGAGACCCATTACATAGCCTGAAGGCCTAGTGGGCATTTATCTCATTACATAGCCCGTAGGCCCAAAAATTTTTCCCAAGGCCCATTCTATGAATAGTACTACTACAGTACCCGATGCTGCTACAGTGCCATGTCGCCGCTGCAATGACCTACCGCCGTTATAGTTCCCGTCATTGCTAAAGTGTCGTCGCTGCTACAATACTGCTACAGTACCTGCACCCAATGGGTTTTGAACCCCCATTTTTCATGTTGGATTACAGGGTGCTTACCACTAAGCCAAACCACAACTATAATATAAAATGAATATAAATCTCCATTTATAGAATATATAATAATTCAGTAACTCTTCAAATGGATCAAAATAAGAAATAATGTTAAGGAAATATTTTTATCAATTAAATAAAACATCTTTTATGTCATGAAGTAAAAAAATATTTTTAAATATATAATAAATGTCTAGTTAATTATATATGATCTATTGTGACATGAAATAATCATATATATACATTTAAAATAATTATTTATAGAATAAATATAAATTCACAACATGAATAAAACATATATATTATTAAAGATACTCGAGTTATTATACTATCTATCCTTAAAAAAATTATGTCCTCATAATTTTAACTTGTTCTCACTAATGAAAAATATGAGTATATCTTAAAATAGGTATAGAATCAAATATAATTTTTTATTGAGAACTAAACTTTAGTTTCTAGGGTAAGAACAAAAAACTAATCATTTCTGTCAGTATAGGCATATGTTTATATTTTTATCAATCTTAAATATTTAATCCATGTATGTTTATTTATAATGTAATAAGAATCATACCTTTAAATGAGTTTCTAAAGGCATACTTGGAATGTTTGGTGATTTTTTCCACATAAGACTCGATAGATTTATCCTCCTTTTTTGAGTTTAAGTAATTCTTGTATAATTAAGATAGAGAATATAAGAAGAAAGATTTATCAAAAAAAAATTCCATTCCTCAGGATTACTTTCATCCTTAGTTTTTTTATTAGTTTACACTATTTATTCAATTCAAATTATAAATGATGACCAAATGAGTTGAATTTTTCATGACTGAAGTAAGAAAAAAAATCTATCATGCCAGTATAATTTTCAACCATTAATGGATTAAGAGATCTATAACAACCCTACTTTTTATTACACACTTAAACATGATTTATTACATAAAATATTCACTTGATACAACATAGAAGAACGAGATGTCTGGTGTCTTTGGGGATTAGTAACATTACATAACAGCTTAAAACATAAAACACGACATCTTATTGAAATCTTCTTTTAAATGACCACATCATTCCTTCGTACTTAGCATTGCATGGGATAACCTGAGGACATGCATAAGAAAAGGGTGAGCTATAAAACCCAATAAGGGGGTAAAAAAGGAATAACATGAATAATATAGTACGTGTTAGGAAATAGGAATATCAATGGTTTGTAAGAGATATATGAACATAAAGGCATGATACAGCATGATTATCATAACATGGAAATGTGGCAACAACACTTAACATAGTATTAGCATGATTCAAGGCCCATTGAACATGGAGAATGAGTAAAACCTCATTTTACTTGAATTATAATGAGTAAAAACTCATTGAACTTGACATATCATGATACTAATCTTTACCCAATGTATTGGAGCGCTATCAGGGCACACCCTTGTTAATTATTTCATTTCAAGCATAAGTGTGCCACATGGATTATCCAGAAAGAATTCATTAAATGTTATCATTAATTCCACAATAGTGGAATGTTGAATTCATACATGAAACTATATAATAAATAAGTTAATGTGTATAAAGTTTAATACCCTTGATAGAGAAATGGGTATGTTATTCACTACACAATGACTTTGGCTTAGAAAATTGTGGTGCAATTTCGGCAGCATAACGACATGACATAAGAATTCATAAAAATGTTTGATGAGAGAGAAATGGGTATCTCATCATATTTACATGAAATATATAGTAAAGGGGATCATATAGATATATTTTCTAACATATTTAATCGAATATATATTCATAATACAAAATAATTTCTTGAATGTAAATGAGAAGAGAGAAATCTCTTATGGAATTTCGGCATAGTAATGGGTGTACATGGGAGGGATTAATGTGAGAGAAATAGGTCTCTAATCATTCAAAAATAAGTAGTTAAGTATGGGGGAGGTTCTAAATAATACCCCAAAATTTCTAATTGAAAAAAAAGGGTATAATAATATAAATAAATTTGGACAAAAATGAGAAAGGAAGAAATCCCTTACTTGGAAGTGTGGTCCCAATGGCTTGAGAGAGGCTTGAGAGAGGCTTCTTGGGAGCTTGGGGAACCTTAGGAGGATTCTAGAGAGATTATTCCAAATGTTTTAAGAGCTCCAAAGGCTTTTAGTGAAGAGGAATTGGGATCTTGGGTGGCTTTATATAGGAAAAGAGAGGGAATTCTTTATTATTTAGGTTTTCGACACCACACATTAAACTAAACAAAACCACAAACCAGCCCATGGTTTTTTCCCATGGTTTTTTCCAAAGGGTATTGGAAAAATATTATTTTATAAGTCCAATGGATAAACTTCTCAAATTTCTTAAAATATTAGGCTTTCTTATGTGGAGGTGAGTCACACTCTCAAGGAAATTAATTTAAAAAGTTAAAATGTTTTATAAGTCTTGGAGGGTCCACTAAATATATTTAAAATAAATCAAAAAAACCTAAAATAATATTATTATAATTTTAAAACATATATTGGCCTAAAATATCATTTATATTATTTTATCACATCACTATTGGGTCATTATGATGTCATAAAACGCATTATATATTTAAACGTTATTTGATTTTTACCCAAAAATTTGACTGCCTCAGAAAATTATGAATAATTCACCATTGAATAATTTCTATATACTGATTCAAAAAATAATATTCATTTTATCTAAATAATTTTCTAAATATTTTAATTTTTTAATTTTAAAATAAAAACCGACGTTTATCAAAAATCCATGGGTTTTGACAAAAATAGCTTTCAAACCTTAATAAAAATCACAATTGTATATATAATAATTATACAGGAATTTATATTTAATAAAAATTAATTTAGTAATAATATTTTATTAAAATATTATTTAATTCAAAAAAATCCATTAATTCATCAAAATATATTTATTAATTGAATATTAACTAAACATGTTATTTTTTCTTTAAAAATTATTTACAAAGTAACAATAATAAAATGAATATATATAATCTATAAAGAATAATGTAGATAATCACAGTTCTATGGTCTTATTACATAACCCCTTATAACACCTGCATAAGACCGAAGGTTAAGGTGTAATATGGTGACAGACTCTTGGGGTGGCTTGGATAACATCGCTCGAGTGGTAATCTCTATCAACTTCCACTTCTCCCGTAGGAGGTTCCATTCAAGATTAATGTGTTAAATCTTATCTTGGTCTTGGTCAAGAGTGAATCCCAATGATGCCACCTCTTTTCTGAGCTCCACCAAATGGGCTTCGTACGGAGAAATTCTAATGGATGAGGTCATCGCTTCTTTTGTTTGAGTAAATTGGATTTGTTAAAGCCCTATATTTATACTAATCGTGTGGTCATTGTTCAACCACTATATTATCATCGGTCACAATTATTAACAGTATTTTAAAATCCAAAAAAAAATAAAACCAAGTAAGTGCATATAACTATTTTTTATAATAATACATTTAATTAGATCAAGAGGAATTTTCATTAATGAAAGTTTGGTTCATTACAAGATCCACTTTAGGATAGTGGTTTTCATTGTATAAAATATTCTATAGTGGGTTATTCCTTATATTTACATCCATTTAATAAAAACCAAAATGGTTAGTGTAGGTAAATATATTATCCAAAAAATAAAAGTAAATCATCATGTGAAACATCAATCCTTAGATATCCTAAACAATGACACACTCAATTTAGAATATGAAACCATTAATTCAATATATATCAGTTTCAGTTTAAATAATAACTCTTTTGATTCAACCTTGGTTGCCTTAAGTATTATCCTATTATTCTTCATTACCTAATCCCCAAAAATAAATAAACCTCAATTATTCTTAGATACCTCTTTACTAAATTCTAAACCAAAAAATTATAAAAACCTTGATCACATATATTCCCAAAAAAATCATCAAAATTATACTAAAATAACTTCAATAAACTTGAAATTAGGTCACATTTCAATTTCTAAGGTTATATGTGCCATTAAACTTATATTACAAAAATATTTTATCCTTTTTTCTAAATAACCATTATTAACTTGACATCAAATCACTACTAAATGTACTTATTATCTGTAACTTTTAATTTAATATCATCAATAAACATAATAACCCTATATGTTATCTAAAACTCTTAAATTATCCCCATCCAATAAAATCTTAACCTCTAAAGTTATTTAAACCTTTCTATAATACCAATTGTAACAATATGAACATAAGCATCCCATAATTTCATTTTTTTCAAAAAATAATTCGAAACTTACATTCCCAAAATATTTAACTTTATAGTTTTAGAGAATCATAAAACGTTACTATTAATAATTCATATCAATAACCACTCTTTTATACTCTGTAAATATCAATTTCTTCCAAAAAAATAGGTTATATAAACTTCCACTTTTTTCTTTCAAGACTAATGACCAAAAGTTCAATTTTTTTACTTTGTTATTATTACTACTCATCTTTGAGCCCTATAAAAATCATTATATAACATGGGGTGAGCATATAAAGCCCGATAAAGGGTAAATAAAGAGAATAAACTCATTGAGCCTTAAGATGCAATAAAATTCATGAAGATAAAACAATTATATAAGAGGATACATTAAACTCATATAAAATTATAAACTTATATTTAATAAAAAAATCAACTCAAATACTCATATCATTGGAATTAAAATAATATCATAAGAAAAACTCATATGATTAATGAAATAGAATAAAATCATTATGAAGGTTTCCTGGAAAACCATATTCATATCACTTGTAATCACTCTTAAATCTCTCATAATCACCTATAATAGAATAAACTTTTTGGTTAATTCCAATATATATTTATCTATAGAATAAATCATTGTCCAATTCATTGGGGGGATATATCCCAAGCCCACATCATCATCTATAATTTTTGATAACCATAACACGAATAAAACACATAGAAGCTTTCATTTTAGCCTATAAGAATAAGTATTTTAGTAAACCCAATAAAAGACGATGAAAGAAATAGAACGGGTTGAAAAATTATATGTTTTGAGGAAAATTAAAGATAAGAATAAAATGTAGATAAATTAATATTAATAATATTATGAAAAATAATATTCATAAATAATATTGTAGAGATATTTAATAGAAATATTTTAAACAATAAAGTAAGGTATTTATGAGTAAATTTTTGCAATCTTTGTAATGTATGAGTCCAAGATAATGAAAGAGAGAGCATGAAATGGATTTATGAATATAATTAAATAAATTTAAATTATACTAAAATACATTCATGGGATATTATATACATCATATAAAATAAAATAAATGAAGGGTATGGAATATATCTCAAATAAATGAAATTGAGATGAGAATCCCCTTAACTTAACCTTTCACTTGTTTGAATGTGCTTAAAATCCTTATATAATCAACTTAGTCAAATTAATCATCAATTTTAGAACCCTATGTGTTAAATATAAAACTTCTTATATGAGTTTTATTTATTTTAAATTATTTTCATTGGTTCTAAAAGGTTGTCCATTGATGTCAATGTAATGAAGAAGTTCCAAACTTAAGGGATCTTGGATAAAGTTCTCAAGTATTTTTATTTGAAGAAACATATAAATGGTTTTAAGACTTTGAGTTTAAAAGTTTATTCCTATAGAATTGTTATGGATTCATTAAATGACATTGAATGTTATTCTTGAATAATTTTTCTAGTAAATATGATGATTGTTTCACTAGTTCTATGTTCAAAGAACTTATGTCAATAGTGACACATTGTTTACAAAAAAGAAGAAGGAAGATTATCCATCCAATGGTTTCTTAATTTGTATGATGATGAGTTATTTGGAAGTGTGTTCCAAAAATATAAGAAGAAAATTAATTGAATATACTTTGAAGAATAGGTGTCCATGAATTTGAAGTTGGCCTTTATTATTATAATGGATAATTTCACTTAGATTATTTTAACTGTTGGAAAAAAAATTAGGCCAACCATTATCCAGACAACCAAGGAGATCCTCAACCATATTGGTTGGACCCAAGGGGACAACCACCTAGGAATACCTCAACTTGGCTAGACAGATATGGCATTAGAGGAGGGTTGTGCATAGTGGCCATATAATGTTGTTTGGCCTGTGTATAAGGCATGTATAGTGCATTCTTGAAATAATGCATAGGTTTGGCTAGACTGGGCCCACAAGTAAGCCTATGGACCATGCAGTGGGGCACAGCCCATGTGGGTGTGATGTACTATATATCTAGGTGTTGACCCCGATGATATATTGAAGTAGTAGTGGAAATGGGATCTATTATTAAGAACAGATTAACAAAGTGCTCAGTCAATGTGGAACATTGGATACAAGTGTATTTTTTTCCTCTTAAAAAGATATATACATATCATGTACATTTAATACTAGGTGATATTATGGTCAACAGTACTCCATGAATTCATCCCCTACCTCCCAAAATGATAACTCCTTGACTCCAGCCCTTCTATGATCAGCCACCACCAATGATGAAACCATACACCAAATAAAATGTTCAATGATCAAATCAAGAAAAAATGATACTATAGCTGATATTCATGCATTCTATGCTTTTCATGCATATAAGAGTTAAAATAAATTTCCTCAGGTGAATTAAAAACATAGTTAAAGAGGTCATGTGGTGTTTCCAATCATCATTGATGAGTTCAAAGCATGAGGGAATGTGTTTTCAATCAAATTAATTTGATACTCACCAAGAGGAGATTTCAAGATCGCAAAGAAAATAATCCATGATTTTTGGTGTATACGTTCGAATAATTCAAAGCTGATTTGTTTGGATCTCTGAATGAGTCTTCAATATGGCTGATTTTTTTGGATCTTATTTGGATTTTATCACAGAATATAGGTGGTTTAAATGTTTTTATACATGCCTATAAAAGGAGATGCATCGAGGCTGATCAAGGCACTACTACTCGTGTATTCCTTTGATATCTAATATTTTCATAAAAACCAAGTATCTCTGACTTAAAAGTAGAGTTCCATGAGACTCCTTGGCACCATGATGTGGGGTTTTTCCTGCATATGTTTCACAAACAAATAATAATCGCATACTTTTTTTCATGAAGAATAATTGAGATAAGATTTCACAAAGGAGAAGATCCCATGAACATTCAACGGGTGTTTAAAAACTCTCAGTGTACTTCATGAAGACAAACAGTACCACGAACCAGTGCTTATTATCATACTCCCACTGAGTTATGTGAAGAATAAACATACTTCTTCGGTGTATACACATGAATCTAGTTTTTTCTATATTCTTTATGAAGGCCTTAAATATCATGTGAAGGTTTATACCAGCTTACTAAAGACTTTCATGAGGGATAATACATCCTAAACTAATTTTCATAACACCATACTTGCATGAAGTACAGGAGGTATGTACTTGTGTTTGTAAGAGGTAGTAAACATACAAAGTGGGAAGTTTGTACATTGATCAAAGGATATGGCATGAATATGTGGAGATGGTGCACTTCACTTATAGCTCATGTGAAGTTTATGTGAAGGAGATAGTGAACCTAAACATATAGTGTGTATGTGCATATAAACAAATAAGAAATAAGAGTTCATGAAACGCTATATATATATAAGTTCATGCATGTGATCATCATACACATGAAAAAATGTTGATATTCCCAAAAATCAATTGTGATAAGTACATTAAATATTAAGAATGATGTTATATATATTCTGGGGTTTTAACTTGTATGAAGAACTTGTTCTGTGCAATTTCACTTGTATGAAGATAAGTAAGGGAATAAGAAGAGAGTGGGTTCCCAATCTTTATTTAGTGACTATCATTTGGGTTGAAGAGAATTCAATAAATAATCAGTCTATTATACATGCATATCATTTCTATTGAATAATAATTAATTGTGATGAATCTAATTTGAGTTGAACTTTATTTTTCAGTAATTACAAAGTAGTTTTATGATTTGAGAATGATTGGAAGAAGGTGATTTGGTGCAGTCAGTTTTTCACTAAAGAAGAAAGATGGAATAAGAGAATTATAGTTGGTGACAAAATTTATATCATTAAATCATCATTTGGGTCAAAGAAGAATTTTGTTTATAGTTTACTGCTGGGAAAAATAATAAGGGTTTATTGCCTACTGCTAAACAAGTAACAAATGAATAAGTGAAAGATCAAAGATGATTTTGACATTTAATAGAAGTCTCATCTGGTGGAATACTTTCTTGGTGTTACAAATTACCTTAACAAATAAGATGAATTATGACATCCCTCCTTTTTATTTCATAACTTTTCATTACATTTTACAAACAGAGGATCTTTAAAGTCTAGTGTCTTGGAAATTAAAAGCATAATACATGAAAACTTAAAAAAAATATTTTAAATACCCTTGAAAATATTCTTGAAATTTTCATCCTATTTACAATTACTACATATCATAACCTAGAGACATACATCAAATTAAAGGGTGAGAGGAAGGCCCAGTAAGGGAAGCAAGGGAATCAGTTTACTTGTGATATCAATAATAACTTGATGAAAAACATAAAGACATGAGAAATGGAAGAAGAGGAATATAATAATAAAAATAACATGAATCATAACATGAATATGTGGAAACAACATTTAATTTAGAAATTCATAAACATATCACCAAGGTTTATCCCCAAGGAGTCATAAAAATTATCAGGGTTATTCACCAAGGTATCGTAAAACTTGTCATCTTTAGAGATTAAATTCTTTACCCAATGCATTAAATCACTATTAGGGAGACCCTTAATATTCCTTTATTTTCATTTGATCCACATGGATAATAATCAAACATTTCATAAATAACTCAAATAGAATAAAATAAATGGGTTTCATATCAAAATTGTGACGTTTTAAAAAGTGCTTAAAAACAAGATCATTATGTCATTTATAACCCATGAAAAGGGAGTGAGGGTTATATGTATGTAAATTCCAGAATCAAATAATCAAATTTTATGTATTTAAGAATACCCCTATAAATGAAAATAAATTTGGGTATTCACATAAATAAAACAAGAGATTTTATTGAGAAAAAGAGAGAGATTTTGAGACGAAAATTCTGCAGCATAACGGCTACATAACATGTTTTTAGAAAACATTAAAAAGAGATGGGATAAGGATAAAACACTAATAAATAAATAATAATAAATTATAGGTTCAGAATAAAATATAAATAATATCATGGTATGGATATTTCAATAACATTCCACATGAAAATGAAACGTGAAAGAAAATAGAAGATGCAATTTCTTTTACGAAAAATTCAACAGTCTAACGGCGTCGCTTGAAATTCAGAAAAATAAGTTGATGAGAGTGGAAAGGGTCTATCATAATTTTGACATAAAATTAAAATCAATAAGTACATATAATAACATACCCCAACATATGAATATGGAAACTAGAGGACATAACATAAAGGAAGTCGTGACTTAAAAGAGGAGGGTGTAAGGTTCCCTTACCTTGAAGAGTAACTTAGAAATATTGAAGGTTGAGAAATTGGGGGGATTGAGGTAACATTGGAAGAAATAATTGGGAGGTAAAAATATCATAGCTTTATTAAGGAGGATTTTGGAATTAAAGTAATAAAGTAATGGGTTTGTATTTAAAGTAAAAGTGAGGGAATATTTTATTAATTTTCAGGGGACACCTCATCGGTGGTATTTGCAAAACCATGGGATTGACCATGGTATTTTCCCATGGTATTGGCCACTTGGGACACCTCATAACATATATTACTAGTAAAAAGTCAACTAGAATTATTACATCATAAATTATATCATTAAACACACTGAAACTCAAAACTATATTTTTACTATTCACTGAAAATTTAAATGTTTCAGAAAAATCCCAAAAATTCACCCTTACCGTTTTTTGATGTGTAGAATTCAAAAGTGAACTCCATTTTATAAAAATAAATTTCATTTTAAATTAAATTAAATAAATAAAATATTAATACTTGACTAATAATTTCTAAAACATTTATTTACTTATATTATGCTATAATTATATCACATTAAAACTTAAGATGACTAAAACATATTTATACCTCCTTAGGTGATGTTACTATGCCATTGGTAAAACTAAAATTCATATGGTTAAAATTACTATTCCAAAGGGTAAAGTTACTATTCACCAAAAAATTATTTTGATCTTATTGAACCACATTTTTCACCTTGATTACAACCATGTATGTCTGATTTTTTAAAATCGTTTCATAGAACAAGTTATTTAATAATAAATTTTTTTATACTATTCATCAAAAACACTATTCATAAAATACTATTCATCAAAAAACACTATTCGTAAAATATTATTCATCAAAAAATCACTATTCGTAAAACACTATTCATCAAATTGAAACTCCTTAAAAAATTTCCAAAAATTCTACCTAGGTTTATTTTGACAATTGAAATTAAAAAATGATGTTTATTTTACCATAATAATCCTCTAAGTATGAGAAATATTTGAAAAGTACAATTTTTACTTCTAAAATCAATTTATCAAATTTTCTTAATTAAAAATATACAATATTAAGAAAATCTATTCCAAAAACAAGAATGATAAAATAAAAATTTTATTTATACCAAGGGATTACACAAAGTATCTAAAGCCTCGTTACATAGCCCTTTATAACACCTTCATAGGACCTAAGGGTAAGGTGTGCTATGGTGATAGAATCTTGGGGCAGCTCGAACAACATTGCCCGAGTGGTGGTTTCTATCAGCTTGAACTTCTCCCGTAGGTGATTTTGTTCAAGCTTCACATATTGGAGCTCAGCTTGGGCTTGGTCTAGAGCAAAGCCTAGTGATGCAACCTCTTTCCCAAGCTCTGACAGATGGGATTTGTATGGCCCGAGTCTACTGGATGAGGCCATCGACTCTTTTTTCTGTATTAATTAACCATGATCACTTGTATTTATAAACAAAAATCATAATGTTAAGAGTTTAGTTTACAACGGTCTTATTGACCAAAGGTCTTATTGACCAAAGGTCATATTGACCAAAGGTCTTATTGACCAGCATTTATATAACAGTCGAAACTCGGGGGTATTATTTTAATTATACTCACTTCATTAATTAAAGGATATAGTTTTGTTGAGTATAAAATAAAATAATACAAAAAATCATGAAACAAATATTATTCAAAAGTTTGGGTCATTGCATTCTTCCCCCCTTAAGAAATTTCATCCTCAAAATTTTAACTTGTACCCTTAGAAGAGAAAAGGTGTGGGTACTTCTACCTCATATACTCCTCTAGTTCCCACGTGGCTTCTTCACATTTGTGGTTCCTCCACAACACCTTAATAAGGTGGGTAATCTTGTTGCGCAGAACCTTGTCCCTACGATCCAATATCTCCATCGGATGCTCCTCATAAGAGAGGTCATGTTATAGTTGTACCACCTCTAGATTTAGTACATGTAAATGGTTAGGTATGTACTTCCTCAAGAGGGATACCTGGAAGACATCATAAACTTGTGCAAGATTTGGAGGAAGTGCAAGCCAATAGGCCACTGCTCCTAAGCGATCAAGGATTTCATAGGGGCCAATGTACCTAGGTTTGATCTTCCCTTTCTCCCCAAACCTCATGAATCTATTCCAATGTGAAATTAGAAGAAATAATTTGTCACCAACATCAAACTCCAAGTCCCTTTGATGGTTGTTGGCATAGCTCTTTTGCTGACTCTGATCAGACTTAATGTGTTTCTGGATGGCGTGGAATTTTTTGTCATCTCTTGCACAAGATCAGGCCCAAGAAACTTTCTCTCACCAACTTCTTTTCAAAAAGTAAGAGTTCTACATCGCTTCCCATATAGAGCTTTATAGAGTGCCATTTTAATGCTCTAGTGGAAGCTATTGTTGCAATAGAACTAAAATAATGGGAGATGTTGATCCCATCCACCTTTAAATTCCATTAAGTATGTTCTTAGCATGTCCTTGAGTGTTTGAATAGTCCTTTCAGATTGGCCATTAGTTTGGGGTGATAGGTCATACTAAAATTCAATTCGGTACTCAGATAATGTTGATGACTTCTCCAGAATTTTGATGTGAACCTTGGATCACAATCAAATATGATAGAAAGTAGAGCTCCATGAATCCTTACTACTTCCTTCACATAAATCCTGGAAATTTTATCAAGAGAGAAATATTTCAAAATAGAGATAAAATGGGCAGTCTTTGTGAGACAGTCCACAATAACTCATATCACATTATTTTCTTTGGAAGTTCTTGGGAGACCAGTGACAAAGTCCATTGTGATATTGTCCCACTTCAATGCTGGTATGGACAGTGGTTGTAATACCCCTTTAGGAAGTTGTCGCTCTGCATTCACTTGCTGATATACCAAGAACCTTGTATTGTAGTCAGCAATCTCCCTTTTCATATTATTCCAACAAAAATGATCATGAAGGTCCCTATACATTTTCATGATTCTCAGATGTATAGAGAAATTAGATCTATGAGCTTCATCCATCATCTCCTTCTTTATTTCCAGAATAGATGGAACACATAGTCTTGTGAGAAATTTCAATACACCTTCTTGATCAATATTGAACTCAGGAAACTTCTCATCCTTCACAGCCTCAAACTTCTTATGTAATAATGGATCTCCTTTCTTATCTTTCTTAATCTTCTCTAGTAATGAAATTTGAGAAATAATTTGGGTTGGGGTTTATCATATCCCTTCCCTTATAATTCCCATGTCCAGATTTATTAGGTCATTGATCAAAGGATCTCTTTGAATCCTCATCATGGAAAGAACAACTGGGTATTTCCTACTTAATGCATCAGCGGCTTTGTTTGCTCTTCTAGGATGATAATGAATTGAAAAATCATAGTCTTTGATAAGTTCCAACCATCTCCTTTGTCTCATGTTCAATTCCTTTTTTGTGAACATATACTTAAAACTTTGATGGTTTGGGTATATATCACATTTCTCCCCATAAAGATAGTGCCTCCAAATCTTCAGAGAAAAAATTACCGCAGCTACCTAAAAATCATGCATAGGATAGTTCTTCTCATGAGTCTTTAACTGTAGAGATGCATAAGCAATGACTTTGTCATTTTTCATGAGGACGCACCCAAGCCCTTTCATAGATGTATCACTAAAAATAACAAATCCCTCTCCACTTGATGGAATAGTTAACATGGGTATGGTAACCAATCTCTTCTTCAGATCTTGGAAACTTTCCTCACACTCCTTTGTCTGGATGAACTTGACCCCTTTTTGAGTTAACTTGGTTAAAGGATTAGAAAGTTGTGAAAAGTTTTTCACAAAACTCCTATAATATCCCACTAATCCAAGGAAACTATGAATCTCAGTTATTGTTGTAGGCTAAGGCCACTCCTCTATAACCTTTTTCCTTGGAGGGTCAACCATGATTCCTTCATTGGTTACAATTTTCCCCAAGAAAGAAAATTATTGTAACCAAAATTCACATTTTCTGAACTTTCCAAAAAGACTCTCCTTCCGCAGAGTTTGCAAAATAAACCTTAGATGATCCTTATTCTCTTTACGGCTTTTAGAATATATTAAGATATCATCAATAAAAACTACCAAAAATTTATCAAGTTAGTCCTTAAAGACTCTATTCATCAAATCCATAAAAATAGCAGGTGCATTAGTCAGTTTGAAGGGCATAAAAACAAAATCATAATGCCCATATCTTGATCGGAAGGTAGTTTTTGGAATGTGTTCTTTCTTCACCCTCAATTGATGATAACTAGATCAAAGATCGATCTTAGAGAAGAATTGATCCCCACAAAGTGGGTCAAATAAGTCATGAATTCTTGGAAGAGGGTATTTGTTCTTCATTATGATCTTGTTTAGTTCCCTATAATCAATGCATAGCTGCATTGATCCATCCTCCTTCTTCAGAAAGACAACAGGTGCTCTCCAAGGAGACACACTTAGATGGATAAACCCCTTCTCCAAAATATCTTGTAGTTGTTTCTTTAATTCCTCCAACTCTACATTTTCCATCCAATATATGGTCATTGATATCATATGAGATCCAAGTATGAGTTCAATGCAGAACTCTACCTATCTTTCCAGGGGAGGTCTGGGTAACTCCTCAGGAAACACGTCAATATATTCCAGGACGATGGGGACATTTTCTATCCTTATACTCTCATTTACTTATTCTTATTCACCAATAAACTCCATGAAGAAGGATATAGGAGGTTCTTCTATACAAATATAACGTTTAGATATCTCTCTTTGGAAGATAACTGTAGGTTTTCCATTCAAGACTACTGAGATTTCCTTACTTTTGCATTTGATCTTAGCATTGTACTTTGAGAGTCGGTCCATCCCTAATATAATGTCGAATTCCAGTATGGGAATGACTACTAGATTTGAGATAATATTTTGCTCACTAAAGTAAATACTAGAGTTTTTAAACACTACTAAGGCTTGGATAATCCCACTAGGAGTCTTTACTGATAACTCTACTTTTAGCAAATCAGGGGTTGATTCTAAATTCTTTGAAAACTTTTAAGAAATAAAGGAATGTGTAGAACCATAATCAAAAAAAAGTACTTGATAGATTTGATATAATAATAAGAGTAACTTTCACCACATCATTTAGAGCTTCAACATCAGCTATCATGATAGCAAAAGTACGACCTTTCTCCCTGGGCCTTTGATGAGGCTGATGGTGGTTCCCCACTATTGCCCTCAGATTTTGATAGTGATTATAAAAGTGCCCAAGTTGTCCACACTTATATAATTATACATCAGTTAGGGGCTACACCATCTTCCCCTTTTCATTAGTGTTGGGAATTTGTGACTTCACCTCACTATGACAATTTCGCACAATATGGCCATCTCTTCCATACTTGTAGCACTTCCCTCTCCTATGCATAGTGTTCCCCAAATGCTTTTTCCCACATTTATTACATGTGGGACGTTTAAATTTCTTGCCTTATCTTCCCTTATTGAATCTTCTCCCTAATATTGTCTCCATTTACCTCTTCTTGTCATTGGATTTATGAGACCACTGCATCCCACCAAACTCCAGTTTTACTTTCATCGCACTCTGCACGATCTTCTCATAGTTTTCATAGTCTTGGTTGGATAGATTCTTTTGTAGATGTGTCTTAGTCCACAAAATAATCTATCAACCTTCCCATTAGGATCCATGAAAAATCTTGAGGTATAACGGGAAAGTCTGGTGAAGTTCATCTCATAGCTTCTAATAGATTCATTCTCCTTCCACTTCATCTCACGAAACTCCTTCTCCATTTTTTCTCATCAAATGAGGGAAATACTTATTAAAGAATATCCCTATGAAATCTTCCCACTCCATATCTTTAACATCCACTCTTAGACTTATTTTTTTAACAATATCCCACCACTGATCATCTTCTCCCTTTAAGCGGTAAACAACCAGGGTGAACTTCTCTTGTTTCGAACAGCGTAGAATAGAAAAAATCTTCTTGGTAGAGTTGATCCACTGTTCATTAATCAATGGGTCGGTAGATCCACTGAAGGTTAGTGGTCATTGACATATAAAGGACTCAATAGAATTTTGTTCCCTTTGTGGTGAGATTTTTCTCTCAGGTTGATTCAAGTTATTTCCCATAACTTGAGTCAGTTGGTTCGTCATTCTTGTGAAAGTTTCCATTCCGGCTTCTATTAGAGGGTCGTCAGTATAGGGTCCATTGCAGTCACCATTTTCATAGTTCCTCCTATTTCATTCCATTTTCTAAAAGAATAAAACCTTAGTTAGAAACTTATTTCATTTATGAATCTTTTAATTATAAATGATTTTTATGTCTAAAAAATTTATGTTTAAACATAGTATTCTTTAACAACAATTACATTCCTCATAAATCCTTCATAATGATTCATAAAAATCTTATGATTAACCAAATATATCCCCCAAGAGTGTCAAACCAGGAGTGAATCATGGCCCATTGTTGTGTACCAGGATATCCTAGGTCAATCCCGAAACTCCTTGTCAGAGTTTTCACTTCTAGGTACATCTTTTCCATATCCACATCCACTAGTTTGTATCAAGATAGGGATTTATTTGTTCGAAACCTATATCTTTTCCATATCCACATCCACTGGTTCGTATCAAGACAGGGATTTATTTGTTCAAAACCCACTTACTTAATATTTCACCAAAATGCCAGAAATTTTTCCTATATTTAAACTTTTATATAGGGTTATTCCTAATTTTTTAATAGCCTAATTTACATAAATAACTAAACTATATTTTGATACTAACTATGGAATCCTGCCTTTTTATTTCATAACTTTTCATTATATTTTACAAATAGAGGATCTTTAAAGTCTAGTGTCTTGGAAATTAGGAGCATAATACATGAAAACTTAAAAAAAATATTTTAAATACACTTAAAAATATTCTTGAAATTTTCATCCTATGTACAATTACTACATATCGTAACATGGAGACATACATCAAAGGAAAGGGTGAGTAGAAGGCCTAGTAAAGAAAGCAAGGGAATCAGTTTACTTGTGATATCAATAATAACTTAATGAAAAACATAAATACATGAGCAATGAAAGAATAAGAATATCATAATAATAAAAAATGAATCATAACTTGAATATGTGGCTAAAAAATTTAATTTAGACATTCATGAACATATCACCAAGGTTTATCCCCAAGGTGTCATAAAAATTACTAGGGTTATTCACCAAGGTATCGTGAAACTTGTCATCTCTAGAGATAAAATTCTTAACCCAATGAATTAGAGAGATATCAGGTCACACCATTAATATGTATTTATTTTCATGTGATCCATATGGATAATAATCAAACATTTCATAAATAACCCAAATAGAATAAAATAAATGAGTTTAAAATCAAAATTGTGACGTTTTAAAAAGTGATTAAAAACAAGATCATTATGTCATTTATAACCCATAGAAAGGGAGTGAGGGTTATATGTTTTTCAATTATAGAATAAAATAGTTTAATTTTATGTCTTTATTAATACCCCTATAAATGAAAATAGATTTGGGTATTCACATAAATAAAACAAGATAATTTCTTGAGAAAAAGAGAGAGATTTGGAGACGAACATTCGGCAGCATAATCGCTACATAACATGTTTTTATAAAATATTAAAAAGAGAGATAAAAAGGATAAACCACTCAGAAATAAATCATAATACAGTATATAGACATAATAAAATATAAATAATATCATGGTATGGATATTTGAATGACATTCCACATGAAAAGGAAACCTGAAAGAAAAGAAAAGATGTGATTTCTTTTACGAAAAATCCAACAGCTTAATGGCATTGCTTAAAATTCAGAAAAATAAGTTAATGAGAGTGGAAAGGGTATCTCATCATTTTTATATAAAATGGAAATAAATAAGTACATATAATAATATACCCTGACATATGAATATGGAAACTAGAAGACATAACATAAAGAAAGTCGTGACTTAAAATATGAGGGTGAAAGGCTCCCTTTCCTTGAAGAGTAACTTCTAAAGCTTGAAGTTTGAGACATTGGGGGGCTTGAGGGAACCTTGTAAGAACTAATTGAGTGGAAAAAAGACCATATATTCGTTGAGGAGGATTTTTTAATGAAATGAATGAAGGAATGGGTTGGTTTTTATAGGAAAAGTGAGGGAATATTTTATTAATTTCCAAGGGACACCTCATCAGTGGTATTTGAAAAACCATGGGCTTGACCATGGTATTTGCCCATGGTATTGGCTACTTGGGACACCTCATAACATATATTACTATTCCCAAGTAGACTAGAATTATTACATCATGATTACATCATTAATAATGTCATTAAACACACTGAAACTCAAAACTGTATTTTTATTATTCATTGAAAATTCAACTGTTTCAAAAAAATCCCAAAAATTCACCCTAACCATTTTTTGACGTGTAGAATCCAAAAGTGAACTCAATTTTATAAAAATTAATTTTATTTTAAATTAAATTAAATAAATAAAATACTAATACTTGACTAATAATTTCTAAAACATTTATTTATTTATACTATGATATAATAATATCACATAACCACTTAAGATAACTAAAACATATTTATACCTTCTTATGTGATGTTACTATTCCATTGGTAAAATTACCATTCATAAGGGTAAAATTAATATTCCAAATGGTAAAGTTACTATTCACCAAAAAATCATTTAGATCTTATTGAACCACGTTTTTTACCCAAATTACAACTATGTATGTCTGATTTTTTAAAATCATTTCATAGAAAAAGTTATTTAATAATAAAATATTTTTATACTATTAATCAAAAAACACTATTCATAAAATATTATTCATCAAAAAACACTATTCTTCAAATTGAAACTCCTTATAAAATTTCCAAAAATTCAGACTAGGTTAATTTTGAAATTTGAAATTCAAAAATGATGTTTATTTTACCATAATAATCCTCTATGTATGAGAAATATTTGAAAAGTTAAATTTTCACTTTTAAAATAAATTTATAATATTTGTCTTAATTAAACATATACTTTATTAAGAAAATCTATTCAAAAATAGGAATGAAAAAATAAAAATATTATTTATACCAAGGGATTATACAAAGTATATAAGGCCTCGTTGCATAGACCCTTATAACACCTGCATAGGACCTAAGAGTAAGGTGTTCTATGGTGGTAGAATCTTGGGACGGCTCAGAAAACATTACCCGAGTGGCGATTTCTATCATCTTGAAATTATCTCGTAGGAAATTCCATTCAAGCTTCACATGTTAAATCATAGATTGGGCTTGGTCCGGAGCAAAGCCTAGTGATGCAATGTCACGAACCAGCCCGGGTCAACCCTGAACCGGTCACCCAAGCCGACCCACGGCAAGTCCTGACAAATCCTAATCTCCTTCTACCAGGAATCCCAAATAACAAGGACCTCCTCTGATACCAAAAGTAACAACTGGGCCCCACCCACCAGTTTCCCCACAGACACGTGGGCCCCACCCTAGGTCCCACCCACATGCCCGAACAGGTTATTTGACTAATGACTATCCCCACAGGCCAACACATGTCCTTTCCAGTGTGTTTTGTCCTCACTCACACACACCCTAAGAAACTTCCCAGGAGGTCACCCATCCTGATCACTACTTCAGACCAAGAACGCTTAACTTTATAGTTCTAATCAGGTAGGCTCTCGAAAAGTAAGATGCACCTTGTTGACATGAGTCATATCATTTAGCCAATTAACCCTTTATCATTTGGAAGCACGCTTAACTTTGGAGTTCTAATCAGGTAGGCTCCCTAAAAGGAAGGTGCACCTTGTTGACATGAGTCATATCATTTATCCATTCAACCCTTTATCATTTGGGGATGTTACAATCACCCCCCCCCCCCTTAGGGCACAACGCCCTCGTTGTGGGCCCTACATCTCAACCTAGGCAGCGCACCGCACTTAAGGCTGGGTATCACCTCTGATACCAAATGCGACAACCGGGTCCCAGTGACAACACAGACACCCCGCCTTAACATGGTCGTCGAGTCCTGGCCCACCAGGTACCACTAGTTGCCCCGCAGACACATGGGGCCCACCCCAGGGTCCACCCACATTCCTGAACAGGCTATCTGACTAATGATTGTCCTCACAGGTCAACACATGTCCTTTCTAGTGTGTTTTGTCCTCACTCACACACACCCTGAGAAACTTCCCAGGAGGTCACCCATCCTGATCACTACTCCAGACCAAGCACGCTTAACTTTGGAGTTCTAATCAGGTAGGCTCCAGAAAAGGAAGGTCAACCCACGTGCCCGAATGGGTTATTTGACTAATGACTGCCCCCACAGGCCAACACATGTCCTTTCCAGTGTGTTTTGTCCTCACTCACACACACCCTGAGAAACTTCCCAGGAGGTCACCCATCCTGATCACTACTCCAGACCAAGCACACTTAACTTTAGAGTTCTAATCAGGTAGGCTCTCGAAAAGGAAGGTGCACCTTGTTGACATGAGTCATATCATTTAGCAATTTAACCCTTTATCATTTGGAAGCACGCTTAACTTTGGAGTTCTAATCAGGTAGGCTCCCGAAAAGGAAGGTGCACCTTGTTGACATGAGTCATATCATTTAGCCATTCAACCCTTTATCATTTGGGGATGTTACAATCACCCCCCCCCCCCTTAGGGCACAACACCCTCATTGTGGGCCCTACATCTCAACCTAGGCAGTGCACCACACTTAATGATGGGTACCACCTCTGATACCAAATGTGACAACCGGGTCCCGGTGACAGCACAGACACCCTGACTTAACATGGTCGTCGGGTCCTGGCCCACCAGGTACCACCAGTTGCCCCGCAGACACATGGGGCCCACCCCAGGGTCCACCCACATGCCTGAACAGGTTATCTTACTAATGACTTTCCCCACAGGTCAACACATGTCCTTTCCAGTGTGTTTTGTCCTCACTCATACACACCCTGAGAAACTTCCCAGGAGGTCACCCATCCTGATCACTACTCCAGACCAAGCACGCTTAACTTTGGAGTTCTAATCAGGTAGGCTCCTGAAAAGGAAGGTCTGTCCACGTGCCCGAACGGGTTATTTGACTAATGACTATCCCCACAGGCCAACACATGTCCTTTCCAGTGTGTTTTGTCCTCACTCACACACAACCTGAGAAACTTCCCAGGAGGTCACCCATCCCGATCACTACTCCAGACCAAGTACGCTTAACTTTAGAGTTCTAATCAGGTAGGCTCTCGAAAAGGAAGGTGCACCTTGTTGATATGAGTCATATCATTTAGCCATTTAACCCTTTATTATTTGGAAGCACGCTTAACTTTGGAGTTCTAATCAGGTAGGCTCCCGAAAAGGAAGGTGCACCTTATTGAGATGAGTCATAACATTTATCCATTCAACCCTTTATCATTTGGGGATGTTACAATCACCCCCCCCCCCTTAGGGAACAATGCCCTCGTTGTGGGCCCTACATCTCAACCCAGGCAGTGCACCGCACTTAAGGCTGGGTACCACCTCTGATACCAAATGTGACAACCGGGTCCCGGTGACAGCACAGACACCCCGCCTTAACATAGCCATCGGGTCCTGGTCCACCAGGTACCACCAGTTTCCCCGCAGACACCTGGGGCCCACCCCAGGGGCCCACCCCAGGGTCCCCCCACATGCCTGAACAGGTTATCTGACTAATGATTGCCCCCACAGGTCAACACATGTCATTTCCAGTGTGTTTTTTCCTCACTCACACACACCCTAAGAAACTTCCCAGGAGGTCACCCATCCTGGTCACTACTCCAGACTAATCACACTTAACTTTGGTGTTCTAATCAGGTAGGCTCCCAAAAAGGAAGGTACACCTTGTTGACATGAGTCATATCATTTAGCCATTTAACCCTTTATCATTTGGGGATGTTACGTGCAACCTCCTTCCCAAGCTCTGAAAGATGGGCTTCATATGGCCTGAGTCTACTGGATGAGGCTATTGACTCTTCTTTCTGTATTAATTAATCATAATCACTTGTATTTATAAAAAAAACATAACGTTAAGAGTTTAGTTTCCAATGGTATTATTGACCAGCTGTCATATAACAGTCGAAACCTCGGGGTATTATTTTAATTATACTCACTTAATTAATTAAAGGATATAGTTTTTTTAGTATAAAATAAAATAATACAAAAATTCAAGAAACAAATATTATTCAAAAGTTCGGTTCATTATATAAATAGTGTCTTTAGAGTCAGTATAAAGAATCATCGAGGAGATTCAAGTTGGACCAAGTCATCACCCGTCTAAAGAAGAATAATTGTTTCATTCCCCTCTCTTATAGTATAAGGGCTTGCACTTGGATAAGGATTGTTCCCTATCCACACCACCATAAATTGATACTACATTATAATGTAAATTATTTGTACTAGTCACAACTATATATGGAAATGACTGGCTGCTCTCATTGAGTAGTGAACCTTATAAAAATATCATGTATTATATTTTACTACTTTCATATACTTTCATACAATAGTAAAAGGATAATATGAGAATCAAGATCCTAGTAGGTCAAATAGGAAAAAGGGATAAAAGTTATAAAAGTTAAAAAAATACCCCAACATTGATTCACCCCTCTCTCTGTTTTAGTCATATCCCAAACTGGTCCTCTCAAGTGGTATCAGAGGTAGGTTTACTTTAGTTGGATTCTCTACATTAAAAGTGATTCCATTTTTAAAAATTTGAGTTTCTTTCTTGTGTTTACAATGAAGTTTAGTTTTGGTGAATATTTAGTTATCTCTGAGAAAAATTATATTTCTACAAGTACAATGATGAATAGTAGAAAGAAAGAGAAAATAAATATGAAGAAGAAGTCCATGTTATCTAAAGAAAATGAATTATCACTATCTCTATGCCATGAAAACAATGAGCACATATTAGTCTTGGAAGGTAAATATCATGTGGATTAGGTCTCCACTAATAAGAAGGACAACCTTCCTACCTCAATTAAATCAAGATATTCAAGTCATTGTATGGTATGTGTTAGCACCTTTGAAAATTTTTCTCAAAATAAATATCCTATCACAGGTTTTGATGATTACCAATCCACAATTTATCAAGAAATATCAATTGACAGATTAAGAGATATTCTTTATGGTATTCCCAAATAAATAGTCTCCCTTGTTTGTGGAGTATTTCAATGTATGCATATAGATATCCCTCAACTAGAATTATAAGATGATGTTTTGGAGAAGGGATTTCAAGAAAAAATTATTGAATGTTCAAATCTCTCTAGACATGTTGCTTCCTTTGAAGCAACAAACATGCAACTTGAAATAAGTTCCTAAAAATGGATCAAAGAATTTGAAGATATAGAGGTGTTCAAGAATACTCTTGAATAACATATCCATGCACTTAAATAAAAATTGAAAAAAAAACATTTATATCAAGGATTCACAATTTTAAGTAACATCTAAGAAGATTAAGGAATGTGACTCTTTGATTCGGAACAAAGTTAAGATACTTTAAGATGATTTTGAAATAATGAAGAAAGCTTATGAATATAATATGATTATTATTTAAGATCGTAAAATCATCCTCAATATGAAATGTCTAAAGTTTGAATTGTAGTTGTCCAATATTGAGAAGACACATATTGATTATTCCCAAAATAAATAGATATTTACTATTGGTACACAATGCTCATTGGAGGATTCTAATGTTAAAATAACTCTAACATGTGATAAGAAGATCATGAAATATTTTGATGATCTATCTCAAGCAACTAGAAAAAATAGGTATGATCCATACATCCTTATATTAATGTTTCTAATTCTATTTTCATGAATAATGTAGGTTAGAAAACAAAATATAAACAATTATGGATGTAAAAACGTGATGATAATCCTACAACCCTTACTATGGTGGATAGGAAAGAGTGTGTAAATAGGTTCCCCATGAAAATCCCAACAAGTTATGAAGAAAACCCAAAAACCATCATATAGGAGAAATCAGAAGATTAAGGTTTGTGGGTTTATGTTGGTGCTACAATATATTTGGGAATTGTGCATTATATTTTTGGTACAATCCTTAAAATGAAAAAAGGGAAAAAGGAATCATATTTCAAGGGGAAATGCTAGAGAAGAAGGAGCAATATCTATAGGTCCAAAATAATCTGAGTACTACAAAACTATTTGGAAATATTGATAACATATGTGGTGTATGTATTGGAAGTGTTCACAATGTTGGTACATGGTCATCTCAACATGTATCTAATTTTATGAGAAAATAATACCATAAATGTTAGTTAAGAATGAAGAAGCAGCCTTGGGAAGAAATCAGAAAAATGTTTTCAACTCAAATTCTCCCAAGAATATTTCAAGTCAGAAAGCATAGAAGACCTTGGATTCCAAATCCAAGATGTTTAAGAAAATTGATTCATCCAAATTAAAAAATAAAAGGGATGGAACTCAAAATAACCCATGTGGAATATCAAAACTTTCTTCCATAGTTCCTAATGACATATTAGTTATATGGATATAAGATTTGGAAATAATTAGTAAAATGGAAGATACGCAAGTTAAGTCCAATTAAAATGAAAACAAAGGATCCCACATGATGAAAAAAAAGTACATGATATTTTTTCAAGAAAATTCAACTCCTATGTTGAAGAATTTCTATGTGAGAGATGTAAGAAATATGGTTATATTGCAAAAGGTTGTTTAACCTTTGTACCAAAAAAAGAAGCATTCCTTAAGAGGGGTAAGAATGTATCATATATGATGGTTGTTAGAAAGAAAAATTTCCCACAAAAATAATAAGAGAATGTGATGAGACCCATCCTTCCCCAACATAAATCAGAATATAATTTCAGATTTGTAAGCATGAAGACTATAGGAAATAGAGAAACTTGGTTGAGAAAACTATCTCAACCTTTCTTTTCAAATTGAGAAGAAATTAAGGATCAAAATTATTCCCTTAAATCTTTTTGTATTGTATTTTTACTTATAATACATGGAATTGAAGTTGAAGCAAGTTCTTAGGGGGGGAACCTTAGAAGTAGTGAGTGTTGTTAATTCATAATATAAAAGATAAAGAAGTAACCATAATTTAATGATTACATAATTTATATTAAAATAATAATATGATGGATGATAATCTTTGATAAAGTTAATGAATGTGATGTCCTATTATGGAAATCTAGGATAAATAAGATTCCATCTTGGCTTGATATTATTTTTTGTATCCTGAAGAACAAGTGTTCAAGAAGATCAACCTTGGTGAAGTTGTGAAAGTTTTCCAATCTATACAGTCACAAGTTAAAGATCTATTTTGGTGTATTATATAAATTGTAACATCTTTAAATTAATTCTTGAAGATATTCACCATTATTAATATGTTCTAAAGTCTTTCCTTTGAGGGGGAGAAAAATGAAGAAAGGTAAAGAAGTTGACAATATCATTATTTCAATTACTATCAAATCTAATTATTATGGAATGTGCATGAAGATCATTTCATTGTAAAAGGTATGTCTCTATTAATCTATCATCCTTGGTTTCTCAAGCTAAAAGATCATTTTATAAAGGGGAATTTATTGAATTAATCAATATAATAAGAAATTTGTAAGTAATGAAAAATTCTCAAGGCTACTTATCCTTTTTTTACACTTTAATGTTTTTGATATATTTGTTAAAGTGAGTTCAGGAGTTTATAGTACATATTTATTAAAAAAAATCATATTTAATTTAAGTATCTTCATATTGGAATTAAAGTGTAAAACCCTTGAAGATAAGTATATGATTTATTATTTAATGAGGTATCAAGATTAGTTAGTAATGGAAATTTTTTTTCCTTGATAAAATCCTCTTGTTTTCTACATTGAGCGTGAATCAAGTAGGCATAGAGTGAAATGATAAATGAAACATTTCTTAATTAAAGACCAATACCCTTTTACCATGAACATTGTATTTCTCATCAATAAGGGAGAGATAAAGTGAAATTAAATTTAGAAAATTAAATGGGAGAGATAAGACAATGATTCATATATTGGCATATTTATTTAGAAATAACTTTGAAGGTATTTCCAATAAATACAAAGGGTATATTGAAGATACCACTTCATGTATGAGTTTTATTTATTTTCAATTATTTTTATTAGTTTTCAAAGTTCATTCATTTATTTCAATATAATGAAGAAGTTCTAAAGTTGATAGAGATTGGATGATGTGCTCGAGTATTATAATTTGAAGAAAAATATAAATGGTTTGAAGAATTTGAGTTTCAAAGGTGATGTTTGGATAATTGTTATGGATTCATTAAATGATATTTGATTTCATTCTTGAATAATTATCCTACTCACTCTAATGATTGTTCCATTGGTTCTAAGTTTAAATAACTTGTGTCAATGGTGACACATTGTTTACAAAAATAAAGAAGGAAGTTGATCTATACAATGGTTTCTTGATTTGTATTATGAA
The DNA here is from genome assembly GCA_963277665.1 of Viscum album. Lineage (NCBI taxonomy): Eukaryota > Viridiplantae > Streptophyta > Magnoliopsida > Santalales > Viscaceae > Viscum > Viscum album. Next base: position 493,270,823 of record OY728139.1, read on the forward strand.
GAGTAATTTGGATGTGTGTTCCAAAAAGTGAAGAAGAAAATGAATTTAAGATACGTTTAAGAATAGGTGTCTATTAATTTGAAGTTAGCCTTTCTTATTATATGATGAACATTTTCACATATATTATTTTAAGTGTTATAAAAAAATTAGGCCAACCATTATCCATCCAACCATGGAGATCCTTAAAAATAATTTTGGGACCCAAGGGGTCAAATACATGGGAAGAACTCAACTTGTCTGGCTAGACATGGTGTCATAGGAGGGTTGTGCATAGTGGACACATGATGTGGTTGGGTCCATGTATAAGGATCATAGAGTGCACACCTGAAGGTGCACGTAGGTTAAGCCGGATTGGGCCCACAAGGAATCCCATAGACTATAAAGTGGAGATCGACCAATGTGGGTGTGATGTGTTGTGTATTCAGGTGTTGACCCTGGTGTTGGCTCGATATAGTAGTAGGAACATGATCTATTATTAAGAAGTTCTTGATAGAGTTATTGGTTGATGTGGTACATGGGGTGCAGGTGTGCTATTTACTCACTTAAAAAGATACATAAATATCAAATCTATTTGTCTCAAGGAGATATAATGGCCCCTGAATGCCATGCAAGATTCCATGCTTCCCAATATGAGATCTCCTTGACTTCAACCCTTTGAAAATCATCCACCACCGGTGGTGAAACCATGCACTGAATATCAAGTCTAATGATTGAATTAAGAAATAAGGGTCCTTAGGTTGAAAATCATGCATGCTACACTTTTCATGAAAATAAGAGTTTGAAGAAGTTATCTCAACCAAATGAAAAATGCAATTACAGAGGTTGTGTAGTGTGTTTGATATTCATGGATGAGTTTAAAGCATGAAAGGTTGTGAATTTTTTATCACCTGCGTGTGATACTAACCGAGAGGAGAAGTTGAGATCATGAAGTAAATACACCATGATTTTTGGAATATATGTTTGAATAATTCAAAGCCAATATGTTCATCTCTTTGAATGAGTATTCATTATGGATTATTTTTTGTATCTCACATAGATTTTATCATGGAAAATAGGTCTTTAAAATTTTATGATCCATGACTATAAAAGGATAAGCACTGAGGCTGAGTAAGGCACTACCGCTTGTGTATTACTTTGGGAGATCATGCTTTTAGAAAAAAAAAGATCATATCTAGAATAAACTTACATGAAGAGGAAGAAGAGTTCGGTGAGCCTCCTTGTTATTGAAAAGTGGGGTGTTCCGCCCATCTATTGCGTGAAAGAAGAATAATCGTATACAATTTTTCATGAAGAATAACTACGACAAGATTTCATGAAGTAGAAGATCCCACCAACACATGATAGGTGTTTATACACTTTTGATGTGTTTTGATATGACAAATTATACCATGATCTAGTGCTGAGTATCATACTCCCACTGAGTTACATGAAGAAGAAACATACTATTTCCATGTATACACAAAAGGATAGTATTTTCTATGTTCTGTGTAAAGTCCTTCAAGATTACATGAGTATTAATACAGGTGTGCTAAACACTTTGCATGAGGGATACTATGAACTAGTGTTCAGAAAAATACCATACTTGCATGAAGGATAGGAAGTGAGTACTTTTTCTTGCAAGAGGAAATGAAAAATGCAAAGTGGACAGTGTTTACATTGAACGAAGGACGTGGCATGCACATGTAGAGATAGTGCGCTTCACTTACATCTCATGTGAATTTTATGTGAAGGAGACTGTGAACCTAAACATATAGTGTGTATGTTCATATAAAAAGAGAATAAATAAGAGTTTTTTCAAGGATATGCATGTATAAGTTCATTCATGTGATCATTATACACATGAAAAAATGTTGAGATTCCAAAAACTCAATTATGAGAAGCACATGAAATAATAAGAATAATAATCCATATATGATATAGGGTTTTTAATTTCAAGAAGAACATGTTCCATATAGTTTCACTTGCATGAGGATAAGTTAGGGAAGAATAAGTGAGTGGTTGACCAATATTTTTTTCAGTGACTATCATTTGGGTTGAAGATAATTCTTAGATAATTATTATATGATACATGCATATCATTCTTATTGAAGAATAATTAATTGTAATGATGATAAGATGAGTCAAACTTCATTATTTCAGTAATCACAAAGGATTTTTTTGATTTTATAAATATTGGAAGAAGTTGATTCAGTGAATTTGGTTTTACACTAAATAAGAAAGAGATAATAATATAAGAAGAGTTGGTGACCAAATTTATATCATTCAATCATAATTTGGGTCAAATAATGGTTTTTTTATAGTTTGTTGTTGGGAAAAAATAATAAGGGTTGTTTTCCTAGTGTTGAGAAAGTAATAAGTGAAGAAGTGAAAGATAAAAGTATATTGTGAAATCTAATATAAGTCTCATCTGGTTGAATAATTTCTTGGTGTCATAAAGTACCTTAACAAAGAAGTTAAAGATTGTATTCATATGTAGTATAAAAAACTAATTAGGAGCTGAAAGTTGGACCAGGTCCTCACTAGTCTAGGAAAGAATATTTTTTTCATTATACCCTCTTAAATTGTAGGGACTTACAATTGGATACATATTATTCCCTAGACACACCACTGTAAACTGATACTATATTATAGTAGAGAATCTGTGTACTACTCAAAACCATACATGGTAAGGACTAGATACTCTCATTGAGTAGTGAACCTTATAAAAAAATCATGTGTTTTCTTTTACTTCTTTCATATAAATTCATGTGATAGGAAAAGTAAAATAGTATAATCAATATCCTAACAGTTCTAAGAGGTAAAATGGATGCAAGTTTTGAAAGGTTAAAAATCCTTCGAAATTTATTCCCCCCCTAATCATAGTGTTAGGCATATACCAAAATGGTCCTTTCATATATATGTATTTAATTTATTTTGATTCATTTATATTTATTCATTAATTATTTTTTAGTTAGGGTTAGTTTATATATATTATTATATATTATTATTTTCTATAGTTCTATGCTAGTTTAAGTCTGAAAATCTTGATCATTTTTTCATTTTCATTAGTGTATCATCTCAATAATAGTTAATGTACCAGAATTATACTTTTATAATGATTTATAAATTCACATGTTCATTCAATAAGAGTTATGAGTATTTTTTATAAGGAATAAATCTATATCTTTCATGTTTTAGGTAACTTTAAAAATATTAAATAGTTACTTTATAATAAACATTTATTGAATATTACCTTTTTAGAACCATAATAATAACTTAAATACAACTAATATATCATAAATATTCCATAATTATTTTTTTATTTCTCTATAACTATAATTATGAAAATAAATTAACGTCATTCATGTAGGTTGTTGAACAAAATCAAACAAAAACATACTATAAATAAGGAACGATTATAAAAACATCTATATTTCATTATTATACTCATATTAGAGGAGTTAATTGATATTAATTTCATGATAGTTTAAGTTTTCTTATCTTTATCATTATTCCATGTTCACCATTTTATCATCTCAAGAATGGTAAAGGTATTGGAATCATTATTTTATAATGATTTATAAAGTCACATGTTCATTTAATAATAGTTATGAGTATGGTTCATAAGGAATAAATCTATATCTTGTGTGTTTCGAGTAAGTTTATTAATATTAAATAGCTCCTTTATAATGAAAATTCATTTGAACGTTACCATTATAGAACCAAAATAATAACTTAAATTCAATTAATATATCATAAATATTCATTATTTATTTTTTTATTCCACTATAACTATAATTTTGAAAATATAGTAGCATTATTCATATAGGTGGTTGAATTGGATCAAACACTAGCATACTAAAAAAAGCAATGACTATAAAACCATATATATTCCATTATTATAATCATATTAAAGTATTGTATTGATGTTAATTTTATGTTATGAAAGTTTTAAATTAAATTATTGAAGAGTTATAGGAATAAGATAATGAAAATTAATAAATAAGAGGGTGTTACTTACATTGAAAAGATGAATCTTCCCTTAAGGATCATCTCGATAAAGAAACATTTAGGAATTGTTTTTGAATCTAAAGTCTAGGAAATGTGTGATATGATTATAGAAGATGGAATTTTAGAATAATATGGAGAGAAAACATAACTTTAGATGTTTTTTTAATGGGTATAATGAAACCCCTTTTATAAACAAGATTTGGTGGTATTTTTGCGAATATAAATTCCTTAAGTGTTAAGAGTGTAATTTTAAAGTGAAAAATATATCATAAATGGAAAAGGGGAAGGTATATTCGATCCTTCCTCGTCCACATAAGACTTATGATAAGGTTTTATGAATTTTCATTAATTTTAAAATCATTTTTAATAAAAAACCTATATATATATATATATATTTAGGGTTAATCTTGAAATTTGACCATAAAAACATATAGAAAATTATGGAAAAAATTATAATATTTATAAAAATTATTAATATTTATATTCATCTATTAAATTCATGCATATCCTTATTCATTCTCAATATTATATTTAATTTTCCATTTTTTACTTTCTTATTTTGCGCAAGTACTACGTTAGAAATGCATTATCATATGGATAATTATCTTGACATGTGGATTAATTTATATATTAGAAATATTATTTGGTAACATTATTTATAAATTTCTATAATGTTATATATCATTTTTGATAAAAATATAATAACAATAAGTGAAATTCCATTTGATCTCAAATTTTTATTTTAAAAAGAGTTCAAATGTGTTACCCAAACTCTAACCAATTTCAATTCATCTATTGATTTCAGAAATTAATATTATATATATATATATAATTTTATCATTTTTCATACCATTCTAAATTGATATATAACTTTATATATGCATATTTAATAATGAGTTGTAAAGTTCAATTCAAACTTAAACACTGATTTTTTATAAGGAATTAAACTTTATTACTCAAAATCTAATCGAATGAAATTTGGAATTCAACTTTTAAGTAATACCATTTTATATATCAAATATTCTCATATATTCTAAAAATTTCTCAATTTTTCTAAAATATTATAGATGCTTGTAAAATAATAATTAATAAAATTCAATTTGAATTCAAACTCTTATTTTTTAAAAGGAATTTTAATTCAAATTCATCACTCAAATTATAACCTTAATGAATTAAAATATTGAATTTAATAATCAATACTTCTTGAAAAAAAATTGAAATAAAAATTATCATTAATAATCTTTTTCCATGATTTTTCAACAAAAACTATAATTATAAATCACATTTACTATTTACCGTTGTACCTTTCTAAATTTTTTATAAAAAATAATTTTAATATTATTTTTATATGATAAATTAATTTTATTAAAATAAATATATAATTATTAAAGGTTTACTTTTTAAATAAAACTCATAATATATCAAAAATAATATATTTTAGAAATAAAAAATAATTCTTTCAAAAAAAACACATTCTTGTTTCATACCCTTCCATAATAATTTATAAAACAATAATGATGATAAATATCAATATAAATCCTTAAAATTAATACAAATATACATTTATAAAATATATAATAATTAAATAATTTTTTAAATAGTTTGAAATATGAAATCTTGTTAAGAAAGTATTTTTAACATTAAAATAATACATTTTTATGTCATGAAGTGAACAAAATAATTTTAAATGTATAATGGATATATAATTAATAATATATCATCAATTGTGACATGAAATAAGCATATATATATATAAATTTAAAATAAATATTTCTTCAATAAATATAAATTTATAACTTAAATAAAAGTGATATATTATTACAAATGTATTGGTTGTCACACCACCATTAATTATATATAATAATTCCTCTATTATCGTTGATTATGTTTATTGATATGTTTTGAACCAAACCTCACTCTTTTTAATCATATAAAATTATTCAGATGATTTAAATCCTGTGAATATTAAATTTTGTTTTTTTTATTTATTGTCTTTTTTTTATGTAACAAGTTCCTAAAAAAAATTTTATATTAAGGGTTCAATGGTATATTTAAACATTCATTGCCTTTTTTCCATTGTGATACACCAATTTTTAGGAAAGAAATTCTATAAGTAAAAAGTTATATGCATTACTTTCTCTGCTCTAAGATCTCTATCAATGGAGATTCTAGATTGAGCCCTAGGGTTTGTCTCTATCAATTGTGTTTTTTGATGGTTTTATATCGACATTCTCTTGGTGGTGTTTTTTTCCTTGATGCATGTTTGTAAGGGAGGAGTATTCATGAATATTGGTTGTAGGGGTACCCAGTGTGTCTCTTGAGGGGATGTGTGGGAGAATTATTGTTTCTTCAAATTCCCTAAGTGTTATGGGGGGGAAATGTTGTAATAATGGGTTACCTAAACCTAACTTGAATATTTTTATTTTATTACCATATCATGTATATTGTGAGTTATAAATGATGTTTCCTTACCATAATAGTGTTTATATTTTTCCATCCACTATTTACAAGGTAATTTCCATATATTATTTATCATAAAAAAGGTTATAACAATTATTAGGATATAATTATAACCTCAAGATACTATTACATTAATATTAAAAATATTTCATATGGTATTGGTGCATCATTATGACTAAACACGGATGATCTTTTACCATCAGGTGATGAGGTCTCATAAGCATTGATACTTCTTCTCATGAATTTTGCACTTTGTGATCTCGAGTAGATAAGATCATGAATACTAACCTGCTAATATGAACATTGTATGTTTCAGGTGTCATTGGAAGTTTCAATATGTGAACGTGTGTAATGGTCTATCAAATTGAGATTATTATCAGTGTATACTATTTGATCATGTACTTTGTTACAAGGAAAAAACTAAGGAATTGAATTCATTATAAGGTATCTTTCATTGGGTGTGTAATTAGTTGTATTACATTGATGGAATAACCTAGATAGAATTTTCTCCTTTGAAAGGAAGTGATATCCCAGGCCTATTTTACCAGGATGGTAATACATTCATTAAATCCATAGCCATGGTATAATAAGGTAATTTCATCTAGTTAGTTCAATGCATAATAAATCAATAAATGGTGATGATATAAAGTGTGTGTTATACTTTATGAGATACCACGAGTATGACAACTCATCTCTTTAATACACATTAATTCATGATTTATTACATAAAATTACAAATAATACAATGAATAAGATTAATAAGTCTAGTTTATTTTAGAATTAGGTATATATTATAACATCTTGAACATGGGATACAACAACATTATTAAAAACTTCTTTAGCATGCTTCTAAAATTTCATAGCTTTTAAAACTGCACGGGATAACCTAAGGACATACATATGAAAGGGGTGAGATATAAAAACCTATAAGGGAATAAACATGGAATAATGTAATAGATGTTATAAAATAGGCATATAAATGGGTAATAAAAGGTGTGAGAATCATAAACATGAATAATAAGGCATGACATAGCATGATAATCATAACATCGGAAATGTGGCAACAACTTAAAACACTGCATCATAAACATAGGTCTAGGATAATTAAAAATACATCATGGTGTAAAAAGTCCCATAAATTAATCAGGTTCACTCTCTATCCCAACATGAAATCTCATGATACTAGTCATTAACCAAGTCATTGGGGAACTATATAATTCTAGGTGCACCCATCACTTTCATTTCATTCTCATGATTAAGTGTGCCACATAGATCATATAACATGGATTCGTTCATTATAATATTTTATTCTATGATTAATAAGTGAGGAATACATACATGTAAGTCCCAATTAAAATAGTTATAAGTGTATAAATTTTAATACCCTTAAAAGGAAATGGGTATGGTATTCACTACACAATTGTTTTGGCATGGAAAAATCGCGATGAAATTTCGGCAGTATAACGGCATTGCTTAAAAATTCATAAAATGGGTTGATGAGAGAAAAATGGGTCTCCAATAAATTTGAAATAAATTGGAAATTAAGGGGTATATGGGATAACATATCCTTTCATAATGAAATTAAGATAAAATACACAAGGTAAAGAATATACTTGAATAAAGAGGAGAAAGAAAAAGATCCCTTACTTGAGTGTGTGACTCCAAATGCTCGGGAGGAGCTTCCTGAGAGATTGGGGGAACCTTGGGAGGACTCTATATAGAAGAGGGAGGATTAATTACTTGATCCAAGTATTTTTAGTGAAGATAAATGGGATATATAGTTGTTTTATATAGGAAAAGAGTGGGGATTTCTTTAATATTTTTCAAACTTAGGTTTTGGACTCTATATAATAAAATAAGAAAAACCATAAACTTTAACATGTTTTTCCCATGGTTTCTTCCAAATGGGATTATATTTAATTGTTTTATAATTAAAAGGTCCTTAATTAATAAAATAATACTTTTTCTTATGTTGAGGTGAGTCATACTTTCAAATAAATGATTTTAAAACCTTAAAATATATTAATGGTTTTAGAGGATTCATAATATATTTATAAAATTAAAAAAATAAATATAAAATAACATTATTTTAAAGGTAAAACTTATATTTGGTATTGGATCTCAATTATATTATTTATTACATCACTTTTGAGTCATTATGATGTCATAATACACAAAAGTATATTTATATAGTATTTAAGTTTTACCCAAAAATTTAAATGTCTTGGAAAATTATGAAAAATTAACCATAGGATAATTTCATTATTATGATTCAAAAAATAATATTTATTTTATATAAATAATTTTCTAAATATGTGAATTTTCACTTTTAAAATAAAATTTACATTTATTAAGAAATTTTGGGTTTTTTGACAATAAAAGTTTTTAACCCTTATAAAAATTACATTTGAATTCATAAAAATTATATGATCAATTATATTTAATAATTATTTAATAATAATATTTTATTAAAATATTTTTTATTTAAAAAAATCATTATTTAATCAAAATAAATTCCTTAATTTAATTTGAATTAAAAATACAATTTGTGTTTTATTGTTTAAAAATCAAAATCATTTAAGTAACGATAAGAAGTAAGGATAAAAAATAATCTATTGAAAATAAAATTTACATATTAATACCATTATAGTCTTGATATATATCAATTAAATATACCATTAAGCACCCTAAGGGTAAGGTGCATGGTGGTGAGACTTTCATGGGGTGGTTTGGCGAACATGGTTTGGGTTATGATCTCGATGAGCTTGAACTTCTCCTCTAAATGGTTCTGCTCATGATTAGGTTGTTGGATCTCAGTTTGGGCTTAGTCAAGGGAAAATTCAAGTGATGTTATCTCCCTTGAAATCTCTTATAAATGGGTTTCATAAGGTATGATCTTTCTGGTTGAGGTCATCACATCTTTTGTCTGTGTCAATTAGATTTGTTAAAACCCTATATTTATACTAATCATGTGATCATTGTTCAACAACTATATTATCAATCTTTATTTTTTCTTCTCTAGTGGTGACCCACCGCATGTGGGTTCCCCTGATGACCTCCCATTATAGTGGTCGAACTGTCAGTCTCCCCATCCCCGATTAGCTCCTGGGACGACCACCTTCCCTGAATGGGCTTGTGTGGGTCTGTCTGATGTGGAACAGTCCTATGTGGGTTCTTCCCAATCCGCAACAGGCATGGGTGGGTTTTTTCTGACCTAAAATAGACCTGCACATGTCCTACCTAACCCAAAATAGACCGAGGAAGGTTTTTCTTGACCTTCTAGTAACCATCTAGGCCCAGTAAAACCCAAAACCCATTTCAAGGGATTTTTGGGGCCTGGGGAAATTTTAAATTTTCAAAAAATAATTTAATTTTTGTAATTTAAAAAAATAATAATAATAAATGTATTATTCAAAAAATAAAATTTTAATTTTAGAATAAAATTAATTATGGGACCAAAAAAATAAATTAATTGAATTAAAAATAATTCATTAATTCTCCCTCGACTTGAAATTCATCACATTTTAATATTATTGTGAATTTATTTTATCTGTAGACGGGTCTTGATCATTGACCAACCATTATTTGTATGAGTTTATTTTATTTAATTAATTATTATAACTATGTGTGATGATTGTCATAATTTATTTATTTTTTATGGTTTGTGTATAATATTTATTCATTTAATATGTATAAGGATCTACATGTCCATCAGTAAAAAAAATTATGTATTTTACGCTTCTTGAGAACACCTCACATATGTGAGAGTATTTATATATTGTAATGATCCTGCGGGGGCTGGGTGAGTTGGTTCAGGGCGGTGGCGTCCTGTCGTCGAGGTTCTGGGTTCGAGTCCTCGCAAAGGAAACACGCATTATATGTCAGCGATCCTCTCATCCCCTTCATCCCGTGTGGAACTAGCCCAAGCCCAAGGTTGGCCACCATGGGCCTAGCTGGGGACGTGCGATGGGGGGTGGGGTAAGGCCACCTCAATACCCCCCTAAACCGACCAACACGTTTTCCCGCGGGGGCTGGGTGAGTTGGTTTAAGGCGGTGGCGTCCTGTTGTCGAGGTTCTGGGTTCGAGTCCTCGCAAAGGCAATGCGCATTATATGCCAGTGATCCTCTCGTCCCCTTTATCCCGTGTGGAACTGGCCCAAGCCCAAGGTTAGCCACCTTGGGCCTAGCTGGGGATGTGCGACAGGGGGTGGGGTAAGGCCGCCTCAATACCCCCTAAACTGACCAACATGTTTGATGGGATCTCGGCTTCGACCGAGAGCTCTCCGTGTTTCTTAGGTTTTCGAACCCCAGCTCTTCGGCTCTTCAGCTCTTCGGCTCTTTGGCGATCGAGAATGGTGGTGGCTTGCAGGCAACGTTGAAGGCCGATTGATGTTGGTCCAGGCGTGCGGCAATGTTTGCGATCGGATCTTGTTCTGCCGGGAGATCCTCCTTTTTGTGGCGGTTCACGTGTGTTGCGATATCGATCTGGCCAGTGGTGGCTATTTCATGGTTGAGTTGGAGGGACCGGCTCTCCACCTTGGTGGAGAGCTTCTCTCTAGTGTTTTAGGGTTTCAAAACCCAGCGGCGTGCTGGTTTTGATGAGCAGAGGAGTGATGCCCCTCGGTGACGAACACTCGATTGGATGCGAGGATGCGTTGATCTGGCTACGATGGCTATGATGCGGTCAGATCTGGGTGTGCGAGGATGGGATCTGGCTTTGGTGGTGCGGTGCGGAATCCTCGGGAAGATTTGGCTTTGGAGGGGAGATCCTGGGGTGTTATCGCAACGGTGCAGTGGAGACGATGGTGGTGGTGTTCTAACATCGTGAAGGAGTTAGGCGGGTGCGGAGGGTGCATCCCTATGGTCGAGCAGGTGAGCTTCGGTGGGTTCATTGTCGGGGCACTCAACAGTGGCGTTGTTCCCCTCTGGTAGGCGGCATTGTGGGACGCACTTTGGCAGGGCCTCTGGCGAATGGTCGAGGTAGGCTTTAAGTGCGAGCGTGGGTGAATCGTGGGGTAGAGGCGTGTCGGTCTTGACATTGGCAGACTTGGTAACCCCAACGGCTCTTGTTGGAGTCACTGCGGTGCGGTCTACTCCGATGTAGCGGGTGGCATCTTTGGCCAGCAGGCGGTCGGACTGGTGGCGGTGGAATGGATGGACTGATATTTGTCATTGTTTGTACTTTTTAGGCTTTTTTTGTAATGGGTTTGTCCCACTGGGCCTTCGAGCCATTTTTTTTAAATTCTTTATGCCTTCGGGCCTATGGGCCGAGTTTGTTTTGGGTCCACCCTTACCCAGTTTAAAAGGGTTCCTGTTTTCTTTTTCTTAATAAAGGGGCTTTCCCCCAATCTTTTCGTCTATATTGTAATGATGAAGTTATAAGAGGGGTATCACACTATGATGTGGTGATATCTCAGGTGATATGTGAAAACACTATATTGGAGTGTGAGGTTTGATATGAGTCAATACTGACTCAGATATTATGAAACTAGGGTCGTGGTTGATCTATTTAGTGTAAATGGACCAACCAATACCAAATTCTCAAGATCAGTTGAGTGGTTTATTTAATTTATACATTGTTTATTATTATTTTTAATTTTAAAGTTAATGAAAACATATAAAATAATAAACAATCAATGAATAGATTAAATAAAATTAAGACGCGATTAATTTATTTTTTATTTATTGCATGGTAGATTTGTGATTGTGATCACATAGTATATAAAAATATAATAGAAAATGATTCATTTTTTTGAGAGAGCATAAAATCCATCAAAGGTATATTAATTCTTGAATCCTTCCATTATTTGAATTTTAACCAAACTAGGTGTATTGGGTGCTTGTCATCCCTAGTTGAAGGTGTATACTACTACTAGGGAGTTATTATGAGAGCGATGGGTTGACTTAACTAAATATAGCAGCAAAGAAGTATTCATACCTATATTTTTCCCACTTTAGAGGTGAATCATTGAGTAAATAAATTTTATGATTTCTAGAAGTTGAGACTTAACTCAATAGTTCAAGGATTCACGAGTTAATATGGTTTTCCAGTCAAATGCCTATCTTGAAACTATCCAAGTAGTGGAATATCCATGCCTTGGACTATAAGGAGAGGTTTAGGGGATCCTTGCCACTAGAATACTCTAGATATTGAGTTTTCTGAATTTAGTAGTGAGGGATACTGGGGTTCAACAACATAGTGGGATACATTTAGTGATTTAATTAATCAAAAAAATTTAATCAGTAATCATGATAAAAGTACTAAACTGGTAGTGTTTATATTTTAGGAAATGGTAAGTAATACCATAGATACACTACAATCCATATTAGACAAAGATCGTGTCCTCACCAGTACAAATTTCTAAGAGTGGTATAGGTGCTTACGTATAGTACTACAGTATAAAAGGAAATTATATGTGATGGAGTCCCCACTACCTGATCAGCCTCCTCAAGTAGCTAGTGAGGATGAGAAAGATACTTACAATAGACTCATGGATAACACATTTGATGTTTATATCATAATTATAACATCAATTCTAAAATATTTGTCGGTAAAACATAAGGATATGGATGTATTTACCATGTTTCATCGTCTATAATAATTTTTTGAGGAGAAAGTGAAGTAAGAAATCAATGAGATAATGATCAAATTGATCATATATAAATTGAAAGATGGAACTTAAGATGATCCTCATGTACTTCGTATAATAAATTAAATTTAATAAATAGAAGAATTGGGTTTCAATTCAAATCAATAAATTTTAGTTCATCTCATTCTCTCATACTTACCACACAGTTTTTTCAATTTCATTGAGAATTATCAAATAAGTAGTTTAGAGAAACCACTTCAATATATTTTAGGAAATATTCTCCCATAATATGAGAATTTAAAAAAAATATTTAATTATTAAGGTGAAAAAACAAAAATATAAAGTGAAAAGACCAACTACAAGTACAGTGACAAAGACACCTTCATAACGTATTTATAATAAACCAAAAATTAAGAGGGGGTGATTGAACATGAGGCTATTTGCTTCATATATGGAAAGATAAGTCACTGGAATAGAAACTATAATTAATTGAATAATAATCAATTACGAGATTCTAATTTAGGTATATTCATCATTAAATATAATATTTCATTTATGCTTATTGGGTAATATATACAATATGTCTTTACATATTTTTTTCTAAATACACGAACCAAGGAATTCAAGAAACATTACTAGAATTCAAGGTGTGTTCTCCAAGCAGCTAAGGAAGCATGATACTTACATCACTAGTGAAAAGCACACAATTTTATTTTCAAGTGAATGGTTCTTATAAAACTATAATTGTGTGTTGAATTATACCATTTCATTTATGGAAGAATTATGATTATGGTATTTAATACATAATCAATAGTTAATTAATACATAAATCATGGGAAATACATGATGAATATAACATGTACAACTCAGTTATGCCCATTTTTGGTAAGAATATTATATATCAAGAAAAACTAAGTAATTTTCAAGGATATACCTAGTATGGTTTTATACTCTTTTGAGTTAAATACCTTAGGTATTATCAACACATTTACTTGTTTAGTTTTTGAAAAAAATCTTTTAAAAATAAAGGTAGGTCACAAAGATTTAGGAATTATTTTAGCTAGAGAGAGTGAACTATTCCAAGGTAAATCTAATGGTAAATATACTTCATAATATTCCTATAATATTTTTATGTAAAGTATAATTGAATCACATTATATGATTGGTTAGAATATATGTGTAACTTTATGCCCATGTTTTGATGAATATCTTGACCAAGCATTCATTGATCATGAAATGTGGTGTGTATTAATTACTAAACACACATTTCCTTATACACATCAAAAATAAGATGTTAGTAAGGATGATAGATGGTGAGTCTTACATGAAAATGTTGATCAATAAAATATAGTGTGGAGTAATTCCTAAACACACATTTTTATATACATGTTAGAGTCATGTTGTAGGGAGAATTAATGTTGAAACAAATATGCATTGTGAAAAATTTCATTATTTTTCAAGACATACTTCATAAATAGTGACATTATCCCAAAACCATATGATAACTATAATGAAAAATGGGTATCATATGAGTAATATTATGATATAAATCCATAATGTCATAATAATAAGTTTTTAAATGTAAAGTGTTAAGCATATAAACATACTTGCATCAATAAAAACAAAAATTAAGTCTTTGTTAGTATCCTAATGTTCATATATGATGTTATATAAATCCCAATGATAGAAAACTAATAGTAAAGTGATATAATATGATTCTATTAAAATGGTACACATATCAATTTGAGATAGTGGGATCAAGATTGAATTAGTAAAATTCAAGGATAAAGTTGCATAAGTGGTTGGCATAGGAACAAGTTTTATAAGAGTTTATGGGAAATGAATGTTCCATAGACACATATTTTTTAGAAAGGATAAAACCATAGTAATGGTTTTATATTCAACACAGCTGGTGATACATTATTTATTTATAATAATGAATCCTACAAGTAATTATTATTTAGAAATTAGCTATGATTGACAAGTTTAATTAAAATTTAATAATGGATTCCATGTATCAAATTTTAGGTTCTTAGTATTTTTAATGTTTCAAATATTGATATTGTGATGGTATTCAAGAGAAACATTACATGGATGGTGAAAAAGTGGTAACAATAAGTCTTGATTGGTTATACTAAGTGGTCATGTCTAAATCCTTTAGAATTTTACTTGTAATATTTACTTTATATGATCACTTAATATAGGGCATTAAATGTCAATACCACATCTTTTAAATTGTATACATGATACAACCAGGAAGATTTGGTGAAACCATTAAATGATAATAAGAGTTTCAAGTTACTGAAATCCAGTTTTGGATTGAAGTAAGAAACATGATCATAGAATATTCATTTAGAACGAATTTTTTCTATGTGTCTACAAGTGGTTAGTGGGAGCGCTTCTATTTTATAAGGAAAATATTTTTGATAACATATGGAAAAAAATAATTGGTATAATAGTTAGTTAAGACCAAAATGAAATAAACTCTCCAAATATTCACTTAAAGTAACAACATAAGTTTTATGGAATAATATATATTGAGGTAGATCTGATGGATTTCTTAAACCAAGTCAAAAGTATATATACCGACAAGTTATTGAAAAATACAAGTTGGAACAATTTTAGAGAGAATTGTTACCAGCATCACATGGTATAAATATATCCAAGAATATATGTATGAGATATAGGAGTACATTAATATGGTGACTATAATTTGATACACTTCTGTGATGGATCAATCTCATATGACATGATATGCACAAGATATGATATTTCCAACATATAATTTATTATAGTAAACATTTTGTTATATTTGGGAGAACTACATGGGTTGTAATCAGGTCTATCCATATTTACTTTAGGGAGTAAAATAGATATGTTCCTGGTACTTGGAGAGAAGTGATACTAGTTTAATGGATCAAAAACTAGTCTTTATTTGGATCAATATGATCTAATATCATATATAATATAAGTTATTGAGTGGGGTTATCTTATTCAATCTAGTGGTACTCATATCTATAAATACAGAGTGTGTAATGGCTTTTGATACAGCTAAAGAAGCAGTGAAAAATATGCAAAGATTTGTTCCAGTTATTGAAATTTCACCTAGTAATTAATTTTTTATCATAATATATATTATGATAATCCTACTAATAGTAGTACCCAAGATGTCATGTTTTGATAATGGAAAAAATGAATACAATTATGGATATCATCTCTTGATAAGTCTTACTCAAGGAGGTGAAGTCATAGGAAGCAGAGTAGCCATGCAGTTGAGACATGGAGGGACCAATGACTAAATCCATAACATAGCATAAGCATGATATTATCATGTGATAGATAACAGGGTTAGTTAGAAATTTGGATCTAGTTCAAGTGGTAGTGTTGTAATAATGGTTTCCCAAGATCCAACTTGAATATTACTTTTTATTATTATATCATTTATACAGTGAGTTATGCATGATGTTTCCTTGCCATAATAGTGTTTATATTTTCACATCCATTATTTACATGGTAATGTCCATAGATTATTTATTATATCAAAATATAATAGTAGTTCCTAATATATAATGAGAACCTCGAGATACTATGACATTAATCTTAAATAGATATCTTATGGTCTAGGTACATCATTCTGACTGGACACATGTGATTTTTGACCATCAGGTGCTTGGGGATCATAATCATTGAGACTTCTTCTCATGAAGTTATCACTTGGTGATATCGAGTAAATGAGATCATGAGGATTGACCCACCAATAGGAAAACCACATGTTTCAATTATCACTGGTGTTTCCTATCTGTGAACATGTGCAATGGTATCTCTACTTGATATTATTTTCTATGTATATTATTTGATCATGTACTTTGATGCAAGGAAAAAACTATGGCATTGAATTTTTATCATGGTAGATTGTGTTGAGTGTGTCATTAGTGGTATGAAATTGATTAAATAATCAAGATAAAAAATTTCACTTCTAAAAGGAAGTGGGGTTTCGGGTCTAGTTGACCATAATGGTGGTACCTTCATTAAATCCATGACTATCGAGGTTAGGGTCTAGAGGTTTTTGCATAATAGCATATTCAATATTCTTCCATATTATGATGAATATGAGTATAGGACATGGTGGGCCCCACCATGGGTTCTGAGACATGTCCAAAAATAAAAAATCACAAATGAATAAATAAATTCATTATTAAAAGAGTATAGAATAATTAGAGTTGAATTTATTTATTAAAAGTATCACTACTACAAATTTAACTTTTAGTGACCGCTAAAAGAGGTCGTTAATGGGATTTAGCGACCACCATATGACCACTTTTGGTGGTTAGAGTTGTCCCATTGCTAAAGATAAATAGAGACCGCCAATGGAGGTCACTATAGGAAATCCTTATATAAATGTATTGACAGCCTCTAGGAAGAGTATTAGTGACCTCCAAAGGTGACCACAAGGTATAATTATATAGAGACCTATATAGGTGGTCTCTAATGCTTCCAAAAAAATTATTAGTGACCACCTATGGAGATTGCTAACCTGAAGAAATTTTTTAAAAAAATTACATTTTTACAGCCACCAAATAATCAAAACAAAAAACTTCTAACAAAGAACAAAAATAGTAAATAAAAATAGGCATCTAGACAAAACTAGTGATCCAAACAGTTATAGATTCTTCCAATCTTCGGTCTTAATTATCCTACTGATAATATACAAAAACAATTAAACAAAGCAAATATAAATTAATATATATAACATTAATCAAATTTATTGAGTTAATATATATATATATATATATATAATAATCAAAATAGTTTATATAGTGTTACATAAAGTCTTATAAATACAAAAATGGGACAAAGCTAATCGGAAATGTCTGTTTGTAGTATTTATCTGTTAATTAATGACTATTAAAAGTTAAAAACAAATTTTACCATATATGGATCAATCCAGGAATAGAATTGATGTATTTTTGATAATAATAGATCATATATGATTTAAGGAATTTTATCCTAGATTTTCATGTCAATTGGAATTTGTTTGCTCATTTTTTACCCCCTGTTAAGAGATATGTCATTATAATTACACTAGACAATGTTATTCATCATTTTCCATTATAACAAAAAAACAAGAATATTATGGATGTAGCATTGATTCCTATAAATTAAAAATAGCTTGCTTATTGTTATACCATAATTTCATGTCAATCCAAGTGTGTTTTCTTATTATTGACCATTTTTATGTGATTTTTCACTTAAATCTAAATATGAGGGATGAATGTCACTTTTGATCATATTAATAAATTTAGATATTGGATCAAAATGTTGATTATTCCTAAATATTTTAAATGAATTAAATATAATTTTCTTAATATTTCATGTCAATTGGAGTTTTTTTTTTGTTAGTTTTAACCCCTACATGCATGATTTTTCCATTATTACAAAAATGGTAATAAATGTGAGAAAGAACTTATAATTATACCAATCAATAAAAACATATTATTGTAATGTGGTTGATTATAATATATCACATATGATTCAAGGAATTTTATCCTATATTTTCATGTCAATCAGAAGTTGTTTTATCATTTTTGACCCCCTGATAGGAGATATATCATTTTAATAACACTAAACAACGTTATCTATCATTTTCCATCATATTGAATGACACGAGAATATAAGGTATAAAGTGTTGGTTCCTATAGATAAAAATATATTGATGATATTTTTCCCATGATTTCATGTTAATCTAAGTGATTTTTCTTGGTATTGACCTCTTTTACGTGATTTTCCACCTATTTACAAATCTAGGGACAAATGTCACTTTTGATCATACTAAGAAATTTATGTATCAGATCCATGTGATGATGCTTCCTATAGATTTTAAATTAATTAAAAAACATATTCCTAATATTTCATTTCAATTGAAGCTCATTTGGTCAGTTTTGACCCCTATACACAGGATTTCCCCATTATTACGAAAATGATAACAAATGTGAAAATGAATTTTTAATTATACTGACCAATACAGACATTGAATTGATGCACAGTTGATTTGAATAGATTACATATGATTTGAGGAATGTTCTCATATATTTTCATATCAATCGGAAGTCATTTACTCATTTTTTTACCCCAAGGTATGAGATATTTCATTTTAATAACACTAGGCAATGTTATCTGTCATTTTCCATCATACTGGGTGACATGAGCATCTGATGAATAAGGTTTTGATTCTTATATATCAAAAATGTCTCTATTATTTTTCTCCAATGATTTAATATCAATTAAAGTGTGTTTTATTATTATTTTCCCCATTTATGGGATTTGTCACTTAACTCTAAATTTGAGGGACAAACATCACTTTCAACTATACCAATAAATTCATGTATTTGATCCACATGATGATAATTAATGCAGATTTTAAATTAATTAAAGATAATTATCATAATATTTTATGTCATTCATATCTTTTTTGGATGGTTTTGACCCTCCACACATGATTTTCCTATTATTACAAAAATGATAATAAATGTGAAAATGAACTTTTAATTATACTAACTAATCTAGGAATCATATTGATGTGTGATTGATTCCAATAGATAATATATTATTAGATGAATGTTATACTATATTTTCATGCCAATAAAAAATCATTTTCTCTTTTTTTACCCCCTGACAGGAGATATGTCATTTTAATTACACTAGATAGTGTTATCTGTCGTTTTCAATCATATTGGGTGACATGAGTATCTGATAGTTATGATATTGATTCGTATAGATCAAAAATGTCTTGGTGATAATTCTACCATGATTTCATATCAATCAAAGTTTTTTTCTTAGTATTTTCCCCTTTTATGTGATTTGTCACTTAACTCCAAATCTGAGGGACAAACACCACTTTCGATCATACCAATTAATTTAGGTATTTGATCCACATTTTGATGCTTCCTATAGATTTTAAATGAATTAAAGATAATTTTCCTAAGATTTAATGTTATTAAAATATCATTTGGTTGGTTTTAACCCTTACACATGTGATTTTTCCATTATTACAAAAATGATAATAAATGTGAAAATGAACTTTTAATTGTACCAATCAATCTGGTCATCAGATTAATGTGTGGTTTATTCTAATAGATCACATATAATTCAATGAATTTTCTCATGGATTTTTACAAAAATAAGAAGTTTTTTGAAAACTTCTAACCCCCTGATGAGAGATATTTCATTCCAATAACACTAGACAACATTGCCCATTTTTCCATCATACCAAGAGACAAAAGCATCTGATAGATGTGATGTTGATTCCTATATATCAAAATTGAAAAATTGATTGGTATACCATGATTTCATGTCAATATAAGTGTGTTTTATTTGTATTTACTTTTTTATTTGATTTTTCACTTAACTCCAAATCTGAGGGACAAACACTGATTTTGATCATACCTAGCAATTCAGGTATATGATGCATGTGTCGATGCTTCCTATATATTTTAAATGGATTAAAAATATTTTTCCTAATATTTCATGTCAATCAGATCTCTTTTGGTTGGTTTTGACACCTACACACATGATTTTCCCATTATTTCAAAAATTATAATAAATGTGTAAATGAGATTTTAATTGTACTAATCAATCCAAGCATTGTATTAATGCACGGTTTATTCCAATAGATCACATATTATTTGAAGAATGTACTCCTATATTTTCACATAAATTATAAGTCATTTTCTTATTTGTTTCCCCTAATAGGAGATATGTCTTTTTAATAACACTATACAATGTTATCCATCATTTTCCATTATACTGGGTGAATAATGTGTCTTAGTTGAGATAGTGAGTCTCACTAGGGGGGTGTTCTATAGTGAGTGGGGGAGATCAGAAGAAGTTCTAACTAATATTCCCTCAATATCTAGTTAGAATTCTACAGAATACTAGATTTGATCCTATACTATGAGGATGTGAGGATTACAGTTGTAACTTTCTCACAGGATATTCCATTAGTACCTTCCTAGGGTAGTTATTATTGAGTATGTTGAAAAAATATATCTCCATCATAAGGAGTTTAAATTTCTATATTAACTCATCTCCCTTTAATTATCTAATGATAATTCCATGTAGAATACTTAACATCCTAAAAATAGTCTATAACATAAGAACCCTCTAAAAGAACATTAGGGTCATCAATGATTTAAATGATAGAGAATGGTTCTTTGATGATGGAAACAAACTGACATAGATAATTTCCTGACTAAATATCCTATATTCAGATATCACAATACCATGAATGTGATATATCAAACAAAAGGTAATAGATTTGAGGAAATTAGGTTTCTATCAAAATGAGATAGAATCCCTCACCCACAGAAATTCATGGTCAGGAAAATCTAATGAGAGGCCAATGTTAATGAAAATACCATCCAAATGATGGATATCATAGAGATTGTTAAGTCATCAATGCAAAGGAAATTCCCAATGGATTCTATGATATCATTTAATATTTATGTGTTGTGAAATAGGAGTGGAAAACCTATAAGATGAAATCATGTAGAATCCATCTTGTGTTTTATTTATTTATGTGGATCTATCAACCAATGGAATAATGGAATGATTTTATGATCATAAATTTTAGATACACATACTCATGTAGTCACAAAATTGGATTCTAGAAATAAATGTATGTATAAGGATCCATTATTATAGATAGATGAGGTTATTTGACCATGAATCATCTAGGTGGATTTTTCAAAATTAACAGATATAGAAATCGAGGTCTGATACATTCTAAATTTTGAAATAAGAGTCAAAGATTTATTTTTTTTTGCTAATTTAAACTCATAAAATGATAAGGAATAAACCAATTTTCTTTTAACCAATTTTAAACTCTTAATAACTATATAAATGACTGATTTGGAAGTGGAAATTGAACTGCTATAAAATATTCATGAATCTAATTTTGATACAAATATTTTTAATAAGAGTTTTATAGAACTCATAAGATTGAATACTTACACTATTTCTAAGAAAGAATTCATAAAGATACTTCTAGAACATAATTTCTAAAAAAAATTGATAGGAACACTTCTTTTTTAATAATCTGTAAAATCCTACTATAATTTAATATCCCATCACTTATTTTAAAAAATTTCTAGATATTTTATAAAAAAAGAGTTGATATCATGGATCATGTTAGTATGTATTATATAAACTATTTTAATAGACCTTATTTTATTAACATTATAAACATTCTTGATAGAATTACTATTATGATTGATGTAGACAGTAATAGTATACTTATAAAGATAACATACATGGTGGATGTTTAAATAAACGACTCATCTCCCAGTCCTAAAAGTTTTACTAGTCAAGATAGATTTTATAACTTGTTTTTTTAGGAATAATGGGGAAATGTTAACTATGATTTATTGAAAATGTTTTAAAAAAATATATAAATAGTGACCTTCTAATAGTAATAAATTCTTAATTTTTGGTTCTTTCTCAAAAAGTAGATCATGTTGATACTTTGAATTGTTTAGTCTTATTCTCATGTCTAGTTTAGTTTAAAAAATACATAAAAAAGTCTATATAATAGAATTTTTTTAGTTATTAAAAATATGGTTTTAGATAATAAGTTTCTGTGATGGAGATTATATGAATTTTTTCCCCTAAAAATCATGTAATACATCTTTACCACATTCATTAATCACTTGAGATAGCTCATTGGGTATAGTGATATATTATTTTGGGAATAATATTGGTCTTGTTAATGTAGTTTCCTTGAAAAGTATAAATACTCTATTGATTATGGAGCTAATTTCACTATGTAATGGAAGTTCACTGACTTTTATCTTTTTAGATGTTCCACATGTGACACACGGTAGAAATTTAAAGATAAAAACTCACTTACTGATTAGTTTTCCTAAGTTTTATCATTATCGTAAGTGTCTTTATTTGGTTTTTAATACCTAATTGGTCAAATTTCATTTTAATGGAAATGTAAATGTGATTTGTGAATTTACTAAAAATAAAAAAACAAAATGAGGAATTCAATTTGAACGAGAAACCATGGAGATAAAACAAAAAACACCTCCTTAATCTAATGCATCATACAGGACCATGGATGCTACCTATGTCTGTTGTGGCATGGGCCTACAGCAAATAAAAATTATGAAGATAATAATAATGAATGTAATAAAAAATAAATAAATAAATTTAGTATAAACTTACATTATATGATCTCCTACATCATCACCTCGGTGCATATAATCCCACAGTTCTCTGACCTTAGATAACAGTTTTGCATTTACCTCCTTAGAAGCATGAATTCATGACACCAAATATGTCACATGTTGTGTTATCCCAGTAAAAATATTAGACACATACTCAACATGTGAAACTATATAACAAATAATCCCCATGCCATATTTCAAGTTGTATCCATGTCCATCATGACCAATAATGTAATGAAAAATCTCATTCCTTCGCATGTAAAGTTGCCATAGGTCCTTTGGAAGTTGTGCTAACTCAACCTCAAATTGAGATTGTGTAATATATAAATATAAATATATATTTATATGCAGATGTATATAAGTATTGATAATTAGTATAAGAACTTACTATAAGAGATATAACCTCTAGATCATTTCGATCATGAGTCATTATCCACACCAACATTTTATCAATCAGTGAACCTTGATCCCATAATTGTATAAAAATAAGATATAAATATAGAAAACAAAACCATGTTAAATAATAAATTTAAAATTTGAATAATAAATACATCATGTTGAATTTAGGACATGTGATGAGCCCCAATCCTATGATGTGGTCCCTATAATGCATGATTCTCAGAATGATGTGCGGCCACCTCCTGCATTCAATGGATTCAAGTTTTAAACATGTAAAATGATAAAAAAATTATTTGAAATATATAAACCAAAATAAATAGACTCATTGTTTTAGCCTCAATGGACCAATATGAAACTAACTCATGTCATTGAGATGGGAAAATTCCTCTCAAGACTCTGTCCAGAATGTTATGGGCACTCACATTTGGTACCCAATGCTCCCTTTTAACTCTACCTTTATAATATTTCCACATTTTATGACATTTTTTCATAAAAACTATTCAAATATCATTGGGGAACACTCTCATATTATTCTATTTAAGAAAAAAAAATTATCACAAATGTAAGTATTTTTTAAACATAGCTAAGAAACTAAAATGATCATCTTACCTGAACTTCCCTCCATAGCTAATCTAATGTATCCTGAGGGAATGAAGCATAGTCATGTGTAGTCAATGAAAATATGTGTGGTTCATGTATGATGTGACCCAATTAGAAAATAAATTCAGGGGCACCCACTCCCAAAGGATGGTATGTCTCTTCAAATGATACGTCAAGGTTCATGTCGGAATTCCATGATAAAATACCATGACCAAGTAATATCCTATGAGAGGAAGAAGTGGCTGAGTATGATCCTATTGAAAACAATTTAATATATAATTAAAAATATATTTATATATATTTAACACTTAATTAAGAAATAAAAACACATTTACATTCATACATACCTTGAATCGTAGATGCAAATGGCTTTATAGAATGATATGGATTTGGTGCATGTTCCCCTAACATATCTATAGTCATAGAAAGAATTAGTAAGGAAAGGATCCATTACCTATTATAGTTTCATATAATGTGAACTTCAAAGGACTTGTGTACTTTTTATTTATTACACACATATTTTGTTAAATATAAAGGATTGGCTGGATTAAAACACATTTCTATAATGAGCTATAATATTTCATTGTTACATAACCTTGAAATCCCATAGAAAGGCTAAATATCTAATACCCATTCATTTGATTCATCAATAATGAGAAATTCATAAAGTATGAGTTTCTAAACACTAGGAAATAAAATGTGTTGAATGTTTATTTACACTATCAATAATTAAATATCATCATTATCATATATATTGGACAAGAGGGACTTATATACATGAAAATAAAATTTGATTTCATAAATCATAAAGAGAGGCATAAAAATTATATAGTTATAAGATTATAGAAAAATATATAAAGTCCATTCCAATTAGACCACTCATTTTGAAATAGATCCACTAATTTCATATTAATTTCACATTGGTAGCATGATAATACAAATAATATTTATAGAAATATTTTCCCTCAATTTTAGTGAAGGTTATTATAAGGGACACATGGTTGTATAATGTGAAGAGAGAGAGAAATAAATGGTGGAGGTTGACTCATGCTTATTCTCTCTCAATAATCGGGATGTAAAGAACCTCATAGAATAATATAGAAATATAAGGGTAGTGTGTCGCATGAAATTTATCAAGTGAAAGAAGAAAATTATCATGGATCCGTATTAGTTTGTTGAGAAATATAAAGGGGATACTTTAGGTCTAAATTCCATTGACTAAAGGGTGGTTTATTTTATCCATTCCATTATTATTAATTACTCATTCATCCCATTCATTTTATTCACTTTCCATTCATTCCAATTCATTCATCTATCCATTTTGAGGAGGATTTGCAGACTATAGAAGAAGAAGGGGTTGAGTTTTATGATAGAGAATAAATTTTTACTCTATATTTATACATTTTTTTAGTGTTTTGGACTAGGAACTCTTATTGGGGTAAATGGGATTTAATTAACTGATTGTTACATGTTAATTAAAATCTATAATTATGTTATTCAGGATATTGTTCTTAAAAATATAATTGGTTACTTAATAGTTATTAGATTTTAAGGTGAGGGTGATGGAGAGAGAGTGGAAGAGTAAATATCAAAAAATAGTTATGATCAATGTATTTTTTGAATGGAACTATAGTAGGAACATAATCATAAAAAATGAATGAACCACTTCAAAAAATGAATAGTCACAAACTATAGGGACTCATGACCTTATGAGTAAGTCCTTGTATATTATAATATGGAACTTTAAGTAATTCATGATATTGATAAAAATAATTATTATAAATTCATTTCATATGAATCTTAAGGTTAGCTACTTCCAAGATGGCCCTACTTATCTATTATGAAATAAAAACTAAATTCTTTTGTCTCTTCTGATAACTCATTTTCACACTCACAAAATTAATAAAAAATACCAAAAACATTTACATTATTATCATGATTCCCAAAAACAGAACCATTCCTTCTTAGTTTTCATTATTTGTATATAAGTAAATAAATAATCTAATAAATATCAAATATTCATGCATATAGTATATTCCTTGCCAATTATTATGCTAATAATACCTTATACACTTATAGGAGTTATGTAGTTTACAACTATATAAATATATCAAGAAAAAACTGACACTATATGCAGGGATAGGAGGGATTAAACCACTAATTTTCATTCATTAAACTTTAAAAAAATATAAAATATATATTCTATATTATGGAATTCACATATCTTACATATTTATATTCTTTTTATATAACAGTTAAAAGTATATTTTAAAGTGTAATTTGAGTGAATCAGATATTCTCAATCATATAACTTGTTTTAATTAAGTCATAAAGGAAAGGTTCACGGTAGAAAGTTCAGAACCACTGGATACATTGAATGAGAAAATAAATTCTCAATGCTATTATAAGTGAGGATACCACAATTTTACAATGTGACTATGCAGTATGTTGATAAATTTTAACCTATGTTGAGGTAATTTTAAGTCATAAAATTGAAACAAAATTCATACACTATTTTGTGTTGATCATTTTTCATCAAAATCATTAAAGATAAATCAAAATCCATTAGCATCTAAAGATTTGTAATAATGAGTTATTATAGATGGACCCTTAGCTAGTTAGTTAAATTATTAGTTAGTGTAGGTTCACCTAACTCCCATGGGTTATTGACCTATATATTTCATAGATTTCAATAAAAATTTATGCAGAAATAAATTAGTATTATATTTCTATCAAAATAAAAAAAAACATTTATATGTATAATATGGAATCCTGGATTTTTATTACAAAAAAAATCATTACATGAAACAAAATATAAAATCATTTAAAGCTTAGTTTCTTGGAAATTAGGAATATAATACATGAAAACATAAAACATTCTTCTAATCTACATGAAATTCTTATTCATGGGTTCACCCTATTTTTTGTTTTACTGTATCTCATATACTGGTGGCATGAATCAAAGGAAAGGGATGAGCATGATCCCAGTAAGGGAATAAGCAAGGGAGACATTTAGCATGTCACTATAAGGAATATCAGTAAGAATATGTGGTATAACAATATAATATGATCAAGAGAACATGAGGTATATTATAATAAAAATTAAATGAGACATAACATGGAAATGTGGCTACAATATAAAAATTAGGCATTTATAAGAACGTCACCATGGTTTATCACTAAAATTGTATACATGAAAATTACCAAGGTTATTCCCCAAGGTATCATAAAACATGACATATATAGAGATTAAATGATTTACCCAATGCATTGGAGTGTTATCAGGACACACCCTTTATATGTCTTAATGTCATGTGACCCACATAGATCATAATAAATCATTTCATTAATAACCCTTGGAAAATAAATAATGGGTTTCTTACCATTGCTTAAAGGCATGATCATTACATTATTTTTAACCCATGAAAAGGGAATGTGGGTTACACATATATGTAAATACCTGAATAAATAAATCATTTTAAATCTAGGGGAATACCCATGGAAAAGGAAGAGGTTTGGTTATTCACAAAAAGAAAATAAATGAGAATTTCTCAAGTAAAAGAGATAAAAAAATTTGGCAGCATGAAAGGTATAAAACATAGAATGTGGAAAGGAAAAATGTGAGGGTAAAATAGTATCCCATTGATAAAAATACTATTTTCATACTAATGGGATAATAGAGAGTATAAAAAATTAATTAGTTTTGGAAAATAGAAGACATAGTACAAAAAGGGAACTTGAATGGAAAAGAGAATTGTAGATTTCTCTTACCTTGAGGAGTTGTTCCTACAACTTTAGGATGGAACCTTGGGGGATTGAGTACACCTTGGGGGTAATCATTGGGAGAAAAAATCACTATAAATTCGTAGAATATGTATTGGGAGTGAAAGGGAATGGTAAAATGGGTGGGTATTTATAGAAAAAGTGGATGAATTGTTTAATAATTTCCAAATATAGGTATTGGAAATCTAGGTTGTGGAAAATTCAAAACCATTAGCTTAACCATGGTTTTTTCTCATTACTTCAGACATTTGACTTGAATTTTATGATATTTTAATTCACTAGATGTAATTTCCTAACCCAGGTGCCACACACCGGTGCCCCGAGTTGGTTCCCTACATGACCTTAAGTGCTCCTCCCTGTACACCAGAGGTTTCTGACTATTAGTGAGGGTCAATATCAATCATGGGGAGACTATATCCTCTTTATCAGAGTAGAACAAAAATTGAAAAGAAATAAATAACAACCAACAGATATAACCATAACACGAATAACACCAATATCACATGATGACTAAAACTATAAAATACAATATTCAAAACTAAATTGTAGATATGTAATTTCAATACGTTTCAAGTGTCAATATGTAAAACCCAAAATAAATAAAGGCACAAAAAACTCCCAAAAGGGTCCATAAACACATTCGGTTCCCTCATCCATTCTCCATCTCATCTCAGTCATCTAACATAGGGAATTTTCCCTTAACCTATCCTATAAACATGAATTTTATTTGGGTACCGATCATGAAGCCCGATTAGGGTGTGAGTATAACTCAGTAGTCCATCACCAACGGTGTCTAAAAAAATATACATTCAATGATAGTATATGTAGTTGTATAAGGAATAAATAAAATAAAAAAAGTAAAAAAAGTTTACATTTATACAATTACTCTTTATTTAACAACATAACCCTTGGGTTCCTATGGACACCTGAACCATTCAATACCTTCTTCATCCCATTCCAAATTCTAAATCATAACACATATTCAATTCACAATTCATTATAACACATGGGATTTCATTATCCATTTCGTTTAAAATAGCAGGACCACTTGGAACCATAGTCCAATTCCAGTCTCATGGGTGTAGGATGTCATGTCTAGTGCCCCATGGGTATTTGGAGCATTAGTCCCTATCCCAAACCCCATGGGTATTTGGATCATCAACACATGTCCTATACAAATATTTCATGCATTCATTTGGGTTTAGAACACCATTTCTAGAACCCCCATGGGTATTTGGAGTGTTAGTCCATGTCCCACACCCCATTTCTCAATCAAACACATATATCACATATATCACATCAATCAAGGTTAATCAACATTAACCTTCTTATCACCTTTAACAATAAAAACATCCATTAATTAAATCAATAATTAAATAATCCTTTTCAATCAAATGAAAATCATAAAAATTCCCCTTAATTAATTCAACAATTAATTAATCTAATTTAACAATCTCAATAACCCAATAATAAATTCAATAATTAATTATTCCAATAATTCCATAATCTTGATATCTCATTAATTAATTCAACAATCAATTAACCAAATCAATTTCACAATATCAACATCTCATTAATTAATTCAATAATTAATTAATCAAATCAATTTCACAATCTCAACATCTCATTAATTAATTCAATAATTAATTTATCAAATAAATTTCACAATCTCAATATTCCAAATAATTAATTCAACAATTAATTATTCCAATTCAAAAAATCCCAATTTCCCATCAATTCCACATTCACACAATCTATTAATTAATTCAATAATTAATGAATCCCAATTCATGTTTTTATAAATTAATTAATCTATTAATTTATTTAATTCAATATTCAATTTCAAACGTGCCAATTGAATTCTAAAAATTTATACATTCAATTTGGAATCAAGACTATGGAAAATTGAAATTAGACAACCTGACTCAATTAATTGATGATCGATCACCCAATGGAAATCCCCAATTTAAGTAAAATGATCAAGAACACAATCACTACTACAAAACAGGCGCTTAACAATGCTGGTATTTATCAGCATTAGAAAAGAGCACTGATAAATGGAATCTTTATCAGTGCTAAAGAAACCACTGATAAATTTAACCCTTTTTCAGTGCTTTTTTAGCACTGATAAAATGTCTCTTTATCAGTGCTTTATTTTTAGGGCTGATAAAGAGTACCCTTTATCAGTGCTTTTTTTAGTGCTGATAACGGGTACCCTTTATCAGCACTTTATTTTTAGTGCAGATTAAGGGTACCCCTTATCAGTGCTATATTTTTAGCGCTCAAAAAAGAATCCTTTATTAGTTCTTTTTTAGCACTGGTAAAGGTCCAAATTAATAAAATAAAATAATTAAATAAATAAAAAATAAAAAATGAGTTTATTAAAAAAATATTACAAATTTTGTTAATTAAATAATTATTGATAAAAATGAATAAATTGATAATACTATATATAAATTATAAATACTAATAAATACTAATAAATAATATGTATCAAATATATAGATAAATGAAAATTAAAAATTAAATAAATTAAAATTATAAATAAGTAAATTGAGAAAAATATTAAACATTTTATTAATTATATGATTATTAATAATGTTAATAAATAGTATATATTAAATATATAGATATATATTAATGTAAATAAATATAATTTATATAATACAAAATATTATTTATGTGCTTTAAATTAAATAGTAATATATTTAGTGAACAATGATTTATAATTAAAAATTAATATGATTTAAAAATACTCACTAATTGCATCAAGTAATAGACATAATCGAATGTTGTTTGATTTTTCAATTTATAACATAGATCAAATATATTATATTGATTTTTCATATACATAATTAATTCATTTTTATATACATATGCACACACACAAATATTTTTTTTTTGGAATTTAATCAGTTTATATTATCTATTTTTATATATTTATTTACTATGTTTTAATATTTTCAATATATATTCATCTTTATTTCAATATATATCCATTTTTTAATGATTTATATTAATAAAACTTATCCAAATTTTCAATATTGTACTCATTTTTAATTAATCAAATTTACTCATTTTTAACCTGCATGAACTTAAGATTAAATATTCATTAATAATTTTAAAAATACATTTGTAAAAAATTATAAATAAATAAATTTATAAATATATATTTATTGTTTTTATACATTTATAATTATAAATAAATAAATAATATTTTTTTTTAAATTATTTATATAATTAAAATAAAAAATTATAAAATTATAATAAATTTATTAAAATAATGAATATATTTACTACGTTTATATATATATATAATTATATAAATATATATAATGATATAAATATTATTATTTTTTAATTATTTATATGATTATAAATAAATAATTATATATTCAAAGAATTATAAAATTATTATTTTATAAAAAGTATTATTATAAGTATTATAATTATATATAATAATTATAATTTTTCTAAAAAGTATTATTTTAAAAAAAAGTATTAT
This sequence comes from Viscum album, assembly GCA_963277665.1. Classification (NCBI taxonomy): domain Eukaryota; kingdom Viridiplantae; phylum Streptophyta; class Magnoliopsida; order Santalales; family Viscaceae; genus Viscum; species Viscum album. The sequence continues at coordinate 493,302,375 of OY728139.1, forward strand.
AAGTATTTATCAGCGCTAAAAAAAGCACTGATAAAGATTCATTTTATGAGCACTTATTAACTTAGTGCTGATAAAAGATATCTTTACCGATGCTTTTTTTGAAGCACTGATAAAAGTGTCATGACCTATTTTAAGAACCCTAACCATCGCAAACTAGTTCACGATATCTAAATCTTTTCACAGAAGCGACTTGCTGCCACCTCTCCTCATTGTCGAATCTAGGTTAGAATCAAGGCTCCAACTATTTCAAGGCTCAAATCTAAGTCTCAAGTGATTCAAGGGTTGAACGCAACTACGGCTCGAACAAAATCCAAGTTTTTCAATATCTCTAATTTCTCTTAGTTATCCACTAAACATTCTCATCTCACATTCATGTATCCCAACATGTCTAGTTTCACTATCCTATAATAAAACAATCCAAAATTCATTATTTTTTAGATATATTGAAGTATCATCTTCCCCAATATCATATTGGTCTCCTTGGGACAACATTAGTACTATTCAACTTGAAATACATCAAACCTAATGTTGGTTCATGTTGTTGTGAGGTATAATAGGCTCACAATACCAATATTCCATGACATCTACCTCTTTAAAATCATAAAATTTTGAAAAATTCATCCATATATTGGTCAATGTTGTCATTGGTTTAGAATATTACATTGAAAATCACTTGGATGATGAAATATCTAACATCATTGGGGTCTTATATTATGTTGTACAGTAATGGGAACTGAGAGGTTTGAGTGAGGAGGAACTAAAATATAGGGTTATCCCCTTCTATTTGAAAGACAATTCTTGAAGTTTTTCCAAAAAATGGATGATGAAATATCTAACACATGGGAACAACTATATAATGATTTTTTCATGAAATTTTTTCTAAGGATAATGACCACTAAAATATACTGTAAAATTAATGTATTAATTTCAGATGAATTTGAACTATTTCATGAGTCTTGGGATAGATTTAGGGGCCACTTATGAATTGTAACAATCAAATGATTCTAATGAATCTATAAAATCAAATGAGAAAAAACATTATATATGTTTGATTTGTAGTCTTATTTATTTAACTAATTCTTGAAATAATATAATATTTTTAGTTTTTATTTTTGAAATATTTCAATTTAAATTAAAAAATATGACTTAAATGATATAAAAATAAAAATAAAACAAAGTGGTTAAGGTTCTATAATCCTTGGACTATATTATACAGGAAAAACTGATTTTGAGATAAAATGTAATTGATATTTTGATTTTGGTTGTTGAAATACAGTCAAAAAATAAACAATTAGAATTAGACATTTTCTAGGAAAACCCTCTGAATCTTGGTGTTTAAGAAATAAAATATTGTTTCATTATGTAGTGTAGAAGAAGAGTACATTATTGATAGAATTTATTGTTCTCAATCCTTTAGGTTTGATCAAAATTTTTCTAAATTTGATATTTTCTTTGAAAAGTAAATTATTTAATGATAAAAGTTTACTATTATTTAAATTTTAAAGAATATTTTAAGTCATTCAAGAATAAATCTTATACCACTAGATTTAATTAATTTTTATAAAATAAAATATTAACATTTATTGATGTAAATTTAATAAATAAATTTTAATAGAATCTATTTTGTTGAAATAAAAACTATTTTTCATGGATAAAATCATTATACCTTTAGAATCCCACTTCAAGTAAACTTATTATTTTGGATTTAATAATTTAATGACATGCTATGTTCACTGTGGATTTATAATTCTGTTAAATTTTATGCTTTACTAACATAAACATAAATCCATTTTTTATGTACTTTTAGTGGTAATATGATTCCCCATATATGTGACCATCTTAATTAAATGACATAAAAAATCATTACCATACATTACTATGACCTTTTATGTTAAGAGTTTTATAGAATTAAGACCAAAAATTAACTAAAAAACTCATGTATTTTTAAACTAATGGAAATTTTTTGGAACAATATATGAAAAAACTTGATCTATAAGAATCCTCTATTGTTCTTATTTGGATCAAGCTCCTCATGTCACATTATTCTTATTTTGATCAAGTTCCTCATGCATAGATTTGAGTCATTTATCATAATTGACAGCCTCTTCAAATTATTTAGGATCTACTTGGGAAAAAATTAGGTTTTTTTAGAGTCTTACTCCTTTGAGTTTTCATTGAAACTTTTTGATCGCCAATGAATTTTTATTCATTGATTTCAGCCTTGCTTATATTTCTTACAGTTAATAAAAATATATTCAACATTAAAATGATAACCCACTAATTAATACTTCTTAAAAATCACTTCATTTCTTTCATCACACATATAATAAACACTGTTTATATTTTATTTTAATCCATATAAAAATAGATCATTATTTAACATTTCCTTTTGGTTCCACCCTTAGGAATCTATTATTACCATCCATATAATTTTTACAAATGGGAGACATTCACCTTTGATAATGAATATCTTATGTGTATTTATTTATTTATTGTACAAAATGAATATTTTATAAACCCAATAGGATATCTTTACTTTCTCTTGGAAGATTAAAAGATTAAATCTAATGTATCTTATTTTCTTCTCATCCTCCTCACTCATTGATTAATTGTTTGGAAAGATCTATTTTTGTTTTTTTATTACCATTATTTCCTTATCATTGGTATATCCCTGTGGTCAACAATATTTTCATAGTAAAATCATTATCCATAGAATTAATTTATTTTTTAATATTTATGTTTAATTTATTTATTTTCAGTATTACTCATATAATAATTGCTTTCTTATACAAGTGGATTTTTTTGTTCTAGTTAGGGTGGTTTTTTCGAAGCTTATCATGCTCGTGAGGGATTAGACTTCGATCCTACAACTAAGATAATGAAAATAAAAAAATGTGTCAATAATGCATATAACCATTAGAAAAAGGTAAATTCCTACTACTTATTTAATTAATTTTTTCATCATTTTATCTATTATTCATAAGTTAATTTCCTTATCATTTTTATCTAATACTTATTTAGTTTTTTTCACAAATATTTTAGGAACTCATATTTTTCTTTCAACTATCTACAGAAAGACAAAAAAGATATGAAATGATTCTTTCTGCCAATGTAACCATGTTTTCTATATTCATTACCTTTATTTTTTGAACTGCGAACACTGCATATTGATTTGATGGTATTAGCTAAAAAACCTTTCTCATTGTTGAAAGCCTCTGCTCTTATGACTTTCAACAACAAGAAAGGTTTTTCAGCTAAGAACATTGATTCAATATGAATTTTTTCTATTTCAATATAGAAAGACAATAGAAATGTGGTATAATTTTAAGTTAGGATTTTTTTTGAGACTTTTGGACGTGTAGGAATCATCCACGCCTCAATCTGACACACACTGTGACCGGTATGACTCCAAGTGATTCTTTTTATTTAAAATTGATATTAATTTTAGTAAAAATGAAAACTGACATACTCAAAATTGAGAAAACATGTTTTTATTGTTTTTATACTTTAGGTAAATGATCCATAAGTCATTTGAGATGTGTAGGAATCATCCTCACCTCAATTTAACACATGGTGTGACCTCTATGAGTCAATGTGTCCATTATTAGTTTAGAATAGAAAATTTAGTTCAAAAAACTCCACACATTAAAAACAAAGAAAATGCACTAAGATTTTATTGATAATTTAGGAAATAAATTCATAAGTAATTTTTGATGTTTATTAATTGATCTCACTTCAAACTGATTCATGATGTGATCGGTATAGGTCAAATTGTGTGTTTCCGATTTAAAATGACATTTTAGTAAAAAAAAGTGACGTACTCAAAACCAAAAAATACATTTTTATTGTTTTATACTTTAGTAAAACAATATATAATTCATTTGAGACATGTAGGAATAATTTTTACCTCAATCTAATGCATGGTGTGGCTGGTATGAATCCAAGTGCATATTTTTATTTAAAAATGACATCAATTTTAATAAAAAGGACAAGTGATATACTCAAAACCAAGAAAACTCATTCATATTGTTTTGATACTTTAGTAAAATGATTCATAATTCATTTGATATGTGTAGTAATCATATGTGCCTCAATCTGATGCACAGTGTGACCGATATGACTCCAAATGTGTCTTTTTTATTTAAAAATGACATCAATTTTAATAAAAAGGAAAATTGACCTACTCAAAACCAAGAAAACAAATTTATATTGTTTTTATACTATAGATAAATGATCCATAATTCATTTTTTATGTGTATCAATTAGACGCACCTCAATTTGATACATGATGTTCTCGGTATGACTCAATGTGTCCATTATCAGTTTAAAATTGACGGTTTAGTTCAAAAAATATCACTCATAGAAAACCAATAAAAAGAACTCTTATTTTATTTATAATTTATTACCTTGATTCATAAGTCATTTTTCAAGTGTAGTAATTACTATCACATCAAACAGATACACAATGTGAGCGGTATGAGTCAAAGTGTGTGTTTCCAGTTTAAAATGAAACTTTAGTAAAAAAGACAAGTGATGTACTCAAAACTAAGTAAACTCATTAATATTGTTTTTATACTTTAGGAAAATGATACATAAGTCATTTTAGACATGTAGGAATTAGAATCACCTCAATCCGATGCACGGTGTGACCAATATGACTCTAAGTGTGTCTTTTTATTTAAAATTGACATCAATTTTAGTAAAAAGGAAAACTCACCAACTCAAAACTAAGAAAATGAATTTGGGTTATTTTGATACTTCAGGAAAATAATCCATAAGTAGTTTTTGGCATGTAGGAATCAACATCACCTAAATCTAATACACGATGTGTCTAGTATGACTCAATGCGTCCGTTATTAGTTTAAAATCAACAATTTAGTTCAAAAACTGTCACTCACTGAAAACTAAGAAAACACGCTCAGATTGTATTTATAATTTATGAAAATGATTCATAATTAATTTGAAATATTTAGGAATCAATATCATGTCAAACTGACACATGATTTGATCGGTATGAGTCAAAGTACGTGTTTCTAGTTTAAAATGACATTTTAGTAAAAAAGACAAGTGACGTACTCAAAATTGAGAAAAAACACTCAGATTGTTTTGATACGTTAGGAAAATGGTCCATAAGTCATTTTATATGTGTAAAAATCAATTGCACCTCAATATTATGTATGGTGTGACTTGTATGACTCCAAGTGCATTTTTCAATATATAAGTATCATTTTAGTTTAAAACGCACATCATATCACCAAAATCAAGCAAACAAGCCTAGATTGTTTTCTCTTCATTTGAATTCTATATTCATACTTGATTTTTTTATTTTGTGGTGTTTTTGTTGTTACGGTGTGTTGTAATAGTAAACTACACTGGTGTTGTAGTGTGCTATTACATCACACTGCAGTATGGCCCTTTATCAGTGCTTTTATAAGTGCTAATAAAGGAAAAATTTATCATCACTTCTATAAGTGATGATAAAAGACTTGATATTTTAATCCTTATCTAGTATTTAGCGCTTCTCTATCACTGATAAAGTCCATTTTTAGAGTTGTTAAAGGACTATTTTGTAGTAGTGGATGAAGAATGATATCTAGACTTGAATCCTAGATCCAAGATCAAACAAATAAATATTTAATTAGCCTAAGTATAGATCTAGAACCAACAGCAGATAAACATCCCTCTTTTATCTATTAAGAGGAGTGGGAGAGAGAGAGAGAGATCTAAATGAGAAGAAAATACATACCCAAAAGGGTTCATATCTAACAATATAGCCTTTGAATCATGAAGAACAGAGTTTGGGAGGGCTTGTAATCTATCTGGTAGCCTCTAAAATTCATAGGAATGAGTTTGGGTGAAAGTATAGGTGATTATGGATTAATACGAGGAGGTTCAAGATTTTAAAACTAATTTTTGGGCTAATAAATTTCCACATGCATGGTTTCCTATGTAGGGGCACACAGTTTTTTAAACTATGCACCTTAACCATGCACCTCTTCTAGGGGGTGAACGGTTTCTCCTAATAGGTCACATGATTTGACAAACCATGCACTACCATGTAAATACCTACTATTTTGGATTGCATAATTTTCTAGGTTGGACACATGGTTTGGGAAAACTGTGAGCCAACCATTCACAGCCTCTCCTCCTTCCAAATTCCTCCAATTTCACCAAAAAACTCCCCAAGGTAACACCCAAACAAAAATTACTCAAAGAATACCTGAAAAAATATCAATACCTCTCCATAAAAGATCAATATATTACAATCTACCTACCTTATAACAACTCATCCTCGAGCTATACTCCCAAGCATCTTTAATATTATGAGGTAAAAATATAGGGCCACTAAGCCCACATATCCTCTTCTCTCTCCCATGTTTCCTTCTTCACACACCCATGTTTCCATAATACATGAACTAACAGTATGGTCTTTCCCCACAACACTTTATCACTGTGATCCAACACACATATCAAATGCTCCTCAAAGGACATATCTATATCAAGCTCAAGATCATCCACATCGATCACATAAGAAGGGTTTGGGTGATATTTCCAAAGTTATGACACATGAAAAACATCATGTTGGGACGGTATTTCTCTAGAAGAGGCAATAGGTATACCACTGGCCTAATTCTCTCCACAACCTAAAATGGTCCAACAAATATGGGTTCCAACTTACACTGCCTTTGTATCCTGTGGTGACCCAATATAGGTGACACACGAAGGAATACATGATCACCCTCTGCAAACTCAAGGGGTCATAATTATCTATCATCATGAGACTTTGACCTTCTATATGCCATATCCATTCATTTTCGAATCAACTAAACCGGCTCTGATGTCTCCTGCATGAGACTTGGTCCCAACAACTCAGACTCTCCTACCTCCATCCAGCATAGAGGTGATCAGCATGGCCTACCATAAAGTGCCTCATATGGTTCCATATAAATAGTTTCATAATAAATATTGTTATAGGAAAACTCCACCAAAGCTAGGTGTTTCTCCTAATACCCACCAAAGTCCGGGACACACATCCAAATCATATCCTCAAGAACCTATATCATATGCTCCAACTACCCATATTTATGCGGGTGGAAATCCATACTCAGTAAAACCTATATACCAAGCACCTTTTGTAATCCCTTCCAGAAGAACAAAGTAAAACACGAGTCACAGTCTAAAACAATAGTTCGTGTCACCCCGTGAAGATAGACTATTTCCTAAACATATAAGTCTCCCAATAGATCCACTAAGAAAGTCTCCTATATAGGCAAGAAATGTGCTAATTTTTCTAGTTGATCCACAACCACCCAAATAGAGTCATTATTTTGAGGAGTTCTCAGAAGAACCACCACAAAATCCATGGTAACATCATCCCACTTCCATTATGGAGTGGGAAACAGTTGTAGTAAACCCCCAGGTTGTTAATGATTGGCATTCACTTGTTGACAAGTGTAGAATCATGTCACGAACCCTATTATCTCCTTTTTTATTCCTGATAACCAAAACTATCACCATAGGTCATAGTACATTTTGGTCATACCTGGATGCACCTCCCACATTGAGGCATGAAATTCCCGCATCAATAACTCCTGTATACTCATTGTCACAACAACCCAATTCCTGACATAAATGATCTCATCCTCGTCTATTCACTAATCTAAAGGTGACTCCCCACATTCAAGTATTTCCCTCAAGGTAAAACATTCCAAATCCTCATACTACATATCCCTAGTCTGTCTAAAAAGTGTAGACTATATTGAAACTGATATGAGATTCATCTACTACTGAATTTTTTAAACCACAACATGCATCTCAGCCAATAAATACATCATCTTCCACTCATCACTAGCCTCCTAAACATCATGAGTTTGAGTTTTCCTTCTTAGAGTGTTAGCCACACTATTTACCTTCTTAGACATATATTCTAGATCAAAGTCAAAGGAATTCATATACTCAACCCATATCCACTACCATAGATTCAAATATCACTATGAAAAGATATACTTTAATCTCTTATGATCAGTATACCTAGTAAATTTCTCTCCCAAAAGATAATGTTTCCAAAACTTCAAATCATAAACCACTTTATTTAATTCAAGGTCATGTGTAGGGTAGTTCCACTCATGTGGTCTCAATTACTATGACTCATACACCACACCTCGATCTCCCTACATCGATAATACTCTGATTAATATTCTATAAGTATCACAAAACATTGTATACTTATCCCCTAGATCAGGTAAAATCAAGATTGATTTTGATGTAAAATTCTTCTTAAACTCATTGAAGTAATTCTCACATGATTCAAAACATTAAAACTTTACTTCCTTCTTCCTTAAGCTCAAAAGTGGTGCTTCAAATCACTAAAATTCATTGATGAAACTCTAATAATATCTAACTAACCCCAAAAAACTAAATATATAAAAAATAATCTTGGGATTCTCCCAAGAAAGCATGCCTACACCTTCTCTGGTTCCATTGACACACCTTCCTTTAAGATGATGTGACCCAAGAAGTGTATCGGATCGATCCAAAACTACCACTTAGATATATTAGTGTATAGTTGATTCTCTCTCAGTGTACTTAGTACTATGTCAAGATGTTGGGAATGATTATCATGAGTCTATGAGTAAACTAATATGTCATCCACAAACACTACCACAAACTAATCTATTTATGGGTGGAATATTCTATTTATTAGGGCCATAAACACTATTGGTGTGTTCCTCAACCCAAATAGCATTACAATGAACTCATATAGTTCATACCTACTTCTGAAAGAATTCCTCAGTATATCAAAAAGCCGAAATCTCAACTGATTATACCTAGATCTCAATTAAATCTTTGAGAAGATTCAATCTCCACTCAAATGTTCAAATATATCATTGATACATGAAAGAGGATACTAGTTCTTCATAGTCATTCAGTTTAACTTTCGCTAATTAACACACAAGCACAGAGTCCCATCATCCTTCTTTGCAAAAAAAACTGGGGAACCCCATGGAGATGTATTAATATGGATAATACCCTTATCAATCAACTATTACATCTAATACTTGAGCTATTGATTCTCTTTTAGTGACATTTTTTATGGTGGAATAGAAACTGGCTCAGTCACCAGCATGAGCTCACTTGTAAATTCCACATCTCTCTTAGGTGTCATCCCAGATAAGTCTCTGAGAAAAAATCCTAAAACCTGACCACTATGGGTGTAAATACATCCTATTCTACACCCCTATCATCCAACAATAGAATAGAAACCTTGGTGGTGTGCTCCCCAAGTGTCTAATGAACTGGACATGCACAGCCCACCTGAATATCCCATTCTCCACGATTGAAGTAGTGGTCACCCTTAAGTGATAAAAACGTCACCCTCCTATAGTAACAATATACGTGGTCTTAGTATGCTACTAACTAGTCTATCCCTAAAATTTGTTCAAATCCTTACATGTTAAGGATGAAAATATTCCACAGAAAATGATACTCCCCAATGTTGAGAGAACACCCCTTTCACAAACAGATGTCTCTAGATCATACTCCTAATGATGTATCTATCATTATCACCCCACTCAAAAACTCTACCGCTAGGCTCAAACCATTCACAAGTTGTGTAGATATAAAATAATGAGAGGCATCAGTATTAAATAAGTCACTAGATAGTGTAGAATCTATAAGGATAGTACCTCTTACTTTCAGTAGTACAGCCTCGCTATCCATAAGTGTAGGTTGAATGGAATGAAATTGTCCCACCCCTCTTCGCTATAATGAAGTATAAGTCCCTTGAGATGTACAACTATACTGATATGGGAAATCTTTCCCAAAAGTACCACTTCCACTACCTCTACCTCCATAGTCGATAGAATTATAACTTCAATACTGGTACGATGTAGAAAAACTCCTTCTCATACTCTGGTTATGTATAGTTTCCCCATAATTACCCATCTTTCATGGCTTTGTATATAACTTCTGTAGATGTCCCATCCTACCTCAATATCGGCACTCTACCATTGGTTGGGGAAAATGGCTATGATAGTGGTACGGCCTATCATACTTGTGCAAAGAACTCGGGTAAGATCCTTTGTAACTGATCCTTCCCCCTGACCACTCTTTTTCCCACTAATTTGGTCAACATTCTCATAATGATGATTCTTTCCCTCAAAAGATAAACCTCTTGATCATCCAGCATAAATAACCTTTCCACCACTAGAAGACTCCTTTAGGTTTCCCTAAAAAATAAGAGCATGATTCACCACCTATGAAAACTTCTTCAGCCATAATATATTCACCTAGGAATTAATTTCACATTTCAGTTCATCCTAAAACTATTTTGATGAAGTGCAGTCATCTCCAACAAATGCTAGAGAAAAGCACTAAAAATCTATAAATTGACCAGTATAGTCCATCACAGACATACTCCCTTGAGTCAACCTCATAAACTCAGCTTCTCTCTCCTACCTGAGTGTCTTAAGATAAAAGTATTCCAAGAACTTCTCTTGAAAGTCCTTCCACTCCATAATATCTAGCTATTCATCATGAGTATGGATGTCCCATCATCACTTTTTTTTACTATGTAATATATAAGATTCCATATTGACTCTTTTCTTAGTAGGAGTCTCTAAGTGGTCAAGTATAGTATGGATAGACTCAATCTAGAAATCAGCTACCTCAGGTCCACCCTCTCCGATGAAATTAAGAGGGTGCTGCAACTGAAACTCCCTCTTTAGATCATACATGATTTTCATAACCCTCTTGGATCTCTTTCCATTAATTTCATGAAGTGATCAAAGTTTTCATGAAATTGATCTCTGACTTCTTCATCTTGGGTTCCACTACTTGAAGATCATCTCTAAACATGTCCTCTTGTCATCCTCTCAACAAGAATCATCATAGAGTCATATCTCTACAATTCCAAACACACATCTTAGAACACTTAACACAAATTTAAAACATTTACATAATAGGAAAAACACAAAATCTAAAACAAGTATTTTCCCCAAACCTCACCACATGGTCAAAATGCTATCACTACCCTTAACCATCCTATGTCTAGGTCATGGTTAACATGCATAAACTCATTCTCATTGTTCAATTTTTTCATTAGACACCCATTTATTCCCATTAAGAATAATTTACAATTTTCAAGTTCACATTAGGCACCATTTTCAATTCAATTATACAAGAAAGGAAAACATTTTAGTTTTCAACACTACCAAAAACCCATTTTCCCATGCATGCCTAAAACGATGCATGTCATAAAATAATCCAGAGTGCCTAGAATGATGCATACATACTCAACTCTTATGTTATACTGTAACATGATTAAAATTTCAAAAAACTCAAAAACAATAATCACATCACACACCAATTACATCACTCAAGGTGAAATAACATCAACAGTAACAACACACATCAATAATAACAATCCCACCCTTGGTACTTGTCTTTTACCCTCATACATGGGTTAGCTACTCCCATGGACAAACTCTTTACCAAGTCTTGACTCATCCTATTCTCCTTACTACCTTTCTGAAATATTAATACAAAATAAAATAAAATAAAATAAACTTCTTTGATACCACTTTATAACATCCTGACCTAGGTGTCACAAACCGATGCCCTAAGTTAGTTTGCTATGTGACCTCAGGCATGCCTCCCATATGCCAGAGGCTTCTGGATAAAAATGAGTGTCAATATCAATCATGGGGAGACTATACCCTATTTATCAAAGTATCACAATAGTGGAAAATAAATAAACAATAACCAACAGATATAACCATAAATAGAATAATACCAATATCACATGATGACCAAAACATAAAATACAATATCCAAAACTAAATAGTATATATGTCATTCCAATACATGTCAAGTGTCAATATGAAAAACCCAAAATAAATAAAGACACTAAAAACTCCCAAGTGTGCCCCAAAACACATTTGGTTCCCTCATCCATGCTTCGTCCCATCTCAGCCATCTAACACAGGGTCTTAACCCTTAACCTATCCTACAAACATGAAGTCTATTCGGGTACCGATCAGGAAGCCTGAGTAGAGTGTGAGTAAAACTCAGTAGGCCACCACCAATGGTGTTTAAAACAATATCCAGTCAATAACAGTGTATGCAGTTATATAAATAATAAATAAATAAATTAAATAGTTTACATTTATTAAATTACTCTTTATTTAAACACATAACTCCCAAGTTCCTAAAGACACCTGAACCAATCAATACCTACTTCATCTCATTCCAGAGTCTGAACCATAACACATATTCAATTCACAATTTATTATAAAACATGAGCTTCCATTATCCATTTCATTTCAATTCATAGCACGACCACTTGGAACTATAGTCCAATGTCAATCTCATGGGCATGGAACGTCATGTCTAGCACCTCATAGGTATTTAGAGCATCAGTCTCTATCCCATAACCCATGGGTATTTGGATCATCAGTCACTATCCTATACAAATATTTTCATGCATGCATTTGGGTCTAGAATACCATGTCTAGCACCCCCATGGATATTTAGAGCATCAGTTTGTGTCCCATACCCCATCCCTCAATCAAACACATATATCACATATATCAAATCAATCAAGGTTAATCAACATTAACTTTATTATCACCTTTCACAATCAAAACATCCATTAATTAATTCAATAATTAATTAATCATTTTCAATCAATTACAAAATCATAGAAATTCCCCTTAATTAATTCAATAATTAATTAATCTAATTCAACAATCTCAATAACCCAATAATTAATTAAAAAATTAATTATTCCAATAATTCCACAATCTTTATAGCTCATTAATTAATTCAAAAATAAATTAACCAAAACAAATTTCACAATCTCAACATCTCATTAATTAATTAAACAATTAATTAATCAAATCAATTTCTCAATCTCAATATTCCAAATAATTAATTCAAAAAATAATTTTTACAATTCAAAAAATCCAAATTTCCCATCAATTCCCTATTCAAACAATCTATTAATTAATTCAACAATTAATTAATCCCAATTTATGTTTCCATAAATTAATTAATCAATTAATTTATTTAATTCAAGATTCAATTTCCAAATATTCCAATCAAATTATAACAATTCATACATGAAATTTTGAATAAATACTATGTGAAATTGAAATTATAACACCTACCTTAATTCTTTAACAAGTGACCTACCAATGAAAATCCACAATTTAAGTGGAATGATCAAGAATGAGATAAAGAATGAGATCTAAATCTAAATCCTAGATATCATATCAAACAAATAGAGATTTAAAAAACCAAGATCTAGATCTATTACCAAAAACATATAAACATCCATCTTTTATTTAGGTAAGAGGAGTGGGAGAAAGAGAGATCTAAACATGAAGAAAATATACACCCGAAGAGGTGTAGATATAAAAATTCAGCCTTTGAATCGCAAAGAAGGAAGACCAGGAGGGATTGTAATCCATCCAAAAAACTCTAAAATTCATAGGAACGAGTTTAGGTTTATGTATGGGTGATTAGGGATTAATACTAGGGGGTTGTGGATTTTAAAACTAATTTCCAGGCTAATAAATTTGTGTGTGCATGGTTTTCTAGGCAGGGTCGCACGGTTTGTTAAACTATGCACCTTAATCGTGTGCCTCTTCTAGGGGGTTCATGGTTTCTCCTAATAGGGTGCATGGTTTGAAAAATCATGTGCCATCCATGTGAATCCCTACTTTTTGGGTTCGTATGGTTTTATGGGTTGGGTGCACAGTTTGGGAAAACTGTGTACCAACTGTGCACATCCTCTCCTCCTTCCAAATTTCTCCAATTTCACCCAAAAACTCCCAAATGTAACACCCAAACAAAAAATACTCAAAACAAGAAAAAAATAATACCAGAAAAAAAAAGCTCAAGACCTCTTCAAAAAATATCAGGATCTTTCACTAGAATTGAACACCATTTTTTAATACTTTTTTTTCATGGAAAAGTAAATTTTTTACAAAGTAATGTTTTTAAAATCAAATTTTCCATTTCAGACTTTAGAAAGTCACTTATAGGATTGGAAATTGATTAAAATATATTAAAATTATTAATATTAATAAAATAAAATTTTTTAGATCATGGATTGTGGTTAGTTAATTATTACATCATTATGACATAAATATGAAGTCATAAAACATACCAAAAACCCAAAACTATATTTTTATTATTCATATAAAAATAAAGTATTTTATAAAATTATAATAAATTCAACCTAACCTATTTTCTACATGTTGATTTAAAATATAATTTTTATTTTATCTGAATAATTTTCTAAATATGATAATTTTAACTTTTAAATATAAAAAATCCTTATTTATTCAAAAATAGCACTTTTTAAGGCAGTCAAATTTTTAACGCCTATAAAAATTTCCTAGGACATTATAAAATTATTTTATCATTTATATTTAAATAGTAGTGTTTTAAAAGACTTTTTCATTAAAACAAATATTATTCAAAATACCTTAGTTTATTGTAATAATGTATATCTTTTCTAAAAATATAGTTATGTTTTATTTGTGTCTATAAATCAATTTATAAAATTCATCTCATTAAAACATATATTTTATTAAGAAAAACTATTATTAAAATGAAATTAATGGAATAATAATTTTATTTATACAAATTAATTACACTTTAATTAACTTAGTCCTAGACACATAACCCCTTATAACACCTATGTACGCCCTAAGGTTAAGGTGCACGGTAGTGATAGTTTTGTGGGATGGCTTGGATAACATTGATCGAGTTGTAATATCCACTAACTCGAAGTTATCCCATAGGATATTTCATTCAAGTTTCACTTATTGAATTTCATCTTGGTCTTTCTCAAGGGAGAACCCCAGTGATGCTACCTCCCTCTCAAGTTTTAAGAATGGGCTTCAAACGACATGACTCTACTGGTTGAGGCCATAATTTCTCCTTTTTGAATCAATTATCCTTTATCATTAATAATTATAAACACTAATTGTAATATTAAATTTATTAATAAAGGTTATAATTCCCAATGGTCAAATTGACCAATGGTTATATTGACCAACATTCATATTTGACCTACGGTCATATAACAGTCGAATCCCAATGGTTACATTTCCCTTTATACCCTATAAATATCACTTCATTATTTCACACAATATTCTCTACAATTCCTCCCAAGGTTATATATTATCATTTTCTAAGATTTTTATTGGTTTAATAATATTTTTCTTCATTTTTCTGGTGTTGTGTATGGGGAAAATGATTTTAACAGATTTGGGCAATCCATATTTTTTCATTTTATATTTTCTATTTTATATTTTTTTATCTAATTGTAATGTTTGGAATTTTAATTGGTTCCATAACTGACTAATGTAATAATATTTATTAATGAGATATGGTTTTTTTATTTTCTCATTATTTTTTACATGTATAATATTATAAAATATAACACATATTTTCTTAGGAAAACATACATCATTTAAAAAAAACTTGGTTCATTACATTCTTACCCCTTTTAGAAATTTCATCCCTGAAATTTAAACTCATGTTATTAGTTGATAATAGGTGAGGGTACTTCTATTTTAATGATTCATATGGTTCCCATGTTGCCTCTTCATACTTATGGTTCCTCCGCAACACTTCAACAAGGTGGGTAATCTTTTTGCATAGAACTTTGTATCTATGGTCCAAGATCTCCACTAGCTTCTCCTCATAAGAGTGGTCATGTTCCAGTTGTACCACCTCCAGATTTAGTACATGTGAGGTATCATGTATGTACTTACTCATGAGGGATATGTGGAATTCATCATGAACTTAAGCTAGGTTTGGTGTGTAAGTGTTAGAAAATAGGCCACTTCTCCTATGTGATTAAGGATTTCAAAGGGATAATGTACCTAGGGTGAAGATTCCCTTTCTTTCCAAATCAAATGACTCTCTTCCATAGTGATATCCAAAGGAAAAAATTATCTTTGATATTAAACTCCAATTCCCTTCAATGATTGTCATCATAACTCTTTTGTTGACTCTGAGAAACTTTTATATGTTGTTTGATGGCATGAACCTTTTATGTTATCAATTGCACAAGATCGGGCCCAAGTAACTTTTTCTCACCAACTTCATCCCACAAAGTGTGATTTCTACATATCTTCCCATATAGAGCTTCATAGGGTGCCATTTGAATACTCAATTGGAATATTTTTTTTGTATGAGAACTCAACTAATGGGAGGTGTTGATCCCATCCACCTTTAAATTCTATTGAGCATGTTCTCATCAAGTCATCAAGTGTATGAATAGTCCTTTAAGATTAGCCATTAGTTTAGGGATGATAGGTCATATTCAAATTCAATTTAGTATTCAGATCATGTTAAATACTTCTCTAAAATTTAGATGTGAACCTTGGATCATGATCAAAAATTATTGAAAGTGGTACCCCATGCAGCCTCACAACATCATTTATATATATCTTGGAAAGTTGGTCAAGAGATAAATCTTCCCGAATAGTGATGAAATGGGTAGTCTTGGTGAGTCGATCCACTATAACCTATATCACATTATTTCCTTCATATGTTCCTAGGAGACCATTAATGAAGTCTATAGTGATAATTTCCCATTTCCATGTTGGTGTGGGTAGTGGTTGCAATACCCCTTTAGGAATTTGTTACTCTACCTTAACTTGTTGACACACCAAGCACCTTGTAGTGTGGCCAAAAAACTCCCTTTTCATATTAACTCACCAATAATGATCATGAATGTAATGACCCACCAATTCTCATTGGCTTGAGATTACAACGAGTCATTACTAGGTCTTAAGAGACATCCCCAAGATGCCAAAAGCTAGAAATAAATGCCGAAGGGTTTCAAATACAAGTGGGGGGATGATTTACCCTTTAAGAAATAAACCAATAAACCTACCAACCATAACAAATATTCATTATATGATGCATGAAAAAATAAAAGACAACTCAACAACTTCATGTATCTTAAAACCACATCAAAGTAAGCAACAATGGAAGAATTACCAAGTATCAAAGTATACAGTGGATAAACTACACAAGACTCTCCAAAGACCTCAAGACTCCATGCTCCACAAGATCCAAGCTCCAAAATATCTGAACATCCCAAACATCATGAGGTAGTGCTAAACACATGTTAAACATTACCTTTTCCCTTGTCCTAGAAGATAGCATCTGCAAAAGCACCAAAGTGCCAAAGTAGGAGTGAGTATAAAACTTAGTAGGTTTTCCTCAATGACTTCCCTACTCATGACACTAGGATAGAAGAGTTAGAAACAATTATATAAAATAGTTTATATAAAACAATTTCTCAAAAACAGTTTATAACTAAATATAAAAAAATTTCTAAAACTATTAATTACCAAAATCATACAAGTGCAATTAAAACCAATTTTCCCAGCAAGATATTTTTCCAGAAAAAATAACTAAACAATCTTTACAACCATTTCACAATATCCCTTTATCGGTATACCCAAACGTTACTCAAACCCATGAAACCAACCATGCATGCTACATTATGATAGTTCCATACTCATGAGTGGTTTCTCGTCAATCTACCAAGTCTTCACATGGTAATTGTTTCTCATGTGTCATTAACCCTTTGGCACCGAGCACAAGGTCATATTTCAACCAAGCCCCATATATGCAACTTCCCATGTGCCATTAACCCTTTGGAACTAAGAACAAGGGTTATATTTCAACCAAGTACTATATATAAAACATGAACACACACCACATATTCCCAACGATCATGCCAAAACAACCCTTTCAATAAAAACACATTTTTATTGAAAATTGTTTCCGTCAAATTCATTTCAATGAAAAACAATTTCAATGAAAAACCATTTCAATAAAACTAAATTTTTATTGAAAACTATTTCTATTGAAAACACTTTTTTCATAAACCATTTATCAATTCCAGAAAATCCATAATTTAAAATCATCATTTTAAATTCATGAAACTAAACTCTCCTTTACACAACTACTCACCAAGATCATGCAATTTCACAAAAACCATAAATCATCACTGAAGAAGATTTATTCCATGATTTTAAATAGCAATCCCATTAAAATAAACCAATTTTAATCTAATATAATAAATCATAGAAAGAGGAGATGATAGTGAATCCACTTACCTTGAAGGTTTTGACAAAACTTTGACAACAGACGAAGAACGCACATGAAAGCGGGTTGATTCTCCAAGAACAGCCATAGTTCTCTTATCCTAGAAAGATAATGACTCAACATGGAATTATTTGGCATCCAAAAACGTAGATATACCCACTATATGTTCATATCTGAGAAATAATGGAGATCAGAGAAGTATATCTAAGCAGATCTAAGAAAACATGACAAAATATGAAAGAATGGTGACATACCTCAAGAATCAGACTCGAAATCACCAAGGGAAGGCTCTAGGTTGGCTCCAACTCATGTAGGGAGGGTTATCTGGCATTATAGGGAGATTAAACTTGAAATAGGGGAGTTTTGAAGCCAAAAAAATATATATTGAGAAAAAACAAGTAAGCTCCTAGAAAATAGGATCTAGATTTGACCTCTGCACAAGGTTTGACCACACAGTTTGGGCCAACCGTGTATGGATCATGCAACATTCCTTTTAGTCCCAACACTCCTTATAAACCCCCAAAACTCTCTCATCCTTCACCTTTAACCTTTTTATGGAAACACATTTTTTATGGAAACATCCCACTTTATGGAAACACTCCACTTTATGGAAACAACCCAATTTATGGAAAGAACCAACATTATGAAAACACCCAACTTTATGGAAACTCTATATATTATGGAAACTCTATATTTTGTGGAAAAACACTATTTTATAGAAAATTTATATTTTATGGAAACCCAATCAAAGAAACACCAATTAAAAAACATGAGGAAAGGGGTTATGTACCCGAAACCGGGGGTACTACATTCTTCCCACCATTGGTCTTTCCATCCTAAGAAAGTAGAAAACCCTCACTGTCCAAAAAGAGTTCTGGACACTTCTCTTTCATTTCCTTCTCACGTTCCTAAGTCTCTTCCTGAATCTGACCATGTTTCCATAAAACCCACACTAGGCCGATGCTTTTCCCATGCAAGACTTTCTATTGCCTATCCATGATCTGCACTAGGATATGTACCAACGATGTATCCGGTTCTAGGTCAATGTGATCCCATCTGATCACATGGTCAGGATTAGGGTGATACTTTTTCAACTGAGATACATGGAATACATTATGCACCGAGCTAAACCATGGTGGTAATACCAATCGATATGCCACCTCTCCAGCCTGTTCTAGTATCTCAAAAGGTCCAATATATTTAGGAGATAACTTGCCCTGCTTCCCAAAACGACGATGTCCAAGCATTAGAGAGATCCTAAAGAAGACATGATCACACAAAGATAATGAAAACAGTCTTTGACGGTGATCTGCATAAGATTTTTGATGACTCTGAGCCATCTCCATACTTTTTCTAATCAACTGGATCTTCTAATTTTTTTCTTAGACAAGGCTTGGCCCGACTAGTGAAGTTTTACCTGTTTCCACCCAGTATAGTGGAGAACGACAAGGACGCTCATACAATGCTTCAAACAGAGCCATGTGTATTGAGGCTTGATAGATGTTATTGTATAATAACTCCACTAAGGGTATATGATCCTCCCATGAGCCAAAAAAATCCATTACACAATCTCGTAACATGTCTTCCAATGTTTGTATCGTCTACTCTAATTTCCCGTCCGTCTGAGGATGATACGCAGTTCTCAAAGTCAACTGAGTCCCAAGGGCTTACTGTAAGGATTTCCAGAAACAAGACGTGAACATCGGATCTCTATATGAGACTATTTACACTAGTACACCATGCCTCTTTACCACTTCTCAAATATAGATTTTTGAAAGATCCTCCACCGTATGAGTTTCACGAATAGGGATGAAATGGGCTGACTTGGTTAGATGATCCACTATCACCCAAATGGCATCGTGTTTCTGGACCGTTATTGGAAGACCTGTAACAAAATCCATTACTATTTGATCCCATTTCCACACTAGGATGGGAAAATATTGTAACATACCAGCTGGTCTCTGATGCTCTTCTTTAAACTGCTGACAAGTTAAGCACCGCGAGACGAACTCAGCCACCTTCCTTTTCATGTCGCTCCACCAAAACTATTCCTTCAATGCATTATACATCTTCTGTGTACCTGGATGTACAAACCATCTTGAATGGTGGTATAAATGAAGGATTAGTTCCTAACAAACCATAGGTACAACCATATGATCTCTAAAACACAAAACTAAAGCCCTTTTACACAACTACTCACCAAGATCACACAATTTCACAAAAACCACAAATCATCACTGAAGAAGATTTATTCTATGATTATCACAATAAATCCCATTAAAATAAACCAATTTGAATCTAATACAATCAATTATATAAAGAGGAGGTGATATTAAAGCCACCTACCTCAAAGGTTTTGACAAAACTATGACAACATACGAAGAACGCACAAGAAAGCGGGTTGATTCTCCAAGAACAATATTAGTTATATTATCCTATCAAGATCATGACTCAACATTGAATTATTTGGAATAAAAAAATGTAGATATACCCACTATAGGTTCAGATCTAAGAAATAATGGAGATCGGAGAAGTAGATCTAAGCAGATCTAAGAAAACATGACAAATTAGGAAAGAATGGTGACATACCTCAAGAATCGAACTCGAAACCACTTCACATTATTTTGAAAATTAAACCATTTTCAAAATATGATAATCATTTTCTTTTTTAAAATATTTCATTTGAAAACCAATTCCATAATTTTTCAAAAATTAACACTTTTTTTCACAACATGAATCATTCCTTGAAATGATGTATACACTCTTAGTAGGAAGTCATTCCTATACAATGCATGTCATGCTCATATCATTGACTAAAACCATGACAATGAGATTTTAAAATCCTAGAGGTGTCTCCAAACACTTATTTACCCAACTCCCTGGTAACTTGAAGTTCAGTATAAAAGGTTTAGCTACATCCTTTTGTGCTATAAATTTCAAGTTCTGACAGTCCTACTCCTTTCTAAGATTCCCACCCAAGGAATAGATAAGAAGGGATTTCATCTCCAAAACTTGGAACATCGTTGACTACTTGTTAGGAAAGGACCAAACAAGATGATACCATTTTTAATGAACCACCAATTCTCATTGGATTTAGAGTACAACAAGTCATTACTAGGCCTTAAGCGATATCCCCAAGATGTCAAAGGCTGGAAATAAATGTCGAAGGGTTTCAAATACAAGTGGGGGATGATTTACCCTTTAAGAAATAAACCAATAAACCTACCAACCATAAAAAAACATTCAATATATGATGAATGAACAAATGAAAGACAACTCAACAACTTCATGTATCTCAAAACCACATCAAAGTAAGCAATAAAAGAAGAATAACCAAGTATCCAAGTACATAGCGAATAAAGTACACAAGACTCTCCAAAGATCTCAATACTCCATGCTTCACAAGCTCTAAGCTCCAAAATCTATGAACAGACCAAAAATCATGAGGTAGTGTTAAACACGTGTGAAACATTACCTTTGCCCTTGTCCCAGAAGATAGCATCTGCAAAAGCACCAAAGTGCCAAAGCAGGGGTGAGTATAAAACTCAGTAGGTTTCCCCCCTATGACTTTCCTACTCACGCCACTAGGATAGAAGAGTTAGCAATAATTATATAAAATAGTTTATATAAAAAAATTTCTCAAAAACAGTTTATAACTAAATATAAACAAGTTTCCAAAACCATTCATTACCAAAAGCATACAAGTGCAATTGAAACCAATTTTCCCAACAAGATATTTTTCGAGAAAAATAACTAAACAATCTTTACAACCATTGCACAATATCTCTTTATCTTCATACCCAACCA
This sequence comes from Viscum album, assembly GCA_963277665.1. Lineage (NCBI taxonomy): Eukaryota > Viridiplantae > Streptophyta > Magnoliopsida > Santalales > Viscaceae > Viscum > Viscum album. The sequence goes on from OY728139.1 coordinate 493,324,329, forward strand.
TTCCTCAAACCCATGAAACCAACCATGCATGCTATGTTATGATATTTCCATACTCATGAGAGGTTTCTTGTCGATCTACCAAGTCATCACAAGGTAATTGTTTCCCATGTGCCATTAACCCTTTGGCACCGAGCACAAGGTCATATTTCAAACAAACCCCGTATATGCAACTTCCCATGTGCCATTAACCCTTTGGCACCAAGAACAAGATCATATTTCAACCAAGCCCTATATGTGAAACATGAAAACAGACCACATATGCCCAATGATCATGCCAAAACAACCCTTTCAATAAAAACACCTTTTTATTGAAAACCATTTCCGTCAAAATCACTTCAATGCCAAACCATTTCAATGCCAAACCATTTCAATAAAACTTAATTTTTATTGAAAACCATTTATATTTAAAACCCATTTTTCATCAACCATTTATCAATTCCATAAAATCAATAATTTAAAATCATCATTTTAAATTCATGAAACCAAACCCCCTTTTTCACAACTACTCACCAAGATCATGCAATTTCACAAAAACCATAAATCATCACTGAAAAAGATTTATTCCATGCTTTTCACAATCAATCACATTAAAATAAAATAATTTTAATCTAATACAATCAATTCTAGCAAGAGGAGATTATAGTTAATCCACTTACCTCAAATTTTTTTATGAAACTTTGACAACAGACGAAGAACGCACAAGAAAGCGGGTTAATTATCCAAGAACGGCCTTAGTTCTCTTATCCTAGAAAGATCGCGACTCAAAATTGAATTATTTGGAATCCAAAAACATAGATCTACCCACTATAGGTTCAGATATTAGAAATAATGGAGATCAGAGAAGTATATCTAAGCATATCTAAGATAACATGACAAATCATGAAAGAATTGTGACATACCTCAAGAATCGGACTCAAAATCACCAAGGGAAGGCTCTAGGTTGGCTCCAACTCATGTGGGGAGGTTTCTCCATCCTTCTAGGGAGAGTAATCTCAAAATATGGGCGTTTGTAAGCCAAAACAAAATATATAGATAAAAAACAAGTAAACTCCTAGAAAATAGGATCTAGATTTGACCTATGTGCAAGGTTTGACCACACAGTTTGGGCCAACCGTGTATGGATCGTGCGACCTTCATTTTGGTCCCAACACTCCTTATAAAACCCCAAAACTCTCCCATCATTCACCTTTACCCTTTTTATGGAAACACATTTTTTATGGAAACATCTCACATTATGGAAACACCCTACTTTATAGATGGAAACACCCAACTTTATGGAAACTCTCAATATTATGGAAACTCTATATTTTATGGAAAACCTCTATTTTATGTAAACTCTCTATTTTATGGAAACCCAATCAAATACATGCCAATTAAAAAACGTGAGGAAAGGGGTTATGTACCTGAAACCAGGGGTACTACAATGAAGGTCCCTATATATTTTAGTGATTTTATGATTTATAGAGAATGTATAGTTATGAGATTCATCTGTTATCTCCTTTATCTCTAAGATATATAGGACACATATCCTTGTGTGAAATTTTGGTACACCTTCTTGATCAATATTGAACTCAGGAAACTTACCATTCTTCACAACCTCTATATTATTTTGTATCAAAGGATCTCCTCTTTGATCTCTCTTGATCTTCACTGTTAATGATGGTTGAGAAATAATTTGGAATGGGATTGATGATGTACTTTCCCTCATGATTATCGTGTCTAACCTTACTAGGTCCTTGATCAATGGATCTCCTTGAATCCTCATCATTTCCAGAATAAGAGGGTATTTCTTACTTAATGCATTGGTGACTTTGTTTGCTCTTTTAGGGTGATAATGAATTGAACAGTCATGGTATTTAAGAAACCATATCCTTTTTCTCATGTTCAATTCATTTTGTGTGAATATATACTTCAAACTTTGTTGGTCTATGTATATATCAAATTTCCCTACATAAATATAGTGTCTTCATATTTTCAGATAAAAAATAACTACATTTAACTTCAAGTCATTTATAGGATAACTCTTATCATGATGATTTAACTATTGAGATTCATAAGCGGTCACCTTTTCATTTTTCATGAGGTAGCACCCAATACCTTTCAGAGATGCATCACTATAAATAAAAAAACTTTCTTTGACATAGGGTAGAGTTAACATAGGTGCAGTAACCAATCTCTTCTTTAGTTCTTGGAAACTTTCTTCACACTCATTTATCCAGATAAACTTAGCTCCTTTTCTAATTAACTTGGTTGGTGGATTATACAATCATGAATTTTTTTTCACAACCCTCCTATAATATTATGCTAAACCAAGGTAACTATAAATCTCAGTTACTGTTTTAAGATGAGGACACTCCTCTACATCTTTTGTCTTGGAAGGGTCAACTTAGATTCTTTTAGTGGTTACAATGTTCCCCAATAATGAAACTTGTTGTAACCATAATTCACATTTTTTGAATTTTCCAAATAGATTTTCCTTCCTTAGAGTTTTTAATATAACCCTTAGATGATCCTCATGCTTCTCATGACTTTTGTAATATATCATAATATCATCAATAAAAACTACCAAAAATTTATCAAGGTAGTCCTTGAAGAATCAATTCATAAAATAAATAAATATAATACGAGAATTAGTCAAGTTAAAGGTCATAATGAAAAACTCATAATGCCCATATCTTGTTTAGAAGGCAGTCTTTAGAATATATTATTTATTCACCCTCAATTAATAATACCCAGATCATAGGTCAACCTTGGAGACTAATTGATCCCCATGAAGCTGGTCAAATAAATCATCAATCCTTGAGATAGGGTACTTGTTCTTCACTATGATCATGTTAAGTTCTATAAAATCAATGCATAGACACATTGATTCATTCTTCTTCTTTAAAAAGAGAAAATTTTCTCCCTAAGGACACACACCTTTTTAGATAAATCCCTTCCCCCAAAGATCTTGAAGTTATTTATTTAATTCCTCTAACTTCGCATTTTCCATTCTATATGGGGTCTTTGATATCGGTTTGGATCCAGGTATGAGTTCGATGGGAAACTCTACCTCTCTTTCCAAGGGAGGTATAGGTAACTCTTTAGGAAATATTTCAATCTATTCATGAATGATGGGGACATTTTATATCCTTATACTTTCATTTCCTTCTCCCTCTTCACCGATAATCTCTATAAAGAAGGCTATGGGAGGTGATTTTAGAAAAAGATCAAGCCAAGATATCTATCCTTTGAAAATAACTATAGGTTTTTCATTCAAGACTACTAAAATTTCCTTGATCCTATAATTAATCTTAGCATTATAATTTGAGATCCAATCCATCCCTAGTATAGTGTATAATTCCACCATGGGAATGACTACTATATTTGTGGTGAGATTGTACTCAACAAAGTTAATACTAGAGTTCCTATACACTATTGATGCTTGAATAATCACTCCAAGAGTCTTAAATAATAAATATACTTCTATAAGCTTAGGGATTTATTCTATATTCTTTTCAAACATGGATAAAATAAAGGAATTCATAGAACTAGAATCAAACAAAGTACTTGCTAGCTTTGAGAGCACAACAAGTGTACCTACCACCACATCATTTGGATCCTCCACTTATTCCGTCATGATAGAAAATACACGACCTTACTCCCTTGGACTATGATGAGGTTGGTGGTGGTTTACCTCCATTATCTTATGATTTGGACATTTATTTGAAAATTTTACAAGTTTTCCACACTTGAAACATTAAACTTCAGGGTGGGTCTGCACCATATTCCCTTTTTCGTTAGTGCAGAGAAGTTATTGCTTCATCTCACCATAAAAGTCAGAGATGTATAACCATCTCTTCCACACTTGTAGCACTTTACACTCCCAAGAAATTAGTTACATGAATTCTTATTCCCACATTTTTTGCACATAGAAAGTTTCATTTTCTTTTATTCTCATCCATGATTGAAATTCTTCCCTGAGTTTGGATCTATTTATCTATTATTTTCATTAAACTTATAAAACCACTATGTCTCTCCAAACTCCAATTCAACCTTCATAACACTTTGCACTATCTCCTCGTATCTTTTATAGTTTCAATTTTATAAATTCCTCTACATATGGGGTATCATTGTATTGAATAATCTATCAACCTTTCCATTAGGATCCATAATAAAGCTAGTGGTGTGTCAATAAAGTCTTGTAAAGTTCATTTCATAGCTTCCAACTGATTCATTTTCCTTCTGTTTCATCTCTAGGAATTCCTTCTCCATTTTTATTCACATTGAATGTGGAAAATATTTATTAAAATAGATTCCCTTGAACTCTTCCCACTCCATAACTTCAATCTATCTTCTTGGATACACGTTTTTAATTAGTTTCAATCACTAATCAGATTATCCTTCTAAGAAGTATATTTTTAAGGTGACTTTCTCTAGATCTGAATAGTGGATTAAAGAAAATATCATTTTTAAATCGGTAATACATTGTTCAACAATTGATGGGTTAGTATATCCACTAAAATAAGTTGGTTGTTGACACGTGAAGGATTCAATGGAAAGTTGTTCCCTTTGAGGTGAATTTGGTCACTCAACTTAATTCAAGTTATTATGTATAACTGGAGATAGTTGATGCATCATCCTTATATTCTAGCTTCCATCGGAATATCGTTAGTTCATCGTTTTTTACACTCATCATTTACACAGTTCCTCCTGTTTCCTTCTATTTTTCTAGAAGAAGAAAACCTTGGTGAGAAATGTGTTACTTGTAGAAAAATTATAATTCTAATGGGAGTTTAAATCTTAAAAAATCATGCTTAAATATGTTATTTATTAATATCCTCTAATAATAATTATATTTTCTATATATCATTCTAAAAAGTTCAAAAAAAGATTTTGATTAACCAAACATATCCCTCAGGAGTGTCAAACTAGGTGTGAAATAAGGCTCATTATCATGCACCAGTTCCCGATTGAGTCTGGATCAATGCGGTGTTTTCAAGTTTTACCCCTAAGTACATCTATGTGAGAGCCATATCCACTTTTAGTAACTAGACAAGGATGTATTTTCTTGGAAACCACTTACTTAATACTCACCAAAATACTGGGATATTTTATATTTAGAATTTTACCTAGGGTTCTTAATAAAGTTTTCAATTCCCAATTTCCATAAATAAATAAACCAGTCTATGATACTAACTATGACATCCTACTTTTTATTACATAAACTTTGCATTATATAAATAAAATACAAGATCATTTAAAGTTTAGTTTCTTGTAAATTAGGAACATAATACATGAAAACATAAAAGATTGTTCTAATCTATGTGAAAATATTATTCATGGGTTCACCCTAAGTTAATTTTATTTCATCTCATATATTGGGTACATGCATCAAAGGAAAGGGATGAGCATGATCCCAGTAAAGGAATAAGCAGGGGAGACATTTAACATGTGATCATGAGCTATATCAGTAAGAATATAAAGTATAACAATATAACATGATCAAGAGAACATGGGGAATATTATAATAAAAATAACATGATACATAACATGGAAATGTTTCTACAACATAATCACATCATTATGGTTTATCGCCAAGATATCATAAATGAAAATTATTAAGGTTATTCACCAAGGTATCATAAAACATGTCATCTCTAGAGATTAAATTCTTTACCCAATGAATTTGAGAGATATCAGGGTGAACCCTTCATATATCTTAATTTAATGTGATCAACATATTTCATAATAAATCATTTCATTAATAACCTGTGGAAAATAAATAATGGGTTTCTTATCAAAATCATGGCACAGAAAAGCGCTTAAAAGCATAATTATTACATCATTATTAACCCACAAAAAGGGAATGTGGGTTAAAAATATATGTAAATAGCTAAATCAATAAATAATTTTCAATCTAGGTAAATACCCATGTAAAAGTAAGTGGTTTGGATATTCACAAAAAGAAAATAAATGAGAATTTCTCTCAAGTAAAAGAGATAAATAAATTCAGCAGCATGACGGGTATAAAACATGGATTAAAGAAATGGAAAATGAGAGAGGAAAAGGTTCACTAATTGGTAAAATATTATTCTTATAGTAATTGTATAATATAGAGTGGACAAAAAGGAATTATTGTGGAAAATATAATGTGTACCATAAAAAGGGAACTTGAATGGAAAAGAGAAGTAAAAACTTTCCTTACCTTGAGGAGTTGTTCCTAAAACTTAAGGATAGAACCTTGAGGATTGAGAACACATTATGAGGAATCCTTGGGAGAAAAAATCACCATAAATTCATGGATAATGGATTGGTAGTTAAGGGGAATGGTGAAATGGGTGGGTAGTTATAGAAAAAGTGGAGGAATTGTTTAATAATTTCCAAATATAGGTCTTGGGAATCTAGGCTGTGAAAAAGAAAAACCATTGGCTTACTAATGGTTTGTGCTCATGGTTTTGGAAATTTGAGTCACATTTTATGATATTTTAATCCACTATAACTGAACACCATTTTTTAATACTTATTTTTTCATGGAAAAGTAAATTTTCTACAAAGTAACATTTTTAAAATCAAATTTTCCATTTTAGACTTTGGAAAGTCACTTATAGGTTTAGAGATTGATTAAAATATATTAAAATACTTAATATTAATAATTATTATTTTTTAGGTCATTTATTTTTGTTAATTAATTATTAAATCATTAGGACATAAATATAAAGTCATAAAACATACCAAAAAACCCAAACTGTATTTTTACAATTCATGGAAAAATAAAGTATTTTAAAAAATTCTCATAAATTCACCCTAACATAATTTTGACATGGTGATTTAAAATATAATTTTCATTTTATTTGAATAATTCTCTAAATATGATAATTTTAACTTTTAAATATAAAAAAATCTTTATTTATCGAAAAAAATAGCAGCTTTTAAGGCATAGTCAAATTTTTGACACTTATAAAAATTTCCTAGGACATTATAAAAATATTTTATCATTTATATTTAAATAATTGTGCATTAAAATAACATTTAATTAAAACAAATATTATTCAGAGTACCTTATTTTATTATAAAAATGCATATCTTTTCTAAAAAATAAAATTGTGTTTTATTTGTGTTCAGAAATCAATTTATCAAATTTATCTCAATAAAACATATGTTTTATTAAGAAAAACTATTATTAACATGGAATTGATGGAATAAAAATGTTTTTTATAAAAAGAAATTACACTTTAAGTAACTAAGTTTTGGACACGTAAATCATTCTAACACATGTGTATGCCCTAAGGGTACGGTCTGCGATGGTGGTAGTTTCATGGGGTGGCTCAGCTAACATTGACCGAGTGGTAATCTCTAATAACTTAAACTTCTCTTGTAAGAGATTTCATTCAAGATTCTCTTGTTGAAGTTCAGCCTGGGCTTGGTCAAGGGCAAACCCAAGTGATGTTACCTCCCTCCCAAGTTCTGAAAAATGGGTTTCAAATGGTATGACTCTATTGGTTGAGACCATTGTTTCTAATTTCTACTTTAATTATCATTTTTCATTGCTAATTATAAACACTAATTATAAAGGTAAAAATTTTACCAAAGGGTATAATTTCCAATAGTAAAATGAACCAACGGTTATATTGACCAACAATCATATTTGACCTATAGTCATATAATGGTCGAATCCCAATGGTTGTATTTCTCTTTATACCCTATAAATACCACTTCATTATTTCACTCAATGTTCACTAAAATTCATCTAAAGGTTATATATTCTCATTTTCTAAGACGTTGATTGGTTTACTAATTTTTTTTCATTTTTGTAGTGTTGTCTACGGGGGCGATGATTCTAATAGATTGGGACGATCCATATTTTCTCATTTTAGCTTTTCTATTTTATATTTTTTTCCAGTTATAATGTTTTGAATTTTAATTGGTTTCATAGCTGAATAATGTAATAATATTTATTAGTGATATGAGTTTTTGTTGTTTCCTATTTATTTTGTATGAGTATAATATTATATAATATAAGACACATTTTCTCAGGAAAACAAATATCATTTAAAAAAAATCTTGGGTCGTTACATACAAAATCCTTGAACCAATCGTAAAATGATACATAATGGGATTGTTAAATTTGAGTATCACTCGCACAAGACATATCTTCTTTTAGATTATTAATTTGTTTCCTACAAATGATAAATTCATGTTTAAATTATCAAAATATATATGAAAATAAAACATGTAAAAGTTAAACAATAAAAGTAATAAGAAACTTACTCATCAATGGTGCAACTGATGGAGTATTGAACAATATATATCCATGAGCTTGTACCCTCTAGATGTTGTCCATGTAAAATATAGTTCCTTATCCAAGTAGAACATCATGAATTTGAGAGAGATTATTTAATTTTGTTTCAACATCCATAAGATATTCTGCAAAAAAAGTAGTACACTCATCCATTAAATAACCAATGGATATTGATGCATCCGAATGAGATATGTTACGTATGAATCATTTCAATGTATTTAGATATTTCTCAATAGGATACATCCACTTGAATGGAACTGGATCAGTATTCATTACTTCATTAGTTAGGTGCACTATTAAGAGAACCATAACATTGAAAAATGAGGGTGGAAATAGTTTCTCTAAGTAACAAAGCTTAAGTGCAATTATGTCCTATAAAATTTTTAAATCACCAATTTGTTAATTTCATTAAAAACATTGTCTAAAAAATACACATCTCAATCAACAGTTGAACAACATTGGATGATAAACAATCACAAATTTTGATTGGAATCAACTATTGAAGTAGTATGTGATTGTCATGACTTTTCAACCCTTACAATGTCTTGCTCAACACATTCACGCACTTGAAAATATTATAATAGTAACCATCAGGCACCTTGAGCATCTTCAAAATGGAAAGAAATGTCCCTTATTATCTTTTACTAATCATATAATGTGCAGCAGGCATATATGCCTTGTTTCTCTCACCCAACTATAAATGTAATTATTTCCTTAAACCAATTTCTTTTAAATCACGTCGTTTATTGACATGGTCCTCTGATTTTCTACTGACACCTAAAATGGTCCACAATATATTAACACAAACATTTTTTCAATGTGCATGATATCCAGATTGTGCCTTTGTATGTTAGTTTTCCAATAAGGGAGATTAAAAAATAATTTTCTTCTTCCAATTGTGATTGCACTGTCTACCTGCACCACAAATATTGGGTAATGGATGAGACACCAAATCCTGAAATTCATATACTGTGTGGATGTTTTCTTCCTCAATCTGTGATAAATTCCCCTTTCATGCTCCAGCCTAATAAATTTTCATAAGTTGGGAAGTCATTGATTGTCCACAATAAATCAGCCTATAGTTTGAACATTTCATTTATTTCACAGTCGTAAGTCATCACACCATCACCCTAAAATCCATTCAAGTCATCAATTAATGGTTGAAGGTAAACATCAATCTTATCTCCCAGACTTCTAGGTCCATCAATAAGAGTGAAAAGTAATAGAAATTGTTGTTTAATACAAATCCACAGAGGAATATTATATGGAACCAACACCACAGGCCATGTGTTATGAGTTACACCAACCATAGACCTGAATGGATTGAAATTGTCTACCATCAACCCCAATTGAACATTAAGACTATATTTAGCAAAGTTAGGGTGTCTCTGATCGAAGTCCTTCCATGCAAAATATTATGTCAGGTGGGTTAGCATATCAGTTTCCTTATTTCTTTCCACATGTCATGTCATTAATTTTGAAGCTTTGGATGACATAAATAATCTTTTCAACCTCAGCTTTAGTGGAAAGTAATGCATTTTATTTACAATAATAGGTTTCTCCTATTTCATAGTCTAACTTTGATGAGTCTAATTTCCCCTATTATCTTTTCACCTGGAAGATTCATAGACCATAAAATTATCTAAATAGGAATTTTTCTTTCTAAACAGCATATAGTTGTTTATAAATGCATCTATGGTCTCATATGTGAAACCCAAGTTCTCTATCAACTTATGAGCATGGTAATACAACTCAAGAATTTGAGCATTAGTAGGAAGTACTTTTTTCAATAACAACAACAACATGTTGAATGATGGGTCTGACCATTGATTCAAAGTCTTTAAGTGCAACAACTAGATGATAAATGACATTTTACTGTAAGAAATACACCCAGAATATAATTCAGTTTGTGCAACATCAAGTATTTCATAAAGCCTCAACAAATCATGATATGAACCAAAGTGCAGATTGATCTAACCGGTCTCAACATTCCGAATGTTAATGCCTTTAGGATCCAACCCATATACCATTTCAGTAAGCATTTCATGCATCATATCATTCTTCCCCGTATTAACATCCATATGAATTGTTTTTTCATCATAAAAATGAATATATTCTTCCCCATGATGAGTCCAACTCTTATAATTTTTCAAAAACCCATTTAAGAATAGGTGCTTCCATCACAGTATCTCATGTGAATTGATATATGTTTGCATATTTTCTACACAGACAACTAATATAATCACTTTTAAATCCTCTAGTGAAATCAATAAAATGCATAATGACCTCAAAATATTCTTTAAATGTTCTATATGGAAGATCAATCCAACTATTTCCCATATTCATATTTGTATAATAAGTAGTAACATTTACATAATACTGTAGGTTCCGGGTGCAGTGGAAGCATGTTGGTGGGGTGGCCCAACTTTGATTTTAGAGTTAAACAACATTCAAACTGAGATCTGTCATGATATAAAACGACGGATCTTCGGAATAGAATGAAGAATGAAAAACAAAAGATGGATTCACGAAACCATAGAGATAGGATCATCATATGTTGGTTATAATTAGTTTAATTAATTCACAAGAATTACCTTGGTGTAATTCTTTCTCCGTTGATGTCTCTGGTCACGATCTTGTGATCTGTCGTTGCATCGTAGAATCCAAGTGCAGGATTCCTCTAGCGGTGATCCACACATGTGCCACGTATCTATGGACTTCACCGAAGGGATCTCTGGGTGCTAGTGTGGAAGAACCTTTACTTGTGATGTCCTCCTTCGATCGCATTGATCTGATGGAGGAGGATCTCTCTCGGTCTTGAGAGAATTCTTGGAGTAAGTAGTTCTTTCGGCCTTGAAAGAATTCTTTAGAATTATTGTGCACAACAATTGGGGAAAATTGTTGGGGTTGTGAGGATATTTATAATCAGGTTTGAGGTTATAGAGTTATGACAATAAATAAACATGTTACACGTTCTATTTATTTCATTAACTCTTATTGAAAACCCCCATGTCGAATTATTAATTCCTTGACATGTGCCCATGCTGATTATAATAAATATCATTTAATAAAAAAATATTATATCCTCAAAATCCTGACTGGAAAAACTACACGGTTTGTAATCATTAATACATGGCGTGTACTTGTTTTCCATAAAACTACATGGCGTGTATATTTAATATACACGGAGTGTACTTTTATTTTCCATTTTTATTTATTTCCTCCACCACATTTATTAGACCTTGAGTAATGGCTATTTATTTATTAAATAAATGTAACTGCATTACTCGCTAATAAATATACTATTTCGTCCACAATATATTCTCTCAAATAACTAGTGTCGAAATAAATGTGATCTGACATCCTTAAATAATTATTAAACCACAGTCGGGAATAATCTTTATTTAACTTGTTAAATTAATATTTAACTATGATACATGGACACACTTAGTGTGTGACCCTCTAAGTCTCTTTCTCGTTGGTATTAGGCAGGCTTGCCTAAAGTCCAAGAATACTGTCTAGCAATGGGTCAAGGCACCCAAGAGAAAGAAGTTGACGCCGCATTGACGTGTCACCTCAAACGAATGCTTACTGTGTAATATAATCTCTTTTTCTTGATATCTCTAATCATGCGGGTTGCATGCTAGTGTCATCAACCCATGTGCTCGATTATTCTTTCTTTGACTTTCTAGAATTGAACTTTGCCCATTCCTTACCATGGCCATGGATTTACTTAGGCTATATCAATTCCATCGAAGGTCCTGAGATATCTAATTCCATTATGGAATAGAAGGGACAAATCCTTTCTCACATTATCTATTAATGCGGTATTACTCGTGACGCACCCAACATATCTTACCTCACTGTGAACAGTGTGTCGTCATAGTTTTTGTCAATACATCTAAGTGCACGAGTTGTAATACCCATTAATAATAATCTTAAAGTCTAAGGACCAATACACATATCCGCAGATAGGAACATCCAATGACACTATGAAATGTGGATTTTCTACTGGTGGGTCTCATTCTCATAATATCCTCCTGGATATTACCAAGGGTGCACACCATGAGAAGGTGCCTCAAAGTTTAATGAGTCATCACCCCTAATGGCCTGTATTATTTGTGTCCCTCAAATAACATCATCTGGCCATAGAAAATATATTAAATAATAGTGTTATGGCACTTCCGGGTTCTCATCATAGTAGGGATCCGCTATGACCCTTTAATACAACAGTTATCCTTGGTACATTATCACATGCATTGTCACACAGAAGAACAATCAAGATGTGATAAGGCTTTTATTAATTAATAAAGTACAAAGTAGTTGGTTCTAGGCCACCAACTCCAACAGACTCCCACTTAGACTAGAGTCAACTACTAACAACCATTAACCCACTAGCTCTCACATGATATTCATGCTTCTGCTGAGATAGGCCTTTATTCATGGGTTCTGCCATGTTCTCTTCTGTGGACACTCTGCTCACTGCAACTTCACCCCTTTGATAGAAATCCCTTAAGAGGTGATACTTTCAGAGTATGTGCTTTGTCCATTGATGTGACCTTGGTTATTTTGCAAGAGTCATCGCTGCAGTATTATCACAATACAATGTGCTAGGCACCACATCAAGATCCTGGAGAAAGTTTCGAATCTAGATGGCTTCCTTGTCTACATCAGAAGCCGCTATATATTCGGACTCCACTGTAGAATCGGCAACAACTGGCTGCTTTGAACTCTTCCATCTCATAGCTCCTCTATTGAGACAGAAAATATATCCAGATTGCGACTTCAGATCATTCTGATCTGTCTGAAAACCAGCATCAGCATACCCTCTGATGACAAGCTCCTCATCTCCTCAATACACCAGGAACATATCCTTAGTTCTTCTCAGATACTTAAGGATAGTCTTAACAACAGTCCATTGTTGTTCTCCTAGATCTTCTTGATATCTTCCTACCATGCTCAGTGCATAGGCAACATCAAGCCTGGTACATAACATGGAATACATGATGGATCCTATAGTCAAAGAGTATGGAATCTTACTCATTATATCTTTCTCTTGTTGTGTTTTAGGACACATTTTCTTAGAAATATGTAGGCCATGTGACACTGGAACCAATCCCCTCTTGGATTATTCCATACTAAATCTCTTTAGTATCTGGTCAATGTATGTACTCTGACTTAGTCCAAGCAGCCTCTTGTATATATCACGAATGATCTTGATCCCTAGAATGTAGGCTGCTTCACCCAAGTCCTTCATGGAGAAACACTTGTTCAACCAGTCCTTAACTAAATGTAAGACTATTACATTGTTTCCAATAAGAAATATGTCATCAATATATACTACTAGGATAACGATCGCATTCCCATTAAACCGCTTATAAACACATGGCTAATATTCATTCTTAATGAACCCAAATTCCTTTATGGATTAATTAAATCAAATGTTCCATGACCTGGATGCTTTCTTTAATCCATAAATGGATTTCTGCAACTTGCAAATTTGTTTGGCTTCACCTGGTGTCACAAACCCTTCTGGTTATGTCATATAGACATCTTCCTGAAGGTTCCCGTTAAGGAATTCTATTTTGACATCCATTTTACAAATCTCGTAGTCATGGTAAGCTGCTATGGAAAGTATGATTCTTATGGATTTAAACATGGCAACTGGCGAGAAGGTTTCATCATAGTCAATTCCTTGACACTGTCTGAATCCTTTAGCCACTATCCTTACTTTATAGGTGCTAACTTGACCCTCCATGTCCAGCTTTCTCTTGAATACCCATTTGCATCCAATAGGCTTTACATCAACTGGCTCATTGACTAGAAACCAGACTCGGTTCTGATACATGGAATCCATCTCAAATTTCATATCTTATAGACATCTTGTAGCTTCTGAGCTTTCTACTGCTTCCTTGTAGGAGATAGGTTCATCATTATCCAACAATAATGATTCACCATCCTCGGTGACTAGGAAACCAAATCTCTCTGGTTCCCTTACCTCTCTTGAGCTCCTACGCAGTACTTGTGTTTCTGGAACCTCTTCCACAGGGACCTGTGGAACTTGTTCCTGTACCAACTCATGTTTATCTTGAGCATCAACTTCATCGAAGTCAATCTTTCTCCCACTATCCTTCTTGAGGATGTGCTCCCTCTCAAGAAAGACGGCTTATCTGGAGACGGTCACTTTCTTGTCTGAAGGGTTATATAGGTAATATCCTTTCATTTCCTTGGGATATCCTATAAAGATACACCTCATGCCTCGGGGTTCTAGTTTGTTGCCTGAGAAGGCCTTAACAAACACCTCGCATCCCCATACACATGTGTGCGACAAAGTGGGTTTCTTTCCATTCCAGAACTTGAATAGAATTCCATTTGCCACCTTAGTTGGTACTCGGTTTAATGTGTATGCTACAGTTTGTAATGCATATCCCCAAAAGGATAATGGAAGATCTGCATGACTCATCATCGACCTCACCATGTCCAACAAGGTGCGGTTCCTCCTTTCACTAACATCATTCCACTGTGGTGTATAAGAAAGAGTGAGCTGAGATAGAATCCCAGACTCCCGTAGAAGATCGATGAACTCTTGGTTCAGATATTCTCTACCTCGATCCGATCGAAGTTTCTTTATCTTCTTACCAATATGATTCTATACTTCATTCTTGAATTCCTTAAATTTCTCTAAGGACTCTAACTTATACCTCATTAAGTAGAGATGGCCATATCTACTCAAATCATTAGTAAAAGTAATGAAGTAAGAATATCCACCTCTAGCTTCTACTAGAAATGGTCCACAAACATCTGTGTGTACCAATCATAGAATCTCTATGGAACTTTCACCCTATCCACCAAAAGGCGGCTTGGTCACTTTTCCTTGTAAACAAGTGTGACATCTATCAAGTGGTTTTAGCCCAGTAGATTCTAAATAGCCATCTTGGTAGAGCTTTGTCAATCACTTCTCGTTTACATGACCGAGACGATGATTCCACAACTGGGTGATGTATGAGTCATGTGAGTTTGTTTCATTATCGATTGGCAACACTTGGTTTTCATAATTTAATACATACAAAACATTATTTAAATGTGTCATACCATAACATACTTTGTTCTTATAAAAGAGACAACCCTTATTTCCAAACTTGAAAATAAATCCATATATATCCAAAAAAGATACAGAAATTATGTTCTTGGTAACACTAGGCACATAATAACAGTTTTGTAAAACCAAAATCATGTCAGTTGGAAATGAGAGGTGGTAATCATCAATAGTTAACGCAGTCATCCTTGCGCCATTGGCAGCTCGAAGATCCACCTCTCCTCTGGAAATATTTCTAAATCTACTTGGTTCCTGTATTTGAATACAGATTTGAGCCCCACAAGCTGTATTTAATACCCAATGTGTAGATATAGAAATATTACACTCGATAATGAACGCACCTTTAGCGTCCCCACGCTTCTGGGTGCAGTTCCTCTTTCAGTGGTCTTGCTTGCCACATGAAAAACACACCGCCTCCTGTTTCTTGCCCTGCCTCTGGATCTTCCCCTTCTTGGAGGGATGGTGCTCTGGGGATTCAGACCGTTTATAAGTCTTTGGCCTCTTTGCCTTGTTCTTCCTTTTCCTATTCACCAAAAGGACTGCGGGTTTGTCACGCCCCATGTCCTTATCTACCTGGCGAATCAAGGTCAGAAGTTCCGATAGAATCTTCTCATTGTTTCTCATATTGTAGTTGATAATAAAGATATAGAAGGTCTTGGGCAGTGATGATAGGATGAGATATGTATGCAACTCATCCGGGAACTTAATCCCTAAGATGTCCAGGCGTTCAATGTAGCCAATAATCTTGACTACATGAGGCTCAGCTGGCGCGGACTCTCCAAGATTAGTTGTAAACAAAGTGTTGGAGATCTCATATCTCTCCGGTCTCACCTTCTCTTGGTAGAGATTCTTAAGGTGAGACATCATGCTATACGCGTCCATGTTTTCATATTGCTTCAAGATCTCATTAGACATAGCCGATAGCATGAAACACTGGACATATGTGGCATTATCCATGTGTTTCATGTAGAGATATAGTTCCTCATCACTGGCCTCATTTCCAGGCGCAACTAGAATATGATCTTCTAGCACATACAATTTCATTTCATGGTGAAGGATGACACGTAAATGCCCCTGCCACTCTTGGAAATTGGTTCCGGTGATAAGGTTTTCCTTCTCGAGTATGGTTCGCAATGATATGTTTGAAGACATTTTTCTTATTGTTTCTACAAATTAAGATGAGAAAAGGTTTAGTAATTTATTATAAAAACTAAGAAAAATAAATAAATTAATACTTATTAGTCTCCCACTATTTTATCAAAATCCAATAGCCCTTATCATTGACTTCGGAATATTATGTTTCCTGAATATTCTAGTGGAAAGTATCCATATTTCCCTTCGCATTACCCCAACTAGGGTTGGTCAAGAAACTTCAAGGGTTTTAGGTAGGCATTCCAAATTCCAACTGCATTAACTCGCAGCTCCTTGATCCGCTGAGTGGACTCCCCAATCCTGAAATCCTTTTATTTTGGATTTCCTCAACCTTTGCCTCTTAGTCACACCAAGTCCTGTTGTGGCAGTCAACCCTTGATGTGAACCAAGTTAAGTCAACCCAAAATCTTGAATTATAATTCCCTGATAATTGAAATCACCCCAACTAGGGTTTTTCAAGCACTTTGAACTATGGTTTGATTCTAACCAAGATTATGGAAGGTTATACCGACTTAATATTTCTTTTGAGGGATTTTATCCTTATATGTAAATTTCCATTTTATTATCTTTGATTACATGCTTGTTAATATTAAGTGGGATATACTTAAGTGATTAACCATGTCTAAGATAATATTTATGCATAAGTCATTCTTATTTTAGTTCCATCTTTCTTGCTTGTTTAATTCATTAATTATGCGATTGTGACAACACACCCACAATAAATAAACCATGCAACTGACAGAAATAAAATAAATGGTATGATCATGAGCTTATTCTATTGGTTAGTTTATCAAGCGGTTGATAAACTAACCCAAGACCTAGGGAAGAAACACCTTGAACCTTTCGGGTTCGTGTGTACACCTTTCCACTTGTCCACCTTTGTATCTCCTTGGATTGGTTTCACCTTGGCTCCAGACTTGAGCCACCTCTACCAGTTTAGGAGTTTCATCCTTTACATATGCATTTATCTCACACACATGTGAGGAGTAAAAAGGGATTTTTACATAAAAGAATCCTTGGGCATGCAGGCCCTACATATTAATGAGGAGAAGGCTCACCGGCCAACAAATTTAATTTAAATAAATTAAAAGAAATCATTCACATACAAAGGTCTTGGTCTAGTTCATGATCATCCATACATGCAAAGATATTTACGCATAAATAAAACTAGCATTCAATTCTTTAATCATTCTTGTTTAAGATAAATCATGCTTGAATCAATTAATTATCTTTAATTAATCAATCCTTTCATCTTAAACCCTTTTCTGAATTTTCTTGAGATTCTCATCCATCATAATTTTAAACAAATAAATTCATTTAAAATTATCCTTGTACGTAACTTGTACCTTGGAGGCAACCCGGTGAATTCTCATTCATTACGTAGATGTTAAATTAAATGCATATATATAAAACACCTATCACATGTTGTGCCTCAGCTTTACACCTGCACCATGGTATACGTCTCAAAGGTTTGTATAATATAATAATAAATTTTAATAAATTTGCGTAATTTGGGTGAGTACATGGCGTGTAGTTCCGACTACACGGCGTGTACTTTTCTTCACCGTCCATCTGAAGTACACGCCCGGGGACATGGCATGTTAATGTACTTCAGAAATTTTCAGAGTACACGGCATGTTCTTTTGGACACACATCATGTAGTAACCGCGTTACACGGTTTCCAGCCAGGCAAGTCATGTACGGGGTACACGGTCCAACCCTAACCCGAAGGGACTACACGTCGTGTTTAGTTGGACCACACGGCGTATAATCTGGAAACCGTGTGCCACCTATTCCTGGTCAACACACGGTGTCATAAATGACTTAGATAGGATCCAATACACGGCCTGATTTGGCGGATCAGTCAATGCATTGAACCTAGACTACACGGCGTGTATTTCCGAATACACGCCGTGTATTCTCACTACTGGAAAGATGATCTTTCCAACACTTCTATACCAACGGTTTGTAAAAACCGTTGGTATAGCTACCCTTTCCCAAAGGTTCACCAAAACCGTTGGGAAAGGGTCCCTTTTCCATCCCCTTTCCCAACGGTTCACCAAAACCGTTGGGAAAGGGTCCCTCTTTCCCTCCCCTTTCCCAACGGTTCATCAAAACCGTTGGGAAAGGGTCCTCTTTCCCAACGGTTCACCAAAACCGTTGGGAAAGGGTCCCTTTTCCATCCCCTTTCCCAACGGTTCATCAAAACCGTTGGGAAAGGGTCCTCTTTCCCAACGGTTCACCAAAACCGTTGGGAAAGGGTCCTCTTTCCCAACGGTTCACCAAAACCGTTGGGAAAGGGTCCCTCTTTCCCTCCCCTTTCCCAACGGTTCATCAAAACCGTTGGGAAAGGGTCCCTTTTCCCAACGGTTCACCAAAACCGTTGGGAAAGGGTCCTCTTTCCCTCCCCTTTCCCAACGGTTCATCAAAACCGTTGGGAAAGAGAGGGGATAATTTCAACCTTCAGCAAACTAAAGTTCAACCCACCCAAACCTATCCCAACGGTTTGGAAAACCATTGGGAAAGGGCTTTCCCAACGGTTTTCCAAACCGTTGGGATAGATTCTTTAATTTTTTTCCAGGCCTTCTAACCAAGAACATTATATAAATAAAAATTTTAAATAATTATGATAATACATATATATATTTATGAAATTATGTTTACAAAGTGATGTTAGGTTAGTGGTTAAGTCGTTCGATTATAAACGAGGGGTCCTGGGATCAAATCCTAGCGGATGTTTTATTTTTTGGAATTTATATACCAACGGTTCCATTACCGTTGGTATAGATTTCATATTACCTATACCAACGGTTTCCAAAACCGTTGGTATAGGTCTATACCAACGGTTTTTTGAAAACCGTTGGTATAGACCTATCGCAACGGCTTACTTGGCTACGGTTCTCCAAACCGTTGGTATAGGCTATACCAACGGTTTGGAGGCCTATACCAACAGTTCCAAACCGTTGGTAAAGGTTAGTTTTCCAGTAGTGTCTGGTGTTGTACGGCCAGGAGCGTTTGGCACCTCCGGATAAGTTACTCTATTTTATTTTAATCAAAATTAAAAGAAAAAAATTTTTTTGTAAGGTGAACGAGAAATGAGAGGGGAGGAACAGATCTTGAGATTCATATTTTTAAGAACGATTAACTTGAATTGAAACAACTAAATTATTAAATGTGTAAAACACCATGAAAAAACTAAATAATTATAATCAACTATATGACCCCTATGATACCACTTTTAGGCTCCAGGCGTAGTGGAAGCGCATTGGTGGGGTAACCCAACTTTTATTTTAGCGTTAAATAACGTTCAAACCGAGATCTGTCATGATATAAAACGTCGGATCTTCAGAAAAGAACAAAAAACAAAAAACAAAAGAGGGAGTCCCAGAACCATAGAGATAGGATCATCATATGTTAGTTATAATTAATTTAATTAATTCACAAGAATTACCTTGGTGGAATTCTTTCTTCGTTGATGTCTCCGGTCACGATCTTGTGATCCGTCGTTATGTCGTAGAATCCAAGTGTAAGATTCCTCTAGCAGTGATCCACATGTGTGCCACGTATCTCAGGACATCGCCGAAAGGATCTCCAGGTTCTAGTGCAGAAGAACATTCGCTTGCGATGTCTGCCTTTGATCGCCTTGATCCGATGGAGGAGGATCTCTCTCTGTCTTGAGAGAATTCTTGGAGGAAGTAGTTCTTTCGGCCTTTAAAGAATTCTCTAGAATTGTTGTGCACAACGATTGGGGAAAAGTGTTGGAGTTGTGATGATATTTATAATCGGGTTTGAGGTTATAGAGTTATGACAATAAATAAACGCGTTACGCATTTTATTTATTTCATTAACTCTTATTGAAAACAATCATGTCGAACTATTAATTCTTTGACATGCGCTCACGCTGATTATAATAAATATCATTTAATAAAACAATATTATATCCTCAAAATCTCGACTGGAAAAACTACACGGCGAGTAATCATTAATACACGGAGTGTACTCGTTTTCCATAAAACTACACGGTGTGTATATTTAATATACACAGCGTGTACTTTTATTTTCCATTTTTCTTTATTTCCTCCACCACATTTATTAGACCTTGAGTAATGGCTATTTATTTCTTAAATAAATGTAACTGAATTACTCGCTAATAAATATGTTATTTCACCCACAATATATTCTCTTGAATAATTAGTGTCGAAATAAATGCGATCATGCATCCTTAAATAATTATTAAACCACATTCAGGAATATTCTTTATTTAACTTGTTAAATTAATATTTAACTGAGATACTTGGACACACTTAGTGTGTGGCCCTCTAGGTGTCTTTCTCGTTGGCATTAGGCGGGCTTACCTAAAGTCCAAGATTACTGTCTAGCAACGGGTCAAGGCACCCAAGATAAAGAAGTTGATGCTGCATTGACGTGTCACCTCATATGAACACTTACCATGTAATATAATCTCTTTGTCTCGATATCTCTAATCAAGCGGGTTGCATGATAGTGTCATCAACCCATGTGCTCGATTATTCTTTCTTTGACTTTCCGGAATTGAACTTTGTCCATTCCTTACCATGGTCATGGATTTACTTAGGCTATATCAATTCCATCAAAGGGTCTGAGATATCTACTTCCGTTATGGAACAGAAGGTACAAATACTTTCTCTCATTATCTATTAATGCGGTATTACTCGTGACGTACCCAACGTATCCTAGCTCACTGCAAACAGTGTGTCGTCACAGTTTTCGTCAATACATCTAAGTGCGCGAGTTGTAATACTCATTAATAATAATCTTAAAGTCTAAGGATCAATACACACATCCGTAGATAAGAACATCTAATGACACTATGAAATGTGGATTTCCTACTGGCGGGTCATGTTCTCATAATATCCTCTTGGATATTACCAAGGGCGCACACCATGAGAAGGTGCCTCAAAGTTTTATGAGTCCTCACCCCTAATGGCCTGTATTTTTTGTGTCCCTCAAATAACATCATCCAGACATAGAATATATATTCAAGAACAGTGTTATGGCACTTCCGGGTTCTCATCATAGCAGGGATCCGCTATGACCCTTTAATGCAACAACTATCCTTGGGACATTATCACATGTATTGTCACGCAGAAGAACAATCAAGATGTGATAAGACTTTTATTAATGAATAAATTACAAAGTAGTTAGTTCTAGGCCACCAACTCCAACAAATACTTCATATTGTAGGCATTTTTAGAATTTCATATCACAAAATATATTTAAAATAAAGACTAACCAATTGCATGTGGACTTCAGTTAATACTCATCCAAAATGAGAAAATAATTCACAGACGTCACGATCATCACATTTAAGTTATATTTATTTATTTATACATTTTATTTTTTAAAGTCTTCTTTTGTACATGACTAAATATTTTGTAAAGAGTTGCTTGTAAAGCAATGGATGATAATAAAATTTTAAAAGTGAAAAAAACAATCATAAATATATATTAATATATGACCAATGGTTATTTTATAAATTTAATTATCAAAACACGAGACTGCATAAAATTATGTTATTCGGTTGTCGTTGATATGTTAGTGTATCAATAAATAAAATTTCTTATAATTAATTAAGTATCTCTGATTTATAATAAATTATATTTTCTAATACACATTAGATATTTTAAATTACATTTGTAGAGGTCATTTGATATAATGATCTTTTGTTGGGAAAAAATAACGAAGTATACGATAATAAGTGTTGAATGTTATATGTCACGAATAATGCAAAATAAAAGTTAAGGGTTAGTTTTTGTGGAAAATTAATTTATTTAAATGTTTTAAGGATGAAAAAAATTATATGATTGGTAAAAGTGTCAACATAATTATAGTTATAACATTATAATATAATAATAAATATTAGGATAATGAATATTATCTTAATACATATTATACTGATAAATATAAATTTATTGAAAATGTAAAAATAAAATCTTAAAATTTTAATATTTATTGTCTTCATAATTATCGTTATCATTAAAATGATTTTAAGTATAGTCATCATAATTTAAGATAAATAATAATATTTATCATCGTCATCATAATCATCATTAAAATTAAAATGACTTAAAAATTGTCATCATCATTTTCAAAAAATATTAATGTTTGTCGTCATTATCATAATTATCAAAATGTGTTTTGTATATATCCATTATCAATTTTGATAAATAATATTATTATTATCGTCATCGTTATTCAAAAGGGGGTGTCATTGATTGGCCATCTAGGAGGTTACAGGTTCGACTGTCCATGGGTGCATGTGTGTGTATTT
The DNA here is from genome assembly GCA_963277665.1 of Viscum album. Lineage (NCBI taxonomy): Eukaryota > Viridiplantae > Streptophyta > Magnoliopsida > Santalales > Viscaceae > Viscum > Viscum album. The sequence goes on from OY728139.1 coordinate 493,347,168, forward strand.
TTATTGTATTTCCACATTTCTCAACCCATATAAATTATTAGAATAACTTTTATTCTACTATGGAGTAGAAATTGATGTTTCCTATGAAATATGTGTGGATAAAAAAATATTTTTAAGAGAAATAAAATTTTGATCAAACGATTGTTGAATATTTAATTGCAATGGGTAAAAAATTATGTATCAAATGTTGAAGCAAGATAATCCATAAAAGGTTATTATCAAAATCAAAACCCTAAAATAGATTGTGTTTTAAACGAATTAAGAATCGTAGTTTACCTCAGATAGCACGATGATTCCGAGATGGCGGCGAGCAAAGGGGGCAACAACACCCAGATCACGGGCAGTGGCAGAGAGGGGGCGACGACAGTGACTAGGATCATAGGTGGTTGTGGTGGAGGCTTTGGCAGGTGTGCGACGATGGTAAGGGAGAGGACTGGGAGGGAGGATGGACGACAACAGCAGCCCCGACAGGGTGTGTGGCAAGGGTTAGGGGAGAAGGAGGCGATGAGGGCGGACGAGCGGCGGTAGTGATGGCTCCGGGTGCGGCAATGGATGTAACATCCCAAGTAAGTAATGAATAATAGATATTTTTATCTATGTCTATTAATGAATTAGATAGTGTTTTAGAGGCTTAAAATGAAAATAAATCCAATCTTAAGCATGGAATATACTAATATTTTTAAAAGATTGTTTTACTGCCTTTTGATGGCAAACCATTTTTAAATCTATCTTTTGACAATTTTATAAGCTATGTTTGTCAAAATAAACTTATTCTTTATTATTGGGACATCAAAATTTACTTTGTGTGAATTTTTGGTATTTTTCTGACAATGTTCATTTTTTAATGAATAGTGAAAAATACTGCATTTTACATCAAAACTGTTTTTTAATCTAATTTATTTATATGATTAGATTATCTTTTGAATTTTTTTTGAAGTGAAATTAGAATATATTTTTACCATTTAATCCAATGGTGGTCATTCGAATCAATTTCACTTTGAAATTGGACTTAAATTGGTGTCAATCTTTTGATACTTATTGTTTCATAAAAACACGCTATTTGCTCTGACAGCAGGAATTAATTATTAAATTAATTAATGAAACTTATTTGTTTTGAATTTTGTAAAATAGACAACATTTTTGAATTCGGAATATAAAATATAGCTTAGGATGAAGTTTTGGTATTTTTCTGAAAAACTTCAATTTTTGATGAATAGTGAAACCACTAAGTGGTACTTAAAAAACTGATTTTTCATTTAAATGAAATTTTACCACCTCTGTGTTTTGAATTTCGAAAATCCGACATACATGGTTGTCATTAAGAAGTAAAATGTGGTTCAATGGGATTAAAATAATTTTTTGGTGAATAGTAACTTTTATGTTTTTAATCGCGATTAGTGGTAATTAGTGTAGTTTAAGGTAAAAATAATATTTTAATAATATGAAATGACCTAGACACATGTCCTACCCTTATTGGATGTGTCATGGCCGACCAAGAAAATCCATGGGTCAACTTGGGGACCCCATGGAGCCACTTTGGTAGGAAAATGACATTAATATCTTTTTATTTAATGTTAAAGTAAAAATGACACAAACATGAGTTAGTTTACTAAAACAATTTTTACATGGGGTTATACAAGTCAGATTTTTTATTATAAATATTCATTGGAAAGATAAAACGATTTCCTACATCATAATAGTTTTTTTATAATTTTTATACTTTAAATAAATTAAATTATTTATGACATCATGATGATGCAACGATTACCTCATTAATAAAGGATTTAAATAAAATGAAAAGATAATGTTAAAACTATAACTTACACTTGTCCAAACCCTATTGGATGGGTATATTTCAAACCCTTATCACCTTATCCTAGAATTATATCAATGTGGGACCTTTTTAATCCGAAAATCATTATAAAATAAAGTAACATTTCTTTACTTTCCAAGAGTGCCCCTCCTCTCCTCTTATAAAAGGCCCCCACCTCTACCTCCTTACCCAGACTTCCAAAGCCTTTGGATCGGCCAAACTCTGCCCATTTTGTCTCTCCACTTCCATCTCTTACTCCTTGAAGCCTCACTTTGGGCAGAAGTCTTCCCAAGGAAGCCTTTGAGCTCAAACCAAAGGGAGTTACCCGATTTTAATGTAATGTCTTCACTTGAGTCCTTTTGTTTTATTTTACTTCTCCAACCCCCTAAACTCTTTTTATTCATTTATTTTGTAACAACTACAGTATCTTCAATATACTAGGATGTTTTTATAAGAAGGATTCGAGCTACACTTACACACACCTACATCTAATGGTTAAAGAACATATTGTTTCCGTGGATGGCGAATTTCGGCCTCCCGAAATGATGATTGTTCAACATTCTTTTAACACCTTCAAAGGTGGCCATTAAGATGACACTATATTTATATATGATATATAATATGTTTATGTTTTCCTTAAGCTTCTGTATTTTTCATTTTGGGCATAACTTTATGGTTTCCATTATGGGTAAACGCGATATCTTCATTTAAGGAAGTGCGGACTACCGCCCCCTCAAAGTGATTTGATTCGTTAAATACCATATGTGGGACGTATAAAGGATGGAGTTATGATATTATATATGATATTACACTGGAATTATAATATACATTTATATCATTATGATTCCATTCTATAAAATATGAAATAGAAATGAAAGTAGTGTTCATGCGTACGTACGGCTTACCGTCTCCATGAACGGTGCATTACATTTATTAACTCTAAATGATTATGTAATATTATAAATGCATGTATATACTGGATATATATGATATATATGATATATACATCATGATTATAATTCTGGATATAATGGATACATGAAAAACTTGTAATTATAAAGGGTTTATTTTTGACTCAAGTACCAATGATCGTTAAAATGACCGTTATTAACTTAAATAATTACATAGTGTTCATGACATGGCAATAAGTGATATAAAAGGAATAATGAAATTGAAAAAGGTTCTTAAACAAGTATAAATTAACTCAAGTTTATTATTCAGGAGATTAAAGAACGACCAAGTCAAGTCGGACCTGAGGTATGGGACTTCGTCTCAATCTCCTTTCATTGAGGCATATTTTATTTTATACGGTGTATAAACCCCTTTGACTTTTATGTTTATCCAAAAGGAATATTTCTTTATACGAATCATTTTACAAAATGACAAAAGGGAATGTTTTTGTCATACGTATGTGGTGACAACGACTTCTCCGCTGCCATGACCATTATTTGAGTTTCGGCTTCCTCTACAAGCCATACCTTTTTTTTAAAAGAAAAATAAATACCATGTTTTACTTTTCTTTTATTTTGGTATTTAAAATGGTTTTGATAATGTTTTTATTATATCACTGTGTTATTGATATCTTGTGATAGAAATGTGGAAATGTTATGTTTCCTATATGCATGTTTTATGTGATACGATTATGTTGAGGTTCTTGGGCATTATTATGAAGACGGGTGGTTCTGTGATAAACTAAGGGCGGGTGAGCCCAATATAGCTCTCCAATGCATTGGGTAACGCGAAGGAGTGAAACGTTAAGGTTTCTCCGAAGAGATTTAGGGAATATACTGTGGTGGGTATTCCAAACGTAACCAAGAGGGTTACTCCCTACGTAAGAAAGTTATGAATGCCTCAAGTTACCTTTATGTCTTATGATTTCTATGATTTATTCATGATTTGATGAGGTATGTTAAAGTTCTTATGTTTTATGGGTAAAGTATGATTTCATTCTTATGTATATATGAACTTATGTTTCCTTTCCATATTTTTTTTATAACCCATGCTGAGCTTTTTATGCTCATACCAAGTTTTTTTGAAATGTTTTTCACAGGTCAAGGGAAAGGTACATGATATGATGATAGTGTCAAGGAAGTGTCAAGAATGAATCCATGTTTTATTTTAAATATGTTTCCATTGATGGGAAAAATGAATACTATCTTTATGTAACCACTTTATTTATATGTTGAATGTAATGAAAGTTTTATGTTCTAATTATCTAAAACTCTAAACCTGAAAAGATCCTCAATGTGTAATCTTGTAATAACTCAAGATTAAGTAAGGTTTAAGGCTGGGGCCTTGTAGTTGGTATCAGAGGTCGGTTTAGATAACTTTAGGAGTTAGAATTTTATTAAATGATTATCCAAAAATATTTTTTTATGGTCAAATTGAAATGATATAGCATTTAAAGATTACCATGTTGCTTCTCCTAAGATATTTCTGTTTAAAGAATGGTTTTTCATAGAGGAAATAAAACAAATTTTTTGGGAAGGCATACAGAGAGAAATGACCATTCAAATCAATATCCTTAGATGGTCAGAATCAGAACTAAACAGTTTGTTGCAGTGATGGCTCAGTTGACTCGGGTGAAAAATGTTGGTTGTTTTTATTGATGATATTTTGGTGTTTTCTAAAAGTAAAGAGGAGCATGAAAGACATTTAAGGGTTATTTTTCAAACCATAAAAGAAAAGAAATTGTATGGGAAATTCAGCAAGTGTGAGTTTTGGTTGCAACAAATTTCTTTCCTTGGTCACATTGTTTCAAAATATGGGATAATTGTTGATCCTGCAAAAACAAAAGTTGTGGAAGACTGGTCCAGACCCACAAATGTAACTGAGATTCGTAGCTTCCTTGGTTTGGCAGGCTATTACCGAAGATTTGTTAGAAATTTTTCATGGTTATTTATTCTAATGACTAAGCTAACTCAGAAGGGTGTTAAGTTTATCTGGACAAAAGAATGTAATGATTATTTTTAGGAATTGAAAAGAAGATTGGTGAATGCTCCAGTTTTGGCACTACCTTCCAGGAATGGTGAGTTTGTTATCTACAGTGATGCTTCATTGAAAGGACTTAGTTGTGTCCTAATGCAGAATGATCAGGTAATTGCTTATGCTTCACGACAGTTGAAAACTTATGAGGTAAATTACCCTACACATGATTTGGAATTAGCTGCTGTTGTTTTCGCTTTAAAAATTTGGAGGCATCCTTTGTATGGAGTAAAGTGTGAAATATATACCGATCACAAAAGTTTAAAGTATATATTCACTCAGAAAGAATTGAACATGAGACAAAGGAGATGGCTAGAATTAATCAAGTATTATGATTGTACAATTCATTACCATACGGGAAAAGCAAATAAAGTGGCTGATGCTTTGAGTCGAAAAAGTAATGCTTCATTAGAAATGTTGCGTTTGGAACGTGATCCTTTGGTTAAGGATTTGATGACCTTTGGCATAGAAGTTGTTGGAGCAGGAAGTTCTTATGTTTTGTTTCAGGTATCAGTGAGATCATCTCTATCAAACAGAATCAAGAAAGCATAGAAGCAAGACAGTGAGTTGCAGAAAAAGGTAGAGCCGGTTCAGAAGGGTAAGTTGTCTGAATTCAACATTGATAATGATTTTGTTTTGAGATTTGGGAAGATATTGTGTGTGCCTTGTGATTCACAGTTGAATAGAGAGTTGTTATGTGAAGCTCATAGTTCTCCATTTTCAGTTCATCCTGGCAGTACTAAGATGTACAGAGATCTGCGGGAGTATTACTGGTGGGATGGAATGAAAAGACATATTGCTGATTTTACTGTGAAGTGTTTGACTTGTCAACAGGTTAAAGCAGAGTGGCAGTTACCGAAAGGGATGCTTCAGCCTTTACCAGTGCCAGAGTGGAAATTGGAGAATATATCCATGGACTTTGTTGTGGGATTACCGAAGACATCTCGAGGTAATAATGCAATCTGGGTTATTGTTGATCGCTTGAAAAAATCTGCTCATTTCCTTCCTATTCGAGATATTTTCTCTCTAGATCAACATTCTCGATTGTACCTTAAAAATTCATTGGGTACTGAATTAAATTTTAGTACAGCTTTTCATCCTCAATCAGATGGGCAGTCAGAATGAACAATTCAGACCTTGGAGGATATGTTATGAGCTTGTTCGATGGATTATCAGGGAAGTTGGGACCAACATCTTTCTTTGGTTGAATTTTTATATAATAACAGTTTTCATTCCAGTATACAGATGTCACCATTTGAGGCGTTATATGGGAAGCGGTGTCGAACTCCAGCTTTTTGGGATGAAGTGGGTGAAAGAAAGCTGATGGGACCAGAATTGGTAGAAGAGTTGGCAGAAAAAGTTCAGCTGATACAGAAACACATGAGAACAGCTCAGAGCAGGCAGAAGATTTATGCGGACAATAGGAGGAAGGATCTATCTTTTGAGGTAGGTGATCATGTTTTTCTCAAAGTTTCACCATGGAAAAGTGTGATGCGATTTGGTAAGAAAGGAAAGTTGAGTCCAAGGTTCATTGGACCATATGAAATTCTGGAGAGAGTTGGATCAGTTGCTTACCGAGTGTCTTTACCTCCGAGTTTATCTCAGGTACACAATGTTTTTCATGTTTCGATGCTAAGAAAGTACATGTCAGATCCATCTCATGTTTTGAGTCCAAATGTAGTTCAGCTGGAAGAGAACCTATCTTATGAGGAACAACCGGTCCAGATTCTTGACCACAGGGAGCAAGTGTTACGGAATAAGATGATTAATCAGGTAAAGGTTTTGTGGAAAAACCACATGATGAAAGAGGCAACATGGGAATCTGAAAATGCAATGAGGGATAAGTACCCTCATTTATTCGATAAGTAAATAAATTGCGGGGACGCAATTTTCTAAAGGGGGGAAGGATGTAACATCCCAAATAAGTAATGAATAATAGATATTTTTATTTGTGTCTATTAATGAATTAGATAGTATTTTAGAGGCTTAAAATGAAAATAAATCCAATCTTAAGCATGGAATACACTAATATTTTTAAAAGATTGTTTTACTACCTTTTGATGGCAAACCATTTTTAAATCTATCTTTTGACAATTTTATAAGCTATGTTTGTCAAAATAAACTTATTCTTTATGATTGGGATATCAAAATTTACTTTGTGTGAATTTTTGGTATTTTTCTGACAATGTTCATTTTTTAATGAATAGTGAAAAATACTGCATTTTACATCAAAACTGCTTTTTAATCTAATTTATTTATATGATTAGATTATCTTTTGAATTGTTTTTGAAGTGAAATTAGAATATATTTTTACCATTTAATTCAATGGTGGTCATTGGAATCAATTTCACTTTGAAATTGGACTTAAACTGGTGTCAATCTTTTGATACTTATTGTTTCATAAAAACACGTTATTTGCTCTGACAGTGGGAATTAATTATTAAATTAATTAATGCAACTTATATGTTTTGAATTTTGTAAAATAGAAAAAAAAATTGAATTCGGAATATCAAATATATCTTAGGGTGAAGTTTTGGTATTTTTCTGAAAAACTTCATTTTTTGATGAATAGTGAAACCACTAAGTGGTACTTAAAAAACTGATTTTTCGTTTAAATGAAATTTTACCACCTCTGTGTTTTGAATTTCAAAAATCCGACATACATGGTTGTCATTAAGAAGTAAAATGTGGTTCAATGGGATTAAAATAATTTTTTGGTGAATAGTAACTTCTATGTTTTTAATCGCGATTAGTGGTAATTAGTGTAGTTTAAGGTAAAAAAATAATGTTTTAATAATATGAAATGACCTAGACACATGTCCTACCCTTATTGGATGTGTCATGGCCGACCAAGACAATCCATGTGTCAACTTGGGGACCCCATGGAGCCACTTTAGTAGGAAAATGACATTAATATCTTTTTATTTAATGTTAAAGTAAAAATGACACAAACATGAGTTAGTTTACTAAAACAATTTTTACATGGGGTTATAAAAGTCATATTTTTTATTATAAATAGTAATTGGAAAGATAAAAAGTTTTCCTACATCATAGTAGTTTTTTTATAATTTTTAGACTTTAAATAAATTAAATTATTTATGGCGTCATGATGATGCAGCGATTACCTCATTAATAAAGGATTTAAATAAAATGAAAAGATAATGTTAAAACTATAACTTACACTTGTCCAAAACCTATTGGATGGGTATATTTAGAACCCTTATCACCTTAGCCTCGAATTATATCAATGTGGGACCTTTTAAATCTGAAAATAATTTTAAAATAAAGTAACATTTCTTTACTTTCCAAGAGTGCCCCTCCTCTCCTCTTATAAAAGGCCCCCACCTCTACCTCCTTACCCAGACTTCCGAAGCCTTTGGCTCGGCCAACCCCTGCACATTTTGTCTCTCCACTTCCCTATATTACTTCTTGAAGCCTCACTTTGTGCAGAAGTATTCCCAAGGAAGCCTTTGAGCTCAAACCAAAGGGAGTTACCCGATTTTAAGGTAATGTCTTCACTTGAGTCCTTTTGTTTTATTTTACTTCTCCAACCCCCTAAACTCTTTTATTCATTTCTTTTGTAACAACTCCAGTATCTTCAATATAATAGGATTTTTTTATAAGAAGTATTCGAGCTACACTTACACACACCTACATCTAATGGTTAAAGAACATATTGTTTTCGTGGATGGCGAATTTCGGCCTCCCGAAACGATGATTGTTCAACATTCTTTTAACACCTTCAAAGGTGGCCATTAAGATGACACTATATTTATATATGATATATAATATGTTTATGTTTTCCTTAAGCTTCTGTATTTTTCATTTTGGGCATAACTTTATGGTTTCCATTATGGGTAAACGCGATATCTTCATTTAAGGAAGTGCGGACTATCGCTCCCTCAAAGTGATTTGATTCGTTAAATACCATATGTGGGACGTATAAAGGATGGAGTTATGATATTATATATGATATTACACTGGAATTATAATATAACTTTATATCATTATGATTCCATTCTATAAAATATGAAATATAAATGAAAGTAGCGTTCATGCGTACGTACGGCTTACCGTCTCCATGAACGGTGCATTTCATTTCTTACCTCTAAATGATTATGTAATATTATAAATGCATGTATATACTGGATATATATGATATATATGATATATACATCATGATTATAATTCTGGATATAATGGATACATGAACAACTTGTAATTATGAAGGGTTTATTTTTTACTCAAGTACCAATGATCGTTAAAATGACCGTTATTAACTTAAATAATTACATAGTGTTCATGACATGGCAATAAGTGATATAAAAGGAATAATGAACTTGGAAAAGGTTCTTAAACAAGTAGAAATTAACTCAAGTTTATTATTCAGGAGATTAAAGAACGACCAAGTCAAGTCAGACCCAAGGTATGGGACTTCGTCTCAATCTCCTTTTATTGAGGCATATTTTATTTTATACGGTGTATAAACCCCTTTGACTTTTATGTTTATCCAAAAGGAATCTTTCTTTATACGAAGCATTTTACAAAACGACAAAAGGGAATGTTTTTGTCATACGTATGCGGCGACAACGACTTCTCCGCCGCCATGACCATTATTTGAGTTTCGGCTTCCTCTACAAGCCATACCTTTTTTTTAAAAGAAAAATAAATACCATGTTTTACTTTTCTTTTATTTTGGTATTTAAAATGGTTTTGATAATGTTTTTATTATATCACTGTGTTATTGATATCTTTTGATTGAAATGTGGAAATGTTATGTTTCCTATATGCATGTTTTATGTGATACGATTATGTTGAGGTTCTTGGGCATTATTATGAAGACGGGTGGTTCCGTGATAAACTAAGGGCGGGTGAGCCCGATATAGCTCTCCAATGCATTGGGTAACGCGGAGGAGTGAAACATTACGGTTTCTCTGAAGAGATTTAGGGAATATACTGTGGTGGGTATTCCAAACGTAACCAAAAGGGTTACTCCCTACGTAAGAAAGTTATGAATGCCTCAAGTTACCTTTATGTATTATGATTTCTATGATTTATTCATGATTTGATGAGGTATGTTAAAGTGTTTATGTTTTATGGGTAAAGTATGATTTCATTCTTATGTATATATGAACTTATGTTTCCTTTCCATATTTTTTTTATAACCCATACTGAGTTTTTTATGCTCATACCAAGTTTTTTTGAAATGTTTTTCACATGTCAAGGGAAAGGTACATGATATGATGATAGTGTCAATGAAGTGTCAAGAATGAATCCATGTTCTATTTTAAATATGTTTCCATTGATGGGAAAAATGAATACTATCTTTATGTAACCACTTTGTTTATATGTGGAATGTAATGCAAGTTTTATGTTCTAATTCTCTAAAACTCTAAACCTGAAAAGATCCTCAATGTGTAATCTTGTAATAACTCAAGATTAAGTAAGGTTTAAGGCTGGGGCCTTATAATGGATCTGGTTCACGATGGGCGGTGACGACTACAGGTGCGGCGACGACGACTCTGGCTCGCAAGTGGGAGGGTTTTGTGAGGGGGGGGGGGGGCGATGTGATATATAGTTTTTTTAGAGTTGGCAACTGATGATGGCGATCACCCATTTCAGAGGGTGCAAAAGCCTTGATTTCTAGTATTGTATTCACAATGTATTATACGAATGAATATTATTTTAATATTTAATGTTCGTTTAATATTTGTGTGAATTATGAGTCAAGTTAATAACTTACTTTTATCACATAATACATTTATTATATATTACAAGTAGTTGATAAAATATAAATTACATTTATGACGCAGTTAGTTCGTCATAACGTGTCATTTATGCCTTATTTAGTTCATGTTATTTATACGAGGGTCAGAGAACACATTTCGAGTGTTTAACCTCTACTATATAAACAAGAGGAAACTCTTTTCTCATGGACTATTTATCCACTCGAATTTGAGACTCCCTTTCTCCCCCTTCTTGCATCCTAGAGATAGAAAGTCTTGTTCTAAACATTCGATTTGTGACCGCCGTCGTGGATCGAAAGAATGAGATAGTGGTGTTTGTCGGGATGTCGAAAGTTTCATCGGATTTTTGCGTTAGCACTCAGAATTCGACGATAAACATCGACATGAACTTTTGAAGCGTGTGTGGATGATCTGAAGTGATTCGCCTTGGATCCTTCAAGCAACAGTTGACGACGACGAGGTGCAGTCGAATGCGCGCTTGATTCAAACGAGGTGATCGTTCGTTTAATTTTTGTGTCTAAATAAATTCGCGCGATGTCCTCATGCTTTCACGGGGGCTTGAATCGTTGGAGTCGATAAAGTTACGTTGATCCAACGATGAAAAATTTTAAATTTCTGACTCACTGATTTTTGTTGTGTACCCCGGTACTAACACGCGAGTAGAAGAGGTTGTGCGCTATGTGTTTATTGAACCCGAGTTTTTTTTTCCAACCTTTTTTTAGGTATTTTGAGGCTTTTTGTTCAGGGTTATATGTTTCTAGGTCCCTTGTCTTTTTATGGCTTCTTGAGTTCCAATGGGAGAGAGTTGAAGTTGTAGATGAAATGGAAGTGCTTCATTGCTTTGCTGAATGTGAGAAATGTTATTTAAATAAAAAATAAATGTAAATATACCATTGAGAAAATATGATTTTAGAAAATCTAAAATTTATACGGATCCTAATGTTTTTGTCAATAAATGAAAATATTATATTTTTATGGACAACGCATCATGAATTTGTATGACAAACTAGAAAAATAAATAATTTTCATTTTTTCAATATTTATTGAAGTTAAATATTTTAACTTTCAATGGTAAAAGGGTCATCTCATATAGAATGTAACATTAAATATGGGTGCCGCCTCGGAATGTATCGATCATGTAGGCCCGACGGATGGTCATTATTACCAAAATGCGCCTCGGAATGTATCGATCATGTAGGCCCGACGGATGGTCATTATTACCAAAATGCCATCCAGGGGGATGTTTTTCGATGTAAATATGGTTATTTTTACTTTAATTTAAATTTGAAGATCGCATTAACACGTTATTGAAAAGAAGGAGCGTAACAAATACGCCACGTGTCGGGGTGCTTTTGGTATTTTGCCCTGCGGTCAAACGGCTAACTATGACTTTATTCATCGTCATGGCCTCGCCGTCCCCTCCCTTTATATAGTTCACTTTGCTGTCACCGGGTATTAGAAGCGCATGAGCCACCTGCGAGGAGGAGAGGTGCTCTCGACGGAGGTTTAATGGCGGAGCGTCAAGGCTTCGAAACTAGGGTTTGAGGGTGGGTTTTGGTCTTCGCCATGGCGGAGGGCATGGCGAAGAAGGTGGCCAAGAGCGAGAATCAAGCCCTTCTGCTCGGGAGGTACGAGCTGGGCAGGCTGCTCGGCCATGGAACCTTTGCCAAGGTGTACCACGCCAAGACGGTCCCGACGGGGGAGAACGTGGCGATCAAGGTCCTGGACAAGGAAAAGATCCTGAGGAGCGGCTTGACCGCCCACATCAAGCGCGAGATCTCCATCCTCCGCCGCGTCCGGCACCCTAACATCGTGCAGCTGTTCGAAGTCATGGCGACCAAGACCAAAATCTACTTCGTGATGGAGTTTATCAAGGGGGGAGAGCTCTTCAAAAAGGTCGCCAAGGGCCGATTGAAGGAGGCCGTCGCCAGGAAGTATTTCCAGCAATTGATCTCTGCGGTAGGGTTTTGTCACGCTCGAGGCGTGTTCCACCGCGATCTCAAGCCGGAGAATCTGCTTCTCGACGATAACGGGAGTTTGAAGGTTTCCGATTTCGGATTGAGCACCGTATCAGAGCAGATGAAGCAGGACGGGCTGTTCCACACCTTCTGCGGAACTCCGGCGTACGTCGCACCGGAGGTCCTCGCTCGGAAGGGATACTCCGCCGCGAAGGTCGATCTCTGGTCCTGCGGCGTCATTCTGTTCGTGCTGATGGCCGGTTATCTACCTTTCCACGATCAAAACGTCGCTGCGTTGTACAGGAAGATCTACAAAGGGGAATTTCGGTGCCCTAGATGGTTCTCCCCTGAGCTCATTCAATTGTTGTCTCGCCTGCTCGCCACCAATCCTGAAAAACGATCGACGATTCCTGAAATCATGGAGGATCCATGGTTCAAGAAAGGGTTCAAGCATATCAAATTCTACATCGAGGATGACAAGCTCTGGAATGTGGAGGAAGCTTTGGGGGATTTATCCGACCAGTCGGCGTCGGAGACGGAGTCGGAGGCGGAGGCGGAGGGCATCCGAAGGGCGGTGTCGCTTCCCAGACCGGCGAGCTTAAACGCGTTCGATATCATATCTTTCTCCAGGGGGTTTGATCTCTCCGGGCTGTTCGAAGAGGGGGAAGGTAATGCGAGGTTCGTGTCGGGGGCGCCCGTGCCGAAGATCATATCAAAATTGGAAGAGATTGCGAAGGTTGTGAGCTTCTCGGTGAGGAAGAAGGACTGCAAGGTCAACTTGGAGGGTTTCAGGGAAGGGGTGAAGGGGCCATTGACGATCGCTGCTGAGGTATTCGAATTGACCCCATCCTTGAGAGTTTTGGAGGTGAAGAAGAAAGGGGGCGACGCCGGTGAGTACAAGGAGTTCTGTACTAGAGAATTGATGCCCGGGTTGCAGAATCTTGATCTGGTGCTGGATGATGATCCGGGTGCTTCTCCATCACACTTGCCTTCTGATTCAGAGTAAAAAAACTGAAGGAAAACAGAAAACTCTCATTGAATGGTCAGTTGAGGCTTCTAATTCCCTCCATGATTTGTTCTTTTTTTTTCCTTTTAGTGGCTGCCCTTGAATGCATCTTTTCTTGTTTTTGGAAAACCTTAATTAAGGTTTGGCTTTGGAATCCATGCATCTTCTTCATTCGTTCCTTTTTGCGATTCGTTCGTTCCTTTTTTAGGTTAGCTGTTTTTTTGGCTTCATGCCTGGATTTTTCAATTTGTTCATCCCGGAAGATTCCTGATTGTGTTTTCGTTCTATTTTTAAAGAAAAAAGATTTCCTTTTTTGTTAAGACTTCGGCCCGGCAGTACATGCCGTCCATCCTTAAATGTGGGCATTGGACACCAGGCAATCAGACGTCACGAGTTTAATTTTTAATAAACGGTGTATATCATAAACATGTGGAAAATAACCGTTGTTTATTAACAGTGTCACACTCAAACACATGAAGGATTGGTATTATGAAGGGTTAAAGTTGGGATTGGGCTCCAAAAATTGTTTTGAGATTATAACATTCATATTATAATTTTTTCATGACCCTATTGAATGTCATAATTTCATAAAATCTCTTATAATCTTCACTTTAAAAAAACCCTGGGGAAAATTTCATCAAATCTCATATAATCTCCACTTTAAAAAAAAGAAAGATAAAAAACCACTGAAATCAAAGTAATTGAAAATAGTGTAGTATTTCCAACTCCACTCTTATAAAAATTTATTGGATATCAATTTCATTATTATTTTTAAGTTTATGAGTGATTTTTTTTTATGACATGTTTTGTATCATCACATCCGATATGCTCACCCTTCAATTAACTACACAAGGAGCATGGGTGAAAAAGAATTTCTTTTGATGAAATGTGTTTTGTTTTATCACATTTGATATACTCGTTCTTTAATTACGCTATAGGAGCATTTTTTTTCAAGTTCATAGGTGAGGTGAAAAAGATTTTTTTTGATGAGATGTTTTGTTTAATCACATTTGATATATCCGCCCTTCAATTACGTTATACAAGGAGCATTATCCTTATATAATATGATTGGAATATCACTAGTTTAATCCATAATTATTTCTGATATGATGAATAATTGATTTCAACCAAACACATTTATGACTAGTTTCATGAATTGCAACCAACTCAACATGATTGGAGGAAGTCATAAAAATGGTTTGTTTTGTAGAACGTTATGAAATGACAATTCCACTATATGTGAACACATATTTTGTTTGTGATTTGGCTTTATGTTGATCAAATAAATATCCATCATTGACATAAACGATCAATTTTGATTGTAAACTTTGGAATAAGTTATCATTTATACCCTTATCTCAATGAATAGGAGAATAATATTACTTTGCATTAAATTCATTATAACATGACCTCATATTATTTTCAAGGTTCGTATGAACATGTGTGGGATCTGGGTGTGACAGAAGCGTCTTTGGTGGGTGTTATATTAAGTTTTTTTTAACAGAGTTGCCCGAAACTTTAAGAGAATATATTTCACATTAAATTTATAATTAATTTATTTAAAATTGGAAGAAATGATTATCTCGTTTTAGGATCCTTTCTTCAATGTCGTTGATCTTCTGAAAACCCTTTCGGATTACCTTCGTTGCACAGTAAGGATTCAAGTGCAGAATCTCTCTTGCGGTAATCCACAGTGACTCCTTTGATCTCCGAGCGACGTCGACTGATTTTTGGGTGGTAGCGCGGCGAATCAATTTGCCTTGCGTTGCTCGTCTTGATCTCTCTAAAATCATTCGGACTTTAAGAAATTCTTCTCGTTCTTGAGAGGAGGAAAATTAGAGAGAAAAGTATGCTCTGCACAATGTTTATCGATTCTTAAATTTCAATTAATTTTACATAATAGATATAACCATATATTTATAGAGTTAGTTTAGGTTAAAAAAATATTTAATTACATACTATCCCTTAAATAATATAATAATTTTTAACAAATCTCATGTCATATAATAATAATAATAATATTATTATTATTTTACGGCGTACGATGACTTGTGTAATGATAAATATATATTTACCGGCTGATAAATTAATATTTATTAACAGACACGATCTTGGTCCGTTCATCCTCTTCAACACTTAATGAATACCTAAATAAAAATTTAATTAAATATTTCATTCATCAATAGATTTTTGTGATCGATAAAGCTTGAATAAAATTATTTATCGGTCTTGAGAATAATATTTATTCTAATAATTAAATTAAAATAGAATTTAATCGAGATCAACAGAAACACTCAGCGTGTGACCATCTAGGATTATTTCTCATTGGTATTATCATCTAAATTTCAAGATTACTATCTAGCAACGGGTCAAGGCACCTAAGAGAAAAAACTTAATGCCGTAAAGGCGACAACCACATACAAACCCTTACCGTGTAATATAATTCCTTTATCACAATATTTCATTAAGCAGTTTGTACATTAGTGACACCAACCTATATGCTCAATATGTCTTTATTTAATTATCTGAAATATACTCGTCGTTACATTGTGACCATAGAATTTAATGTGACCGTTCTATTCTAATCAAAGTGTCGAGATATTAACTTCCATAAAGACATGCGAGACAAATATTTGCTCGACTTATCCATTAATAACATGTCATTCGTGACGCACCCAATGCACCCTAGTTCTCACAAATACATGGCGCGATAGTTTTGGTCAGTAAATTTAAGTGCGCGAGTCATGACATTTATTAATGATAATCTTAAAGTCTAAGAATCATTACACACACTCGCAGATAAAAATATCCAATAACATCAAAACATATGAAATTCCTATTGGTTGATATGTTCTCATAATCTTCCATCTTTGAGATTATCAAGTGCGAACTTCATGTGAAGAAGTCTCACCCGCTTACAAATACTCGCACCTAACATTGACATTCTATGTGACCCATCATAGATTGTTATTCGATCGTAGAACTATATTTAAGAATATCGTCATAACATTTCAAAGTTCTCATCATAGCAGAGAACTGCTACGACCTTATCAATGCGACATATACAAGACATTGTTACATTAAAGTGATGCAGAATAATGAATAATATGCAATAAGATATTTTATTAATATTCAATTCCTCGAATATACTTGTAATCATAGTACAAAGAGTTGGTCCTAGGACACCAACTCCAACAAACTCTCACTTGGATTAGAGCCAACTGCTTACGACTTTCAGTCTGCTAGACCTCACATGATAATCATGTTTCTGTTGAGCCAATGCTTTAGTCAAGGGATCCGCCATGTTGTCTTCCGTGGAATACTGTTCACTACAACCTCATATCTCTGAGAAAATTCTCTCAAAAGATGATACTTCTGAAGTATATGATACTTTCGTTGATGTGACCTTAGCTCCTTGGCAAAGGCCACCACTACAGTATTATCACAATAGTGTGATATGATGTTTACTGCTAGGTACAACTTCAAGCTCTTAGATGAAGTTGCGTATCCAAACTGCTTCTTTAGCTGCCTCAGAAGCTGTAATATACTCTGACTCTGTTGTATAATCTGTGACCACAATCGGCTTTGAGCTCTTCCCGCTCACTCCACCTCCATTCACAGTGAAGATGTATTCTTTTTATGATTTCATATCATCTTGATTTGTTTGGAAACTAGCATTTGTGTAAAGACCCAAATTTCTATGTAATTTTTTTTAATTATATGGAATTATTACGAGTCTGCGAAAATTGACAGCGCGTGATTCCGAGACCCGGTGTGCTCGGAATGAATTTATGAACTTTTTTTTTGAGGTACGTTCAGTAAACGCACGAGCGGCGTTTTCTAACTTTTGAATCGGAGGTCAGATTAAAAATCCAAGAGCACCATTGAATCCGCAGCGTCAAAATTCGCTTAAGGAAGGCTTCACTTCGACCGCAGTAGGTCAGGGGAAAAAGTTAGATTTTGGACATTTAAAAGAATAATAAAATAACTTTGTTATTTTATTTCTCTCATTTTCTTTTCCTCCAACGGACAAATGACAGTGGCAGAACCCATGACGTGTCAAGCCATTAAATGGCTTGACTCCTCAAATCCTTTGTAACAACGTCGTTGGAATTAGGGAAGTTCCTATTAAATGAACTTCCGTTAATTCCACGTGCGTTACTCACCCTCTCCCTCTCATATTTATATGGAGCTTGGGGAGGAGTGTTGGCATGACTTCACCAAGCGACGAAGTTCTGGCAAAGTACCGCGACGCCAATCACTTGGAGGACGAGACCGGTTCTAGCGGGCGGTGACGAGCACCACCGAACGACGAACACCAACTCTTCCTCAAACTTGGACGTTCTCCAGCGATCTTGAGGTAGAGTTTTGTCTCGTTTATTTTCAAGAGATTGTTGAATCATATATCCCCTCCCTTGTTAAGACGCTAACACGGAGGGCACGAGACAAACGAACAAGGCTCGGTCCCTCCGCCCTTGTTGATCTATGCGTTTTTCGCGGACCTTTTTATTCAGATTGGACGGAACCCGCAACGGAGGGCCAAACGACGAAGAGGGCGTCCCGAGGAGGCCGTTGATACCTTCAGATGGAAAAACGGGCCACCGGAGCTCACCCGGTGACCTGTGGAAGACCACCGATGCGACACCAGCACGACGACACCGGCGACCCGCGCCGGCAGGCGTTGGCGGCGGCCGACACCGGCCGACCGCGATGGAGGCGGCGCGTCGTCACGCGCCGCAGGAGGAGGCCGTGACTCTCGGCAGAGCGGCCGACATCGGTGGGCCGCAGGGGTGGTGCGGCGTGTCGTCGCGCGCTGTTGGAGGAGAAGGCCGCGGCTTTCCAGTTGCGGCGGCCGAGCAGGGAGGCCAGCACGGGCTGACCGCGGAGGAGGAGGTGGAGCGGCGCTCCGTCGTGCACTGCTGGACTTGGCTACGACACGAAGTCGCGACGGTGGAGGAGGGACCCACCCTTGCGGGTCCCGCGGTGACCAGGCGACGCCACGTGGCACCGTTGCTTCTCATCCCAAACGACATAGCTGTTCGGGGAAAGGGGGGAGGCGATACCCCCCACGCCAGCTAGGGCGGGCCGCAACCAGCGGACCGCGCCCCTCTACGGGCCGGACTGCGTGAGCCCAGCGGGCCGTGCCCCTCCGTGGGCCGGGCCGCGCCAGCCCAGCGGGCCGCACCGCCCAGACGGGTCGGGCCGGTTCACGGCTCAGCGGGCCGAGCCCGCCGCGACCCAGTCCAACTGGGTCGACCCAGACCGGTTCGGGCCGTGCCGGGTCAAACTCGGACTGGGTCGGTCCGGCCGGGTCAGACTGGACCCAGACCCTTCGAGGCCCATTTTCGCTAAAAGAGCCATAACTTGTGAACCGAACATCCGTTTGACGAACCATCTGCGGCATTGGGATCCTTGGAGCGAGACGACCCTTTTGGTATACTCCACTTGAGTTTTGGAGAAAGTTGGAGTACGATCGGGTTGGATTGAACCCGAACCCAACCGGGCCTCGGTACTAAAACCCTTATAAGTCACAGATCGGGCTTTCGATTGACGCACCATCTGTCGTGTTGGAACCCTTATGACATGACAATCCTTTGGGATACTTTTTCGTGGAACTTCGTGCCTGTTGAAATACGACTGATGGCTTGAGGAGCAGTTCTCTCTGAATCAAGCATACTATGAGCAGGAATCCAGTGGTTGGCAGTGAGGCGGAGGAGATTGGTTGTGACGTGAAGAATGAATAGTGATCCTGTATTGGCCAGTACCTATCAATCCTGTGTGGGTCCGCGCTCAGCGATCCTGTGTGGGTCAGCGCATATCGATCCTGTGTGGGTCAGCACTCAACGATCCTATGCGGGTCAGCACATACCGATCTTGTGTGGGTCAACAACAGAGCCTCTCGACAAAATAAGATGATCTAGATTTACGAATAATCATCTGTACTTCTGTACTTAAGTTATACCTGGTGTGAGCTGAGTCTTTACCTTCGTGGTATTACCTGTGTGGTACTTTTACCTTCATGGTGTTACCTTTGTGGTACTTTTACCTTCGTGGTGTTACCTTCATGGTGTTACCTTTGTGATACTTTTACCTTTGTGGTGTTACCTTCGTGGTGTTACCTTTGTGGTATTCTTCCCTCATGGATCAGTTGTGCTAAAGGCTTAAAAGTTGGAGCCTTATGTTTCCTTATGAATGTGACAAGTATCTTTTGATAACTTAGGTATATGTATGGGCATATACCTAAGTAGAGTTGATGATTGCTTCGTGCTTTGTGATTGAAGTATTGCTTTGTGATTTTTTCCTTTGTGGAACTTTGGGAGACCTTTGGGGGTATCGGGGTCCCTACTGAGTATCGTTATACTCACCCCTGCACGGGCTACGCCCGCACCTTGCTGTGTCTTGTGTAGACGACAGACATCATTGATCGAGGTTGAGGGAGCCAGGACTGGACGATGCTCAGAGGTGGACCATTTGACGTGATGTGCTGTAGTGACTACTGATCCCGAGCTGTACCTACCATTCATGTAGGATCCTCAGTGGGCGTTCCAGGAGCTGTTTTCTCTTTCAGTTGTACTTGTACTTTCTAGTTGGGCTTCTATTCCGACCCCTTTACCTTCAATACACTTTTTACTACAACAGTTTACTTCGTGGTTACTTCTTGTTGTGTTCTTGGATTGTGTGTTTGTACAGGTTTAAAGGCAATGCCTTCCCGTTATAGGGATACGCCTTTTTGGTGCTAGCCACCAACCCCTAGCCTATGGAAGGCAGACTTGGGGTAGTCACAACACGGGACCCAGGGGACGGGTCGTGACAATCTGCATATCCTCCGATGACTAGTTCCCCATCTCCTCCATAAACTAGGAACATGTCCTTAGTACGCCTCAGATACTTAAGGATAGTCTTGACTATCATCCAATGATGGTTATCTGGGTCAGCTTGATATCTTCCTACTGCACTTAATACGCAGACAACATATAGTCTAGTACATAACAAAGCACACATGATTGACCTAATCACTGACGCGTATGAAATCCTTACCATTCTATTTCTTTCCTCCTGTGTCTGAGAACACATTTTCTTGGAAAGATGAATGTCATGTGACGTTGACAACAACCCCCTCTTGGATTGTTCCATACTGAATCTCTTCAGTATCTTGTCAATATATGTACATTGACTTAGGTTGAGAAGCCTCTTGAATCTATCACGATGAATCTTGATCCCAAGAATATATGATGCTTTGCCTAAGTCCTTCATGGAGAAGCATTTATTCAACCACGCCTTAACAGACTGTAAGACTGGTATTTCGTTTCCAATAAGTAATATGTCATCGACAATTACTATTAAGAAAATGACCGCACTCCCACTGAACTGTTTATAAACATAAGATTCACATTCGTTCTTTATGAAAATAAATTCCGTTATAGCCTCATCAAATCAAATTTTCCATGACCCAGATGCTTGTTTAAATCCATAAATGTTTTTTTGCAATTTGCATACTTTTTTGGCATCATTTGGAGTCACAAAACCTTCAGGTTCTGTCATATAGACATATTCTTAAAGGTTCCCGTTAAGGAAGGTTGTTTTGACATCCATTTTTCAAATCTCGTTGTCATGGAAAACTACAATGGAAAGTAGAATTCTGATGGATTTCATCACTGCAACCGGTGAAAATATTTTATTGTAGTCCATACCTTGATGTTGTTTAAACCCCCTTTCAACCATTTGTATCTTATTGGTATTGAATTTCCCATCCATGCCCAGTTTCTTCTTGAATACCCATTTACAACCAACGAGTTATACATCCATTGAAGGATCTACCAAAATCCAGACTTGATTTTGGTACATGGAATCCATTTCAGAATCCATGGCTTCTTGCCACTTGGAAACATATGTGCCACTTTCCACTTCCTTGTAGGTTAGAAGATCATTATTATTAACTAATAACGAGTCACCATCCTCGGTGACTAGAAAATCACACCGTTATGATTCGTTAACCTCTCTTGTACTCTTACACTGTACTTGTGTCTCTGGAACTTATTCTTCTTCCATGGGGCTTTGTGGAATCTGTTTATGTGCCAACTCTTGTGTACCGTGAGCCTCGATTTCATTATAGTCTATCTCACTCCTACCATCTCTTTTAGATATGTGCTCCCACTCAAAGAATATGACATGTCTTGCCACTATTATCTTTTTGTTTAAGGGGTCATATAAGTAATATCCACTTGTTTCCTTGGGGTAACCTATAAGGGTACACTTTGTGCCTCAGGGTGCAAGTTTGTTACCTGAAGAGACCTTAAAAGACGCTTCATAACCCCACACATGCAAGCATGGAAACATGAGTTTCTTTCCATTCCATAATTGGTATGGTATACCGTCTATCGCTTTAGTTGACACTTGGTTTAGTATTTATGTTGTTTGTAACATGTATCCCCAAAAAGATAATGGAACTCAAATGACTCATCATTGATCTCATCATGTCTAACAAGGCGTGGTTCCTCCTTTCACTTACACCATTCCATTGAGGTGTGTGAGAAGGAGTGAGTTGAGATAGAATCTCAAACTCCCATAAATAATAAATTAAATCTTGATTAAGATATTCTCCACTACGAGATGAGCGAAGTTTCTTAATCTTCTTACCAAACTGATTCTCAACTTCATTATTGTATTCCTTGAATCTTTCAAAGGAATCTGGCTTATACCTCATCAAGTAGACATATCCATATCTACTAAAATCATTAGTAAAAGTTATGAAGTTTGTGTACCTACCCCTTGCTTCGACATGAAATGGTCCACACACATTAGTATGAACTAATTCAGAAAGTTCTTTAGCCTTTTCACCTTTTCCACTAAATGAGGCTTTGATCATTTTTCCTTATAAATGTGCATGACATGCACCAAGTGATTTTAGTTCAAAAGAATCTAAATATCCATCTTTGTGTAATTTAGTCAAATGATTTTTGTTTACATGACCCATCCAGTGATGCCAAAGTTGGGTGTGGTATGAGTCATGTGAAGTAGTTTCGTTATCGATTTCCATTACTTGGTCTGTGTAATCCAACACATAAAGACCGTTATTTAAATGTTCCTTACTACAAATGCTATCTTTTTAAAAGAAGCAACATTTATTCCAAAATTTGAAAATAAATTCATTCATATGAAGTATGGATACAAAAACAATGTTTTCGGTAACATATGACACAAAATAACAGTCCCTAAATACCAAGATAATTCCCATTGGCAATGTGAGGTGGTAGTCCCTAATAACCGCAACAAATAGTTTGGATCTGTTGACAGCTCGTAGATCTACGTTCCCTTGGCCAATCTTTCTGAATTTACTTGGTTCTTGTATTTGAATACACATGTGAGCATCTCAACATGTATCTAATATCCAATTTTTAGAAATAGATAAATTACACTCGATAAAAAACACGCTTGAAGATTCCCCCTTGCTTCTTAGGATGGGTACAATTTTTCTTCCAATGTCCATTCTCACCACTTACAAAATAGATAACATCCTATTCCCTAGCTTACCCCTTGATCTTTCTCTTCTTGTTTGGGAATGAAGAAGCTTTAGGCTTAGAGCTCTTTACTCGATCTTTTTGTTTGTTCACCATAAGGACAAAAGGCTTTTCATGCTTCACCTCCTTATCTACTTGGTAAAGAAGAGTGAGTAGATCTAATAGAGTCCGGCGGGATAACCCCGGCACGTGGCAGGTGTATACATGCAGGGGGAAAAGGTGTCCACAAGGTGGTGCGCCTGGAGGTTAGCTAATAGGGGGAGGGAGCGAGGTGAATGCGACGAGGATATTTCTGTTAGGACTCGACCGAGCACTTTGGTGGGAGAGCAAGGAAGTCCCTCTCTCGTGTACTTGTTTTTCCCCCTTTTATTATTTTCCCACTCTTGTTTTTATTGAAATTCTCATATGATATTGGATAATTGATTCATAATTGTTGATTATTATCTGGTATTCTATCACTTCTGGTCTGACCTTCTGTTGCCTCATGGTTCAACGTGGAACCTTCGCCATCGACAATAGATACTGAAACTCAACTGCAATCTCAACTGGATAGTATGTATCAACGAATGGAAGGACTTGAGTCCACTATCATGGGCCTCACAACAACTATGGGCATCTTCAAATAGGAGGTCCCCAATTTAGATGACCCTCAAAATTCGATGGCGCAACTAGTACACCGTATGGAGAAGTTACTCGTGCACATCGTCAGACTCGTCGATCAGGGCCACACCACCCTCGACTCTCGTGCGATCGATTCACCTATGGCCTCAATACCAGACACCTTATTCTCTATCTGTTGCGTCGAAATTCCGACATTTGATGGACAAGATCCCCACTGTTGGATTAATTTACCCGAGCTCTACTTCCAAATTAATCATACTCTGGATGAAACCAAAACTACCTTAGCCCGAGTTAGTATGGAGAGGGTTGTGATACATTGGTTTAGAGTTTTGCAGGAGGTCCATACAGATTTGTCTTGGCAATTGTTCATAGAGGAACTCGTGGAGCGCTTCAGTGGGATTAATGTACAAAATTCTTATGAAGAACTCGCCGCGCTACAGTAGCATGGAACAATTCAAGAATACATTGAACAGTTCAAGTATTTGGTATCGTTGATTCCACTCCAACCTGAAACACAATACACCATCTATTTTCTCTATGGCCTACCAGAGGTGATCCTAAGTTGGGTCTACATTCATAATTTGGAGACACATTTGTAGGTAATGCGGCTGTCTCGACATGTTGAGTTGGCTGTTCAGAAGGGCATTGGACCTCAGACTATGGGAGGCATCTTTCGCTTCTCTGGCTGTGACGCTGGTCAGCCATCACTGTGCATGGGACAATCACCACCACCAGGTCACACTCCCCACCCATTTCAGAAATTCGATGAGCGATTGAGGGGGACCTCCAGAGATCTGCCAAAACTAAACCCAGAGAGCGTTAAACCAGTATGAAACCTCACAACTTAGGAGTAGGAAGATCACCAATGGGAGGGCTTATGCTTCCGGTGCGGCATGCCTAATAGTACTCTCCACAAATGTGTTGATCCGAAGTTACGGGTTTTGTTGTTGGGGGATGGTGAGATCTCACTAAAAGACACCAGACTGGCAGAAGAGGTAGAGGAATCTAGTGAGCCACTGGAGCCTGATCTCAATGTCAAATGTTGGGTAGCAGACTTACTGAGTCTGGGTACCTCTTCCAATGGTGAAAATCACCACCGCACTTCCATGAAGTTTGAGGGTGAATAGAAGGAATTCCCATTCCGATGTTCCAAGATAGTGGGGGATCTCGTAATTTTATAGCCCTAAAGCCAGTCCAAATTTTGGGTTTACCACTTTCTGATTCTCGTAACTTTCTTGTCAAATTAGGGGATGGACATAACATTTGGAAAAAGGGGGAATATCGATATCTCACCCTCATAATTGACACCTATAATAGTGTGATTGCAGCTCTTATTCTGAACATTGGAGACCTTGATCTGATTTTGGGAGTTTCCTGGTTTTGAACTCTCGACAACATTGAACTCAATTGGAAGACCATGCGAATGAAGTTCACAGCCCACGAGCACTACTTTACTCTTTATGAAACCAATTTAAACAACAAAACAACATCCACTTGGGATATGTGGACCTCATTGAGTGATCCTACAGGATATTATAGGTGCCTCATAGGGGGAAGATGAGCTGACATCCCACACCTTTGTTGGAGGATCATTCCTAGGTTTTATGACTATTGCTTCACACCTTTGGCAGTGTCTTTAATACTCATATAGGACTTCAGCCCATCAGACAGCAAGATCACGCCATTACCCTGCAATCTGGTCAAGGAATGATTATAGTCTGTCCCTATCGTTACTCGTATTTTTAGAAGACTGAAATCGAATGCCAGGTGTAGGAGATGTTATACCAAGGCCTTATCTAGGAAAGTTCCAGTGCTTATTACAACCCCATTTTGCTGGTGAAGAAATAAGATATCACATGGAGACTCTGTGTCGATTACCAAGCATTGAATAGAGTAACTATTTCAGATAAATTTCTCATACTGGTTGTGGAAGAACTACTTGATGAACTACACAAAATCACTTACTTTTCTAAGCTGGACCTCAAAGAGGGCTATCACCGAATCAGAATGCAATAAGATGATATTCGTAAAATGACTTTTCCGACTCACAATGATCATTATGATTTTTTTGGTGATGCCCTTTGGTCTCACCAATGCGTCGTCCACTTTCCAAGTGGTTATGAATGAACTGTTCCACCCTTTGTAAATTTATTCTCATTTTTATGACATTTTGATTTATAGTTCTGATTGGAAGACACATATCTAACACTTAGAGGCTATTCTTTGGACTCTACATGTTAACTGATTCTTTTCCAACCACAGTAAATGTCCTTTTTTCCAGATCGAAGTGGAATATTTGGGGCACATTGTTTCTTCAACATGGGTATCCATGGAACCTTCTAAAATCAACACCATACTACATTGGCTGCTACTCGAATCAGCCAAAGGGGTCTGCGGTTTTCTCGGACTCACAAGTCACTATAGAAAGTTTATCAAAGGTTATGGAAAAGTCATGCAACCACTAAATACTCTCACTCATTAGTATGGTTTCATATGGTCTATGATAGCCCAACAAGCTTTTGATCACTTAAAAAAACTCATGAATGAGGGTTTGATTTTGGAACTACCAAATTTTTCCAAGCATTTTGAAGTTGAATGTGATGCCTTTGGGAGTGGGGTGGGTGCAGTTCTCATGCAAGGTGAACGATCTATTGCTTTTTATAGTTCGATACTAGCCCCAAAGAACCTGTCCAAATTTTCATATGAGAAAGAGATCATGGCACTGGTGCTTTCCATTCAGCTTTGGTGGCCTTACTCATTAGGTCACTTGTTCACTATTTTTTCTGACCACCAGAGCCTAAAATATTTGTTGCAGTAGTGGATCACCATAGCCGACCAACAAGCATGGATCTCCAAATTATTAGGCTATCAATTCGAGGTGAAATATAAACAGAGTAGAATCAACCAGGCTGCAGACTCTCTCTCTCTCTCTTTAGGAGGAACCTCCTACCTTGTGCATCCTGCACTCACGCCCTGTGTGGGCGGATGGCCTTCTCTTGACTGAAGGAGTGGCCACTGAACCTTACCTCGACAAGGTACTGCATGTTGTCCAAACTAGCCAGCTAGCGCCTCAGGGTTTCTCCTACTCCAACGACACACTACTATTTAAGGGGCATTGGCCATTCCAGCAGCTTCTCCTCAGGTCCCTAAGTTTCTCCATGAGTTACATCTGTCCCCTCAGGGAGGCGATTCCAGTTACTATCATACCTATCAGAAATTGAAAACCAATTTATATTGGCTTAGCATGAAAGCCTCATTCCATGAATTTTCTCACCACTACGATGTTTTCCAGCATTATAAGTATTCCATTCTCTCCTTGGCCGGGCTGCTCTAACCTTTGGAAATACTGACAAAAATTTGGTATGACATATCTATTGATCTCATCTTCGGGCTACCGAAATCCAAAGGGTTTGATGTGATCTTATTTGTAATCGATCGACTCTCTAATTATACTCATTTTTTCCATTGAAACACCCTTACACAGCCCGCACAATGGATGATTTATTCCTCCGTGAAGTGGTTTGGTTGCATGGTGTGATGAATTCAATTGTTATCGATCACGATCCCATTTTCCTTAGTAATTTTTGGAATGAACTGTTTCATTTACAAGGGATCCAACTTAAACTAAGCTCAACCTATCTCCCTCAAACAGATGTCCAGATGGAGGTGGTTAATCGATGCCTAGAAACATACTTATGCTGTTTTACAGTCGACCAACCGATCGCTTGGTCTTATTGGATTCCTTGGGTGTAATTGAGTTACAACCATACTTGGCATATTTCCATCAATTCAACTCCTTTTGAGGTAGTCTACGACCACAACCATCCTTATTTTTCAGCCTTTTGCAATCTTAAACCCATGTGGTAGCTATGGAAACAACCTTAGAGGATCATGATGAGGCCTTACAATAGCTCTGAAGTCACCTAACCTGCTCCCAAAACTATACGAAGAGTCAGGATAACCGACACCATCGTTCGATTATTTTTCAGGTGGGCGACTGGGTTTATTTGAGGCCTGACCTCACTGAAAGCAGTTTGTAACCCAACAAGTGCACCAAAAGTTGGCATCACATTACTATGGGCCTTTTAAAATCAAAGTAGTGGGACCCATCACCCATCACTTGGAGTTTCCAGAATTAGCACGAATCCACCCCATCTTTCATGTATCCCAATTAAAATAGGTAGTGGGTTCTCACATGGTGCAGCCAAACCTTCCAACAGGTCTTGCAGGTGGCTCTTCTGATTTCCCAGCCCCCAGGCTGTGTTATACACCGTCTCCAGCTGCAAGATGATATACCACAACTCCAGTACCTCATTCAGTGGATGTGATGCTCGGTAGAGGAAGAAACCTGAGAGGATGAATTTTTCCTCCACAATCAGTTTCCTTCTTACAGTCTTGTGTACAAGCCTAGTTTTCAAGATGGGGCGAGTAATAGAGCTTGGGATAACCCAGGCGCATGTCAGGTGTATACACGCAGGGGGAAAAGGGGTCCGCCGGATGGGACACTTGTAGGTTAGCTAATAGGGGGGGGGAGTGAATTCGGCAAGGATCTTTATGTTAGGACTCGACCGAGCACTTGGGCGGGAGAGCAAGGAAGTCCCTCTGTCGTGTACTTATTTTCCCCTCTTTTAGCATTCTCTCTCCCCCTCCAAATGCTTCTATTGAGATTTTGATACAATATTGGATAATTGATTCATACTTGTTGATTGTTACCTATTGTTCTATCAAGATCTGAGTGAGACTTCTCAATGTTGTTCATATTAAAATTTACAACAAAGATAGAGAAACTTCGGTGGAGTGATGTAAGAATGAGATCGGTGCACGGTTTTTTAGGGATTTTAAACCCTATAACCTTTAGGCACTCAATATAACCAATGAGTTTGACTACATGAGGTCCTACCGGTGCACCCTCTCTAATATTTCTATAAAAAAGAGTCTCAAAGATATCAAACTGTTCCTGTCTAGCTTTCTCCTGGTATAAACCATGGAGATGCTCGAGCATGCTATAAACATCCATGCTTTCATGAGAATTTATAAGTTCACTAGACATAGATGATAGCATCAAACATTGAATGTTGACCATGTCATTCATATGTTTTTCATAGAAAAATAACTCTTCATCACTCGCCTTTTTGGAGGGCGAATCAGGCATTGAGAATTATAGTATGTAATATTTCCATTCATGGCACAATACAACCTGGAGGAGTCTGAACCACTCTTGGAAGTTACTTCCAGTGAGGAGATAGTCTTTCTCCAATATATATTGTAGGGATAGTGTGGATGATGAACTTGACATTTTATAAAATTTTAAAAAATAGATTATTAATACTTTGCTTGATTACAAATTATGCGAGAAACAATAAAATTAAGTTTATTAAGTCTCTCACTATTTTATCAAGTCCTAATAACCCTCACCATTGAACTCAGAATGTATAGTTTCTAGGAAATTCTAGTGGTAAGGATCCATATGCCCCTTAGCATAACCCTAATGAGGGTTCGTCAAGCTACTTGAAGGTATTTAGGTAGACAAGTCTTTGCCAACTACGGGCTTGCAACTCCTTGATCCGTTGGGTGGACTCTGCTATCCTAAAATCTTGACTTTAATTTCCTCAAAACTTGTCTTCAAGTTACATCAAGTCTACCATGAGAAATTTATATTGATTTTAGATGGTTAAATTGATCCATAACCTTCATAAAAACTCCACATTAAAAGTAAGTGTCCCAACGAGGGTTGGTCAAACACTTAATTCTAAGGCTTTCATTCCTAATCATGTAATGGAAGACCAAGTCTGACTTAATATATATTTGAGTGATTTTAATTTATTATGAATAAATTTTATCTTGTTTTATCCTTTACAAGACTTGTTAATATTAAGTGGATTTTACTTAATTAATTAACCATGTTGGATAAAACATTTTTGCACAACCCATTTATTTAAATTCTATCTTTATACATTAATTCATTTATTTATATGATCGTGGTATTGTATCCATAAAATAAATAATGCATATGATAGAAATAAATAAATAAATAAATGACCAGATCATAATCTTATCTAAGAGTTGATTTATTGGGCTGACAATAAATCAACCTATGACCTAGGGGAAAACTCCTTATGTCGGTCTTGGCATGAGTTGAAGCATCACCTGTCCACATGTGTATCATATGGATTGGCATCATCTTGGTTCCATCTTTAACCACCTCAATGTGCCTTGAAATACTCAATTAATTATATGTATTTATAACTCACACGTAGGTGAAGGGAACTGTAAAGACCCGACCCCGATTACTCGGAGCCGGTGCCTTAGTACATTACATTGACATGATTACAAGAAATTCGTATCCCAAAGGAACAAATAGTTTAGTAGATTTGGAAATCCAGATACATGCATAAGTTCAACATTACAACTTAAAATGAAAAACAACATAAAAGTTCCATTGGGAACATCCACCACACTGAGATTATCCCTACAAGTCAATCATAATATACCTCTTCATGTCCTGGAAAAAATGAAAGATAATAAGGGGTGAGCTCAGATGCTTAATAAGGGTAAAATATATAGCAGAAGATATCATAAAAATCAACATTAGGCATGGTAAATAATTGAAAACACATGCCTTTAACAATAATAAACTTGAACACATTATGGCAGGAATATGAGATGAGTAAACATTGCCATACTAAAACATAATCATGGGTATTCTACTAGTCGAATAACCATATGAACTATGAATTTACAGCTTCATAATGAGGGAAATTCATATGCCATACATTATGAAACATACCATTAAGGCCTCAACCAAGACATTTAAAAATGATTAAGGTCTCAGCCAAAACCATATCTAAAAATGGGCAAGGCCTTAACCAAGTCTATATCTATTTGTCTCATGAGACCTACCAATGCATCGAGATGCTATAGCGGGCCCCACCTATCATATAATAAGTCCAATGCATTCCTCACATGAATGGGGATAAACATAAACAACATATACATTCATATTGAAATTAACATATGAAATGTAAATAACTTCCCCCAAACATTAAGCATAAACACTAACCATTCAGAGTAAACTGGTGATTGGTTTTAAGATAGCACATCCATAGTCAAACTAATCATAAACCATTATGGTAGATGATATCATAAAAGATTAATTTCAATAATACATAAGAATCAACAAGAGTGTTGAAATAGATGAAGATACTCTTATAAAATCACTGAGTAATTCTTGAGATAAATACTCTTTTACTTTAAAAAGAAGAGTTCTTTTAAAAAGGTATTTGTATAAAACCAAAAATTAAGTAAGATAGTATTTTCATAATAAAATGAGTTATTTTAGAAAGATAATGGTTTCTAAAAACAGATTATAGAGGTCCCTTGAAAATAGGTAATAATTTGAGAAATTCCCTTAAACCAAGCTTGTATTTCAGAAAGAATTTTGAAAGTTCCTTTTTAAAATGTGTAAATACCCATAAAATAAAGAATTATTATGGTTGGTAAATATATATAGAACACTAAAATATAATCTATGAGGATTAAATAATAATACATAATAATTTCATTGAGGTAAGTAGACAATAAAAGTAATCCAAATGAAAATGGAGGTTCGGGTGGAAAACCCTTACCTTAAGTCCGAAGGTGTTCCTCACTCGATCCTAATGACCTGAATAATAAAATTTAGATTCATAGATTAATAATTACATAACCTCATCTACATATAATTGATTTAGTATAACCTTATTAGGTTCATTCATGGACTTTTTATGGGTTAACAGATTCAATTTCATTGTTTGGGAGCGTTTTCTTCCTTGGTTTTCATGATCAGTTTACTTATATTCATGTACGAATAAATATGTAGAATGAGAATGGTTTTCCAGAATAGAAGTTGTATTTTATTAGTGAACAACCATAATATTACATGGTTATAAAATTCATTTGGTTATTGGGAGTGAAGATGAATCATTATATAAAACTTTAATGACAATTGTTTGGGTTAATTGGCGGTTCTTGATCACAACAAACTCATTTTGATTTATAAATTAATATAATGTGTAAAAAAGGATTTCAGAACCTTACATAAGTTATAATACATATATTATGGTCTGTTTCAACCATCAAAATGGTTTCATGACCAGAATTGAAGATGGTAATAGAAATTGAAAACTCTTTGTCCTTGAATGTGATAAATTAACACATCTTGGATGATGTTTTCATTTCTAGCATGAAATAAGGGGAAAGGAGAGACGATGACGAATTATTCCATTATCATAACAAAATTATATTACATGTAAGGTTCCAGAGTTATCATAAAATTTGGATGAAAGGAGGTGAGGAAAGAAAAAGAAAAGAAAGGAACTTGAAATAAAAGAAATGAAAAGAGGATTTTACCTCTTGAAGTAATCTTCCTTGAGAGCCTCTTTAGGGGAGAAGTTTTGGTCTTTTTATGAGATCAAGGGCTTCTAAACATTGGGGAGGATCTTGGGAGGAGATTTGGGTAGAATTTAGACAAGGCACAAGGCCTGAGGGGAGTTAAGAGAAGAGGGAGTGAGGGGGGGGGGGGGTTATAGTGGAGAAGAGGAGTGTTTTTTGATTATCTTATTCATTATTTTATTATTTTTCTCAAGAAAAGCAATAGTATTGATCCTTGTGACCAAGAATAGTAATATGTGCATGTGAGTTTGAACCAATGACCATTTAAATCATCCATGACTCAAGAATGATGCATAAATTCACTTAATTAGCATTTTTTTTTTGTAAATTATCAAATTTCATTATTCACAAAAAATTTGAGTATTTCAGAAAAATCCAAAAAATTCAGCCTAACTATTTTTCAATGTGTAGAATCCAAAAATGAATTCCATTTTTTGAAAATAATTTTCTAAATATGATTAATTTTTTTTAAATAAAATCATAATTTATTAGAAAAATAATAATTTTAAAACTATAATTTGTTTTATATCACCTTGAAAAATTAATTAAGATATCATTATCTTATAACCTTTAAACAATAAAATAATAATATGATTTACTATTCATAAGGGCCATATTACTATTCATAAGGGTATGTTACTATTCACCAAAAATTAAGTTTGTCTTATCAGACTCTAAATATATTATTGAACGCAACCATGTATGTTAGTTTTTCAAAATTCAAATCACAGAGGTGGGAAAATTATGTTTACTAGCTAGGTTATAACAAAGTGGTGTTTTGTAGAGACTCAGTGTTTCATGCATTCAATATTAAATTTATTTTCAAATCCTCAGGGTGTTACATTCTCTCTTCCTTACAAAAATTTCGTCCTTGAAATTCACAGAATGTTACCTTATAAATAGATTTGGGTAGGTCTTCATCATAAGCTCCTCAGGCTACCATGTTGCCTCTTTGATTTTATGATTTTTCCAAAATACCTTTACGAGTCGAGTTTTCCGATTCCTCAATACCTGTTCTTTAATGTCCAGAATTTGTATAGGCTCTTCATAGTATGAAGGGTCAGGTTCCAATTCTATTCCTTCAGAAGTGAGGACACATGTTGGGTTTAACATGTACTTTTTCAACAATGAGACATGGAACACATTATGTACTTAGGCTAGGCAACATAGTCAAATGATATGAAACAAATCCAATTCTCTATAGGGTTTCAAAAGGTCCAGTGTACCTAGGGCTCAATTTCCTTTTCTTTCCAAATCTTATAACACCCTTCCATGGAGATATCTTTAGAAAAACACGATCTCATACTTGAAATTCCAAATCCTTCATTCGATTATCAGCATAGCTATTTTTTATGCTTTGAGATGCATTGATATGGGTTTGAATAGTCTTTACCTTTTCTGTTGTTTCCTCCATAAGCTCTAAGACAAAAAGCTTCCTTTCTTCAACTTCATCCCAACAAGTTGGTGCACGACATCTCTTTCTATAAAATGCTTCATATGGTACCATTTGAATACTTGAATGAAAACTATTATTGTAAGAAAACTCCACTAAAGGTAAATATTGATACAACATACCTTGAAATTCAAGTGAACATGATCTCAACATGTATTTTAAGGTTTGGATCATCCTCTCTGATTTCCCGTCAGTTTTAGGGTGATAAGCAGTACTCAATCGAAGTTCGATATCCAAAGTTTTCTAAAGATTTTTCCAGAATTTCTATGTAAATCATTGATCATGATCAGACATAATTGAGGGAGGTTCTCCATAAAGTCTCATAACTTCATTGATATAGAGTCGTTCTAGGCGCTCCAGTGGAAAATTCTCCCTTATAGTGAGGAAATGTGTCTATTTCCTAAGTCGATCAATAATTACCCATATCGCACCATTCTTCCTTGGAGTTTTGGGTAATCTAGTGAAAAAATACATGGTGATGTCATCCCATTTCCATGTAGGAATAGGTAGAGGTTTCATTACTCCTTTTGGATGTTGTTTTTCGGCCTTTAGTTATTGAAAAACTAGACATCTTGATACATAATCAGCAATTTCCCGCTTCATGTTGTCCCACCAGAAATGTTCCTTCAAATCTCTATACATTTTAGCACTACCAGGGTGTATAGAGAAATTCTAGCTATGAGAATCATCCAATAACTCCCTTTTCATCTCAAGTATAGAGGGAACACTTAGCCTCTTCCAAAATTTCAGAAATCCATCTTCACACATGAAGTTATCCAACTTCCCATCTTTCACAACATTAATTTTCTTTTGAAGATTCTATTCATCAGACGGTGAAGCTTTAATTATTTCCAATAAAGATGGTTGGGAAACCATTTGAAAATGTAGTGAAATTTCACCTTCTTTGATAATTTCCATATCCATACTCACTAGATCCATGTACAAAGGATCCTTATTAATCCTCATTTTGTTGAGAACTCCATGATCCTTACTGCTCAATGCATCAGCTACCTTATTTTCCTTTCCTGAGTGGTAGTGTATGGAACAATCGTAGTACTTGAGTAGTTCGAGCCATCTTCTTTTCCTCACGTTGAGTTATTTCTATGAGAAGATATATTTCAAACTCTTACGATTCATATATATCTCACATTTTTTTCCATAGAGATAATGTATCCATATATTCAGAAAAAAAATTATAGCTGCTAACTCAAGATCATGAGTATGATAGTTTTGTTCATGAATTTTTAACTGCCTTAATGCATATACAACAAATATATCATTCTGCATAAGGACACAATGAAGTCCTTTCTTTGATGCATCACTATATATAAAAAATCCACCATTCCTTGATAGTAGAGTTAGGATTGGAGTATTCACTAATCTCCTCTTCAATTTTTCGAAACATTCCTCACATTCTTTTGTCCATACAATTTTAAGCCCTTTACGTGTAATCTTGGTTATTGGGTTGGCTAAATGGGCGAAGTTCTAAATGAAATGCTGATAATAACCTACTAAACCAATAAAACTACGCACCTCAGTTATGTTCGTTGGAGTAGGCCATTCTTGCACATACATTGTCTTTGCAAGATCAACATATATTCTATCCTTAGAGACAATGTGTTCAAGAAAGGAAACTGATTGAATCCAAAATTCAAACTTTCTAAACTTCCCACATAACTCATTTCTTCTAAGAGTCTTCAGAATAGTGTGCAAGTGATTTTCATGATCTTCATAGATTTTGAAGTATACCAAGATATCATAAATAAATACCACCAAAAAATCATCAAGATATTCATTGAAAACTATATTCATTTGATCTATGAAAATAGAGGGTGCATTAGTCAGTCCAAAAGACATTACTGTAAATTCATAATGCCCACACCTGGTTCAAAATACTATATTTGGAATATCTTCCTTCTTCACTCACAAATGATGATATCCAAATCTAAGTTAAATCTTCAAAAAATATTGGGCTCTATGAAGTTTATCAAATAAATCATCAATGTGAGGTAGGGGATACTTGTTCTTTATTGTTATAACATTGATCTCCCTGTAGTCAATGCACAACCTCATAAATCCATTTTTATTCTTAAGGAAAATAACAGGGGCTCCCCATGGAGAAACTCTAGGGAGAATAAATCCTTTATCACTCAATTCCTCTAGTTGTTTTTTTAGTTCTACTAATTCTACAGTGGACATTCTATAAGGATTCTTTAATATATGTCTTGAAATAGTAATTAAATCAATAGAGAATTCAGGTTCCCACTCTGAACGATGTCTAGGTAAATCCTCCAAAAAAATATCAATATATTCTTGAACAATAGTTACATACTCAAATTGAATATTTCTTTCCTCAACCATAGATATTTCATTCCCATCCTCGCTAAGAATTGCATTAAGTAGAGCTAATGGGGGTGGATCTAGATAAGAGCTAGATGATGATGTTTCTTCTCTAAAGATAAGGGATCTACATCATTCTTAAAAATTTTAACCTCATACTTCTTGCAATATATTTTCGCATCATGATTCGAAATCCAATACACACCAAGGATTATATCAAATTCAATCATGGGTATGATAATAAAATCAGAAAATAAAGCATGTTTATATGCCATAATGGGGACTACCTAACACATCTTTGTTGCAATGATACTTCCCTTAGGAGTTTTGACTGAAAATCTCTTATTAAATGAAATTGGAAATATCTAATTTTCTTGGAAAACTAGGAAGATATGAAAGAATGAAATGATCCAGAATCAAATAAAGCATTGGATAATTTTTAGGAAATGATTAAAGTACCTTCCACCGTGTCATTAGAAACTTCAATATCAGTAGTTGTGATTGTATAAGCTTGTCCCTACTCCCTTGAATTTTTCTCTGGCACATTTTCTTAATACTTTGGACAATCATTAGCATAGTGTCCCATATCCCTACAATTATATCATTAAACATCAATAGCTTCTTTCTTCCCCCTGTAATCACAAGCACGATGGCCTTTCTATCCACACTTTTATCACACCCCTTTTCCTTTTAAGTAGGTACCAATGTGTTTCCTTCTATAATTATCATAGGGTTGAAATTCAACTCTTCCCTTCTTCCCCATTTCCTTATTTTCTTTTCCAGATTTTTCTACAACCATCTTCTTCTCTTTATTTCCTTTAAAGTCATAAGACTTAGAGAACTCCTTTTTCGTCTTCATAGCACATGGGACTATGTCTTTGTATAATGAGAAAGTTTGGCAGACCATATTCTGTCAGAGGAATGGATTTAATACATCAAATAATCGATCAATCTTGATCCTTGGATTACGTATAAAGTCCAAAACATGCCTTGCTAACCTTGTGAAGTTATATTTATACTTTGAAACATTCTTATCTTCCTTTTGTCTTGAATTCAGAAAATGTCTTTCCATATTTTCTCGCTGTTCACGAGGAAAGTATTTCTTTAAGAAAAGTTCTTTAAATTCACCCCATTCCATGTTTTCTATTTCTTACTCCTCCTTTTTGTTCTAAATAAGTGACCACCATTGATCAAAATCTCCTGACAGATGATAAACTACCATAACAACCTTCTTCCTTTTGTTACTTCCCAAGGTGAGAAATACATTCTCTAAGGAACTTATCTACTCTTCCTCTATGAATGGGTTTGTAATCCCATTAAATGATGGAATCTATTGTCGCATAAAGAAATATAACATAGCTCCTAAATGTTGTAGAACTAGATGCTCCATACGAGTAAGGTTATTATTCATATCCTGAGTAAGCTGTACCAGTATAGTTATAAGTTTCTACGCGCCAGTTTCAGCTCTAGATCCAATATCATTATCTTATATAGGAGGGAAATCCCTACATGGGATATGTGCATTCATTCAATTTCCATTCCTTCTACTAGGTGCTATTTTTAAATAATGACATACACTAGATTAAGTTATGAATCATAGTATACTATCTCAATTTAGAAAAAAATACTTAACATAAATTGAAATCCTATGCATGGCTAACCCCATAATCATAAACATAGTTTCTTTGAGGAAAAATTTACATTCAAATCCTTCATAATAGCTTGTAATGAAAATGTGAATTATCCTAAGAATATCCCCCAAGAGTGTCAAACCAGGTGTATAGTAAGGCCTATTGTTGCGTACCAGGATACCCTGGGTCAAGCCTGAAACTCCTTATCAGAGTTTTCACTCCTAGGTACATCTGTGCTAGAACCAAATCCACTTGTAGTATCCAGACATGGATGTATTTTCTAAAAAGATCCACATAATATATTCCTTACCAAAATTATAGGATATTATTGTATACTTATCCTCAAATACTATCTTAGAGTTTTGTTATCTAATATACATTTTCTAAATCTAGTTTTCAAGTTTTCTAATAAAATTTCTCTGATACCAACTGTAAAGACCCGACCCCAGTTGCTCAGAGCCAGTGCCTTATTACATTACATTGGAATAATTACAAGAAATTTGTATCCTGAAGGAACAAATATTTTAGTATATTTGGAAATCCAGATACATACAAAAGTTCAACATTACAACTTGAAATAAAAAACAACATAAAATTCCATTGGGAACATCCACCACACTAATATTATCCCTGAAAGTCAATCATAATATACCTCTTCATGTCTTGGAAAAAATGAAACATAAAAGGGGTGAGCTCAGATGCTCAGTAAGGGTAAAAAATACAATAGAATATATCATAAACATAAACATTATGCATGGTGAATAATTGAAAACACATTCCATTAAAAATAATAAACTTGAACACATTATGGTAGGAATATGATCTGAGTAAACATTTCCATAATAAAACATAACCATGAGTATTCTACTAGTCAAATAACCACATGAACTGTGAATTTATAGATTCATAATGAGGGAAATATATATGCTGGAAATTATGAAACATACCGTCAAGGCCTCGACCGAGACATCTAAAAATGTTTAAGGCCTCGGCCAAAGGCATATCTAAAAATAGGCAAGGTCTCGTCCAAGTCTATATCTATTTGTCTCATGAGACCTACTGATGCATCGAGGGGATATATAAAGACCCACCCATAAAATAATAAGTTCAATGAATTCTTCACATGAATGGGTATAAACATAAACAATATATACATTCATATTGAAACTAACATATGAAATGTAAATAACTTTCCCTAAACATTAAGCATAAACACTAACCCTTCGGAGTAAACTGGTGAATGGTTTTAAGATAGCACATCTATATTCAAACTAATCATTAAATATTCAATTAAATATGGTATATGATATCATAAAATATTAATTCCAATAATACATAAGAATATATAAGAGTTTTGAAACAGACGAAGATACTCTTATAAAATCATCGAGTAATTCTTGAGATAAATAC
Organism: Viscum album; assembly: GCA_963277665.1. NCBI lineage: Eukaryota > Viridiplantae > Streptophyta > Magnoliopsida > Santalales > Viscaceae > Viscum > Viscum album. The sequence continues at coordinate 493,386,080 of OY728139.1, forward strand.
TCTTTTACTATGAAAAGAAGAGTTCTTTTGGAAAAGTATTTGTATAAAACTAGAAAATAAGTAAGATAGTATTTTAATAATAAAATGAGTTATTTTAGAAAGATAATGGTTTCTAAAAATAGATTATAGAGTACCCTTGAAAATAGGTAAGAATTTGATAAATTCCCTTGAATTAGGCTTGTATTTCAGAAAGAATTTTGAAAGTTCCTTTTAAAATGTGTAACTCATCATAAAATAAATAAGGATTCTGGTTGGTAAATATATATATAACACTCACACATAATTTATGAGGAGTACATAATATTACATAAGAATTTCATTGATGTAAGTAGACAATAAAATTAACCCAAATGAAAATGGAGGTTTGGGTGGAAAACCCTTACCTAAGTCCGAAGGTGTTCCTCATTTGATCCTAATGACCTGAAAAATAAAATTTAGGTTTATGAATTAATAATTCCAGGACCTCATATGCATTTAATTGATTTATTATAACTATATTAGGTTAATTAATAAATTTTTGATGGGTTAAGAGATTCAATTTCATTGTTTGGGAGCATTTTCTTCCTTGGTTTTCATGATCGATTTACTTATATTCATGTATGGATAAACATGTAGAATGAGAATGGTTGTCTAGAATAGAATTTGTATGTTATTATTGAAAAAACAAAATATTACATGTTTATAAAATTCATTTGGTTTTTGGGAGTGAATACGAATCATTATATAAAACTTTAATGACAATTTTTTGGGTTTATTGGTGGTTCTTGATCACAACAAACTCATTTTGATTTATAAATTAATATCATGTGTAAAAAAGGATTCCATAACCTTAAATAATTTATAATACCTATATTATGGTTTAGTTCAACCATCAAAATGGTTTCATGACCAAAATTGAAGATGGTAATAGAAATTGAAAACTCATTGTCCTTGAATGTGATAAATTAACACACCTCATATGATGTTTTCATTTTTAGCATGAAATAAGGGGAAATGAGAGATGATGATGAATTATTACATTATCATAACAACATTACAGTACATGTAAGGTATTGGAGTTATCATAACAATTGGATTAAAGTATGCGAGGAAAGAAAAATAAAAGAAAAGAACTTGAAATAAAAGAAATGAAAAGACGATTTTACCTCTTGAAGTAATCTTCCTTGAGAGCCTCTTTATGGGAGAGGTTTTGGTCTTTTTATGTGACCAAGAGATTCTGGATATGGGGTAGGATATTGAGAGTAGATTTTGGAAGAATTTAGACAAGTAACAAGGCTTGAGATGAGTGAAGAGAAGAGGGAGTGAGGGGGGGGGGGTTATAGTGGAGGAAATGTGTGATTTTTGATTATCTTATTCATTATTTTATTATTTTGCTCAAGACAATAAATAGTATTGATTATTGTGACCAAGAATTGTAATAAGTTCATGTGAGTTTAAAACAATGTCCATTTACATTATTCATGACTCAATCATGATGTATAAATTCACTTAATTAGCATTTTTCATAAATTATCAAATTTCACTATTCACCAAAAATTCAAGTATTTCAGAAAAATCCCAAAAAATCACCATAACCATTTTTCAACATGTAGAATCCAAAAATGAACTCCATTTTTTGAAAATAATTTTCTAAATATGATTAATTTAATTTTTAAATAAAATCATAATTTATTTGAAAAATAACAATTTTAAAACTATAATTTGTTTTATATCACCTTGAAAAATTAATCAAGATCTCATTATCTTATAAACTTAAGGAAATAAAATAATAATATGATTTATTATTCATAAGAGTAATATTACTATTTATATTACTATTCACAATGGTATGTTATTATTTATCAAAAATTAAGTTTGTCTTATCAGACTTTAAATATCTTACTGAACGCAACCGTGTATGTCAGTTTTTCGAAATTCAAATCACAGAGGTGGAAAAATTATGTTTACTAGATAGGTTATTAAAAAGTGGTGTTTTGTAGAGACTCAAAGTTTCATAAATTCATTATTAAATTTATTTTCAAATCCTTGGGGTGTTACATGAACTAATGGATTAGTTAAGGGGAGTTACATAAATAACATTGGATGCACAGGTCCTGCATAATAATGGACGGAGGGATGACATGCATGCCATCAAATTTAATTTAATAATATATAATTACAAACTCATACAATAAATTAAATTAAATAAATACAACTCATAGATAGGTCTTGGTCTATCTCATGAATGGTCATACACATGGAACAAATACGTAAAAGTAAAACTGGTTAACATTTATTTCTTACTTGTTCTTTATTATTAAGATAAATGCACTTGTATTAATTAATTAATTAATTCCATTTAATATTAATGACCATCTGAATTATCTTGGAAATAATCATCATAAACACATTCATGGAAAATAAATGGTAGAACCAATAATTACTTATTATTATAATAAATTAATTGAACATTAAATTATTTAAAACCATTATTAAATTTTTAAACAGAATAGGCGCCAATCAATATAATATGGTTTTAATGCTACAATTAGTAATTTATTGTAATTTTAATTCTGTCATTTATTAGGAGACTACACGACATGTACTATCCAGCTACGCGCTGTGTACCTCGGTTGTTGTGTATCTGGGATACATGCTTGGGGCTTCGACCTGTTCCTCAGCCAAACTACAAACATCGTGTGTTCTGCTTTTCATGTACCCAAGATACACACCTGGGTCTTTGGCATGTATATTGGCAGATTACACAATATGTAATAACATGCTACATGCCGTGTTTTCTGAATGTCGTGTATCCGTGCAACCCGCCGAATGAATCGACGTGTTCATTGGACAAAAGACTACATGACATGTAAAATATTGCTACACACCGTGTATCTCGCATGTCGTGTGTTCAGATAACTCACTAAGGAACTCAAAATGTATTTCAGATGCGAGAATTAATGAACTACACATTGTGTATGATATCCATATGTCATGCACTTCATTAATGCTTTGAACTGTAAGTTTCTTGTGGTTTTGACCATGTATATGACCACACGATTTGCACGAATTTCATTGCTAAACCATGCTGACTACACGACATGTACGCTACTCACACGTCATATAATTTGACATTTCGTGTGTTAGGTTGGCCTAGTTTACATGCGGTGTGCAATAAATATATTGTGTTTAATTACTATTTGGCATGTTGTGTATCTCGCGACACGTCCAGATATAGTGCACTTGGGTACACAATGTGTACTCTGGCTACATGTTGTGTAACCCAGTCTTATCTTCCATAATTATCAACACTTCCCGATGAGATCTCTAGTCACTATTCATCTATTCTTAGTCCTTTTAAGAAAATAAAATACTGAATGATGATGATTAATATATTGAAAATATGTTAATTAAAACGGATTAAATAATGAACAATTCTTGAAATGAAAATCTAACCACTATTGTGCATATAGATCAACAGTCAAATAAATAATTATAAATTTGAAATGTGACTACTTTGATACCACTTGCAGGTTCCGAGTGCAGCAGAATCACCTTTGGTGTGTGTTATATTAAAATTTCTTTTAACATAGAGTTGGTTGAAACCCCGAGAGAGGATTTTCATGTTAAATTTATAATTAATTTATTTAAGATTGGAATATATGATTACCTCATCTTAGGATCCTTTCTTTGATATCACTATTGATCTTCTGAAAACCCTTCCATATTACCTTTGTTGTGTTGTAAGGATTCAAGTGTATAATCCCTCTATTAGTGATCCATACATGATCATTTAATCTTTGAGCAATGCTGATTGATTTTTGAGTGCTAGCGCAACAGATCAATTTGTATTTCATTGTTCATCTTGATCACTCCAAGATAATTTAGAATTCTTATCAAAACTGAGAGAAATATAGGAGGAAACTTAGAGAGATAAGTCTGTTGTGCAAAATGATTCTCAATTCTCAATTTTAGATTAATTCTACACAATAGACTTAACTATCTATTTATAGAGTTAGAGTTTAACTTAAAAATTATTTAATTGCATGATAGCTCTTAAATAATATAATAATCTTTAACAAACCTCATGCCATATAATAATACTATTATTATTTTATGGTGTGTGATAACTTATGCAATGAAAAATATATATTTATCATCAGACAAATTAATATTTATCCATGGATGCGGTCTTGGTCTGTTCATCCTCCTTGACACTTATTAAATATCTGAATAAATATTTAATTAAATATTCCATTCATCAATAAATATTTTCAATCGATAAAACCTGAATACAATTATTCCTAGATCTTGAGAATAGTATTTATTCTAATAATTAAATTCAAATAGAATTTAATCGAGAGCAATGGAAACACTTAGTGTGTGGTCCTCTATGATTCTTTCTCATTGGCATTAGGTTGACTTGCATAAATTCCAAGATTACTGTCTAGTAACGGGTCAATGCATCCAATAGAAATAACTTAATGTCACTAAGTCGACAACCACATATGCTCATTATGCAATATAACCCCTTTATCAAAATATCTCATCAAGCAATTTTCACATCAGTTTCACCACCCTATATGCTCGATACATCTTTCTTTGACCGTTTAAAAGAAATAGTTGTTACACCATGGATATGGAATTTAATGCGACAGTTTTATTCCAATCAAAGGGATGAGATATCAACTTTCATAAAGATATAAGGTATAAATCCTCCATCAAACTATCCATTAATAACATACTATTCATGACACACCTAATGTACTCTACTTCCCGCCACCATATGGCATGATGATTTTGGTTAGTAAATCTAAGTGCCCAATTCATGACATGCATCAATGATAATCTTAAAGTCTAAGGACCATTACACACACTCACATATAAAAATATCTGATAACACCAAAACATGAATAATTTATATTGGTGGTTCTGTTCTCATAATCTCACACCTTAGAGATTATTAAGTACGAACTTCATGAAAAAATCCCCATTTTCTTATGAGTACTTACACCTGAAAGTCATATTCTATGTGTCCCATCATAGAATTTTATCTGACCGTAGAACTATATTTAAGAATATTTTAATGGTATTTCAAGGTTTTTATCATAGGGGGAACAGATACGACCTTATCAATACGATATATACTCCATGACAATATTACATTAAAGTCATGAAGAACAATTAACAATATATAATGATATATTTTATTAATATACAATTCCTCGAATATACATGTAATCATAGTTCAAGTAGTTGGTACTAGGACATCATCTCCTCCTGTATGAATTATATCACTCATGGAAGAAAAATATTTAATTATTTATTATGGGTATTTTCATGAATAAAAACATTACAAAATTTAATATTTCATCTTCTAGATGATTAATAAGAAAACAAAGAAATTCCTTGTAGTTTGATGATCAAATATTTTATTACATTTAAAAATTATTTAGGAGTTTTGATGTTATTAAAAACATTTTGATAATATGATGATAAATGTAAATTTATTGATTTATAAAAAACCATCAATTTTATATTCTTCCTCCAATGAGTGGTTGTATCATATATGTATTATTTAGTTCAACCGATAAAATAATTTCTTTGATTGGGTGTAGCATTTAAAATATTGAATATGTTTCATGCATTTTGAACCCTTTAGGGATTAAAATATAGATACAATAATCAATATTATTAAAAGGAAGAATATTTATAGAACAATCTCATCAATATTCCATAGTCTTAGAAGTTTGGATAACCAATCTAGAACTATATATATTGAACAAATCACATATTCTTTTTATCCTTTTATCTAGTTGTTTTGATGTTGACATCTCCCAAAATCCATTATCATTGATGAGTTTTAAAATCATTCAAAAATTCAAAACATACCATCAATAATTAATGGGATTTAATAATTTATCTGGCACTACTATCACTTTAGGGAAAATATTTGAAAAATAGATATTGTTGTAGATATATTCATTTTCCTCATTTAAGTGGAAATATATTTATTACTTTCTATTCATGATAAATAATGATTTTATATAATCGATTCAACCACATTTCTGATATGTATAATTTGAATATTTATTTTCAATACTTCAAACCTGAATTATTCAATTATGTGTTATTAGCATCTTATCAATGGTTTTGATAGACCATTTTATATATGGTATATGTTGTTCAATATTCATTTTAATCAACATGCATCACATGCGATGTATACTCACCAGTAAATAATAATACACCGAACCATTTAATAGATGCATCTATCATAAAATATTTAAATGGTTCACATGATAAGTGGGAACACTTATATATATATATACACACACACATATATTTCATAGTTAATACTTCATATTAATATTGGAAATTCACTTCCAATATAGCTTGTGAAGACATAAATAATTTTCCTTAATAATAGGAAATCCATGGTAATTCATCATATGGGGGGAGTTCATAATAACATAATGAGAATTAATAATTCTCTTATAAGTGATAGTTTAGTAGACATGCATCTAATAAATAAATTCACTATTCTCCTTCTAATGGATGATATGACCTAGCGCACCGAATCCCCTCCTGGGTGGTGGTGATCTGCATGTGCCACCCCAAGTCTATTTGTACACAACACACACCTACACACGAGATATAATAATTTAGAACAAAATAAAAGGAAACTAACTAAAATATATAATTCATGTGACAACCTATAAAATCTATAAAGAAGATAATCACTACATAAATAGTAAAGAAGAAGGGGAAAGATACATTCTCAACAAACCAAGGGGAATACTAACTTAATTAGTAGAAGCGATTATGTCCTTATAACAAATAAGCACTTGACATAAATGTTGATTGCTACTATCTCCACCAGGTACCGCTAAGATTCACCAACACCGCATCCACCAAGATCTCCACTGAACCATTTTTGGTTTGTATAAGACATGTCACATGTGGAAAAAGATGCTCATGTAGAGTTAAATATATACATACTTAGTAGGATGCCTCGAAAACCAAAAATGAATTTCAAAAGACCAATCAACTTAGATCACAAGTCATGAAGGAAAGATTATACCTAAAAAAGAAACTAAAAATGATTTCAAGGTGAGAACTCAAGACACATGAGAAAGTCCTACTCTTCAAAGCCAACTACGAGTGAAATTAGAACGACACTCTAAGATTCCAAACTTCCAAAAAACCAGTAACCCACATAACCTCTCTCGAACTATAGTGGGGGTACCCATGCCTCACCAAGGAATACACTACTATGAAATAGGTCTTCAATAGTATTGAATTTTATCAGTATTAGAAAAAAGCACCGATAAAAGGTACCCTTTATCAACCCTTTTTTAGCACTGATAAATGTTAAACTTTATCAACGCTTTTCTTTAGCGTTGATTAATGGTACCCTTTATCAGTGCTTTATTTTTAGCACTAATAAAAGGGAGCCTTTATCAGTGCTTTTTTATCACTGATAAAGGTCCCGAATAAAATGAAATAATTAAACAAATAAAAATAAAAAATGAGTAAATTAAAAAATTTATTAATTAAATAATTATTGATAAAAATGTATAAATTTAATATACATATATATAAATTATAAATACTAATAAATAGTTTATATTAAATATATAGATATGTAAAGTGAATAAAATGGAATAATTAAACAATTAAAAATTAAAAATGAGTAATTTAAGAAAAATATTAAACATTTTATGAATTAAATAATTATTAATAAAAATGAATAAAATTTAATACACATATATATAAATTATAATTATTAATAAATAGTATATATATATTAAATATAGATATATAAAATGAATAAATTGTAATAATTAAAAAAAATGAATAAATTATAATAAATAAACAAAAAATTAAAAATAAAAATATTAAAATATTATTAATTAAACAACTATTAATAAAAATGAATAAGTTTAATATATATATATATATATTAATTATAAATAGTAATAAATAATATATATTAAAAATAAATATAAAAAATGAATAAGTTTAATATATATATATATATATATTAATTATAAATAGTAATAAATAATATATATTAAATATAAATATAAAAAATCAATAAAATGTAATAATTAAAAACATATTAATGTCTAATTCATTTTTAATGGTTTTTATACACAATTATTCATTAATACATTTAATATAGAAATATATTCATATATATATATATGAATGTATATAACTTTTCCTGAAATATGATTTATATAATAAAAAATATTTATGCTTTAGATTAAATAAATCATATATTTAGTGAAGAATGGTTTATAATTAAAAATTAATATTAATTAAAAATATTGACTAATTGTATTCAGTAATGAACCTAATAGAATGTCGTTTTATTTTTCAATTTAATATATCAAATGTGTGTTACATTGATTTCATATACATATATGTAATTAATGAATTTTTATATACAACGCACACACACAAATATTTATGTAATTAATGAAATCTTATATAGAAAAATATACACCTAATATTTATGTAATTTATTCCAATTTTAGTATTCATTTTAGAATTTCATTATAACATGATACATTTAATATATGATTTTATTAATTGGTAAATTTTATTTATTAATTTTTAATATTATAATAGTAAGGTATTAATTCATTTTTAATATTTTAATATTTTTTATTTTTGGGAATTCAATCATTTTTATTATTTATTTATATATATTTATTTACTATGTTTTAATATTTTCAATATGTATTCATCTTTATTTCAATATATATCTATATTTTTAAAATAATTTATATTTAATTAATAAAACTTATCCATTTTTTCAATATTTTTAAAGCGTACTCATTTTTAATTATTCAATTTCACTCATTTTTAACATGCATGCATTTAAAATTATATATTCATTAATAATGTTAAAAGTATATTTGTAAATATTTATAAATAAATATATTTATAAATGTATATTTACTATATTTATAAATTTATAAATTTATAATTATAAATAAATAAATATTTTTTAAATTATTTATATAATTATAAATAAATAGTTATATATATTTAAAAAATTATAAAATTATAATAAATTTATTCAAATAATGAATATATTTACTCTCTTTATATTTATATTTGTATTTATATTTATATATATTTATGAAATAAATATAAATATATATAATTATATATTTATATATATATTAGGTGTTTGGGGTACAATTATATTAAACACAATTATATAAATATATATATATATATATATTAGATGCTTGAGGGTACAATTACATTAAACACACACAGGCTGCAAAGGCAGACCATAGTCCCCCAAAGGGATAACCCACCCATCAATCCTTATTTTATTCAGTACATGGCCCAAAGGCTCAGTGAGAATGAAACTCATTAAGTGACCCAAAGACCCATAAACTGGCCCGAAGGCCCAGTGCAACATCACGACGACATCATACCCGCGTCACTGTCTACCTGCGTCATGTCTGCATCACCGCCTGCCATCAGAAATTCGCACCCACTCAGATTTGAACTTGGGTCTAATGCAAGATTACAGAGAGCCTTTACAACTCAGGTAAGCCCCCAACTACTTATATAAATATATAAAATGATATAAATATATAAACATTATTATTTTTAAAAGTATTTAAATAATTATAAATAAATGAATATATATTTAAGTAATTATAAAATTATAATAAATATATTTAAATAATGAATATATTTACTATATTTATATATATTTATTAAATATATATATATATAATTAAATAAATATATATAATGATATAAATATATTTATAATTACAAAATTATAATAAATATATCTAAATAAAGAATATATTTACTATATATATATTTATTAAATATACATATAATTATATAAATATATATAATGATATAAATATATTTATAAATATAAATAAATAATTATAAATATATTTACAACTATTTTTATAAATGCATATTTATTATATTTATAAAATTATATATTTATAATTATAAATAAAAAAAATTATTTTTTTAAAAGTATTTATATAATTATAAATAAATAATTATATATTTAAGTAATTATAAAATTATAGTAAATAAATATATAATTATATAAATATATTTACAAATATTTTCATTTATAATTATAATTATAAATCCTTTATCAACGCTAAAGTTTTAGCACTGATAAATATTCCTTTTATCAATGCTAATAAACTTGCCTTTTATCAACGCTTATTAGTTTAGTGGTGATAAAAGGTATCTTTATCAGTGTTTTTTTGAAAGTGGTGATAAATGTGTCCGTGATCTATTTAAAGAACCCTAACCTATCACAACCAGTCGCGATTTCTGAAACTTTCCATAGAAGCCACTTACTGCCGTCGCTCATCCTCGTTGAATCCAAGCTCAAATCAAGGCTCAAACAGATCCAAGGCTCAAAAAAATTAAGGCTCGAATGAATCCAAGGCTAAAAAAATCCAAGTTTTGGTGATATCTCTACTTTTTATCAGACTAATCAAATCTTTAATCCAATGTATTTTAATTTTTATCCTCCTCCTCACTCGTTGATTTCTTTTTTAATTACCTTTTCTGTATTTTTGTTCATTATCTCTTTCTATTCATTATCCATCACTTCTTTACCTTCTAGAATGAATTTCTAATTAGGTATTTCTAGGATTTTGGGTTTGTATTGACCCTTTAAGGGCTTTTCTTGCTTCCTTATAGCATATTAAGACTTCCACACACCGATTTTATCCATTCTGGTATGTGGATCCATCCACTTTCCTTTAAACACGGAACCATGAATATTTACATCTTTTAAATCCTTATTTTTATCCAAAGTAAATTCTATTATAATTATCCATGATGGGGTGATGGATTTATAAGTGTTTTTCTTAAGTTTTCATTAACATCAAAGGAGATTTTCTTAAGTTTAAATGTTTTGAACTTCCTTCCATAGAAATTATGCACACAAAATGTTTGTTAAAATTATACCCATGGTTTTTATTGAATAAATCAAAATAGATTTCATTTAATGATTTCTTATGAATTATAATGAATTACCATTATGTTTTGATCAAGTATTTTTATGAAATTGACCGTGTTTGGATATTTTTCAAGATTCTTTTTTACGCTAGAAGAGAACATGGAATTATTGTTTCCTTTCATTGTTTTAAATGTTTTTTAAGGGTTTCAAATGGAAAGTTTGATGTCTTTTTATCATATTTTCAATGTCAATAAGCTATGTTTGATATGTTTTCCCAATTAGATTAATATTTTGTGTTATACACACCCTTGAAGTTATCCCATTGTTGATTCATAAGTGAAAAGTTGTTTGTGATTGTAATATGGATTGATAATGGGTCATTGATATCATTATATGGTTCCATTTTATAATAATTGTCTCACATATCATGTCTAAAAGTAATACTTTTAAACTTTACATTTTACATGAAACTATAGTCTTTTGACATTGTTACTTTACTACCATAATTAATATAAATAAAATTCATTGGAATATTACATAACTGAAATTATATTAATAAGTTTATGATTCATTTTTTTCCATTCTACAATTTTTTAAAGTATTAAATTTTGGCTCTAATTATAATGTCCCAAGCCCGCTTTTCTAGACTCAATTCTTGAAAATGATGTGTAATATTTTTCTTATAAAATAAACTGAACAATTACACAACACTTTAAATAAAATAAGACCTTTTACCGGTCTATGTTTTGGAGGATTAGACAATACCTTACATTTATCAGAGTTGAAAAATAAAGAAACAAATGCCTACTACTCTTCTGCGTGCACTAACTTCAAAAGTGATGACATCTGATTTGAACTTTTAAGATACATGTGAAAATCATTTTAAAAATGAAGGGTGAGAATTCAATTAACCAATAAGGAGTTTTTAACTTGCTTAAAATACTATTTATAAAATATTTCTTTAAAAATAACTTTGATAAATTCCTTTTAATATAAAATAAAAAAATAATTTTCAAAACACCCTTAATTGAAATTAATTATGTTTAAAATAATATACCACTTTTGAAATTACTTACGTACAAAATTTTCTTTAAAAGTAATCTAGTGATTTTTTCCGAAAAGACTATGCAAGATTTTGAAAACAAAACACTGTGGCTTGTGGAAAATTTAAATATTGAACGCTATCTTGGGCCTACCCACTTGTTGAGGGATTGGGTTCACTCCCCAATTATCTACTCTATTTACAACATCCAAGTGATGGGTTTTATGAAATCATTTTAAGCTTTCTTTACTTATATATGCATTTTTCATCAGGTTTTCTACTTTCAAATTCATGGAAACATGTTTATATATATATATATATACTTATATATATATATATAGATATATATGTATCTATAAATATTTCACAGATGTTCAATTGCTATATTCTGAACAACCGAATCCTTCCACTTTTAAGCATTGCTTAATACATAGAATGATGATAAAAGAATATATAAAATTCAGGAAATATTATTTCATTTATCAAACTCATAAAATCATTTTTTATATATATTAAGTACACATTATATTTATACACAAATAATAAAACAGATTCATATGCATGAAATGTCATTGAATAAGATGATAACTATTTCTTTTATTATAAATGATATTCATGAGTTTATATGCACTTTGCACACAAAATTAGTAATTCTTGATGAAAATAAAACGTAGATTTATGACCGCGTTTTGTGAAACCTTATGAATTGATAACTTGGTAAAATAATTCACTTACAAGAGTTATTCATATAAAAACATATATTAATATATATATATATATATATATATATATTTAAAATATAAATCTTCACTTAGAATATAAACCATATTCTAAAATAAAAAATCCCTGTCTAATTTGAAGAAATTATTGACATATAATTATTACCTATTGAGGTAATTAACTTTTGAAGCAATATTTGAAAATCAAACATGTCATCTGAATCATCAAATCCTAACATATTTTTCTGTTATAAATTTTATATTTTTATAATAATATACTTTTTCAAACAATAAATGTTTGAAACTAAAATGTTTTACATAACATATACTCAAATTCATTATGTTAATGGAAATATAAAGAAAATAAATACTTAATTGAATTAAATGTTGAAATAATGAATTTAAATAACATACTTACTTAATTTGAGATTTAAGTTCCAAATTTTAAAATAATCAAAACATATTCCTTACGCATAACTAGAAAATTAAAATCATAATTTTGAAATAAATAAAATAAATTTCTCTTACTAATAATTTTGAAATAAATAAATTTGAAAATCAAATAAAACTATCCCTTACTAAAATTTATCAAATTTTTAAAATTGCGAAACATGTTGATTTTAAATTGAAGAATCCAATAAACAAAAACTTGGTAGATATAAGTTTTCCCTTACCTCTAATAGAACTATAAAAAACTGTTTGCCAAAGCAGTGCAACACATGAGCAAGGGACTACCCAAGTAGGGTAAGAAAACTTTAGGCATCACATTATAGGTATTCATTGAGCAGCAGGGCTGCTGTTTAAATAGACTCTCAGATATTCTATAAAATATATTTTATAGAAACTTGTTTTAATGTTTAGATTGCATATTAATAATTATTTAAACATCTATGTATGAGATGAAGACACAAAACTAGATCTCAATTTATTTAGGATGGAAATAATTGAACAAAGATATCAATTGTTAATCTTGACAACAATAGTGGAAGGGAAAAAAATTAGTGCATTGAATAACTGTTCGAAAATTGACAATTGATATGAGGATAAGATAGAAAAATTAAATTTGTTGTTTAAATCTAAGTTTCATTCACACAGAATAGTGAACAGATTTGAATAAGACTCATAACCAATTTATTCGAGAAATATTAAAATAAACCAGATTGAAAATATGAACCAAAATAATTGATGCAACATAGAAGTGAATGATACATCATCTGCAAAATAGGAATTTAGAGAAGAGTAAAAATAATGAAATTAATATACAGAAATCGGTTCAATAGATAAGATTTCATAAGGATTCAGACCTAAAAAAATTAAACCATATACATACACATATTAATTCAAAACAAATTCATTGACAAAAAATATGGGTATCAACATCCGATCATAAGCACCATAGAAATCAATGAAAAGAAAAATAGTGATATCCAGTAACAAGATAAATTGAATCTAGAATGAGATTCGGTTGTAAAAAAATTTAATAAAGAAAACCTACTTGCGATATGGGATAGATCTCTAAATTTGCCGGTCATTTTCTCCAAAAATCTTTTTTCAGATTCTCTACGCATCGCAGATCTAGACTCGGAACTATCTACTATGTGCTCACCCTGAACGATACGAACCCTCGGCTGGAATCCATCTCAGCGGTCGCCTTCCTCCTATGCTAGTATTGGTCTCGTCCTCACCTTTCTCTTACGCTTGACCTGGTCTCACCTCGCTACTCAAAACCTTTCTCGGACACTCGAAGTAGAAGAACCACCATTCCAACCTCTCAGGTCCTCTTTCGCCAGCTCGACTACAATGAATCCCTCAACTCAAAAACCCGAAACCCTTAATACCCGATTTCTTCTCATTTTATTTTAATTTTTTATTAATTAAATCAAATAATAATATATATTATAATATAAAAAGTATTATTTGATCATAATCACAATTCCAAGTTTTTTTAATAATAACTTACCATTTCAAATATATATATATATATATTATTGAAAATAATAATAATAATTTTATTATAATTTTAATTTCATATTTTAATATATATTTTTTCAATTCTATATAATAGTCATATTAAATTTCATACATTATTTCATATAAATTAATAGTACTGAAAATTCATATAAAGTCATAATAGTTTATTTGTTTATTTAAAACTTTATATTTACTAAGTATTTAAAAACATTGATTTCTCAAATACATCATTATAATTTAAAAACATTCTAAACACAATTTATAGTTATAAAATCAATTCATAAATAAATACTATATTGAAAATAAAATTATGTTTCTTTTAAAAATTAATTATATTTATTTAAAGAATCAAAGTTATCATAATTTTAAAACTCATAATTATATATATATATATATATATATCATATTTTAGAAAATAAAACCAAGTCAATTTTATAATAACATAATTATTCAAATGTCAGATTACATAATTATTAGCATATATGTAGTGCCCAGATCAGTGTGAATCACTGAGAGGGCGATGGGGTGAATCAATGACCCCTTTAAATATTTTTACTAATTGATTCTTTTCAATTAAACCTCTATGGCTGGTTAAAGCCTCAATCCACTCTTCTTGTGTCTGTCATTCTTACCTCGAATGATGCTATAAATGTAAAGGCACTGAACACAAGGATTTACAAGATTCAGTTCAAAGACCTACTCCTTGCTGTGTTGGTTATTCTCCCCAACATAGATTCTCCACTATAATTCAATGAGTAATTACAATGATCGATACAGAGTCCCACTGTATCTCTCCTGATTCCCATAGGAGGTTCTTTATACTGCTTCCCACAGTGTTACCAGAGTCCCACTTGCCTGCTTCAGAGTCCCACTAAAGACTTCTTCCTCCTGGATTTCACAAGAGATGCTTCCTAATTAACTGTGGATGGATCTTCTAATCTCCCCTCATGATATTGCTGAATCACACTTGCTTGTGAATCTCTTCAAGAATCTTCAACAGCCTTTGGTAAGGTCTATTGGCCTTGCTCAATATCTCTAATCACTTTTTCTGATCAGTTCTCGGTTCAACAATGCTTAGGCAATTCTTTCTTCTTCTGATGAAGACCTGGCATCACTTAAGTGTGTGAAAATGGTGCACAAACCTCTTCAAGAATACAAAAATAATTCTAAATAATATCATCTCTTTCTGGCTTCTTGAATTCTCAAATACTGTAAACTCAGATAGAATATCTTCTTTAATTTAGTATGACTTCAGTCTCAATACTCATCTACTTCATGCATAGATTGCATGGAATCCAATACCTCTTGTATTTGGATATCTCAATGATTTTTACACATGCATGTGTTCATGCATGATTGAATGCCTGGGTCTCTTACTTTTGAACATGTACTGTCTTCTATTCTTTTTCTCAATATGCACACACACTTTTGATTCTTTCTTTATGTGTGCATGTGCATGCATGCATGCATGAAAAATTCTCTTCTTCTTTCTTGTTTGAAAACCCCAATGGGTATAATTCTTTAAGCACACACACAATTTATTCTCTTTCTTCTTTTATCTTTATCTTATTATTTTGGGTCTTATCACACACACACTTGTTCGTTTTAATTAGGGTTCAAAGGGTGTGTTTTATTTTTATTTATTCCTCCTTTACATGTGCACACACACTTTGCTCTTACGTTTGCATGCACATGAACTCCACCATGCATGAACCCTCCTTCTTCTTCAAGTAAAACACACAAAACCCAAATGGGTATGTGGATGGTGTATGTGTGAGTTTTTTCTTCTCAAGAGGGTTCCTATTTTTCTCCAAGGTAGTGTATATATACACTGTCCCTTTTTAAACTCTCATATTCTTCTCTTCGTGAAACCAAGGGTTCACGTGTTCTTCTTCTTTGTGCAAACTATAGGGAACATGATTTCTTCTTCACAGAACCACGAATGGCTCTTGGTCCCTGTATTCGCAAGAGCACAACAAGGGTGCATAGGCACCGGTTGTTTTACCCACATGCTACTCCTCATAAAGACACAACGAGGGTTCGAAGAACCTATCATGTTCTTGTGGGAACTTTTCACAGAGGTGCAAGTTCTTTCGCGAGCCAGGGGGTTCATGGTTCTTCTCTTTGCTCAAGGGATGTGCATAAATCCTTCGCAAAAGAGATGCACAAATATCCTTCATGTAGTAGGGCTGCATGGAAAATTTCTCTTCATGGTGTTCTATTCTTTCGAGAATGAGAGCTTTCTCAATTTTCTAAAAGCCTAAGCCTCGGTCGAGGGCTCTATATTTATAGGAAATCACACCATGAAAATCCGCATGATTTTCCATGGGATTCAAAGCTTTCAAAATATGAGATCTTCACCTTTGAATATTTTCAAACTCTGGATAAGATTTCCATATCTTGGTTTGAATATGTTCAATGTAGGCTCCCTTATTTCTCAGTGAAATCCTCACGCGCATGTGAAGAGGAAAGCATGAAAGGAATTTCATTGAGTGTTCGAGCAACATGACGTAGCCTCGCACCTTCGGTTGCTTCAGACACGTGGGATTCTTCATTATATTTGCATGCATGCAAATGTAATTGCATGCATGGTATCTTGTCGTCTATACAATCTCCACGGCTTGACTGGAGGTTATTTGGTGGCCAGAATGATGACAATGGTGTCCACCTTCATCACTGGTTCGCGGATGGTGTGAATGCTTCACGGGATGTCCGGAGGTTGAAGAAAACTTTAGTGGAGGATCAAAAGACCACGGTTTAAACACCACATGATGTAGATAGATGTGCGGTGGGGATTAGATCTCGAGATGCGGGATGCGTCGTGCATCAAAGATCTCACACAAGATCAGATGAGCGACCAGGATTTACTTTTCATTTTTTAAAACCATCCCACATAGAAACAGAGACACGAATGCGGCTCATTTATAATACAATTTTCCCCAACCACAACTTAGAATTATTCTCCTCCCTCCATGGTACTACCCCGTACTGTGTTCACCGACCGTATGGACGCGCTCTTAGTGCCCACTCTGCTCCTCGACCGCACTACTGGAACCCACTATGCATGTGCTGCACAAGTTTACCACCGTGCGCCCAACCTGTGGGATTATACATAGCCCGCACACCCTACCTCATGTGGGGCTGGCCTTCAGGGCTTCCCTCAAGCACGATTGACCACTCAGGTCCCGCATGTTCTTGAGGTGAGGTACTCAGCTGGACCTCCATGGTTGGACCCTTATTTTTAATGTAAGGCCATATATACTTGGTTAAAAACCAAGTGTATAGTACAAGAATAGTTCATGGCCAAATTCTTCATTATCTCTAGAATTTCAAACCACAAAACTTATTCTCTTCTTATTCTTATTCTTTTTGGAATTAGAATTCCAAAGATCTTCTTGAAAACATCATCACTCATTTCTTAAGATCATGAATCCCAAATATCTTCAATATTACTTTAATCCAACCATGGATGATGCATGGATCATTTTTTCATGCCTCATACATTAAAATATAATGCATGTATTATCCTTGTTATGAGGAATGTGTTCTCCATTAACACATGTCTTTGACTTTGAGGACTAGCTCAAACAATCATCTGATATCTAAACTTCATCATTTAGATTCAATGGATGAATATTCCACACTTCATCCACTTAGTGACTATGGATGGATCTTTAATTATTTCCTCATGCAATTGACTATTACATGAACGTCTTCCAATGTTGTAACATAGTGTCTTCTAGTGAAACATGTATTTGAAATTAGGATCAGTTCTACAATCGTCAGATTTATATCCTCATGGAGAATTGATCAAGTGTAGTTTTCAATGCTTTGAATCAACAATGATTCTCCAAGGCTTCACCAACTTCTTCATCAATACCTTACATTCACATATTGACCTCTCATTGAAAAATTATTGAAAAAAAATGAAACACCATACTCAACAATCTCCCCCTTTGTATTTTTTTGTCAATATTACTTAATAAAACTTTGAATGGGTCAATATGTGTGCCAATATTTTCTCACCCTTATTGTCAACCAAATGCAAAGGTATTAGTGGGGTCACTTAAAAAACATGTCCTCCTCCCTTTGAGTAATATCTTTTGGAATATTTTTGAGAGAGGGATGATGTCACATGGTTCAATTAGTATAGATCCTTTAGTTAATCAACTCTAAGTCTACTTGGGCTAACTCAGTGTAGAAAAAAAGAGAGATATGAACAAGGTTTTCAATGCTGTCCATAAACAACCATACATGTGATATCATGATCACAATGGTTCAATTCTTGACTAAGGGATTGGAGATAATCAGATTTATCAATGAAATTCTAAATCCTACACATACTTCACCAAACATATTAAACAGTTCAAGTGTAAAGATAAAGCTCCCCCTTTCATCCCATCTTGTCATCAATCAAGCACTCCCCCTTAGTTGACATGATAAATACAATTAAGAACAAGGGATGAAAGTGTTATTAGAATACCTCAATTTAGGATTATTGAGATGATATGAATTTCAATATTTGTAATGACATAATCCTTGATGTCATCTCCTTCATATTTTCTCCCCCTTAAGGGGTGCACTCCCTTTGATTTACCATGGTGGAGAATATCATCACATAAACTTGAAGATATGCATGTTGATAATCTTCCACTGTGGATTACTTCAAGTAATTATCAAATCATGAATAATGATTCCAACTTGTAGTTATCCACTTTTCTCATCCATTTTTTCATCTTGAGGATGATCTTAAACTTTAAATCCCTAAAATGTAAGCACATGTATATAAAAAAATATAAGGGAATAAGATGGGACACTTGTGAGATTCTTAATAGAATCACTGGGGCTGATATTTTTCTCTCAACCCAATTAATCTTTTCCTTGCAACTCCTAAGTGTCTGGAACTCTTCATGCTAGTGTTTCCTCTCCATTTGAAATTTTGATATTTCATTGCCAGTATGGAAACTTTACTTCCATTCACCTTCAACTTGTGTAGATTTTTTGCCTTTTATTCTACTAGTAGTGAAGTATCTTCCATTGGTGACCTTGTGGACTCAGTCGTTTTGGCGATTTGCACCGTGGATGGCCTCTCCTCGTCCGATTATTCTTATTTGGATAGGATTTCTCAAGGCGGCGCGGTGCCAGCCCGCGGACGAGATCCAGTCTCTGCGGCTTTTGGGTTGCGGTCCCATCTTGTGTGTGTGCTGGGCAGCTTTTCATGTTCTTCGTGATGGATTTGGACGACGACGATGAGATTTAATTTACTCCCCAACAGAATGGTGATGTTTCTCTGTTTTCTTCTTGGGAAATTGATTTTGTTTTTGGATGCTTCTCATGTTGCTGAGATTGTTAATCGGTATTGGAAATCTCTTATTCTGTTGATTTGTGTGGCGTTTGAGTTCTGATTCTGGCTGTGAGATGATTCTGCGATGCGTGTTGATGCTACTGCTGGTCTTTTGGGTGAATTTTTCTTGCGTTGGATGTGGTCTGCAAGTGTTTGTTGGACGTATCTACTGCTACTGGGAGGAATTTCTGCGACAGTTTCACTTTCAGAATTCTTTCTCTGGTTGTGTATGTCATCCCCAGTAGTGATGTTGGTTTGGGGCTCTGAGCTGATGATGTTGCTAGTTTGTTCCCTTTTTGTTTTGGAATTCGAAATGGAGGCCAGTGTTGTTTGGATTCGTGTAAGTTTGGAACTTTTTTCAGAATTTTGTTGGGTTGGTTTTCAAGACTCAGATTATGAAGATTCATCCGGTCTCGATCTCAAGGAACAGGCCTCAGAGGAGGATTCAGAGCAGGTGGTTCACCTATGCAGGATGCATGGATTTGGATATTTGAGATGGTATGACATCAACCATCGGATCAGGCCTGTTCTTTGACACATGACACTTGCTGGCCGTACAGTCTTGCAATGGTGGAGAGCTTTACATGTTTTTAAACACTGGGGAGAGGCAGTTCCATGGTGTCAGTCTGGTTTTATTTTCTTGATCTTCAGGTTGTGTAATGTTTTAAGTCTTGAAGTCTGTTCGGGTTTTCTTCCCTTATTCCCTTAAAAGGGGCTTTATCTTATAATAAAAAAAATCTAAGGCCTTCGGGCCATTAGATGGTGGAATGACCTGTTTCCCTTTTTTCCTTTTCTTTAGCTAGTACTTCATATTTAGATCTTTGCAGTTCTCTAGAAATTTTCAATTGATTAGGCCAGATAACTAAACACTCCTTCATAACATTTTCTGGTTTGGAGCTTCCACATAGATTCTTAAATGATTTCAAGTTACCTTTCTTAGGAAACTTATCAAAATTATCTTTAAGAATGTCTTAAATCAATCCTATATTCTTCTGGATTGATTCTCCTTTCAATTTAAGATCGATTCCATTTATTTCCATGGTTTGTATGCAGTGATCCATGGTATGAACTTTCTTTCCACAATATAAGCATCTTTTCTGGGTCGAGATGATATTCTTGGAATCCATCTTGATATTCTTCTTGGGAATAGTTTCTTTCACTATTTTCTTGACTTCAGTGTTTTGCATATTCCCAATGGAATATTTTTCAACTCTTTTTCCCTTTTACTAACTTTGTCATGGTCTATGCTTCTTATCAACATATGCCTGAGGCATGGTAGGACTAAAACAACACTCATCATAACTGTGACCACTTCTGTTTCAATTATCACAGAAGTCTTCAAGATATTCAAATCTATTTTTCATAGATAGATTCTTCTTCATATGCGTTATCTTATTTTTCTTTACAGGATGCTTCATTTATTCACATCTACTTTCACTGAATGCAGGATTTCCATAATTTACATATGCTAACATATTATTCCAACAATAATTGTCCTGATTCCCAAACATTCAACAATAATAACAATAGCCAACAAATCTCATTCTTTTACTTGTAGTATCAATTTGGCTATATTTAGTGCATTTTTGTTTCTGGAATTGTCTTTCTTTCTTTAGAGCATCATTTTGGGAGTTTCTATTCTTAATAATTTCAGTATCCACCCTTGAATTTTTGATGGATGTATTGACATTTTTTTCAATCCACATATTTCTAGATTTTGGATTTGAACCTGTACTTGCAGATGAAACTGCATTAGTAGAAACAGAAATAACCAGATTATGGGATACCTTCTTCTTGGAGGATGTTACCATTAGATTAGAGGATGATCTGATGTTCCTTTTGGTAGCATATTCCTTAATGAAAACTTGAGTGGAAGCATCTCTTCCTTCAGCTGTTTGGGAGGTTCCATATTGGAGTGATTTTTTATTATTCAATTTCACCTCCAGCTCTAAACATTTCATGTTGAGGGAGTTCTTATCATCCTCAACTGATCTCAGCTTGTTTTCCAAATTCTCCTTTAACTGTATTATTTATTCTTCATGCATATTTTTTAATTGTTGAAAATAGATGTCAAGCTCCTTTACCTTGTTGTATCTGACTTCTTGTTGAGTAGCTTTGAAAACCATAGAGACTCTGTGAAACTTTTCACATGTATGGAAAGATTCTAAAAATAAAATTGTTGGTGCCAAAATATGGCACGAAAGGAAGGGACGAAAAAGACGGCTGGCACGCAGCCTCACGAAGCACCGACGCGAAGCACCGACGTGAAGCACCGACACAAAACACCCCGAGCATCGCGGCCTCGCGAAGCTCCAGAAGCGATAACTCTCCACGAACGCATTTGACGTTCGCGAGCCCGCCGCGAAGCTCCAGAGGCGGTAACTCTCTGTGAACTCATTTGACGTTCGTGAGCCCACCACGAAGCTCTAGAGGCGGTAACACTCCGCGAACACATTTGACGTTCGCGAGCCCGCCGCGAAGATCCAGAGGCGGTAACCCTTCGTGGACGACGTTGACGTTCGCGAGCGCACCGCGAAGCACCTGAGGCGGTGCGCAAGTTCTGCTTCGTGGTGCCCCTTCCCTATAAATACTGGACTCCCCCTGATTCCCCAGGATGGACAATCCGACCTTTCGGCTTCTCCTCTCCCGAATCGCGAAGCACTCTTTTCCCTGGGAATCATGAGCTCTGCGAGGTACTTATACTTCGCGAGACGCCTTTGCTTTGTCTCGTTTTGAGCCCCTCTTCCGAGAGGGATGCCCTTCGCGAAGCTCAAGGGCATTCGCGAAGGAAGGGGATTCCCAATGGAACCCTGGCAGCCGCGGAGCGTTTATGCTTCACGAAACACCCAACCTGTACTAGTGATCCCTATGCTAAGGCAGGATCGCTACACATCGCGAAGCACACTACTTCGTGGGACCCTGCTTTGCGAGGCACCCCTTCTTCACGAGTCAGTGCTCCGTGAACACTGTTCCACTTCACGAAGCACCTTCCACTCACACCTATGCCCCATGCTAAGGCCAAGGCACTCCACTTCACGAAGCACACTCCTTTGCTTAGCAATTCCTCTTCCCGTGCGACCCTCCAGGTTTGCACGATGTGATTTCAAAGTCCCATGGACAATACCACTGGCAGCGTTGCTTCGCCTAATGATTCTTCGCATAGGCATGCTAACGGCTATTGCTTCTTTTCATAGCCACGCTAACGTGGACCCCTCGATGGTTCGTTCCACACCCCCCCTTGACCACGGCCTTACTGGTACCTTCCCTTCCCCAAGGACCAGATGGTACCAGTTATGTAAGTCCTAGGGGTGCGGAGTAAACCCACCTCGTCCGAGCTGCAGGACGTTAAACTGCCAAGCATCACGTCCTCAACACATGACATTAAACTGTGACCTGACCTCGTGCTTCACACGCAGGGTCCCCCCAGCTCGAACATTTTTTACGCCACTCGTCTCCACGGGAGTAGAATCACCCATCCATAAGGGATGATATCCTCCTTATTGGAGTGGCGTATGTTCATAAGAGAAGGGCGACCCTAGTTCTCCAACGGATGGCTGCACCCCTGCATCTCCGTACTTCCCCACTACCAAGGTCAGTGGAGGGCGTGATAGGGAATGGGGCACCTCCCATCATTGGTCCCGAGTCCCTCTTTCGCTGCGCTTTGTCGCACTCTGGGCCTCCATCCTGGAGTAAGTCCCAGCACTATGGGCCGCCTAACGCGTAAGCCCCTCTTCACTTCTCATGGACGCATCCTTCGCGACGTGATCGTCAGGTCCTTGCAACCTCTTGTTTCTCACACCGAGCATGACTCACGTGGGCTTAGAGTGAGCACCGACCCTGACCCCCACCCACAGCGAACTACAAGGACTTTGATCCATGTCAAGGCATGGTACGTAGGAAGCCTCCATGAGGTTCAAGCCACATTGCTCGGTCGTTCATTCATGTCGAGTTTCTCCCTCGTCCAACATGACGTTAAACTGTATGCCCCCTTGTCCCGTATGACATTAAACTGCACACCCATTTGAACTAAGAGGTCTTTGATCCATGTCAAGGCGTGGTACGTAGGAAGCCTTCCTGAGGTTCAAGCCCACCCATCATCATTCATGTCGAGTTCTACCTTCGTCCAGCATGACTTTAAACTGCATTCTAGTCCGACGGCAAGCTGTTGTGACTAACCCGAACTACGAGGTCTTTGATCCATGTCAAGGCATGGTACGTAGGAAGCCTCTACAAGGTTCAAACCCACCATCCGGTCATTCCGACCTCATTCATGTCGGTTCACCCCCGTCCCGCATGACGTTAAACTGTATTCCACAACCCGAACTACGAGGACTTTGATCTGTGTCAAGGCATGGTACGTAGGAATCCTCCTAGAGGTTCAAGCCCATCTCCCATCGGACCAAGGTCCCTCATTTACGTCAGTTCACCGACACCCACCGCCCGTCGTTTATTCACGTCAGGGTTCACTATCGTCCCGCATGACGTTAAACTGTATTCCATCAATCCTTTGTACTACGAGGACTTTGATCCATGTCAAGGCCTGGTACGTAGGAAACCTTCCCAAGGTTCAAGCCCACCACTAGTGGACCCACGGGTCTACTTTCACGTTGGTTCACCGATGAAACCCTTTGAACTATGAGGTCTTTGATCCATGTCAAGGCATGGTACGTAGGAATCCTCCCCGAGGTTCAAGCCCATCTCTCATCGAACCAAGGTCCACCTCCACGTTGGTACGCTGACGATGCCCATCGGACCAAGGTCCACCTTCACGTTGGTTCGCTGACGACATTCATCGGGCCAAGGTACACCTTCACGTCGGTTTACCGGCACCATCTCGAACTACGCAGACTTTGATTCCCCGCCACGGGGATACGTAGGAAGCCTCTTCAAGGCTCAAGCCCAACTTCACAGTTGCCCCTGTGATGGTCCCATTTCGCTCCCCCTCCACTCCATTCATCCACCTATCACCCATCCCGATTCTCGCCCGGACCGTCATATCTCGGTGAGACCATGTCGGTACGCTCCTCTTCACAGCCGCCCATGGGCTGGCCCCCGGTATCGGCATCCCTTCAAGGGAAATCCCTCAATCCGATCTATCCTAGCTAATGCTCTGATCGGGTTGATCCGTCTCCGATAGACGTTAAACTCGCGGCATACCCTGTGTTAAACACAAGAAGCTAAGGAAAACCTCAGATATGTGCCTATGGCATCTAATTCCCCGTGCTTGATGTGGGATGCCTCGGGCTTCCACGCCCTCGAGAAGCCCTGTGACCAGGGATAATAGACAGACATGCCAGGTTCCCCAGCATCCAGACATGCTACTGATGCCTCAATGTGACTACTCCCCCGACTGAAGGTTGCTGCCCTGACTGGACCCTTTGGAATGTCCCGATAGAAGCAGTGTAATTAACTGGCGTCCATGGAGACATGACACTAGGAAGAGTTTCACGAACTACGTATTAAATTTATGAGGGAGACCCAGACTAGGTGATGAGTTCTGAGGAGGAATCCACAGAAGGAAGAACCAACATCCCATCATCCCGTTTCGATCAAGGAGCAGACGTCCTTGAATAAGGAGCGAATGCCGCCCGCCTTTGGAAAGAAGGAATGCGGGGCAACTAGCGCGGCGCGTCCTCCCCCGCAGACGGACGGATGCCCGCGCCCTGACGAAAGCGTCGAAAACAGAAATGGTGAACCCGACGTGAAATTATTCTCCTCAATATGGAGATTAGTAGCGTTCGAGACACCAGTAGATTGACGTGTCACCGGATCCAGATATCCGGTGCCTGGTCCCGCCAAACAAATAGCGGGCCTGTCGTGAAACTCACTGGAAGTCGAGGCAGTAGAACGTGGGGCACTCCATTCTCCAGCATTTTGGCATGGATCCTTCTTATAGATGTGGAGAATGGAAGGATGCTGGGGCACTGGCTGTCAATCCTTTTCCTCTCAGTGCTGATGAGTTGATCCCTTCGTTTCTCAGGATCCAGGTTGCTGTTACAGAGACGCGATCACCGCCCGCTCGCCTACGTAGGGGCAGGGGCAACACCGCCACAACCACCCCACATGGCACCGCTACCGCCACGACGGCCGCCACATCGTGGAATACGGGGCGCCCATGTCCCCTTTCCCCATCAGAGGTCATCCAACGAAGGGTGATCAACAACCTCGTGCGCAGGTACGAGGAGGAAGGGGTCATCCCAACTCGGGATATGGCCCGCCTGGACCTGGAGGCATCCAGGCCCTGCCGTCAACGCCGCCCTAACAGGCCGCGCAGGGATCCCTTGCTCCCCACCCCAACGTTCAACCGTTTCGGGAGCCTGTCCTCGGAACGCCTTGACGAATCCTCGCCTTACGCTGATGAGGCAGGTGCCGTCCGGATCAACCCGCCCAGGGTCCCGACCCAAGGGCTCCAAGAAAGAGATCCCGCCCGGCCGCGTCAGCGCCGCCGTCCGACTCCGCAGGAAGAGCAGGCAGGCTATGCCCTTGTACCACCTGCACCAGCTCGTCTGACCCGACGTCAGCGCCGGGCCCGGACTGAGGACGCCTGCCCAGGTGCATCAACGTCAACAGCTACAGTGGCCCGAGCCCCCGCCGACGTGCATCATGGGACCTCTACATACGCTGAGTAGGGGCACTCCTTCGCCCAACCAGGATCGAGACCCCAACCGCCCCACGGGCAGGCTGGGTTGACTCTCCGGGTGGCAGGCCTGAGTGGTGATCGCCGCGAACTAACCTGTGGTGATGTCACCTCGTACGGAGGCCCTCCCCATACCACTACTCCAAAGAGCGTGGGCCTTCCCTGCTCCGAAGTTCGTCATGGAGGTATGCCTCGTGCTACCCCCATCTCGAAAGAAGACCTGCCCCGCGGCAGTGACGCTCAGCGCGGAAACCTTTCCCGCGCCCACTATACAGGGTATGGAGTCCATACTCCTGCCCCTGACCGCCGATCTGAAGGCACTGCCCATCCAGTCCTTCTCCAACATGGGGGACCTCCCTACGTCCTCTTTGCAACCGGCGAAGGTCCTCCTCGCCCCAGAAACTCGAGGAGTGAAGGTCAGCCTCGCTCCGCCCGCATAGACCATGGAGGTCCTCCCCAGCTCCTGCCGGTTCCAACAGAGGCTCCTCCCACATGGGATCTGTTCATGGAGGTTCCCCCCATGTACCCTTAGACATTTTCCCTAGTGCCCGTCACACTTCGGCTATCTCGAGTGGGCCCCCCCTCCGCCACGGCGCCAGCACCGCCCCGAGGCTACATGATGAAAATAAACCGTGTCCCGAAGAGCCACCCCGGGGCAGGAGAGCGGGTCGTCGCCGCCACAAGAAGAGTCCTGTGAAGGCTCGGGTGGAGATCAAACCCGCCCGCTTCTCCAACTCGGAAGCAGAATGCGACTCAGTAATTGAAACTTCTCCCCGCTCCTTCGTATCAAGGACTGGGGCAGGAACCAGGCGCGTTAGCCTCATTCTCCTGGAATATGAGGTCCACCAGATTCTCATCTCTCTCCGCAGGTACATACAAGAGGAAGAAGTCTTGGGAATTCCGTGGGTCTCGACCGCGCAATCATCGCCATCATCACCAGAAGCGCCCTCTACCTCTACCAGAGATCACTGAGAGATATTTTGGGGGCCAATGGCGGTAGAGCGATGACACGGCCTGTCGCTGGTGGCTGCGACTCCTGTACCGGAAGCTGTGGCCATCAGCCCGTCATATCGTGACATCGTGGCCAGGTCACCTTACTCTTCAGAGGATGGCCTGGAATTCGGCGGCCAGTCAGCTCGTTCGCCGTATTCTCCGTTGCCGAGTTCACTATCCAAGAGGTCCACCTCAGTACCGCTACCGGTCCCTCAGCCGCCCCCGGTTGACGAGTGGGGCAACACAGGGCTAGACCCTGAGTCCGAGGCCAGGAGCTTCTGGAGTATTCTTGCAGCGGATTACTTCCCGGAGAAGTTCTGGCTGACGGCGGTGCTGAATTTTCGCATACCAGAGTCTCTTACCCCTGAAGAAGTGGGGTGATTTTGTCAAACCCTATGGGAGACACACTTCCGCTTTCGTTACGAACGGGTGGTGTACCCCAGAATTCGAGAGCACTTCGAAGAAATCGGCGAGCAGTGCCGCCTGATCGATGCGGCCGCCCTCCTTATGGACCAGCACCCTGAGTCGCCAGGCCGCCAGAGCGCCCTTCAACGGAAATGCCTCCAGAGTTTCAAAGTTCTCCACAGGATCGTCAGGGAATCCACCCCCCATGTGCAAGTCCGTGGTTGGAGAAACTATGCCGCTCTACTCTTTGACCCTATCCGGAGGCAGCCCGATTCATTATGTGACATCGAGGACATACCCTCGAGAGGGGTCGCAGTCCACATGGCTGACGTCATGGACAAAGAAGACGAGCTTGAATTTCTTGATGGAGACTTACCCCCCGAGGGCGTACCGCCACTACTGGACCCATCAGGGAGGGTTACCCGTCAGTAGAGGAACCTGTTAGGCCTCCCCGTACCCACCGAGTCACTGGTACTTGGTTGAAATACTGGCAAGGGTAAGGATCATGTCGGAACTGTCAAGCACTCCGACCCGTCTGCCTCTGTAAAGAAAACGGGAGAAGATCATGAGAAGGCCACGTTACGCCAGCAGCTTGCTGAGCAGAAGAGGCTGGTTGACGAACTCTTGGCTGAGCGCGCCACAGAGCGGCGACCCGACTATGGTAATCCCAAGCCGGGGCAGCAGGGGCAGGAACAAGTTCCCCCCGGTTAGATGCCTCCGGGCAACCCTGATCATGCTACTTCCGCAGACAGGGCAGAAGCCGGAGCTTACAGAAAGAGGGCGCGATACGTCTCGCCAAACCCTCCCGAGCGACGGGGAAATCTGAAGAATCCAGTCCAGGTTCCCCCAGTCGCCCCACAGGTTGTTCCGCCAGTTGATCCACGAGCTGCCGAAGCCATCTACCGTGTCGAGGAACCTGGCAACGCACTTGTGGTTAGGGATCCCCATCAAGACAGGGACCCCCACCCGGATGATCTTATAGCGGCGCTCACAGCCCGCCTCGAAGTGTTGGAAACGCGGCAGGTGGCGGTCCCACCGGATGGCAAGCCGTATCCCGCGTGGGTGGATGATATGCCCGCACCTCCGGGTTTTGGGAACCCCACTTTCTCACCCTTCAATGGGATAGGGGACCCACCGCAGCACTTGGATCATTTTTCTTCCAGATGTGGCCCCATGCTGGGGACCCCGACTCAGCAAGAAGCTGCCAAGCTCCGATGTTTCGTACAGACATTGGAAGGTCCGACATTCATCTGGTACAACCATCTCCCTATCGGATCGGTGACCAGTTGGGAGGATCTCTGTCGGCAGTTCTTATACCAGTTCAGCTCCACCACGCGGAAGACCAGCATTGCAGATCTCTTCAAGTGCAAGCAGAGGCCTGATGAGCGAGTCACAGATTTCATCGCCCGGTGGAAGGGACTTACATATTCCCTTGATATGCCACTGAATCAGGAGAAATTATTGACGATGTGTGTGGGGAACGTCAAGACAAAGCTGGTACCCTCCCTAATTACCCAGAACTACCCTGGAGGGTTCAGAGATTTCTCAGATAAGGCTCAGCGCCTTGAGGAATCCCTGCAACAGGCTAGTCAGGCACGTTTGTTGCCCCCCATGATCCCGGCCAGGAGGACCGCCAGGGCTGAACCCGCTGCGGTGGCCCAAATAGAAGCCCCTAGGTAGCTGGAATTACTGCCAGCGGCACTATCCCCGCAACCCCGCAGAGGTCCTCCACCTCAAGCACAGGCTCCTGCCCAGCAGTGACCGCCTCAGAACCGATAGGTTCCCCCGTGCAATGCGCCACCGCCACCTAGGCGAGACAATCAGGCGCTGCCTCCTTGGCAGGCCCCTCCAGCCCCTCGTCAGGGCCAGGCCCCCAGGTCCCCCTATCCGGAAAGAAGACACCAGACTTATTCGTTCAATGAAAATCAGGTCCCTGGCTACTTCCGAAGTGCTCTAGAGCAAGGGATTGTGCGCCTGCCCGAGTGCAGAAGGATGGTAGAGGCGAATCTCACCGATCACCCCAACTACTGCCCTTATCATCGGATTCTGGGGCACACCCTCAAGAAATTCTATGTTTTTAAAGACTGGCTTCAAGACCAGGTCAACAACAACATAGTCAAGTTGGGCCCAGCACCAACACAATTGGCAGGTGTCTTTGCAGGGTTAGAGATCGGTGGCGACAGCGAAGGCGAGTGGCAGCAGGTTCCCAGCTGCGGATCCCGGAAATACGATGACTGGATGGCTCGAAAAACCGTCGTCCATGCCCATGGTATCATCCGAGCGTGCCTGAAGCAGTCAGAACCTTCAGAAGAAGTAGCCGGTACCTCTGCATCGTCTTCACAGTCGACCTCTTCCCAAAAGGGAAAGTAGTGGCGACGCAAGAAGAAGCAACACGCACCGCCGGTACCATCGTCATCCCGCACTCTCGGCGACTTTATGCCCCCTGAAATGGGGATTCCTCCCAGAATCCGCCCGGTACTGGATGACTCCTCGAGCGACAGCCAGGGGTACGCTTCGGTTAACACCGTGGAGCTGGTAAAACCCTATATGACTCCCGACGAGGGGGAGCGCCAGGCGAACCTCCCCAACGTTTCCAGCCAACGTCAATGTCAGCGGAATCGCAACCGCACCAGTCATCGAGGTACATCAAAAGGCACTTTCAGCCAATCAGTGCACGCTACTGAGACCAGACAGCAGGCTCAGCGCAGAGCTCAGCATGCGCAACCCATATAATGCCCTCGGCTCTACCTCCACTGTCGTTCGTGCTACTAGATCAGGGAGAGATGCCTCGTTCGTATCACAGTCAGTCTTGCCTAGCTACAGGCCAGCCTCCGCTGTTCAATTCTAGTCTGGCGACTACTCTCCAGGCTTCAACTAGAAGGCAGCAGGATGTACCCAGTACTAGCCGATCGCCGGTTCAACCAGCAGGACCCGCTATGCCTCCGAATGCCGATCGACCTCCTATAAGCAGAGGTTTGCGTTTGGCATGAAAGTATGATGTCCTGAAGCACCTGGACGACATTCCGGCAAGGATTTCTATCCTTGAGGCCCTTCGCCTGTCATCCGAAATGCGCGAGGCACTTACTGAGGCCCTAAGGAGCCCCCTCCAGTTTGAGACGGAGGTAGCAGCTGCAGAAGCCTTCCATACCGAGACGATTGAAAACACCGAATGTCAGGCGGTTATCTCGTTCTCCGGTGAAGATGAGGACCCTCTTATACAGGGGAAAATTCGCCCGCTGTACATCACTGGCCACTTCATTGGTGTGGAAGTCCGTCGTTGCCTCGTTGACACGGGTTCCAGAATCAATCTAATTCCGACTCGGACGTTACGAAAGCTGGGTCTATCTGAAGGTGATTTAACTCCCTCTGACCTCAGAATCCAGGGGTACGATAGGACCGAGCAAACCCCAGTCGGCAAGATCCGCTTGAAGACCCAGTTCGGTGGCTTAATTGCCAGCACCGAGTTCATGGTTGTCTCTCAGGACACCGCCTACAACGCGTTGATGGGTAGGCCATTTCTCCATCTACATGCAGCGGTCCCTTAGTCATATCACCAGTGCCTCAAGTACTCGCTCAACGGTCGAGTAGGCGTGCTCCAAGGAGACGCATCCCCTTTCGCTTCTTGTGAGGCCCACTATCTGGATGCGGGTTATTACAAAAGTAAGGATAAGCAAATCCTAGTAAGTGAGGATGAACCCAACCCAGTTGCAAGTGATCCCTGGGCAAGCATGGATGACGCCTACGTCCTCCCGATCCACCGATTGGAGGCCACGACCCCCGACATGGGGAAATGTTTTGTTGTTTCGGGTACACAAGGAAGGCATGTTCCCGTGTCCAAGCGACGGTGGAAAATCACCTCGTACTCCTACATCAACCAGGATCAGGTGATCCCGGAACCTCCTACCCCTGTACGGTACCGGGACGTCAAGCTTATGACAACGGCGGTGCGCCATACATGTCTCTTCCGCCGGGCTGGAATTAACCGACTCATGCCGACACGTCACAACTGCTTTGATATCATCAAACGTGGCCCCTTAGGCCGAATGCCAGATGGGATAGGGTCGACTGCCTTCATTGCTATGGTCTCAATGACAAGTGACTCTCCTGATATGATGACCACTGCTTCCCGAGCCGGAACCAGCTACCCCTCAGGATTTGATAGCCCAGAAGTACCTCCTGTCGTGGGAAATCCCCCCACGGGTGGAGAAGAAGACCTGAAGGACGCTCCCCCCGCCTTTGAAGAAGGTGTCTCTACCACGGTTGATGAACTGGTATAGGTGAACCTTGGTAGCGAGGAAGATCCGAAACCCACATTGATCAGTGCATCCATGTTCCCTGAGGAGAGGCAGCAGTACGTAGACTTCCTCAAACAACATCGTGATGTGTTTGCTTGGAGTTACAACGAGATGCCAGGACTAGATCCCCAGGTAGCCGTTCACTGTCTGGGCCTCCCGACAAAACATCGTGGGTTTAAGCAGCCTCCCAGGAAGATGCACCCTTCTCATGGTGCTATGGTTGAGGCCGAAGTTGACAAGTTTATCAAAGACAACTTCGTTAAAGAAGTCTAGTACCCCAAGTGGATTGCCAACATTGTGCCAGTCAGGAAAAAGAATGGGCAGATCAGAGTTTGCATCGACTTTCGCGATCTTAATCGCCACTGCCCAAAGGATGACTTCCCACTCCCGGTGACGAAGTTATTGATTAAC
The DNA here is from genome assembly GCA_963277665.1 of Viscum album. Classification (NCBI taxonomy): domain Eukaryota; kingdom Viridiplantae; phylum Streptophyta; class Magnoliopsida; order Santalales; family Viscaceae; genus Viscum; species Viscum album. The sequence continues at coordinate 493,418,860 of OY728139.1, forward strand.
GCCATGGCCGGGTTCCAAGCTCTCTCTTTCATGGATGGGTATTACGGGTACAACCAGATCCGGATGGCCCCCGAAGATGAGGAGTCCACTGCCTTCAGGGCTCCCCAAGGTACCTTTTGCTACCAGGTTATGCCGTTCGGTTTGAAAAATGCAGGTGCCACTTATCAGAGGGCCATGCATCGCATATTCAAGCCGATTCTTGGGACATTGGTGGAATGCTATGTGGATGAACTCGTAGTCAAATCATGTCAGCGCCAGGACCATCTCAAAGACCTTGAGAAAGTGTTTGGTTTCCTCTGTTCCCGTCACCTAAAGATGAACCCGTTGAAGTGTGCCTTCGGGGTCACCTCTGGGAAGTTTCTGGGCTTTGTTGTCAGATACCGAGGTATCGATATCGACCCGGAGAAGATCAAGGCCATCAGCCAAATGCCTCCCCTGAGCAACATTCAGGAGCTTCGAGGCCTTCAAGGCCACTTAGCCTATATACGCCGATTCATCGCGAATCTGGCCGGTAAGTGTAAGCCCTTTTCCCGGCTCATGAAGAAGGGTGCTACCTACGAATGGGATGAGGAGTGTCAGACCGCCTTTGAGGAAATCAAGGAGTATCTGCTCCAACCTCCGGTTTTGATGCCACCTATCTCCGGAAAGACGCTGGTCCTTTACGTGACCACCCTGGAAAGATCCCTTGGTGCAATGCTTGCCCAGAAGAATAACGAGGGTACTGAGAACAATCTCTACTATCTCAGTCGCATGCTTCTCGATACGAAGGTCAGATACTCCCCTATCGAAAAGAGATGCCTTGCGCTCGTCTTCGCCGTGCAGAAGTTACGACATTACCTGCAGCACCATGAGGTGCAATTGGTCTCCCGAGTAGACCCACTGAAGTACATCCTGAACCGCCCCATGCTGACTGGACGACTAGCATGGTGGGCAGTGATTCTCCAGCAGTTTGATATCAGGTTCGTTCCTCAGAAGGCCATTAAGGGACATGCGTTGGCAGACTTTTTAGCTGCCCATCCAACCTCTGCGGATCAATCCCTGGACCTAGATTTTCCTGAAGAGATGATCCTCTCAGTCGATCATGCCATCCCGTGTTGGCAAATGTATTTCGACGGCGCCTCCCAGAGCCCCACCGGTAGGCGGCTCAACGATCCCAAGATCAACAGAGTGGGCCTGGGTATTGTCTTCATTACCCCGGTGTAATCCGTCCTACCGTACTCGTTCCTGTTGTCAGAAGGCTGTACGAACAACGAGGCAGAGTACCAGGCTCTCATCACTGGCCTCGAGTTGGCCCTTGAAATCCATGTGCCCCATCTACATGTGAAAGGAGATTCCGAGCTGGAAATCAAACAGGTTAATGGCGACTATGTCGTCAGGAAGCCGGAGCTTGCACCATTGCTGGAGTACACCCTCCTCCTGATGGCCCAGTTCTCTTCTCGACCAGAGGTTACCCATGTCCCACGGTCATAGAATGGTCAAGCAGACGCCTTGGCTGGATTGGACGCATCGCTCGCAGAACCCAAGCAAGATGATTTGATCATACATGTGATACACCGGAGAGTCATTGCCCCCGTCACCCAAGAGGATAATGATGGCCTGCGGGTAGGTCATCTCACCGCCGGACCCTCCACGTCAGGGGTCCCAGGTTCTTCAGACATAGTGGTTGAAGCCACTCCCGACTGGAGGGAGCCTTTTGTCGAGTACCTCCAAAATGGTTGCCTCTCGGACGACCGGGCCGAGCACGAGCAAATTCGACGCCGCGCGCTGCAATTTACCCTCCAGAGCGGCCCTAGTCTTGAACAGATCCTTTATAAGCGGAGTTTCGATGGTGTCCTCCTCCGTTGCATCCAAGGAGTAGAGATACCTCAAGTTATGCAAGAGGTTCATGCCGGTTCCTGTGGAGCCCATCAAGATGGGCCGAAGCTGTCCCATCAAATCCGGAGGTTAGGGTACTTTTGGCCCTCTATGATCCACAATTGTATTGGGTATGCTAAGAGATGCCACACATGCCAAGTTCACGCCAACTTCCTGCATCGGCCTCCGGAGCCCCTCCACCACACCAAGTACTCTTGGCCATTTGTGGTATGGGGACTTGATGTAGTGGGACCGTATCCACCGGAAACAGCTCGCCAGTGTAGGTTCATCCTGACTGCTACAGATTTCTTCTCCAAGTGGGCAGAGGCAGTTCCGCTCAAAGAGGTCAAGGCCCGTTCCATCGTTGACTTTGTGAGCTCCAACATTATCCACCGGTTTGGGGTCCCTCACGCCGTCCTCACCGATAACGGCACCAACTTCCGAGCAGCTGAATTAAAAAAATTGTACGCCAAGTACGACATCCGGTCGAACCATACCTCCCGCTACTACGCGCAGGCAAATGGATAGATCGAGGCGTTCAACAAAACCCTCTCTAACATTTTGTAGAAGATGGTGGGTCAAAACAAGAAAAGTTGGCCGGACAAGCTCCCCAACGCCCTCTGGGCTTACCGGACGACGACTCGCAACTCTACCCAGGTGACCCCATATTCCCTGGTATATGGAGTTGAGGCCGTCCTACCCATTGAGATCCAGCTGCCATCGTTACGCACTGCAGTCTATGATCACCAGACATCAGATGAGGTAGCCAAGATCCGTCTAGCTGAATTAGAAGCACTGGACGAGAACCGGCTTCGTGCCCTGCACAATCTGGAAAGACATCAGGATAAGATAGCGAGGGCCTTCAACAAGAAGGTTCGTCTCCGTTCTTTCCTACAAGGCGACCTAGTACTGGCCATTCGAGCACCAATGATTCCCGGTAGGAAACCGCCCAAATTAGAACCCAAATGGGAAGGGCCTTATATCATCCATAAGGTTTACCCCAATGGAGCATACTCCTTGGTGACCACAGATGGAGAGCGTATAACCCCTCCCACCAACGCCAAGTTCCTTAAGCGATACTTTGCCTAGGGAAAAAGGGTCCTGCACGACCCTAAACTGCAAGTTGGTCCCGTACGACCTTAAACTACATCTTCTTCCTGCAAGACGATAAACTGTGAAATGGTCCTGCATGACTTTAAACTGCACATCATGGTCCAACACGACCTTAAACTGTAAGGTCCTGCACGACCTTAAACTGCATCTTCATCCGGAAAGACAATAAACTACAAAATAGTACGAGCTCTATGACTTTAAACTAAGATCTCCCCCCGTCCTTACTGCAACACGTTAAACTGCAAGCCAGTCAGGCCTTCCTGACCAAGGCCCAGCCTCAGGCCCCTTGGCCTCCTCGGGCCCCAAGGCCCCCCGTCCTTACTGCAAGACGTTAAACTGCAAGCCAGTCAGACCTTCTTGACCGAGGCTCAGCCTCAGGCCCCTTGGCCTCCTCAGGCTCACGGCCCCGTCTTCACCGTGAGACGTTAAACCGAAAGCTGGTCAGGTCTCCCTGACCGTGGTCCGGCCCCAGGCCCCTTGGTTTTTCCCTGACTTACCCTTTGCGGGATTGTACGGTATAGTGTGGGACTACGTCCTCATTCACGTCGGATTACTTGCCATACCTTACATATCCCCAAATGAGATGCTCCTCGTCCCGCATGACGTTAAACTGGATCTTAAGAACTATGTGTGGCTTGATTCCCATCTTCATGGGATATGTAGGAACGCTCGGACGCCTCGTCTTGAGCCCAGCCCCAAGCTTTTCTCTTCCACTATACCCCCTAGGAATAGTTTCCTTGGAGGATATTTGTGTAGCAGGGAGTAGGCTTTCTTGGCCCCGCTCATGCAACCCCGCTCACACAAGGATTGTAAGGGTCGCACCATGTGCCCACTCCCGTTCTTCTATCCTCCCATTTCCTCACCGCACGACGCTAAACTTCATGGCCTTTCAATAACTACGTATGGCTTGATTCCCATCCTAATGGGATACGTAGGAACGCCCAGACATTTCGTCCGTTGGCCCAGCCCAAAAGCCAAAATCTTCCCCTCGGGTCAAGATATGGCAGGGTGCACACTTTTTCCCCAACTCATATCGAGCAAGCCTCGACCCGGCTGCACATCCCCCCTGGAGATGTTTGCCTCTTTCGTGGATGGATACAACTATGCTTCACCCACTCCTTGATTGGGATTCCATCATTTTTCACAACCAGAGGGACCCCCAAGAATGGCCTGGATACTATGCCCAAGGGCTCTCCCACCGATACGGACCAACGCCCCCGAGGGTTTTCAAGCAACAAGCCGATACAAGTCCCGCGTTGCGAATTTGGTCAGCGGTCGACGCTCACTTGTTGCTCCCATATCGGGTCACCATGGGGATGCTGTGTTTCGAACATGGTCAACATCGTCCTGGATCTTCAGGTCCACCTCGAGATATCCCAGACATCGAGTGCAGTGATTCATGCTACCCCATCCCGAAGTGACAAACTTCTTCCCGGGTGGTGCTAGCGATCGGGCCCACAGCCCCGATTCCCCATAGGGGTGTACGATGTGGTGTGGGACTACGTCCTCATTCACATTGGGATAATGTACCACGCCGTACACCTCCCCTTAAAAGGCCCAGCCTCAGGCCCCTTGGCCTCCTCAGGTCCCCGACCCTCGTCCTCATTGCAAGACATTAAACTGCAAGCAGGTCAGGCCTTCCTGACCAATGCCTAACCATCAGGCCCCTTGGCCTTTCCGGGCCACGGCCCAGGTCCTCCCTTATAGGAGTGTATGGTGTGGCGTGAGGTTATTTTCTCATTCACGTTGATCTCGTAATGACCACGCCATGTACCTCTCCCTCGTGAGCTATTTCGTCGATCCCTTTTCGGCAGTTCACCGATGTGCCTAAGAGTACTCTGGTTTATTACCTGGAATGCCAAGCTTTACTCAGACACGTCCACACCCGCTTTCTAGGCTTTGTGTATCCCTGCATCAAGGCTTCCATCATCTTTCACACCCGGAGGGACCCCCAAGAACGGCCTGGATACTACACCCAAGGGCTCTCCTACCATTACAGGTCAACGCCCCCGAGGGTTTCGGACAACAAATCGATAAAATCCCGCGTTGCGAATATGGTCAGCGATCGATGCTCGTTTGTTGTTCCCACCTCTGGCTAACGCAATATGGACGCTGCGTCTCCACCATGGTTAATAGTTTTCCTCTATCCCCACGCCAACCCATTAGGCCCAAAATGTCGGGTGCACAATTCACACCCTTCATCACTTCACCGTGTCCAAGTGGAGTCTCGGAACTTTTGGTACCTTTCCTCCATGCACGTCCGCGCGTTTGGGAAACAAGCCATGTCAAAGGTGTCCTTCGGGGCTCTCTACCAACTCCCATTTGACTCTCCCCAAGTATTGCGATGAGGATACCCCCCTTGTTTCCCACACCGAGTTTAACTCACGTGGGCTTAGGAATCGGGTTGACATCTGTGCTTACTCGGGAAGTTGTCACCATTCACGGTCCGAGATCTAAGACCATAAACTAAGATTCTCATCTGGAACTAAGTTCAGCTTGATTCCTATCTTGATAGGATACGTAGGAATGCCCAAACCCCTTGTCTTTGGGTCCATCTTGAGTTCAGAAAATTCACCTCTCTGGTCCTGCCTTCAAGACCCTGACTACGGGACCGTGTGGCGTAGTGCGGGATTATGTCCTCATTCACGTCGGGTTTGCAATAGTTGCACCACGCACACGCCTGTTCTGAGAGTTAGCCCTCCCATTCCTTGTCCAGCATGACATTAAAAGACACCCTTCAGAACTATGTGTGGCTTGATTCCCATCCTCATGGGATACGTAGGACCGCCCGGACGCCCTGTCTTCGGGTACAACCCATTTAGGGAGCTATTCTCTCCCCCTGTTTCACCTCTTACCTCTATAGAGGCCCCTCAGCCTAAGGTCTCCCTCTCCGAATGGCGTACAATGTGATGTGGGATCATGTATCCATCAATTGTGTTTTATAACACTATGCACGTTCCCCTCCTATCATCGTCTCTGCTATGTCTGCGCTACATGATGATAAAATGCATGCTTGGTCCTATCATACGACCCTAAACTGTGACCTTATCGTCCTGGCCGCACGACAAAAAACGGCACTGCATTGTGGTGACCTCGTTGTAGAGGACATCACGTTGGGTATTGGTCACGTGCCATGCCATTTGTCAACGTCCATCACGGCTTGATCCTTGTGGCGACACTACGGCCTACTACTCTAGGCCTGTCGCTTCACAGAAAAAAAACTACTCACCTTAAAGAACAAACAAGATTTATCAAATTCTGCTTCTTTTAGTGCAAGGGCCATGGCCGCACTCCCCTTTTACCCTGGCACTGGTACCTTACCATGTCACCTTCCAGAACTACGTATGGCTTGATTCTCATCCTTATGAGATACATAGGAGCGCCCGAGCACTTCCCCACGGGCCCATCCTAACCTTTGTGTTCAGTCCCTCGACTCGAGCATTTCCTCAGAGAACGCATGGTAAGTAGGGCTTAGGTCATCCTTCACATCAGGTCTTGATGCCATGCGTCCCATGCTCCTTTTACCCATTTATGGTCTAAGGTCCATCAATAACTACATGAGGCTTGATTCTCATCCTTATGAGATACGTAGGAGCGCCCGGACAGTTCCCCCCGGGCCCGACCTAACTTTCGCTTTTGGTCCCTTGACCTAAAGCCTCTCCCAAGGAGGTTGTGCGATGTGATATGGGATTACGTCCTCATTCACGTCAGGTTGTTCATCGCACTGCACACACCCCCTATTCCCATTCACGCCAGGTGTTTGAGTTACTCCACCATGTGCCTCTTATGCCTCCTCCCATCCATGGTCCGAATTCTACAACCCTAAACTAATATCTCCCTATGGGAAAGGAATCTGCTCCCTCTATCTAATACGTCTCGTTGCCATATTCAGATGTGTTTCGACAAAGAGCCCGAAATGTGGGGTTTTCACAGGGACATTCCCCTCGTCCCATGACCATGCTTCGTGAGCTCGCTATTTGGATCCTCATCCTCTTCCACGTCCAAAAGGACCCTTGGACGACATGGATACTAGGCTTAAGGTCTCTCCATGAATGCTGGACCTAAGGGCCCTCCAATCGTTTCGGGCCAACATCCCTACAGATATTTGACAACATTTGTGACATGGTACCGTGTTTCAAACATGGTCAACGGTCAACCCTCATTTGTCTGTCCCCATTTTAGGCTAACGCGATAGGATGCTGTGTTGCAAACACGGTCAGCAGTTATCCTCCATCGTCACGCCGCCATCATCGTGATCTGAATCTCGAGTGCCATGATTCACACATTTCCATTTCCTCATGTTCAAGTGGAATTCCATCATACTCGACTCTTTCTCTTCGCGCATCTAGGTGCGCTAAATGATCGTGTTAGTATCATTGGGACGATATCCCCTGAGTACCCCTTTGCCCTAACCTGCCCCTTTTTGTGTTGGGAAATTCCCACCACCACTGCTTGTTTCCCACACCGAGCACGACTCACGTGGGCTTAGTAGTTTTGGCAGGATGTGTACCAACACGGCCAAGCTTCTCATCGTCCCGCATGACGTTAAACTGCGCTTCCAGAACTACGTATGGCTTGATTCCCATCCTCATGGGGTACGTAGGAATTCCCGACCACTCTGCTTCGGGCCCAGCCCAATCCTCACTCTTGGTCCTTCGACCTGAAGAGTTTCCTCTGGGGGTATGTGGTATGATTTGGACTCCCATCCCTCATTCACGTCGGTTTCATATCTATTGCGCCACACGCTCCCTGAGATCTTCCCTTTTATTCCATGTCCTATCATATGACATTAAACTACAGGAGTCCATGTGTCCTCAACACATGACACTAAACTGCGGTTCTACCCTGAAAAAGTTCAGGATGCCCCAAGATCCCATTGGGAAGTGACAGATCCCCTCGCCAGAGAGGCCTTGTCTAAAATAAGGAATGATCCATGATCAAACCAATGCACCCATATGGTGTACTCCCACCACGGTGGTGTAACTACCTAAGTGTTGGATTCTGTTCGGACAAACCATCACTCCATATTCCACGCTTTGCGTTCCCCTTATTCGGACCCTCGTCCCCTTTCATGTCTGAAGGGACCCCCTAACGGCCTGGTCCCATGCTGCATCGGCTCACCTACCGTCCTGGGCCAACGTTTCGGAAGACTGGTCATGTATGGAAGGACCCCCTAACAGTATGGATGTTTGACCTATGGTCCGCCAACTGTCCTGGGCCAACGTCCCGAAGGATTGATCGACAACACTTGTGACATGGTCCCGTGTTTCGAACATGGTCAAAGGTCGACCCTCATTTGTTGTCCCCATTATAGGCTAATGCAGTAAGGATACCGCTTCTCCTCCAAGGTTAACGGTTGTCCCTTATTGTCACGCCATCCCCACAGTGTTCCGAATCTTGGCTATCATGATTCACACTTCCCATTTTCATCTGTTTGGACTGATTTCAGCGCCCCTGGCATTACACCGTTCGTGCATAAGAGCACGCTGAAGAAATGGTAATTCGGCTATCCTGAAAGTTCCTTCTCCGATCAAGCCTCTCCCATCTTTCGGGAATCTGGACTGGTAATCCGAATCCCAGATGCCCGGAGCATGGTCCCCACTCCTATGTTTGGTGGGATGAGAAGGAAATTATCTCCTGTTTCTCACATCGGGATTGACCCACATGGGCTTGGGTAATTGTCGCCGAACATCCCGCAAACATTGTAGGGATGTAACAAGGTGACTCAAACAGAGGAAATCGTGCGCGCTACGGCATTCAAAACAAATAAAGGAAAATTGAAGCACGAAAGTAGCAATAAAAGGTTTTTGGTTTGTTACAATACCCGGGGGTCGACTCCCCCCATGGACGGGTTGACCCTGTCAAAAGAGTGTTGCAGCTCCACCACCCGTTGTCTTGTGGCGTCCAAGGCTTGCTGCAGCTGACTCAGCTCCCGCTCCTCCTCAGCAGCAGTGGGGCGCAGTTCGTCAGCCTTGGCTTTGGCCCTCTCTACGCCAGCTTGAACGACATCCATCTTTCCAGAGGTCTGCCTCATATGCTCTTCTGCCTCTTCCAGCTGGGCCTTCAACCGTGAGACCAGCTCAGATTGTGCATTAAGAGAGGCTGAAAGCTCATCTGCCCGGGTCTGCATCTGTTGAACCTCGCCTTCAGCCTCCTAGAGCTTCTTGATGTTGGTCGCCTTCCTCCGCTGCCAGCCCACGCTGAGCCCGCGATCATGCTCCCGGATCTTCTCAGCCATAAGATCTCAGATGATTGCGTGAGGACGTTGGGCATCTACACCCCCAGCACACAGTTCGTGCAACCGCGAGCGGAGTCTATCCATTTCGGCCAACCATTGCGCTGGGGGGTGTCCTTGATGAAGCGCGCGATCAACTTCCACGACCAGCGGCGGACTATGCTGCTATCTTCCTCGTTGGAGGCCGTTTTGTCCCATTCTGCACGATTGGAAGGCTCGTACGTGGGATACACCCTCAGGAAATCCTCGGCAGGATCAACATCTGGTGTTGAATCCAGTACGACACCTGGTGCTGAAGCAGGCGTGACAAGACTGGGACCGACCGGTTGATCCTCTTCCTCGGAGTCCACCTCAATGACTTCGGGGACGACCCTGCTGGTGGTCCCGCCGGTGATGATGTGTGTCGCAGCTTGAGGATATGGGGGGACTATCGCCACCATCACCGGCATGCCCCTAGGAGGGATGCCACCAAACATCCCGACCAGTCTTACCGCAGCAGCCCACGTCAGTCGGAGAACTGTACAACGGAGAGGGACATAAACGTTAGTTGGCATGGTCTACATGTGACAATGAGGAAACTGGTAGAGGAGACTTACAGAGATCGACCTCCTGACGCTACTCTTGAACCAGTACTGACGGGACCCCGAGGCGAGGCCCTCCATATACTGTTGGAAGGTATGGAGATTCCGGAGGAGCCACCTCGGGTGCTTTGGTCCCACTAGACGCGGAACTGGATGCAGCCATAGGCACGGGTTCTGAAGGTCCCACATCATCACCCGCCAAGGGGCGAGAACGAGGCCTGCGAACAAGTTCCTCCTGCATGGCTCAAACATCGGTGAGAAGTCTATAGTGACCCAAGGACGGATCGTAAGGAAAGAAGTTCAGAATGCTACCTCGAGAGCCTCCATGAAATCGTCGAAATCTGAGCCCTGATCTCCGACCTCACCCTCCTCCAACGGGCTCCCTCCTCCGGCCTCATCCTCCCGAGAGGAGTCCACTGATTCTTCCGGAAGGGGGAAGCGCTCCCTCAGATCAGTAGCCGATAACTGTGGGGGGACCATTTGATTCAATAGTACCCTCACCCGGTCTGTCATTGGGTGAGGGACACCACTAGAGTGGACGTAATCCTCTAGCTCGTCCAGGTACTGTTCTGCCTCCACTGGAGATGCCATGAATCTAGCCCGAACTGGGCCTATGCCTGGAAATTCCATCCCGAGGCGATTCAAGTGTGCCCATATCTCGGGTGGACTGAGGAATTGCTGGTTGACATCCCAAATTTTCCAGGCTTCTGGGAAGACAGCATCCTCTGCCATGTCGATATGACGCAACCGCTTCCCCGGAGCCTGAGTGGATATCCTAAAAAATCCCCTTGGTGGCTGCCCCTCCGGATGGCCTTGCTCTTCCAGAATCACCGGATCCACCACTGCTGCCATACCCTCGGACTGTGCGGGTCTCGCCGCCATGGCAGCCCCGCTACCGCAAGTGGCCCTAGCTACCCTCTGACCCTGACCTCGGGATAGGGGAGGCCCACCATCACCAACCCGAATAGTTGGTTGCTTCAACATCTCCCCTGGGTAAGCAGCCTCCCAACTAATGGCATACTCCCTCACCAATCCGAAAGCAGCGGTGGATGGAGGCAATGCAATCCGCATCTTCCCATCTTCTCGTGTGAACATGAGCCACAACTTCCTCATCACACACGGGTGCTCCTCGTGGCGCACCTCCCAGTAGACCTGCGGGGTCAGCCGCTGGAGGCACCTGAACTGCCTCGCGAACCGATGTGGGGTGTACGGTTCGCAGAGTGGCTCACGATCTATTCATGCCACCAAAACTCCACCTCGGAAGGCCAGGAGGTAAGCCCGATGTTCTTCCGTTCCCCGCCCGTCATCAGTAAGTATCCCCGTCGGCAATGGGAAGGGATGGAAATTAAACTCATCTACCCTCTACACCCAATTCAGCACTATCGGCATGGCTAGTTTGAACGGGAAGCTCCTGACCGCGTTCAGTATAGAGGGGCGGAAGTTCAATCCCGGCGGCGAAATGGGGTTTGGATACTCATAAATATCCCTGATATGCACTGCGATCCACCCATATAGAAGGTGGAAGGGCCCGTATATCCTTGGAGGATTCTTGCCCTCGCTAATGTGCCGCAACATTCTGTACAGTTTGGTGAGCATCGGAATCCCCAGATTGATCCGCTGCCCCATGGCCAACATCGACGCCATAATAAACGAGCTGGGCCACACCCCCATGCTTGTATCCCTCACCGGTAGGATCCAACCACAGATGAGAGCCGCGATGAACGCCGCCAGCCTGACTATCGGCTGTTGTTCTGTGCTGACACTGAAACCCCAAGTCTTCTATTGGCTGTCCTCCAAGACCCGCCAATACGAGTGCCCCTTGCCCCGTTGGGCCGCCCTTGGACAAGTTCGAGGCCTCGGAGGGAACTCTCGATTCTCTGGGAAATTCAGGAAGCATTTGAACCATCTCCTAAAGTGGACATCCCTCACTTCCTCCTTGTCCTCTCCAGGGACGAGTGCCATCAGCGCTGACGCCAGTCGCGGCATTTGCTCTGTATCCTCCCACACACTAATGACAGGGAGGAATTCATCATACATGGCCCCCAAGATCGGGACCCCAGAAATCTAGTGGACATCCCACAGGCTGATGCCCACCTCCCTGTGATGCAGGTGAAAGGTATTGGTCCTAGACGACCATCTTCTCAGCAATTCAGGCATCAATTGCTTTGGTTGGTAAATGTGGAATTGGGAGGCCCATTCCGCCTTATACAACCCCACTCTCCTCAGCTCGGCCCCAAACTCCTCGCATGAGGCGCCTACCCAGTAGGCCCTGGACCAGTCATCAGTAAAGTTACCACCCTGGCGCAGGTCCTACTCATCGGACCATCCCTTCTTCGAATCCTACAAAGCTGCCTTCAGCATGGTACGGTAGAGAGGATGGGACGTCTCCGGTTGCAGTGGATTCCTGTCAATATCGTTCAAATGGTTGTAGAGACAGTCAACGGTGATGGGTGTGAATTCCTCCTGCGCATGACCATCGGCCGCCCTGAACCATTGGTGCTGGCATGGTGTGCTCCTGAACCAGAAAGCTGGTTCGTCCCTACTCGCCTCAGGGATGAAGATGTCATCCCTCAACCCAAAGCCGTACAATGGCAGCTTCTTGCACTGCGGATAATTCTTCTGACCCTCCGATAGCAGATCTATCAAAGAAGCGTGGTCCGAATGGCTTCGGACCATCTCCCCAAGGCCCGGACGGTTGGCTATCTCATCCCGATGGGAAACATCTGCAAGCACCCCCCAATACAGCCTCTTGACGTGCCATTTCGATTCCGGCCCTTGGAAAAGATTTTTTTTTCAGATGGATCGCGAAGCTAAATCGCGAAGCCGGATCGCGAAGATCGGTCACGAGACCAAGCTGCGAAGTCTGGCCGAGGCCGACAAGCAGAAGTTCGCTTGGCGCGGACGCAGAGTCGAAGACCCGCGGTTCTCCGCGAAGCTCGATTCGCGGAGGGCTGTCGCGGAGTACGCTGAGCTTCGCAAAGTTGAGAGCACAAAAAGACAAGGAAGTCACATGAAGACAAAAGAGGTCGACCCCCCTATTTATAGGCGGTGACCCCGGAGTATCGCGGTGCACCTCACCCGCGCGGAGCATCGCGGCGCGTCCAGATCCGTGGCCCCAGTCAGCATCGCGGGTCCCCTTCGCGTAGCTGCATCGCGAACCACCGACAATTTTGGCCATTTTCCCTCAGACTTCGACCCTTCACCCTCTGCGGCTCCAAGTCTAAGGGGGGGGGGGGGGGGCATTTGTTGGCGCCAAAATATGGCACGAAAGGAAGGGACGAAAAAGATGGCTGGCGCGCAGCCTCGCGAAGCACCGACGCGAAGCACTGACGCGAAGCACCGACGAAAAACACCCTGAGCATCACGGCCTCACGAAGCTCCAGAGGCGTTAACTCTCTGCGAACGCATTTGACGTTCGCGAGCCCACCACGAAGCTCCAGAGGTGGTAACTCTCCGCGAATGCATTTGACGTTCGCGAGCCCGCTGCGAAGCTCTAGAGGCGGTAACTCTCTGCGAACGCATTTGACGTTCGCGAGCCCACTGCAAAGCTCCAGAGGTGGTAACCCTTCGCGGACGACGTTGATGTTCGCGAGCGCGCTGCGAAGCACCTGAGGCGGCGCGCGAGTTCTGCTTCGTGGCACCCCTTCCCTATAAATACTGGACTCCCCCTGAGTCCTCGGGACAGACAATCCGACCTTTCGGCTTCTCCTCTCCCGAATCGCGAAACACTCTTTGCCCCGGGAATCATGAGCTCCGCGAGGTACTTCTACTTCGCGAGATGCCTTTGCTTTGTCTCGTTTTGAGCCCCTCTTCCGAGAGGGATGCGCTTCGCGAAGCTCAAGGGAATTCGCGAAGGAAGGGGATTCCCAAGGGAACCCGGGCAGCCGCAGAGTGTTTATGCTTCACGAAACACCCAACCTGTACTAGTGATCCCTATGCTAAGGAAGGATCGCTACACATTGTAAAGCACACTGCTTCGCAGGGCCCTGCTTCGCGAGGCACCCCTTCTTCACGAGGCAGTGCTCCGCGAACACTGTTCCACTTCACGAAGCACCTTCCACTCACACCTATGCCCCATGATAAGGCCAAGGCACTCCACTTCGCAAATCACACTCCTTTGCTTAGAAATTCCTCTTCCCGTGTGACCCTCCAGGTTTGCACGATGTGATTTCAAAGTCCCATGGACAATACCACTGGTAGCGTTGCTTCGCATAATGCTTCTTCGCATAGGAACGCTAACGGCTATTGCTTCTTCGCATAGCCACGCTAACGTGGACCCCTCGATGGTTCGTTCCACACCCCCCCTTGACCACGACCTTATTGGTACCTTCCCTTCCCCAAGGACCAGAGGGTACCGGTTATGTAAGTCCTAGGGGTGCGGAGTGAACCCACCTCGTCCGAGCTGCAAGACGTTAAACTGCCAAGCATCATGTCCTCAACACATGACATTAAACTGTGACCCGACCTCGTGCTTCGCACGCAGGGTCCCCCCAGCTCGAACATTTTTTATGCCACTCGTCTCCACGGGAGTAGAATCACCCATCCACAAGGGATGATATCCTCCTTATTGGAGTGACATATGTTCATAGGAGAAGGGTGACCCTAGTTCTCCAACAGATGGCTGCACCCCTGCATCTCCGTACTTCCCCACTACCAAGGTCAGTGGAGGGCGTGATAGGGAACGGGGCACCTCCCATCATTGGTCCCGATTCCCTCTTTCGCTACGCTTTGTCGCACTCTGGGCCTCCATCCTAGAGTAAGTCCCAGCACTATGGTCCGCCTAACGCGTAAGCCCCTCTTCGCTTCTCACGGACGCATCCTTCGTGACGTGATCGTCAGGTCCTTTCAACCTCTTGTTTCTCACACCGAGCATGACTCACGTGGACTTAGAGTGAGCACCGACCCTGACCCCCACCCATAGCGAACTACGAGGACTTTGATCCATGTCAAGGCATGGTACGTAGGAAGCCTCCATGAGGTTCAAGCCACATTGCTTGGTCGTTCATTCACGTCGAGTTTCGCCCTCGTCCAGCATGACGTTAAACTGTATGCCCCCTTGTCCCGTATGACATTAAACTGCACACCCATTTGAACTACGAGGTCTTTGATCCATGTCAAGGCATGGTACGTATGAAGCCTTCCTGAGGTTCAAGCCCACCCATCATCATTCATGTCGAGTTCTACCTTCGTCCAACATGACTTTAAACTGCATTCTAGTCTGATGGCAAGCCGTTGTGACTAACCCGAACTACGAGGACTTTGATCCATGTCAAGGCATGGTACATAGAAAGCCTCTACGAGGTTCAAACCCACCATCCAGTCGTTCCGACCTCATTCATGTCAGTTCACCCCCGTCCCGCATGACGTTAAACTGTATTCCACAACCCGAACTACGAGGACTTTGATCCGTGTCAAGGCATGGTACGTAGGAATCCTCCCAGAGGTTCAAGCCCATCTCCCATCGGACCAAGGTCCCTCATTTACGTCGGTTCACCGACACCCACCGCCCGTCGTTTATTCACATCAGGGTTCACTATCGTCCCGCATGACGTTAAACTGTATTCCATCAATCCTTTGAACTACGAAGACTTTGATCCATGTCAAGGCCTGCTACATAAAAAACCTTCCCAAGGTTCAAGCCCACCACTAGTGGACCCACGGGTCTACTTTCACGTCGGTTCACCGATGAAACCCTTTGAACTACGAGGTCTTTGATCCATGTCAAGGAATGGTACGTAGGAAGCCTCCCCGAGGTTCAAGCCCATCTCTCATCGGACCAAGGTCCACCTCCACATCGGTACGCTGACGATGCCCATCAAACCAAGGTCCACCTTCACGTTGGTTCGCTGACGACATTCATCGGGCCAAGGTCCACCTTCACGTCGGTTTACCGGCACCATCCCAAACTACGCGGACTTTGATTCCCCGCCACGAGGATACGTAGGAAGCCTCTTCAAGGCTCAAGCACAACTTCACCGTCGCCCCTGTGATGGTCCCATTTCACTCCCCCTCCACTCCATTCATCCACCTATCACCCATCCCGATTCTCGCCCGGACCGTCATATCTCGGTGAGACCGTGTCGGTACGCTCCTCTTCACAGCCGCCCATGGGCTGGCCCCCGATATCGGCATCCCTTCAAGGGAAATACCTCAATTCGATCTATCCTAGATAATGCTCTAATCGGGTTGATCCATCTCTGCTAGACGTTAAACTCACGGCATACCCTGTGTTAAACACGGGAAGCTGAGGAAAACCTCAGATATGTGTCTATGGCATATAATTCCCCGTGCTCGATGTGGGATGCCTCAGGCTTCCACGCCCTCGAGAAGCCCTGTGACCAGGGATAATAGACAGATATGCCAGGTTCCCTAGCATCCAGACACGCTACTGATGCCTCAACGTGACTACTCTCCTGACTGAAGGTTGCTACCCTGACTGGACCCTTTGGAATGTCCCGACAGAAGCAGTGTAATTAACCGGCGTCCATGGAGACATGGCACTGGGAAGAGTTTCACGAAATACGTATTAAATCTATGAGGGAGACCCGGACTAGGTGACGAGTTCTGAGGAGGAATCCACAGAAGGAAGAAACGACATCCCATCATCCCGTTTTGATGAAGGAGTAGACATCCCTGAATAAGGAGCGAATGCCGCCCGCCTTTGGAAATTGGGAACGCGGGGCAACAAGTGCGGCACGTCCTCCCCCGCGGATGGATGGATGCGCGCGCCCCGACGAAAGCATCAGAAACAACAATTTCAAAGAATTATTTCTCACAAATACTTCCCTCCAATTTTTCAGTGACTTCATCATATTTTTCATTACAAAGAATTTTTTTTCTTCCTTTTCCTTAAATAGTTTTGTGAGAGTGCTGGATATGCCAACCCTTTTAGCCAATGCTTCTTCCATGGCATTAGATTATTCTTCCAACTATAATTTTTCATCTTGAAGAGTACAAATGCTTACAGCAATGTGTCTTTCCACTTCTCTAGGGACTTTATTCAGATGATCTTTGAGTACAGTCTGAAGATCACTAATTGATCTATCATCATCACATATTGAACAAGCTTCATCAGAAGAATAATAAGTATTATCACATGTTGTACCTTTCACATTACCTTCAGCCAAAGGTGTATCCCCATCAATAGTAAGCTTCTTCTTCATCTTCCTTTCCTGTTTCTTCTTTATATTTTTTTGAGTATTGGAAGATATCTCCATTTGAGGTTGTTCACTCATATCCTCAAATCTACACTTCATAAAGACCCCCTTGGATCTTTTAGAGGTGATCTTCCCTCTGATACAAATTTAAGTTCCCAGATCAGTGTGAATCACTGAGAGGGGGAGATGGTGAACCAGTGATACCTTTAAATATATTTACAAATTGATTCTTTTAAATTAAACCTATATGGATGGTTAAATTCTCGATACACTCTTCTTGTGTCTCTCAGTCTTACCTCGAATGATGCTGTAAATGTAAAGGCACTGAACACAAGGATTTAAAAGGTTTAGTTCAAAGACCTACTCATTTCTGTGTTGGTTATTCTCCCCAATACAAATTCTCCACTATAATTCGATGACTAATTACAATGGTCAATACAGAGTCCCATTGTATCTCTCCTGAGTCCCATAGGAGGTTCTTTATACTGCTTCTCATAGTGTTACCAGAGTCCTACTGGCCTGCTTCAGAGTCCCACTGAAGACTTCTTCCTCATGGATTTCACAAGAGATGATTCTTGATTCACTGTGGATGGATCTTCTGATCTTCCCTCATGATATTGATGAATCACACTTGCTCGTGAATATCTTCAAGAATATTCAACTACCTTTGGTAAGGTCTGTTGGCCTTGCTCAATATCTCTGATCAATTTTTCTGATCAGTTTTCAATTCAACAATGCTCAAGAAATTATGTCTTCTTCTAATGAAGACCTGACCTCAATTAAGTGTGTGAAAATGGTGCACACAACCTCTTCAAGAATGCAAGAATAATTCTGAATAATATCATCTCTGTTTTCCTTCTTGGATTCTCAAATACTATAAAATCAGATAGAAGATATTCTTTAATTCAGTCTGGCTTCAGTCTCAATACTCATCTACTTCAATCATGGATTGTATGGAATCTAATACCTCTTGTATATGGATATATCAATGATTTTCACACGTGCATGTGTTCATGCATGATTGCATGCCTGGGTCTCTTGATTTTGAACATGCATTGTCTTATATTATTTTCTCAATATGCACACACACTTTTGATTATTTATTTATGTGTGATTGTGCATGCATGCATGCATGTAGAATTATTTTCTTCTTTCTTGTGTGAAACCCCAATGGGTATAATTCTTTAAGAACACACACAATCTATTCTCTTTCTCCTTTTCTCTTTCTCTTCTTCTTTTGGGTCTTAGCACACACACACACACTTGTTCTTTTTAATTAGTGTTCAAAGGGAGTGTTTTATTTTTATTTCTTCCTCCTTTACATGTGCACACACACTTTGCTCTTATGTTTGAATGTACATGAACTCCACCATGCATGAACCCTCCTCCTTCTTCAAGTAAAACACACACAACCAGAATGGGTATGTGGATGGTGTATGTGTGAGTTTTTTATTCTCAATAGGGTTCCTCTTCTTCTCCAAGGCAGTGTATATGTACACTATCCATTTTTAAACTCTCCTCTTCTTCTATTCATGAAACCAAGGGTTCACGTGTTCTTTTTCTTCATACAAACCATAGGGCACACAAGTTCTTCTTCACAGAATGACGAATGGCTCTTGGTTCCTATATTCAAAGGAGCACAACAAGGGTGCATAGGCACTGATTGTTTTACCCACAGGCTTCTCCCCACAAAGAAAAAATGAGGGTTTGAAGAACCTATCGTGTGCTTGTGGGAACATCAGACAAAGGTGCGAGTTCTTTTGCAAACCAGGGGGTTCACAGTTCTTATCTTCATGCAAGGGATGGGTAGAACTCCTTCGCACAAGAGATTCACAGATCTCCTTCGTGTAGTAGGGCTGCGTGGAAACTTTATCTTCACGGTGCTTTATTCTTTCGAGAAAGAGAGCTTTCCCAATTTTCTTAACACCTGAGCTTCAGTCAAGGGCTCTATATTTATAGGCAAGAATCATTGTGAAAATCCATGTCAGATGTCACATGATTCAAAGATTTCAATATCCTAGATCTTCGGCTTTGAATATTTTCAAACTATGGATAAGATTTCTATATCTTGGTTTGAATATGTTTAACGCGGGCTCCCTTATTTCTCGGTGAAATCCTCACATGCATGTGAAGAGGAAAGCATGCAAGGATTTTCTTTGAGCATTCGAGCAACATGACATGGCCTCACACCTTCGGTTTCTTTGGTCATGAAAGATTATTCATTATATTTTCATGCATGAAAATGTAATTGAATGGATGGTATCGTGTCATCCAGACGATCTCTATGGGCTTGACCAAAGGTTCTTTGGTGTCCAGAATGATGAGAATGGTGTCCAGCTTCATCACTGGTTCACAGGTGGCATGGATGTTTCATGGGATTTATGGAGGTTGAAGACAACCTCAGTGGAGGATTGGACGACCATGGTTTAAACACCATGCAACACAGATAGATGTGCGGTGGCGATTAGATCCTGAGATGCAGGATGCATCATGCAGCTAAGAACTCACGCGAGATCAGATGAGTGGCCAGGATTTTCTCTACATTTTTTAAAGCTGTCCCACATCGAAATGGAGACATGGAAAAAGATCATTTATAATAAAATCCACCCCAAAAACAACTCAGAATTATCTTCCTCCCTCCAAGGTACCTCCCCGTACCATGTTCACCCTATGGGCACACTCTTAGCGCCCACTCTGCTCCTCGAGCACACTACTTCCGCCCACTATGCATGCGCTGCACGAGTTCACCACCGTGTACGCAACCTATGGGCTTATACATGGCCTACACACCCTACCTCATACGGGGCTGGCCTTGAGGGCTTCCCTCAGGCATGGTTGACCCCTCAGGTCCCGCATGTGCTTGAGGTGAGGTCCTCAGCTGGGCCTCCATGTTTGGCCCCTTATTTTTAATGTAAGTCCATATATACTTGGTTAAAAACCAAGTGTATAATACAAGAATAGTATATGGCCACCTTCTTCATTATCTCTAGAATTTCAGACCACCAACCTTCTTATCTTCTTATTCTTATTCTTTTTGGAATGATAATTTCAAATATTTTCTCAAAAAAATCATCACTCTTTTCTTAAGATCATGAATCCCAAAGATCTTCAATATTCCTTTAATCCAACCATGGATGATGCATGGATCATTTCTTCATGCCTCATGCATTAAAACATAATGCATGACTTCTCCTTGTTGTGAGGGATGTATTCTCCATTAACACATGTCTTGGAATTTGAGGACTATCTCAAACAATCATATGATATATAAACTTCATCCATTTAGATTAAATGGATGAATCTTCTAAACTTCATCCACTTAGTAACTATGGATGGATCTTTACTTATTTCCTCATGCAATTGATTATTTCATGGACTTCTTCTAATGTTGTAACGAAGTGTATTCCAGTGAAACATGTCTTGGAACTTAGGATTAGTTCTACAATCGTCAAATTTATATCCTCTTAGATAATTGATCAAGTGTAGTATTCAATGCTTTAAATCAACAACTATTCTCCAAGGCTTCACCAACTTCTTAATCAATACCTTTCATTCACATATTGACTTCTCATTGACAACTTATTGACAACAAATACAACACCATGCTCAACAATATATTAAAAGGTGAACATTAATAGTGAAAATATTTTCATAAAATAATTAAATAATTATAATAGTGAATTCATTTAAAATATTTTATTAAATATCTTCTTGATAGAAAATATCATCTTTCAAATTCAAATAGATATAGCAGTTTTAATTAAATTAACTAAAATAATTAATTTTGGTTATTATTTTCAAAGAAAATTATAATAAATATATTTTAAGTTTGTTTTAATTATAAATTAGTTCAGTTAATATAATATTTATACTAGGTATGAGATCTATGGGCTGTTACATTATTCCCTTCCCAGAATAATTGTGTCCTTGCAATTTGTTTTTCAGACTAAAAACAACTCTTAATTTCCATATTCAGAATTAAGAAATACTAGGACCGCTAAAACTCTAAAATAGACAACATATAATCTCCAAAGTTGTCTATAACATTCCTCTGATACCAATTATAATACCCCGAGCCCGCTCTTTCAGACTCAGTGCTTGAAAATGATGTGTAATTTTTTTCTTATAAAATAAACTGAACAATTACACAACACTTTAAACAAAAGAGGAACTTTTACCGATCTAGGATTTAGAGGATTGGACAACAAATTACATTTATCAGAGTTAAAAAATAAAGAAACAAATGACTACTATAATTTCTCACATGCTAACTTCAAAATCGATGACATCTGATTTGAACTTTTAAGATACCAGTGAAAATCATTTTAAAAACAAAGGGTGAGCATTCAATTGCCCAGTAAGGATTCTTGAACTTGTTTAAAAATATTATTTATAAAATATTTCTTTAAAAATAACTTTGATAAATTCCTTTGAAGATAACATAAAAAAATAATTTTCAAAACACCCTTAATTGAAATTACTTACGTTTAAAATAATATACCACTTTTGAAATTACTTATGTACAAAAATTGCTTTAAAAGTAATCCAGTGATTTTTTCTGAAAACACTATGAAATATTTTGAAAAAAAAATGTGGCTTGTGGAAACTTGAAATATTAAAGGCTATATTGGGCTTAACCACTTGTTGAGGGATTGAGTTTACTCCCCAATTACCTACTCTATTTACAACATCTAAGTGCCGGGTTTTATGACATCATTTTAAGCTTTATTTACTTATATATGCATTTTTCACTGGGTTTTCTGCTTTTAAATCCATGGAAGAATGTTCATATACATATAAATATATACTTATATATATAGATATATATGTATCTGTACATATTTCATGGAAGTTCAATTTCTATATTCCGAAAAACTGAATCCTTCCACTTTTAAGCATTGCTTAATACATAGAATGCTTATAAAAGAATATTTAACATTAATAGAATATTATTTCATTTATAAAACTCATAAAATCATTATATATATATATATTTAATTCACATTATATTTATACACAAATAATAAAATTTATGTATACGCATGACATGTCATTGAAAAAGACGATGACCATTTATTTTATTACAAATGACATTCGTGAGTTTATATGAACTTTGCACATAAAATTAGTAATTATTAATGAAAATAAAACATAGATTTATAACTATGTTTTATGAATCCTTATTAATTGATAAATTGGTAAAATAATTCACTTACAAGATTTATTCATATAAAAAATATATTATAATATATAGATTTTTAAAATATAAATCTTCACTCAAAACATAAACCATATTATAAAATAAATAATCTCTATCTAATTTGAAGAAATTATTGAAATATAATTGTTTCCTTAATTATTACATATTGAGGTAATTAACTTTTGAAGCAACATTTTAAAATCAAACATGTCATCCAAATCATAAAATACCAACATAATTTTTTGTTACAAAGTTTAAAATTATTATAATAATATACTTTTTCAAACAATAAATGTTTGAAACTGAAATGTTTCAAAAAACATATACTCAAATTCATTATGTTAATGGAAATATAAAGTAAATAAATACTTCATCAAATTAAATACCGAAATAATGAATTTAAATAACATACATACTTAATTTGAGATTTAAGTTCTAAATTTGAAAATAATCAAAATATATCTCTTATGCATAACCAGAAAATTAAAATCATAATTTTGAAAAAAATAAAATAACTATATCTTACTAATAATTTTGAAATAGATAAATTTTAAAATCAAATAAAACAATCCCTTACTAAAATTTATCAAAGTTTTAAAACTGAAAAACATGTTGATTTTAAATTGAAGAACCTAATAAACAAAAACATGGTAGATATAAGATTTTCCTTACCTCTAATAGAACTATAAAGGACCATTGACCAAATATGAGCAACACACGAGTAGGGGACTACCTAAGAAGGGAAATCAAACTTCATGCATCACATTATATGTATTCATCAAGCAGTAGGTCTATAGTTTAAATATAATCTCATACATTCTATAAAATATATTTTATAGCAACTTGTTTTAATTTTAAGATTGCATATTAAAAATTATTTAAACATCTATGTATGATACAAAGACAAAAAAACTAGACCTTAATTGATTCAGGATGGAAATAATCAAATAGAGATATCAATTTTTAATCTTGAAAACAATAACAGAAGGGAAAAAAATTAGTGCATCGAATAACTGTTTGAAAATTAACAACTTGTATGAGGAAAAGATCAAAAAATTAATTTTTTTGTTTCACTCAAAGTTTCATTCACACAGAATAGTGAAAAAATTTGAATAAAACTCATAACCAATTGATTCTTGAAATATTAAAATAAAATAGATTGAAAATATGAACCAAAATCATTGACACATAACAGAAGTGAATGATACATCATTTGCGAAATAAGAATTTGGAGAAGGGGACAAAAAATGAAATTAATATATAGAAATCGGTTCAATAGAAAAGATTTATTAAGGATTCTGACCTCAAAAAAAAAAAAAAAAAACCCACAACCATACACATATTAATCCAAAACAAATTCTTTGACAAAAAATACGGGTATTAACATCTGATCTTAAGAACTATAGAAATCAAAAAAAAAACAAACTGAGTGATATCCAGTTTCAAGACAAATCAAGTCTATAACGAGATTTGGTTGTACAAAATTTAATAAATAAAACCCACTTGAGATACGAGATAGATATCCAAATCCACAAGTCATTTTCTCAAAAAAACTTTTTTAGATCCTCTATGCCTCGTAGATCTAAACTTGGAACTATTTACTTAGCGCTCGCCCTGAATGATATAAAACCTCAACTGGACTCCATCTCAGTGCTCGCCTTCCTCCTATGCTAGCACTGGTCTCATCCTCGCCTTTCTCTTGCACTCGAACAGGTCTCACTTCGCTGCTCGAAACCTTGCTCAGACAGTCGAAGTGGAAGAACCACCATTCCAAGCTCTCAGGTCCTCTTTCGCCAGCCCGACTATAATGAATCCCTCAACTCAAAAACTTGAAACCCCTAATAACCAATTTCTTCTCATTTTATTTTCATTTTTTCT
This sequence comes from Viscum album, assembly GCA_963277665.1. NCBI lineage: Eukaryota > Viridiplantae > Streptophyta > Magnoliopsida > Santalales > Viscaceae > Viscum > Viscum album. The sequence continues at coordinate 493,442,878 of OY728139.1, forward strand.
TAATTCAAGTATATAATAATATATATTATAATATAAAAAGTTTTATTTGATTAAAATCACAATTCCAAGTTTGTTTAATAATAACTTACCATTTCATATATATATATATATATATATATATATATATATTGAAAATAATAATAATAATTTTCTTATAATTTTAATTTCATATTTTAATATATATATATTTTAATTATATATAATAGTCATATTAAATCTCATACATAATTTCATATAAATTAATAATACTGAAAATTCATATAAAGTCATAATAGTTTATTTGTTTATTTTAAACTTTATATATACTAAGTATTTAAAAACAATGATTTCTCAAATACATTATTCTAATTTAAAAACATTCTAAACAAAATTTATAGTTATAAAACCAATTCATAAATAAATACTATATTGAAAATAATATTATTTTTCTTTTAAAAATTAATTATATTTACTTAAATAATCAAAATTATCATAATTTTAAAACAAATAATTATATATATATATATATCATATTTCAAAAATAAAACCAAGTCAATTTTATAATAAAATAATTATTCAAATGTTGGATTAAATAATTATTAGCATATATTAAAATATGAAAATTAATAGTGAAAATATATTTGTAACATAATTCAATAATTATAATAGTCAATTAATTTAAAATATTTTATTAAAAATACTCTTGATATAAAATATCTTCTTTCAAATTCAAATAGATACAACCATTTTAATTAAATTAACTAAAATACTTAATTTCGGTTATTATTTTCAAAGAAAATTATAATAAATACATTTTTAGTTTGTTTTAACTATAAATTAGTCTAGTAAATAAAATATTTATACTAGGTATGAGATTTCTGGTCTGTTACACTAATGTTGAATATGAAATACTTGTTTATTTCCCACCCTAAAAATGACATAATCTTTAAGAGTAAATGTGCATCCAAATTGGGATTGATAATCTCCCATGATGGTATTTCAACTTGAATTAGTCCATACTTAATGTATTCAGGTAATCATTATAAAATATAATTGAAATTTTTAGCCTTATTTAAGCATAAAAAGATTCTAATTATATATTTCCAATGATCCACACTAGTATTAATAGAATATCAATTCATTTGACAAACCAAAAATATAAAATTGGATTTATTATATTATATCACATACATTAAAGAAAAAATTTCACTAGAATGTTCATGTTGTGATATGGTTATGTTTGTATTAATAAAAAAAATTAACACTAGAGTCAAATGGAGTATTTTCATCTTTGAAACCAATATGATCAAATGTATTTAACATTTTCACAATATAATGAGACTGAAATAAATAATAACCCCATAATGTATTCTTACTTTAATAATTATTATAGTATATATTATTCTAATTTTATTTATTTTAATTATGGAGGATAAATATTTCTTCATCTCATTAATACCAGTTATGTTGCTTTTAAAAATTAATATTTCATAGAAATAAATACTCATAACAACATATTATTATTTTATGAACATTAAAAAAGTACACTTATCAACATTATTATGTAAAAATCGATTAAATAAAATAATAGAATCATACTTATCATGTTGTTTAGTTATTTCTATAAGACCATAAGTAAATTTAACATATTTACATAATTTATTTTAAATATATTATATAGAAAACCTTCATATTATTCCATGTAAATTTATTTATTTAAATTTCCATTTAAAAATATATTTTTAACATCCATTTAATAAAAACACAAATTATTTATCAAATTTAAGGAAAAACAATATCCTTATTGTCATAATTTTAACTAAATGAGTATAAGTATCAAAATAACCAATCCATTCCATTTTTTTTGAAACCTTTGATTACTAATCTAGCTTTAAAAAATTAAATATTATCATTGGATTCATACATGCTTCTAAATACACATTTACAACCAATATTATTTGAATATTTTAGAAAATTTATAAATATGAAAGTATTATTTCTCATGATAGAATCCATTTCATCATTAAATGATTCTTTTTAGAACACATCATATTTTGATGACAGTGCTTCTTTATATAACTTGAGATCATCATCTATGGTTAACACCATAGGGTATTTTTTCACAATATTATTATTTTAATCTATATCCATAATAAAAATAAAGTATTTGAGATATATGTATTTCTATGTATATTTTTGCTTTTAGGTCTTGTACTCTATTTAGGTTCAACTCAAGAAGCATATTTAGTAAAAAATAAAACTAACATACTCAAAATTGATAAAATTAATTCTAATTGTTTTCATACTTTAGGAAAACAATCCATAATTAATTTGTGATGTGTTGGAATCAATCGCACCTCAATCTATTGTATGCACACCACTCTTCTTGAGTAGGCTTGATTGTATGTTTGATTCTGTCTTGCTTGGTTCTTCTTGTATGCACAGAGCTCTTCTCGAGTATGTCGTATGCTTCCTTGTCTCTGTGTGTGTTGTCTCTCTCTTCTTGGTTTTTCACCACACTCTTCAGCAGAGTCTTCTTGTATTTATATCACGTGCTCCGTAGGACAGAAAGGTTTCCTTTCCGCAGGTACGAGGTACGGTTTCCTGACATCCGACAACCTTTTATTAATAATCTGTCAGAGCATTAAAATATACCTAATATGACCGTTGGTTAGATTAAATAAAGATAAAGATAAAGAAATTCAAACAGTTGTTTATGACTGTTCAAGAGATCGGTAGGTCATCAGCATTAGAGTAAAGATCGGTGACTCAGATAGATCAGCATCGGTCTGTCATCTGATCGGTGAGTCATTTTGATCAGCATCGGTCTGTCATCTGATCGGTGAGTCATTTTGATCAGCATCGGTGAGTCCTTGGATCGGTGACTCATTTGCATCAGTGACTCATTTGCATCGGTGACTCATTTGCATCGGTGACTCATTTGCATCAGTGAGTCTGATGGATCGGTGAGTCTGATGGATCGGTGAGTCTGATGGATCGGTGAGTCTGATGGATCGGTGAGTCTGATTGATCGGTGAGTCTGATGGATCGGTGACTCTGATGGATCGGTGACTCTGATGGATCGGTGAGTCTGATTGATCGGTGAGTCTGATTGATCGGTGACTCTGATGGATCGGTGACTCTGATGGATCGGTGAGTCTGATTGATCGGTGAGTCTGATTGATCGGTGACTCTGATGGATCGGTGACTCTGATGGATCGGTGACTCTGATGGATCGGTGAGTCTGATTGATCGGTGAGTCTGATGGATGTTGAATCCAGAAGGCTTCCAACATACTTTGTAAGTTAATAAGCATAGTTAAAAAAACATGATAACTGATTCATTCATAGATTGGAATTATGTTTATGAGACATCAAACCAGATTAAGCATCAATGAGTTGTGATGATTTGTGATTATTAAAACATTAGTTATAAACATGAAATCAGCAATCTTCTAGAGGGCTCAACAATCTCCCCCTTTTTGATAATCACAAATCTTCATATATATATATATATAATAAAATAAAAAAAATAATAAATAAAATCTCCCTCTTAAGATAACATTCCCATATATATAATATTCAGATTTCTCCCCCTGAGATATTGATCCCCCTCTTCATATATAGAGTACTCCCCCTTAGATATATATTTCCCCCATTATATATCTTTCTCCCATTATATATATCTTCTTTCTCCCCCTTTGGGATAATCAAAAAGGAGGGAACACAGATAAGGGAAAAGAGAAGCAGGGTGCAGGCAAGATAGAACATAACACAAAGGAAAAGCAGATTTTATAAAGTCACAGAAAAAGACAAGCAATACATAGAGCACCCCATCAAAAATAATACATGGCTATTTGTTGGGATACAAAGGGGCTTTCCCTTTATCCTTTGGATCAATGGTAGGTAAGGTAGAAGGCTTGGAGGCAGGCTGTGGTTCACGGAGCTGAAGTGGTGGCAGGACAACTCTGGCAGGTGCAGTTGGAGGTGTCACAGAAGGTTGTGGAGAAGGAACAGGAGCTGGATGAGAAGCTTTCTGAGAGACTGGCCGTAACTGAGATAGAGCTTGGGCAACAGACAGCTGATTTGGAGCGACATCAGAGGCACTTAGAGGTTCGGATGTAGGGAGTACAATGGCAGTGGCCTGTGCATCCAAGTAAGGCTTCAACAGATGAATGAAGTCCTGAATGACTTCTGCTCCATACGTCATAGCTTTTTCAAAATCATCCTTGTTTTCCATGAACTGTGCCAAGGAAGGAACAAAATCTTGCAATTGGCGAACTTGAGTGTTGAAGGCCTGAGTGACTGGAGGTAATTTCAGATTCTCTGCCAGGACTTTGAAGTTTGCAGCCATCTCATGTTTTGTATAAATCTTGGAAAAGAAAGCATCAACTTTTTCCTTGATCTCTTGCAGGGCATTCTTAGCATCTGCTGAATATACTAAGGCCATCTTATGACTATTATCACAGAGCTCTTTCATCCTCCTCAAGGATTCTAAGTCAAGAATATTTCTGACAGCAGCTAGCTCTGTATGCACAACTTCTCTGAGAGCTTCTATCTCACGAGTAGTGATTTTGGTTACCTTTCCTGTACTTGCTTGGCCGACTATATGAGTTAGTTCAGCTTTCAACTTCCTCAGATCAGACTTGTTAAGATGTTCAATCAGATTTCTTAAAACTTCCATCATACCAGAGATGGTTGATCTGAACTCATTTGACAGAGAAAGTAAGCTAACTTGGAGATCCTTCAAGGTTTGATTCAAAGAGGCTATGTGCCTACCAACAAATTCACCCGTAGCAGTCAAGTCTGGCTTGAGAACATCTGAGACTGCCGTTGAAAAAGCTTTCAAGGAGTTTTCAGAAACTTGTAGAGATACTTGATGAAGGGCATTGGAAAGTTCTTCTCTGACTATATCTCTCACAGTGGTTAGCAATTCAGTCTTAAACTTGTCAAGATCAGCTCGAGAGATTTCAGAACCAGGTAAATTCACAGTTACAGGATCATCAGTAGGAATAGATCTTACTTCTCTTGGAGGGTTCCTTTTCACAGTTACAGCAGATTCTGGCAATTCGCCTTCTTCTTCAGAATAGTCTAAGCCCAAAACAGCATATCCAGGGTAGTCATCCCAAACAGCAGCACACAGGGTGTAGTTGGGTTTCTCATAGCATGCTGTTCCACTGATTTTTGATGAGTCAGTCTTGTCACTGATATGGATTTCTGGAACTGACTGAGGTTGTTCTACTTGAACTTCAGCAAGACCATCCACCGGTCTGTTGATACTATCAGCAGCAGCTTCAACATCATCAGCATCATCATCATCACCATCATGATTGTCTTCAGCATCACCTTGCTCATTATTACTCTGCTCAGAGGCTTCACTGTGATATTCCTCAGTATCAGAATCTTCTTCATCATCAAGAATAGGTTCTGACTCTGGTAGGGTTAAGGGTGGACTAGCAGGTCCAAATTCTATTCTTTTCTTGGGGCTAGCAGTGTCTGGATCACTCCTGTCATCAGGAGAAGACACACTTCCTTCTTCAGTTGCAGCTTTTTCTTGCTCATCATCATCAGAATAAATTGGTTCCTCATCTGGTTTTAATCCAGGATCTCTCACATCCTTTGGCCTCTTGCCATGATCTATGGGATTGTAGGCTTCATACAACTTATCTTCATCTGCAACCCAGCACGTCTTCCATGGGTTCCAATTGATTTTCATCCTCTTGCAGATCTCTTTGTTGAGACAGAAGGAACACTCTGTTTCAACAACTTCATCATCTTCATCAACACATTCCAGATTCTGGAGCATAGTAGATATCATTTTTGAATAAAACAATGCCGTGGCTTTCTTGGAAGGTTTCACCATACTAGCTATGTGGACCATCACATATCTACACAGATTTATCTTTTCATGGGTTTTGAGCAGAAACAATAGAAAAACATCTTGATACTTAACAGCAGCAAAATCTCCTCTTCGAGGGCAAAGTTGGTGCTGAATAAACTTGAATAGGAGTCTGCTTTCACCATCTAATTCTGACGCTATGATTCTCCTCGATTCTCTGTTTCCAGTTAGAAGCTCTAGAGCTAGCTCATAAGAAAAATAGTCAGTGACTGGGGGTATATTGCCAGCATAGTCCTCATATCGACCTTCATGAGGTACGTTTAAACATTCAGCCCACTGCTTAGATGAGAAAGATATTTTCTTTCCTTTCACAACCGATGACATCCTAGCAGCTTCCACACCATCAAGCGTGATTTTCAGGTTCATGTAGAACTCATGTACTAGCTTTGGATAATCTATTCGGGCGTTGTCTGAAAACCAGTCTATCCATCCTTGAGATTCAAGAACTTGTAGTAACAAGGACTTACTTGACAGAAGCCACGCCGAGTTTACTTCTTTTTCTGCAGCTACAATCCGAGTTTCCAGGTTCGGATTTACTGAACGTTGAGAGGTACTGCTCGACTCGCCTCGAGCACGCTTTGAAGGTACAGGGCTATCTGGTCCTTTGCTCGGTCTCTTTTGCTTAGCCATTCGAGGATTTGGAGACGCAGGAGTTCGAAGGTTCGAAGGTTCGAAGCAGAGGGGAAGAGAGGTTGAGAGGTTCGGCGGGAAATGAAAGGTCAAAGGTTTAGGGAAGATAAATAGCCGCGTATCATTTATTTTATCATTTAGGGTTCCCATAAAAAGTAATTTACTAATTAATAAAAAGTAATTAAAAAAAAAATCGGTTTGACAGAACAGTGTAACAGATCGGTTCCACAGATCGGTTTCACAGATCAGTTTCTCAGATCAGTTTCACAGATCAGTTTCACAGATCAGTTTCACAGATCAGTTTCACAGATCAGTTTCACAGATCAGTTTCACAGATCAGTTTCACAGATCAGTTTCACAGATCAGTTTCACAGATCAGTTTCACAGATCAGTTTCACAGATCAGTTTCACAGATCAATCATACACAATTCTTGTTTAATAAATTTCATTCTTTCAGAGCATAAGGGCTTTGTGAAGATGTCAGCTAATTGATTTTCAGAACTAACAAATTCTAGAGAAATATCACCCTTCTGGTAATGATCTCTTAGAAAGTGATGTCTGACATCAATGTGCTTAGTTCTAGAGTGAGACACAGGGTTCTTGGATAAGTTGATTGCACTAGTGTTGTCACAGTTAATTGAGACATGTTTAAGATCAAATCCATAATCCAATATAGTGTGTTTCATCCACAAAATTTGTGCACAGCAACTACCAGCAGCTATGTATTCTGCCTCGGCAGTAGACAATGCAACTGAATTCTGTTTCTTACTACACCATGATACTAGGGATTTTCCAAGCAAATGACATGTTCCTGATGTGCTTTTTCTATCTAACTTACAACCAGCAAAGTCAGCATCTGAATAACTCATTAACTCAAAGGATTGTTCTTTTGGGTAAAACAAACCTAAATTTATAGTATACTTAAGATACTTAAAAATCCGTTTAACAGCTAATAAGTGTGATTCTTTAGGATTAGCTTGAAATCTAGCACACATACATACACTAAACATAATATCTGGTCGACTAGCAGTAAGATAAAGTAAGCTTCCAATCATACCTCTGTAATTGGTTTGATCAACTGGTTTCCCAGTTTCATCAACATCCAATTTACAGGTAGTACTCATAGGTGTATTACTTTCCTTAATACTATCCAATCCAAAACGTTTTAAAAGATCCTTAGTATATTTACTTTGATTTAAAATAATACCATTTTTAGTTTGAAAGATTTGAAATCCAAGAAAATACTTAAGCTCTCCCATTAAGCTCATTTCAAATTCATTTTGCATAACCTTTGAAAAATCAGTACATAAGGAGTTTTTAGAAGATCCAAAAATAATATCATCAACATATATTTGTGCAACTAAAACATCTTTAGAAATTCTTTTAATGAAAAGAGTTGGATCAGCAATCCCTTTAGTAAAACCTTTTGAAATAAGGAAATTGCTAAGTCTATCATACCAAGCTCTTGGAGCTTGTTTCAAACCATATAAAGCTTTAGAAAGTTTAAAAACTTGATTTGGAAAATGGGGATTAGTAAATCCAGGTGGTTGTTCTACAAAAACATCTTCAATTATAAAACCATTTAGAAATGCACTTTTAACATCCATTTGATATAATTTGAAATCCAGATGTGCAGCATATGCAAGCAAGATCCTAATGGCTTCTAGTCTAGATACAGGTGCAAAAGTTTCCTCATAGTCTATACCTTCTTCTTGACTATATCCTTGTGCAACTAGTCTAGCTTTGTTTCTAACTATATTTCCAGATTCATCTATTTTATTTCTAAACACCCATTTTGTGCCTATTGTCAAAGTGTCCTTAGGTCTGTCAACTAATTTCCAGACTTTGTTTCTTTCAAACTGATTTAATTCTTCTTGCATAGCCATTACCCAAAATTCATCATTGATAGCATCATTGATATTTTTAGGTTCTGACTGTGAAAGAAAGGCTTGATGTTCAACCTGGTTTCTTAGAGAAGCTCTAGTTTGTGTTCCTTTATCTAGATTGCCAACAACAGCATCTAAAGGATGGTTCTTTAGAGTCCTAGATGGTCTTGAAAAGATAGGGCTAGAAATTTCAGGTTCATCTAGAGATTGAGGTTCAACAGAAGCAGATTCTGGAGAATGTCCAGAACTGGATGCTTTTATAACAGGTTCTTTAGATTTATCATTAAGGTCCAGAATAGACAAATCTTCTTCAAGATTCCCAAGAGAGGTTTTAGGCTCATGTGGATCAGTTTCATCAAATTTGATGTGAACAGATTCTTCCACACATTTGGTTCTCTTATTGAAAACTCTATAGGCTTTACTAGAGATAGAGTAACCTAGGAAAATTCCTTCATCACTCTTGGATGCAAATTTATCCAGATTATCTTTAGTATTCAGAATAAAGACTTTGCAGCCAAAAACTTTGAAGTAGTTTACCTTAGGTTTCCTATGGTTCCACAACTCATAAGGGGTTTTCTTTAGAACAGGTCTGATCAAGACTCTATTAATGACATAACAAGCTGTATTAACAGCTTCAGCCCAAAAGTAAATTGGAAGGTCATATTCATTGAGCATGGTTCTAGCAATTTCTTGCAGGGTTCTGTTTCTTCTTTCTACTACACCATTCTGTTGGGGTGTCCTAGGGGCAGAAAAGTTATGAGTATAGCCATTGAGTGAGCAGTAAGATTCAAAATCTTGATTTTCAAACTCACGACCATGATCACTTCTTAGGGTCTTAATCTTGAGTCCACTAAGATTTTCTACAGACTTGGAGTATTTAACAAAGTAAGAACAAGCTTCACTTTTGTGAGCTAGAAAATATACCCAAGTATATCTAGAAAAGTCATCTACGAGAACATAGACATAGTGCTTCCCATTTAAACTGGAAACTCTTGATGGTCCAAACAAATCCATGTGAACCAATTCAAGTGGTTGAGAAGTTGAAACTTCTTTCTTTGATTTAAAAGAAACTTTGTGTTGTTTTCCCTTTTGACAGGGATTACAAACTTTGTCTGCTGGAAATTCAAGTTTGGGTAAGTCTCTAACCAAGTTCTTCCTAGAAAGTTTTCTAAGTGAGTGCACATTGCAGTGTCCTAATCTTCTGTGCCAAAGCCAAGACTCTTTATGAAAAGCATTTAAACAGGGAATGTTCTGTTTAGCTAAAGAATCTAAATCAACAGCATAAACATTTTCATTTCTTAAAGCAGAAAATACTAAAACATTTTTAGAGTTAAAAACATTGCAAGAATCATTTTCAAATTTAACATGAAAACCATCATCACATAACTGAGAAATGCTTAACAGGTTATATTTAAGTCCATCAACAAATAAAACTTTAGAAATCAAAATTGAATCAGTGTTACCAATCTGGCCTAGGCTGATGATTTTTCCTTTTGAGTTATCACCAAAGGTGACAAAGCCTCCATCAACTTTTATTAAGCTCTTGAAGCAAGAATAATCTCCAGTCATGTGTCTTGAGCACCCACTGTCTAAATACCATATCTTCTTGTAACAGCTCTTCAAGCAGGTCTCCTACAAAACAGATTTAGATGGAAGATGATTTTGGTACCCAGATCTTCTTGGGTCCAGACAGGTTAGCCAATAACACTTTAGGTACCCATATTTGTCTAATGGGTCTCATATAATTTGTAGAAATAACATCCTTTGAAAGATAAACCTTATTAGATTCATAACTATGAATATAGCTGGATGAGGCATAAGAAGTTCCAGAATTAACTATCTTCTGTCCAGATTTAGGAATGAATCTAGTTTTGGCAACTTTCCTTTGTCCAGGTTGGTATCCTATACCAGTAGTGTATCTAGGTGCAACTTGCTTTCCTAGCATTTGTGTTAGAGTATTTTTACCATTGGTGAACTTCTCTAAATCTTTCTTGAGTTGCTCATTAGACAATTTTAGTTCAGTATTCTCTTTAAGCAGCTGATCATTCTTCTCTACTTCTATATCCAGATCAGATTTATGCTTAACATTTAAAGCATACTGTTTCTTTAGACCTTTATATTTATCTTTAAGCTCATTACATGTTTCTTCTAGCATGTCACAGTATTCAAACAATTCAGATTTTGACATGTTTGCTGAGTCAAAATCTTCTCTAGAATAGTATGAATTAAAAGCAGGGTCTCTGATGTTACCTCAGAAGTGTTTGTCATGAAACACATGTTGGCCCGATTCTTTTCAGAGTCTGAAGATTCAGCTTCACTTGTGCTGTCTTCTGAAGCACTCCAAGTAGCCTTCATGGCCTTCTTGTACTTGTTATTCTTGTATTCATATTTCTTTTTATACTTTAGCTTTGGACAGTCGGCTTTAATATGTCCTTTCCTCTTACACTCATAGCAGACAACATCATCTGATTTGTCATTCTTCTTCCAGTCCTTTTTCCATTTGCCTTGTTGGTCATACTTTCCCTTGTAATTTGGTTTCCTAAAAAATTTCTTTTTCCTATAGAACTTTTTGAATCTCCTGGCTATTTGAGCCATCTCATCATCACTGTCAGAATCATTCTCACTTTCCTCACTGCTTGTACTTTCATTGATAGCTTGAAGCTTTTCCTTATCCTTATTCTTTGAGGTTGTAGTCTTGAAGGCAATAGACTTCCTCTTAGGTTCATCATCTTCTTCTTTATTCACTTTAAGCTCTTCTTCATACATCATCATCTTGCCAATTAGTTCCTTGACAGGTAGAGCACCAATGTCACAGGATTCTCTAATGGAGACAGAGGTTCCTCTCCATCTTTCAGGTAGACATCTCAAAATTCTCATAATTTGTTCCTTTGCTGGAACATCCTTTCCCAGAGAGGTCATTGTGTTGACAATTTCATTGAACCTGAGATACATATCAGAAATGGGTTCATCAGGTTTCATCTTAAAATTATCATACTTAATAGTATAGGTATTCAATCTCATCTCCTTAACATTAGTTGTTCCTTCATGAGAAACAGCTAAGGTATCCCAAATTTCATATGCAGTTTTACATGCAGAAATTCTATTAAACTCTTCATCTCCTAGAGCACAGTACAGAGCATTCATAGCTTTACAATTGTTATTGTAAGCAGTCTTTGTAGGTTCATCCCAGGTAGATCTAGCAGTAGTGGGAATTTTGTATTCAGATTCAATAGCAGTCCAAATATCAAAACCTATGCTTTCTAGATGAATTCTCATTTTCAGTTTCCACTGAGCATAATTAGTTCCATTGAAGAAAGGTGGCCGGTTAGTAGCAGCACCCTCAAGTCTATTATCCATGATATTACAAAAAGAATTTTAAAGAGATAAAAATTTAGAAATAACAGAAATTTTAAGAACTTTAAAATACAACTAAAATCACAGTTCAAAAGCAGAGCACTTTTTAGAAAGTATTTACTTCCTCTGATACCAAGTGTTGGTCGGAGTGGACACTCAAGAGGGGGGTGAATTGAGTTCCAATCAAAATTTTCTGTTAAAAACAATTTCTAATAAAATCCCCCAATTTCAAAAATAAATTAAACTGTAGTGAATTTATATAGAATATAAAGGTTCAATTAGCTTCTCAAAGATTGATTAATTCTCAGTTAACTTAATCTTATGATTAAATTAACTTTTGAAACCAATTTACTGATTTATAATAAATATAAACACTTGCGAATTTAATTATCAAAGTAGCTTTGAAGATAGATTATATTTCAAAGTAATAGCAGCGGAATATGAAATAAATATGTATAGTATGGATATAGTATAGCTATAAACACAGAGAAGTAACCAAGAGGTTCAGTCTCAAGCCGAGACTTAGTCCTCTCAAAAGTTTATATAAAAGTGATCCACACCCTGGATCGGGGTTAACAACAGTGAGCACACTGTCCAGGTCACAAGACCTCTACCACAGTTCTACGTGGGAAAACAAACAACAGCAGCCAGCTGTCCAGGTCATAAGACCTCTACCACTATCCACAGTGGGAAGTGAAGTGTAGAAAGTTTGCTAAGGATTTACAGATCCTCCAGTGAAAGTACAGGAGTCAGTGTGTGTGTTTAATACAGCAGATAACACACACTGCTCAAAATGTAGAATAAATAAATCACAGAGCAGAGATGTAGAGTTTAGAAATGGCTCTAGTGATTTCAGTGTAGCACTGGACTCGTTTTGGAATTAATCAGAAGTGATTCTGAGTCCTCTTCTTGATTTTGTTTGAGAAGCAGAGTGTCGTATGCTTCAGGTTCACAGGCAGTGAGATGTAGTCGATGAAGCTCTTCAATGATCTATTGTATGCACACCACTCTTCTTGAGTAGGCTTGATTGTATGTTTGATTCTGTCTTGCTTGGTTCTTCTTGTATGCACAGAGCTCTTCTCGAGTATGTCGTATGCTTCCTTGTCTCTGTGTGTGTTGTCTCTCTCTTCTTGGTTTTTCACCACACTCTTCAGCAGAGTCTTCTTGTATTTATATCACGTGCTCCATAGGACAGAAAGGTTTCCTTTCCACAGGTACGAGGTACGGTTTCCTGACATCCGACAACCTTTTATTAATAATCTGTCAGAGCATTAAAATATACCTAATATGACCGTTGGTTAGATTAAATAAAGATAAAGATAAAGAAATTCAAACAGTTGTTTATGACTGTTCAAGAGATCGGTAGGTCATCAGCATTAGAGTAAAGATCGGTGACTCAGATAGATCAGCATCGGTCTGTCATCTGATCGGTGAGTCATTTTGATCAGCATCGGTGAGTCCTTGGATCGGTGACTCATTTGCATCAGTGACTCATTTGCATCGGTGACTCATTTGCATCGGTGACTCATTTGCATCAGTGAGTCTGATGGATCGGTGAGTCTGATGGATCGGTGAGTCTGATGGATCGGTGAGTCTGATGGATCGGTGAGTCTGATTGATCGGTGAGTCTGATGGATCGGTGACTCTGATGGATCGGTGACTCTGATGGATCGGTGAGTCTGATTGATCGGTGAGTCTGATTGATCGGTGACTCTGATGGATCGGTGACTCTGATGGATCGGTGAGTCTGATTGATCGGTGAGTCTGATTGATCGGTGACTCTGATGGATCGGTGACTCTGATGGATCGGTGACTCTGATGGATCGGTGAGTCTGATTGATCGGTGAGTCTGATGGATGTTGAATCCAGAAGGCTTCCAACATACTTTGTAAGTTAATAAGCATAGTTAAAAAAACATGATAACTGATTCATTCATAGATTGGAATTATGTTTATGAGACATCAAACCAGATTAAGCATCAATGAGTTGTGATGATTTGTGATTATTAAAACATTAGTTATAAACATGAAATCAGCAATCTTCCAGAGGGCTCAACAACATTTTAGTTCAAAAACTGTCACTCACTAAAAGGTGATCAAACATTATTGGATTGTATTGATAATTTAGGAAAAAAAATTCATAATTCATATTTAATGTGTAGGAAACAGTCTCATATCAAATGACACATGATGTGATTGGAAAAAATCAAAGTGTGTGTTTCCAGTTTAAAATAATATTTCAGTAAAAAACACAAGTGATGTACTCAAAACTGAGAAAAGACATTCATATTGTATTGATATTTTATGAAAAAAACCCATAAGTCATTTGGTATGTTTATGAATTATCCTCACCTTAATATGATACATGGTGTGACCGGTATGACTCAAAGTGCATCTTTTTATTTAAAATTAACAATAATTTTAGTAAAAAAGACAACTGGCATACTCAAAACTAAGTGAACACATTTATATTATTTTGATACTTAGGAAAATGATCCATAAGTCATTTTTGAAATGTAGCAATTAGACACACCTCAATTCGATACACGATGTGCCCAATATGACTCAAAGTATGCGTTATTATCTTAAAATTGACATTTTAGTTCAAAAAGTGTAACTCATTGAAAACTAAGAAAATGAACTCGAATTATCTTTATAATTTAGGAATAATATTCAAAAGTCATTTTTTTGTGCAGATTCAGTTTCACATAAAACTGACACATGATGTGGCCAGTATGTGTCAAAGTGCATGTTTTCAGTTTAAAATGAAATTTTAATAAAAAACATAGTGATGTACTCAAATCCAATCAAACACATTCATATTGTTTTGATACTTTAGTAAAATGATCCGTAATTCATTTAGGATGTGTAGGAATCAGCCGAACCTGAATCCGATAGACGGTGTGACCGATATGACTCAAAGTGCATCTTTTTATTTAAAATTATGTAAAAAAGACAATTGACATACTCAAAATCAATAAAACTCATTCATATTGTCTTGATACTTTAGAAAAATAATCCATAATTAATTTTTTATGTATAGTAATCATCCATACCTCAATATGATACATGTTGTGCCCGATATGACTCATAGTGTCCATTATCAGTTTAAAATTGAAATTTTAGTTCAAAAAGTGTTACTCACTGAAATCCAAGAAAAAATGATCAGATTGTATTGATAATTTATGAAAATTATTCATAAGTAATTTTTTAGGCATAGGAATTATTCTCACATCAAAATGAAATATGATGTGATCAGTATGACTCAAACTACATGTTTCTAGTTTAAAATGACATTTTAGTAAAAAACACAAGTGGCACACTCAAAACTGAGAAAAAACATTCATATTGTTTTTATACTTTAGTAAAATTATCCGTAAGTCATTTGAGATGTTTAGTAATCATCCACACCTCAATCCAACACATAGTGTGACTGGTATGACACAAAGTTCATATTTTTATTTAAAATTGGCACTAATTTTAGTAAAAAAGGAAAATGACATACTAAAAACTGAGAAAACACAATCATAATGTTTTTATAATTTATTAAAATAATATATAAATTATTTAGGACATATATAAATCACCCACACCTCAATATGATACATGATGTTCCCGATATGACTCAAAGTATCGATTATCAGTTTAAAATTGACATTTTAGTTCAAAAAGTGTCACTCACTAAAAACTGAGAAAACATGATCAGAATGTATTAATAATTTATGAAAATTATTAATAAGTCATTTTTATGTGTAGTAACCATTCACATAAAATAGACACATGATGTGACTAGTATGACTCAAAGTGTGTGTTTCAAGTTTAAAATGTCATTTTAGTAAAAAAACAAGTGATGTACTAAACACTAAGAAAACACATTAATATTGTTTTTATACTTCATAAAAATGATCCGTAATTCATTTTGAATGTGTAGGAATTAGTTTCACCTCAATTCGACACACGGTGTGACCGGTATGACTCAAAGTGTATCTTTTTATTTAAAATTGACATTAATTTTAGTAAAAAAGATAACTGACATACTAAAAACTGAGAAAACACATATGGATTGTTTTTATCATTTATAAAAATGATCCATAAGTCATTTGAGACATGTAGGAATCAATAAAACCTCAATAAGAAACACGATGTTCTCAGTATGAATCAAAGTGTCTTTTATCAGTTTAAAATTGATATTTATTTCAAAAAGTGCCACTTAATAAAAACCAATCAAACATGATCATAGTGTCTTAATAATTTAGGAAAATATTCATAAGTCATTTTGTGATGTGTAGGAATTAGTCTCATATCAAAATGACACACGATGTGACCAGTATGAGTCAAAGTGCGTGTTTCTAATCTAAAATGACTTTTTAGGAAAAAACACAAGTGATGTACTCAAAAATAAACAAACACATTAGTATTATTTTGATAATTTAGGAAAATGATCCATAAGTCATTTGGGATGTGTAGTAATTATCCTCACCTTGATCTGACGTACAGTGCGATCGATATTACTCAAAGTGCATCTTTTCAATATATAAGTGTCATTTTTGTTTAAAATGTGCATCACATCACCAAGAACTAAGATAAAAATCCTAGATTGTTTTCTCATCATTATATATGCTATTAATTAATTAATTTACTTATAATTTTTATCTTATACTTTTTTAGTTAATTTTCATAGAGATAATGCTTGAAGACGAACAAGAAATGGTGTGATGTGTAAGAATCAACTGCAACTCAATATGATACACAATGTTCTTGGTACAAATAAAAGATTAGTTTACAATCAATAATTTATATTTAATTTATTTATTTATATTATTACCAACATAATAATTTTTTTCTTTTATAGATGCGTTCTTTTTCTCAATCATATGTGGTTTCTCTGACAAAAGTAGGAGTCATGGTCAGGGTAAAAAGATAAATGAAAATTGATGTTTTTTAATGTATGTGATAATTTTTACTTACTCATGTAATTGTATAAACCAATGTTTTAAATGTATATAATATAGTTTTTTTCTTGTATTTGTATTGTAAATTTTATTTCTTTTAAATTTTGTATTTGTACTTGATTTTGCTGCTTTCTAGTGTTACAATGTGCTGTAATAACACACTGCAGTATTCCCCCTTATCAGTGCTTTTTTAGCACTGATAAAGGAAAATTATAGTTCTGTTACTATTTTGTAGTAGTGATAATACATCGGTTGAGGGAGCATCGACCCCATGGATATGGTTCCATACCCCAATCATACGGGGGAGTACCAAACCCTATTTGTGGTATGTGGTGGACCTACAACTCATCAATACCAAGGGAGTAATGACCCCATGTCAATATGGAGGACCCACACTCTAAGTATGTGGGGGAGTAATTAACCCCATAATGAATGAATACATGGGGACATGCACCCTACCACAATAAGCTACTAGGGGAGTACATACCTCAAGAATGCTATGATCATCCTGTATGATCCCCATCATTGAAATTATGAAACTAAATCCAAAATCTATATATCTCTCCTTGAAAATAGAATCATATAGTTGAACAGACAAAACCATTGTGATCTACATGAAAAAAATACTTAGTATAGACTATTTATTTGTCCCAAATGGACATTCAGTGAAACATTCATGAAAAATACACCACATAAGCGAATAAAGGGCCATGTGGTAGCCCCAAGGTGCACCATGTAGTGTGATGGGCAGTGAGATGTGAATATTCCCCATCCATTCATTGTAATGTGAGCATGCACACCCACGCCTTCCCAAATTTAGTCAGGAAAACCTGACCCGAGAGCCACCATTTGACTCGCTTCATGTACAGGCCAACACACTTGGGATGGCCCGGCCGACTGACTCATGCCACCCAGCCCAGTGGGGCCAGGATGGTTGGGACTGTCCGCCTATCACATGGTCAGTGAGGAAGCCATTCAATTCCCCAGGGATTAGATGGCTAGGGGGAATAACCTAGACACCCCTTTCCCTTTTCGCTAGCACCATGATGGCCACACAAGACGCTACCTCTAACTACTGTTGGTCGCCACTACGGCCAGGCCTATTGTCACTGCTATGGTTGACCCTATTTCCATATCCCTACTCTTAATCAAGATTCCTCATGCCACCACTATTGATCCACTTCATGAACTTTACAAGCACCTCACAATCTCTATCAAGCCTCCCCCATGTGGCCTCTACCGTACCACATTGCGCATCACCCCAGCCTCTATTCATTATGGCACCACCAACAAAGGCTAGTGGGTCAGAGTTGTTCCAAGGAGGTGTGTGGCTCAACCATGGGGGGAATAAATATTCCATCTAAATCACTAAAAAAAAACCAAAATTAAGGAAATAAAATTTCTACCCTAAATTCATGCCACGAGGATCAACATACAATAATAAAAAACAAATCCCAAATCCAAAATTGAATTTACACAATAAAAGATCTAAAATAATAAGAAAATTTGCCTCATATTTGGATCATTTGTTGATGAAGATCACATCTATGCTAATCTCCATTGAAAATTCCTCCACAATGATCACACTCATGCCTTCTAAATCCTCCCTCAAACACCCTCTCTAATTATACAATTTATAACAACTAACCCTATAATTAGAGATAACTTGGTTTATATATAAAAACACTATGTTTTGTAATATTTTTTAAAGTATGTGAAACTGGGGTTGGTCCCAGGAACTATTGGGGAAAAATCAAGTTATAGTTCTCTTAGGGTAAAACTCTCGTCTTGTGAGAAAATACAACATTAGATTTTCAATTAGAGACTCCATTTTTAAGGGAAATCAAATTTCATTAAAAAACAATCACGTGGGCTAAAAATAACATATTATTGTCAATATATCAATATCAGGGCTTTGAGAAACCCACAAATTTGTACCAGATTTTTAATAATTTTCAAAGATATTATTAAATTATTCTAAAAGTTCAATAGTGAAAACTAGATTTGATACATCCTCCCCACATTTATAGATTTTCACCCTGAAAAACTCAACCTACTCAAAAAGATAAGGGTACTATGACCACATATGGGTCTCATGCTCTCATGATCACTCTTGAAGGTTCACATGCTACCAAAGGATTCAGATCAGTTGAATAGATCATCCACAAAGAGTCTTCTCATATTGGTCCTCAATCACCATTAGGTACTCTGAGAAAATAGTTATATCCAACTCTCCCTATTAAATGAAGTTTAATGGGTTGTTCACATATCTCCTCAACTGTGACATATGGAAGATGTTTTGTACCCAATCCATATGTGGGAGAAGCATCTGGTAATAGAAAACCTCACCCACCCTATATAGGATTTGGTATAGACTGATGAATCTTATTAAAAACTTTCCTCCTCAACCGATCTTCCAAAACCCACATTATGGAGAGACCTTATGTAATATGTGATCTACCTTATCGAAATCCAAAATCCTCCATCATTGGTATGAATAGGACTTCTAGAAGCTCTGAGCAGTCCATATCCACTCTCGAATCACCTGCACCTTCTCTATCATCACTTTCACCGACTGCAACCCCGTCAGTGAATACTCCCCTATATCCATCCAACAAATGGGTAGCTTGCTTGGTCTTCTATAAAAGGACTCAAAAGGTGTCATGCCAATGGTGGAGTGTTAATTAGTTTTTATGTGAAATCGACCAAAGGAAATTGATCCTCCCTACTCCGGCCAAAATCCATCGTGAAAGCCCTTAACATATCTTTCAGAAACTGAATTGATCACTTGGTCTGACCATCGGTCTAAGAGTGGAACAATGTGATCATCTACAGCTGAGTTCTGGATTACTCCTATAAGAATCTCCAAAATCAGTATGTGAATCAATAATCTCAGTCGAAAATTATTTTTTAGGTTACTCTATGCAATCATATGACCTCCTCCATGTACAAGTGTCCCAAGCTCTCCACTGAACTTTATTCCCAAATAGTAAGGAATTGGGATGATTGGTTAATCATTAAATGATCAGATAGATAATGTCATGGAATATCACTGATCACAGAAGCCCCATCATGAATCCTATCGACATGTTATCCTACTTCCAGTCTGGAACCTTATGGGGTTGGGCCAAACCTTTTGGGTCCTGATGCTCCGCCTTCACCTACTTACCTGTGAGGCATCAAGAAATAAACTTGGAAACACTCCACTTCATTCTTTCCCACCAAAACTGGTGATTAATCTCTTGGCACATCTTCATTACTACAAGATGTATCACCGAAGGTGAAGTATGGAACCCCCGTAACTCCTCACACAATGTTATTAGTACCACTAACCACCCTAAAAAAAGGATGACATGCTATCCACCATTGAAAAATCTATTCGGTGCATCTCCTGAGAATATATTATCATGAATGACCTCATAATTAATGTATCACAACTAAACCTCTCTCATGAATAAGAGAATTATTGGGGTCACCACCATTGATCAAAGATAGGCCATTGGTCCCTCATCCACTAAGGATAGCTGAAACGAGGCATGGTACTTGGAAACCTTTCCCAATAACTAGGAAGAAGACTTTTTGATAAGGGTATCAACTTCCACATTTCCCTTTTCAGAAGTTTAGAAAATCTTGGATTCATAATTCTATATTAATTCTAACCGGTTCCTATAATTTAGGATAAGATCTCTCTGAGTAAAGATATACTTGAGACTTTGGTGGTTTATATAGACTATGAATCGCTCAACAAGAAGATAGTGCCTCTAAGTATTCATGGAGAACACTATAATTATCAACTCTAAATCTTGGATCACATAGTTTTACTTGTGAGATCTCAACTACCAGGACCCATAGGAAATCACCACATGCCTCTACATCAGCACATAATCAAGTCCAGATTTAGAGGCATCGTAGAACACCACATACTTAACTCCCTCTGATAACCTCAAAATAAGACCACTCATCAATACCCACTTTAGCTCCACAAATAACCAATTATTTGCAACGGGAATAGGCATCCATCTTAAAAAGTTACGTGCGGGTTGGCGCAGTTTGCGCACCAAACCGCGTGAAAGAGTATTGCGACGGGGGGATCCCCCGTCGCAACTAGTTTGACCCCCGAAGGGTATTTGCGACGGGTCTCGTCACAAATAACCGGTGGCGGTAAAAACATATTTGCGACGAGATGTTGTCCTGTCGCAAATAACCTTTTAACCGCCGACGGTAATTAATGTGGCCGAAGGCATTTGTGACGGGGCTTGTCGCAAAAATTACTTTTTGTGACACTATTCCCGTCACTAATAGTTCCATAAAAAATAATCTAACCTATATATACCCCCTCCATTTTTTCTTCTCTCTGCCCGAATTTCTTGTCCTCTGCTTCTGTAAACTATAATTTTAGAGGGAAAATTTTGGAGAGTTAACTTTTTTTTACGAAGAAGTTGTAAAACCGCCTACAATTTTAAGAGATCAAGTTTAACAGTATTTATGTTTTATTTAATTTAATATTTATTTCCTTTCTTTATGCTAATTTTAATTATTGTTGATTAGTTGTAATTAAGTTAGATTTTGATTGTTTTGTCATCAGTATTTATTTGTAATAATAAAATTAAATCATTAGTATTAATTATTAGTAATTAGTAATAATTAATAATTATTAATGATAATTAGTAATGAATATAAATAATTAGTGGTAATTAGTAATTAGTAGCTGTATTTTGCAGTAATTAATAGTAATTAACACTAATTAGTAATAATTAGAAAAAAATAGTAATAAATATTAATAATTAGTAATAAATAGTATTGATTAGTAATAATTAGTAATAAATACTAATAAATACTAATAAATACTAATAAATACTAATAAATACTAATAAATAGTAATAAATAGTAACAATTAGTAATAAATACTAATAATTAGTAATAAAAATACCAATTAATAGTAATAAAAACTAATAAATAGTAATAAATACTAATAAATAGTAATAAATACTATTAAATAGTAATAAATACTAATAAATAGTAATAATTAGTAATAAATAGTAATATTTTGTAATAATTACTAATAAATATTAACAAATACCAATAAATAGTAATAAATACAAATAAATACAAATAAATAGTAATAAATAGTAATAAATAGTAATAAATAAAAATAAATAGTAATAAATAGTAATAAATAGTAATAAATAGAAATAAATAGTAATAAATAGAAATAAATACTAATAAATAGAAATAAATACCAATAAATAGTAATAAATAGTAATAAATACTAATAAATAGTAATAAATAGTAATAAATACTAATAAATACTAATAAATAGTAATAAATAGTAATAAATAGTAATAAATAGTAATAAATACTAATAATTACTAAAATATAATAATAATTAGTAATAAATACTAATAAATAGAAATAAATACTAATAAATAGTAATAAATACTAATAAATAGTAATAAATACTAATAAATAGTAATAAATACTAATAAATACTAATAAATATAAATAAATACTAATAAATAGTAATAAATACTGATAAATACTAATAAATACTAATAAATAGTAATAAATACTAAAAACTAGTAATCAATAGTAATAAATTATAATAATTAGTAATAATTAGTAATAATTAGTAATAATTAGTAATAATTAGTAATAAATAGTAATATATAGTCATAAATAGTCATAAATAGTAATAAATAGTAATAAATAGTAATAAATAGTAATAAATTGTAATAAATAAGAATCAATAGTTATAATTAGTAATAATTAGTAACAATTAGTAATAAATAGTAATAAATAGTAATAAATAGCAATAAATAGCAATAAATAGCAATAAATAGCAATAAATAGCAATAAATAGCAATAAATAGCAATAAATAGCAATAAATAGCAATAAATAGCAATAAATTGCAATAAATAGCAATAAATAGCAATAAATAGTAATAAATAGTAATAAATAGTAATAAATAGTAATAAATAGTAATAATTAGTAATAATTTGTAATAATTAGTAATAATTAGTAATAATTAGTAATAAATAGTAATAATTACTAATAAATACTAATAAATAGTAACAATTAGTAATAATTAGTAATAATTAGTAATAAATACTAATAAATACTAATAAATACTAATAAATAGTAATAAATAGTAATAAATACTAATAAAATAATAATAAATAGTAATAAATAGTAATAAATAGTAATAAATAGAAATAAATGCTAATAAATACTAATAAATACTAAAAAATACTAAAAAATAATAATAAATAATAATAAATACTAATAAATACTAATAAATAGTAATAAATAGAAATAAATAGTAATAAATAGTAATAAATAGTAACAAATAATAACAAATAGTAACAAATAGTAAGAAATAGTAATAAATAGTAATAAATAGTAATAAATAGTAATAAATAGTAATAAAAAGTAATAAACAGTAATAAATAGTAATAAACAGTAATAAATAGTAATAAATAGTAATAAATAGTAATAAATGGTAATAAATAGTAATAAATAGTAATAAATACCAATAAATACTAATAAATACTAATAATTAGCAATAAATACTAATAATTAGCAATAAATAGCAATAAATACTAATAATTAGCAATAAATAACAATTAATTGCAATAAATAGCAATAAATAGCAATAAATAGTAATAAATAGAAATAATTAGCAATAAATAGCAATGAATTTCAATAAATAGTAATAAATAAAAATAAAAAGAAATAAATAACAATAAATAGCAATAAAGAGCAATAAATAGTAATAAATTGCAATAAATTGCAATAAATTGCAATAAATTACAATAAATAGCAATAAATAACAATAAATAGCAATAAATAGCAATAATTAGCAATAATTAGCAATTAATTACAATAATTAGCAATTAATTTCAATAATTAGCAATTAATTGCAATAATTAGTAATAATTAGAAATTAATTGCAATAATTAGCAATAATTAGCAATAATTAGCAGTAATTAGCAATAATTAGCAACAATTAGCAATAATTAGCAATAAATAGCAATAAATAAAAATAAATAGCAATAAATTGCAATAAATAGCAATAATTAGCAATAAATAGCAATAAATAGCAATAATTAACAATAATTATAAATAATTAGCAATAAATAGAAATAAATAGCAATAATTAGCAATAAAATCAATTGTAATAAATTGTAATAACTTGGCACAATTTTCAGTGGATTGAGGACACTCCTTTTTCTCGATGAATCTCCTCCTTTCAACTCTCACCGACTGAAAACATTATTAAAAGTATGCTTCTACGTATGCATATTCAATCTCCTATGCATGAGTTTGAATATGTATTCGTAGGACCACATTTTTCCTAATTTTTTCAAGCGATGACTGTTGTAAGAAGAAGATTCATCGATGAAAAGGGGGCTCTTTTGTCCAACGGCTCATTTACTTGTATCTTTATCACACTAAAATCACAATGTAGAATCTTCTTGGATGTACGCTTATGCATTATCGTATGCACGAGAATGAATAAGCATACCTCTGAGCGAACTTTTTTTTTGTGATTTAAGTTTAAGAAAGTTTCAAGTAAATGAGCCATCAGACAAAAGAGTAGCCGTCAATCCACTGGAAATTATGTCACCCGTAATTAATGGTAATTATTAAGAAGTAGTTGTAATTATTTATCTTCTTTTTTTGGATAGTGTTTTTCTAATTTCAAATTATTAAAAAATAGTAATGATTTTATATTTTGTAGAAAAATATGGAAAAAGGAAGTTGACAACAATCATTATTAGATGATCACACTTAGATAAATCAGCGCAGAAATCCAAACAGTTCTGGTTTAAATCCTGTATATATTAAGGTTGTGGAAGCTTTCTTATCATTTGCATCATCAAAACCAGAATTTGTTTCAGAGGGCACAATTAATTTTCCTTGTAAAAAATGTGCTCTGAGAACATTTGACACATTTGACAAGGTTGAGGGACATCTCTTATGGTTTGTTTTTCAAATAGATTATGTTTTTTGGTATCAACACGGTGAACACAGTTCTAGATAAGATACTAATAACTTGATTCCAGATCCATCACAGTTTCAAAATTTAGTACATGATGTTGCATGTCCATCTGTTCAACAAACTGAAACTCAGGATGCTATTGATTTAACTCCCGAGTTGGCACCATCTGAATTTTATGATTTGTTGAGGTATGCTGTGGATTCATTATATCCTGGTTGCAAGATAAGTAAATTAGAAACGGTTGCAAAATTTATGGCCATTAAATTAGATAATGCAATGTCAAACAACTGTTTTGATCAGATATTTTCTTTGGTTAAAACACTATTACCAGAAGGAAATGTGTTGCCTACAAATTACTATGAGAGCAAGAGGCTAGTTCATAATCTGGCCTTAGTTATCAGAAGATTCATGCATGTGAAAATGATTACATCTTATATTCTAGTGAAAATGAGTCATTGGATAGTTGTCCCACATGTGGACCATCAAGGTATAAAGAAGCTCAACCAGGGAAGTCTAGATCAATTCCTGTGAAACAGTTGAGATATTTCCCCCTTACACCCAGTTTACAGTGTTTGTTTATGTCTCAGAACACAACGTCAATGATGCCATGGCACAAAACCGAGATTTCAACTGATAAAATCTTGAATCATCCATCTGATGGTGATTCATGGAAACGTTTTGATCGACTGCATCTGTCTTTTGCTTTAGAAGCCTGAAACGTGCGATTGAGTCTTTCTACTAATGGTATCTATATGTTTGGTTCTTATGGTAGTCAGTATTCATGTTGGCCTGTCTTTATAACACCGTACAATTTACCTCCATGGATGTTGATAAAGGAGCCCTATATCTTTTTGACCTTATTAATTCCAGGACATCCAAAAAAGAATATTGATGTTTATTTGAAACCATTGATTGATGAGTTAAATTCATTGTGGAGTAATGGTGTTAGTACATATGATGTTGCTGTAAAACAAAATTTCATATTAAAAGTTGCATTGATGTGGATGATTAGTGACTTCCCAACATATGGCATGTTATCTGGCTGGAGTACACATGGCATGAAATCATGTCCTTACTGTATGAAGGACAACAAAGCCTTTATGCTCGTCAATGAAAAAAAACCTTGCTATTTTGACTGTCATCACAGATTTCTTTCTACCGATCATCCTTTTCAGAGGAACAAATGTCATTTTAGAAAAGGCACAATTGAAAGGGATGAACCTCCAAAAATGATTTTAGGTACAGAGTTAAAGTCAGTTCTATTTTCATTACCTCCCATCACATTTGGGCCAATAGTAAACCAACAGAAAATTCATGGCTTTGGGAAAGAGTATAATTGGATAAAACAGAGTATTTTTTGGGATCTTCTTTATTGGTCTAATTTGTTGGTCCACCACATATTGGATGTCATTCATATTGAGAAGAACTGTTTTCATAATTTATTTCATACAGTTTTGGATACACCAGGTAAGACCAAAGATAATGTAAAGGAATGATTAGATCTTGCCCAAATTTGCAGACGACTAGAACTTGAACTGTTTCAAAATGTCAGATCATAGAGGTTAATGAAGCCAAAAGAAGCTTATACACTATCCAAAGTGAGTTTCTTAATATTTTTTCTGTGGATTGTAGATTTGAGACTTCCAGATGACTATGCTTCCAATTAGGGTAGATGTGTTAAGAATGGTCATATTACTGGATTAAAAAGTCATGATTGTAATGTTATAATGGAAATACTTATGCCGATTGGATTTAAAGTTTTGTTGAATTATTTGATTTTGGATTCGATAACAGACATATCATATTTTTTTGAGACATTTTTACGGCGACAATATACTATGATGCACTATGTAAACTGGAAGAAGATGTTGTTATCATTATATGTAAACATGAAAAAATATTTCTGTCAACTTTATTTGACTCAATGGAACATCTGATATTACATTTTCCACCTGAAGCTAAATTTGGAGGTCTGATACAGTTTCGATAGATGTACCCATTCGAGAGATGCATGCAGAAATTGAAGAAAAAAGTACGTAACAAAGCATCAGTTGAAGGGTTAATTGCTGAAGCTTATTTGCAAGAGGAAATTTCTTTTTTCTACTCTCATTATTTTGAATCTAAATATCCCTCAAAACACAACCGCATGAGATAGAATGAGGGGAATGATGATGATGAAATGGACAATCAATTATCAGTTTTTAATCATCCAGGGCTTGGATTTGGTGGAGTTCATGAATAATGGATTTCAGATGATGAAAATCACAGAGCTCATACATATGTTTTTCTCAACTATGAAGAAATGAAATCATTTTTATTGTGAGTTCTTTTATCAATTATTCTATAATTTATGTTATAGTAAGTAAAATTATTTTATTTGTAGGTTATATGACAACCATATCAAGAAACAACTTCCACAAATTACAGCAGCTGCTCTTGAAGAATGCCGACAAATTTTTTTCTCAATGGTTTAAAAAACTAGTAACATAAATTATTGATGGTTTAACATATCAATTCAGTTTATTATTTATTATATTGATAATTATTTTAAAAATTTTCAGGTGTCTCAACATACTGATAAAATTGATAAGCGACTGTGTATATTGAGTAACCCACCATCCAAAATAGTTAAATCTTACAATGCATATGTGGTGAATGGTTTTATATTTCATACACGTGCATATGGGGAATCAAAAAAAATAAATGAACAGTGGAGTTTTCTTGAGAGGATCGCATCATAAATAAACTGAAGTTGACTTTTACGGCATGCTGGATGAAATTATTAAACTACGTTATCTAGGGAAAAATTACATAATAAATAGTGTTTACATGTTGGTGGTTGGATACTGAGAGAGGCTTGCATGTCAATCCGATTCATAGAATCATTAATATTAAATATAAAAGTCTTCTTGCAGTAAATGAACCATTTTTACTGGCTCAACAGGAACATCAAATATATTATGCACAGTTCTGTGCTACTTCATGAGACCTGAGTGATTGGTGGAACATAATAAAAATGAAATCTCAGGAAAATCAGTTTACTCAAACTGAATGTGGTTCCGATGAAGTACAAGGAATTGAAAATTTTCAAGAGACTACTCAAAATCCATCCTTTTCACAAAGAGACATAAATATCGATGATGACACCCCACATTTAAGGGTCGATGGTGACGATAATGTTAATGCTGTTAAAAATGGATTTGAAATGGAAAGAGATGATGAAACCGAAACTCATATGGATATTGATGATGCCGATGAAAAATATGAAGACATTAACATCGTCAGATATGAAGATGATGATGAAGGTGAACATTGACACAGTTAAATGCTGGTTATAATCATAACAAATATATATCTATATGTAATAGTTATTTTCAAATATCTGCTAACAACAATCATTTTGTATTTCAGATGGACCCTGATCTACTTCATGAGTTGGAAGAGGCTGAGCTACCTTTAGATGAGAAGGATTTGGGATCATCTGACCCTCGGGCTACTGGCAGTTCGGGGGGTACACAGAGGGGGACCGGTCTTGCGCAACTTATGATTCCTGACCCTATCCCTGAGCAGCGTCCACATCTTGGTTTTTATCCATGCACGTGGATGTATGATAACCTATGTATTTTAGTTAGCTTTAATTAATTTATTTATATACTAATTGTTTGATTATTTTTTCTTTTTTCACATTTTTGCGCATGTAGCTATTGGAAAGGGGAGCGCTATATTGCACAATTATTTTTCTCAGCCATGGATCACATGGGAACAGATTCCCGTTGATGTGCGGCTTGGAATGTTCAATTATTGGATGGTATGTAAATAAATAATATTTATTTAGAAATTTATTTCATTAATAAATTGATATTATAAATTATTTTTAGGGTTTATGGTATCTCATCAATGATAGCATGCGTGACGCTATCCATGAGGCATGGGAGATATCTATGCATGAGCATTTCCGTCAGTTTTTGCACAATTTGAGAAGGACAACTATTAAGAAAGCACGAGAGACAGTATTTGATGAGTCATGTAGAGCCCATTGACTAGAGTACATTTCATCTCACATGTGGGATGGATTATGTTCATACTAGTTGAGTAGTGGATTTCAGAGGAGATCTTCATTAGGCCAACAAAACCGGGGGAGACAGGAGGTGACACATCGAGCTGGTAGCCGTACATTCAGTACACATAGAGAGAATCTGGTAAGTATCTTTTTTAAATATTTTATATAACATTACATATAAACAATTTATTTTATATTCATATAGGTAGTCGAGCATCCTGATATTATGAAGTATGATGTTTATCAAAGGATGTACAGTGATCCAGCCACTTGAGAGATTAGAGGTGATCACCAACATTAGATTGTGGTCAGTATTATTTCTTTTTCAGTTTGAAAATTAACTGCATATAATATTTTCACTATTTTAATTTCAAATTGAAACTGAAGGAGTCATATGATACCGCGACCTCTTAGACACGGGCTGAGAGTCATGCCGAGACGGATGATCAGACTAGTGCCTACCATTTCGATGAGGTGACATGGATGCAGGCGACCCAGTATGCCTTCGAGAAGGGATAAATAGTTGGTATAAGCTCTCATTTGACTCCTGAGACTTATTATGGTACTACTGCGATGTCGGTGTCCAGCTCGAGAGGAGCTCATGGAGAGGCATCATCTTCGGGATCATAGTATCAGGGGCAGTTGTGAGCTCATACTGAGCTTATAGATATTTTTCAAAATCAGTAGAAAGAGATGCGTCAACAGCAGCAACAACACGAGGATGACATGCATCGATGGCAACAGCAACAACACGATCAGATAAAGTACATGCACCGTCTGACTCGTAGTTTAGGGATGGAGTTTCCTCCACCATATCCTCTAGCTCCTATAGCTCCTCCAGAAGACTATCCCCCAATGATTTTTTTCTCCTAAAAACATTTGAATTGAACATTTGCTGTAATATAAACTATTTACAGTTTTTGTCTTTTATATTGGTGCGAATATTGCATAATTTTTTTAGTATTTTTAATATTTTAATATTTTATTATTTATTATTAGTATTATATTTTTTAATATTTGTTTATTTTACTAATAATAATTATAATAATAATTTATGATTTTTATATATTTTTTCTGAATATTGAGAATTTTATTTTTTTTATTTTTTTAATTATTTTAATAATAATAATAATTTTTTTCATTAATCATAATTTTATCATTTTTTTATTTTATTAAGTTTTTTAAAATATTGAGAATTTTAATATTATTTATTTATTTTATTTTAATGATATTAATATTAATATTTTTTATTTCATTAAGTATTAACGACGAGACCTTTTGCGACGGGCCCCCCCATCGCAAATGGATTATATATATATTTTTAAAAGTTTTTTTGCGATGAGTTTCTTTACCGTCACAATAACTTTTTTTGCGACGGGCCCGTCGCAAAAAGTTTATAACATATAATCTATTTGCGACAGGCTGGTATCCTATCACAAATACTTTTTGGGATGGGTCTATCGCTAAAGGTTATTGTATATATAATGTATTTAATCATACATCTAATTGCGACGGGTCCGCTTCCCGCCGCAAGTAATATTTTTTGTGACAGAACCATCACAACAAATACTAGTTGCGACGCCTTTTTCTGTAACGAGCTATTTGCGACGGGCCCCCATTGAAAAAGAGTTTTTGCAATGGGATCCCGTCGCAAATAGCCCGTCACAAATAGTCAAATTTTCAGTAGTGTATATATTGAATACACATTATACTTATACACAAATAATAAAACCAATGCATATGCATGACATGTAATTGAATAAGATGATGGCCATTTCTTTTATTACAAATGACATTCGTGAGTTTATATGCACTTTGCACATAAAATTAGTAATTCTTAATGAAAATAAAACATAGATTTATGACTGTGTTTTATGAATCCTTATGAATTGATAACTTGGTAAAATAATTCAATTATAGGATTTATTCATATAAAAACATATATTATAATATATATATTTTTAAAATATAAATCTTCACTCAGAACATAATCCATATTCTAAAATAAATAATCTCTGTCTAATTTGAAGAAATTATTGACATATAATTATTTCCTTAATTTTTACCTATTGAGGTATTTAAATATTGAAGCAATATTTGAAAATCAAACATGTCATCCAAATCATCAAATCCCAACATAATTTTTTGTTACAAAGTTTAAAATTATTATAATAATATACTTTTTCAAACAATAAATGTTTGAAACTGAAATGTTTTACATAACATATACTCAAATTAATTATGTTAATGGAAATATAAAGCAAATAAATACTTCATCGAATTAAATGCTGAAATAATGAATTTAAATAACATACTTACTTAATTTGAGATTTAAGTTCCAAATTTGAAAATAATCAAAATATATCCCTTACACATAACAACAAAATTAAAATCATAATTTTGAAATAAATAAAATAACTATCTCTTACTAATAATTTTGAAATAGATAAATTTGAAAATCAAATAAAACAATCCCTTACTAAAATTTATCAAAGTTTTAAAACTGAAAAACATGTTGATTTTAAATTGAAGAATCCAATAAACAAAAACTTGGCAGATATAAGTTTTTCCTTACATCTAATAGAACTATAAAGGTCCATTGGCCAAATATGTGTAACACACGAGTAAAGGAATACCTAAGAAGGGAAATAAAGCTTCAGGCATCACATTATAGGTATTCATTGAGCATTAGGGCTACTGTTTAAATAGAATGTCAGACATTCTATAAAATATATTTTATAGCAACTTGTTTTAATGTTCGAATTTTATATTAATAATTATTTAAACATCTATGCATGATGCAAAGACAAAAAACTAGACCTCAATTGATTTGGGATGGAAATAATTGAACAGAGATATCAATTGTTAATCTTGACAACAATTGTAGAAGGGAAAAAAATCTGTGCATCAAATAACTATTCAAAATTTGACAACTAGTATGAGGAAAATATCAAAAAATTAATTTTTTTGTTTAACTAGAAGTTTAATTCACACAAAATAGTGAAAAAATTTGAATAAGACTCATAAACAATTGATTCCTGAAAGATTAAAATAAAATAGATTGAAAATATGAACCAAAATCATTGACGCATAACAAAAGTGAATGATACATCATCTGCGAAATAAGAATTTGGAGAAGAGGACAAACAATGAAATTAATATACAGAAATCAGTTCAATAGAAAATATTTCATAAGGATTCAGACCTCAAAAAAAAAATAAAACCACAACCATACAAATGTTAATCCAAAAAAAAATTCATTGACAAAAAATACGGGTACTAACATCTGATCTTAAGCACCATAGAAATCGACAAAAATAAATAGAGTGATATCCAGTAACAAGATAAATCAAATCTATAACGAGATTTGGTTGTAAAAAATTTAATAAAGAAAACCTACTTGAGATTTGGGATAGATATCCAAATTCACAAGTTATTTTATCCAAAAAAATCTTTCAGATCCTCTACACATCGTAGATTTAGACTCGGAACTATTTACTACATACTCACCCTAAACAATACAAACCCTCTACTGGACTCCATCTCTGTGATCACCTTCCTCCTATGCTGGCACTGGTCTCATCCTCGCCTTTCTCTTGGGCTTGACCTGGTCTCACCTCGCTTCTCAAAACCTTGATCAGACGCCCGAAGTGAAAGAACCACCATTCCAAGCTCTCGGGCCCTCTTCTGCCATCTCGACTACAACAAATCCCTCAACTAAAAAACCCAAAACCGCTAATACCTGATTTCTTCTCATTTTATTTTGATTTTTTTATTAATTCAAGTAGATGATAATATATATTATAATATAAAAAGTTTTATTTGATTATAATCATAATTCCAAGTTTGTTTAATAATAAATTACCATTTCAAATATATATATATATATTGAAAATAATAATAATAATTTTCTTATAATTTTAATTTCATATTTTAATATATATTTTAATTCTATATAATAGTCATATTAAATCTCATACATAATTTCATATAAATTAATAATACTGAAAATTCATATAAAGTCATAATAGTTTATTTGTTTATTTTAAACTTTATATGTACTAAGTATTTAAAAACAATGATTTCTCAAATACATTATTCTAATTTAAAAACATTATAAATAAAATTTATTGTTATAAAACCAATTCATAAATAAATACTATATTGAAAATAATATTACGTTTCTTTTAAAAATTAATTATATTTATTTAAAGAATCAAAATTATCATAATTTTAAAACTCATAATTATATATATATATATATATATATATATCATATTTTGAAAATAAAACCAAGTCATTTTTATAAGAACATAATTATTCAAATGTTAGATTAAATAATTATTATCATATATTAAAAGGTGAACATTAATAGTAAAAATATATTCGTAACATAATTCAACAATTATAATAGTTAATTCATTTAAAATATTTTATTAAATATCTTCTTGATATAAAATATCACCTTTCAAATTCAAATAGATATAACCATTTTAATTAAATTAACTAAAATACTTAATTTGAGTTATTATTTTCAAAGAAAATTATAATAAATACATTTTTAGTTTGTTTTAACTATAAATTAGTCAAGTTAATATAATATTTATACTAGTTATGATATTTCTAGTCTGTTACACTAATGTTGAATATGAAATGCCTATTTATTTCCCACCCTAAAAATGAAATAATCTCTAAGAGTAAATGTGCATCCAAATTGGGATTGATAATCTCCCATGATGGTATTTCAAATTGAATTAGTTCATACTTAATGTATTCAAGTAATAATTATAAAATATACTTTAATTTTTTAGCCTTATTTAAGCGTAAAAATATTCTAATTATACATTTCCAATGATCCACACATGTATTAATAGAATATCAATGCATTTGAAAAACAAAAAATATAAAATTGGGTTTATTATATTATATCACATACATTAAAGAAAAAATTTCACTAGAATTTTCAGGTTGTGATATGGCTATGTTTGTATTAATAAAAAAAATTAACACTAGAATAAAATGGAGTATTTTCATCTTTGAAACCAATAAGATCAATTATATTTAACATATTCATAATATAATGAGACTGACATAAATAATAACCCCATAATGTATTCTTACTTTAATAATTATTATAGTATATATTATTCTAATTTTATTTATTTTAATTAGAGAGGATAAATATTTCTTCATCTCATTAATACCAGTCATGTTGCTTTTAAAAATTAATATGTCATAGAAATAAATACACATAACAACATATTATTATTTTATGAACATTAAAAAAGTACACTTATCAACATTATTATATAAAAATCCATTAGATAAAATAATATAATCATACTTATCATGTTTTTTAGGTATTTCTTTAAGACCATAAGTATATTTAACATATTTACATAATTTATTTGAAATATATTATATATAAAACCTTCATATTATTCCATGTAAATTTATTTATTTAAATTTCCATTTAAAAATACATTTTTAAAATCCATTTAATAAAAACACAAATGATTTATCAAATTTAAAGGAAAAAATATCCATATTGTCATAATTTGAACTAAATGAATATAAGTATCAAAATAACCAATCCATTCCATTTTTTCGAAACCTTTGATTACTAATCTATCTTAAAAAACTTGAATATTATCATTGGATTCATACATGATTCTAAATAAACATTTACAACCAATATGATTTGAATATTTTAGAAAATTTGTAAATATGAAAGTATTATCTATCATAATAGAATCAATTTCATCATTAAATGATTATTTTTAGAACACATCATATTTTGAGGACAATGCTTCTTTATATAACTTGAGTTCATCATCTATGGTTAACACCATAGGGTATTTTTTCACAATATTATTATGTTAATATATATCAATAATAAATATAAATGATTTGAGATATATGCATTTCAATGTATATTTTTTCTTTCTAGGTCTTTTACTCTATTTAGGTTCAACTCAAGAACTGTCTTTAGTAAAAAAGAAAACTAACATACTCAAAATTGAGGAAATTAATTATAATTACTTTAATACTTTATGAAAATGATCCATAAGTCATTTGTGATGTGTAGGAATCAATCACTCCTCAATCTGATACATGATTTGCTTGATATGACTCAAAGTTTCCGTTATCAATTTAAAATTGACTTTTTAGTTCAAAAAGCGTCACTCACTAAAAAATGATAAAACATTCTTGGATTATATTGATAATTTAGGAAAATATTCATAATTTATCTCTAATGTGTAGGAATCTGTCTCACGTCAAACTGATACATGATGTGATTGGAAAAACTCAAAGTGTGCATTTCCTGTTTAAAATAACATTTTAGTAAAAAAAACAAGTGACGTATACAAAACAGCGAAAACACATTCATATTGTTTTGATATTTTAGGAAAAAGACACATAAGTCATTTGATATGTTTATGAATTATACTCACCTTAATATGACACATGGTGTGACTGATATGAATCAAAGTGCATCTTTTTATTTAAAATTAACATTAATTTTAGTAAAAAAAGACAACTGGCATACTCAAAACTAAGCGAACTGATATATATTGTTTTGATACTTAGGAAAATGATCTATAAGTCATTTTTGAAATGTAGTAATTAGACGCACCTCAATTCGATACACGATGCCACCAACATGACTCAAATTATCCGTTATTAGTTTAAAATTGAAATTTTAGTTCAAAAAGTGCCACTCATTGAAAACTGAGAAAATGAACTCAGATTGCCTTTATAATTTAGGAATAAGATTCAAAAGCCATTTTTTTGTGCAGATTTAGTTTCACATCAAATTGACACATGATGTGATTGGTATAAGTCAAAGTGCATGTTTTTAATTTAAAATGAAATTTTAATAAAAAAATAGTGATGTACTCAAAACCAATCAAACACATTCATATTATTTTTATACTATAGTAAAATGATCCATAATTAATTTAGGATGTGTAGGAATCATCCGAACCTGAATCTGATACACGGTGTGACCGATATGACTCAAAGTGCATCTTTTTATTTAAAATTATGTAAAAAAGACAATTGACATACTCAAAATCAAGAAAAATCATTCATATTGTCTTTATACTTTAGAAAAATGATCCATAATTAATTTTTTATGTATAGGAATTAGCCATACCTCAATCTGATACATTTTGTGCCCGATATGACTCATAGTTTCCATTATCAGTTTAAAATCGACATTTTAGTTCAAAAAGTGTTACTCATTGAAAACTAAGAAAAAATGATCATATTGTATTGATAATTTATTAAAATGATTAATAAGTAATTTTTAATGCATATGAATTATTCTCACATCAAAATGAAACATGCTGGGATCAGTATGACTCAAACTACATGTTTCTAGTTTAAAATGAAATTTTAGTAAAAAACACAAGTGGCGTACTCAAAACTGAGAAAAAAACATTCATATTGTTTTTATACTTTATTAAAATTATTCGTAAGTCATTTGAGATGTTTTGTAATCATCCACACCTCAATCCAACACACAGTGTTACTGGTATGACTCTAAGTGCATCTTTTTATTTAAAATTGGCATTAATTTTACTAAAAAAGAAAAATGACATACTAAAAATTGAGAAAAAACAATCATAATATTTTTATAATTTAGTAAAATAATATATAAATTATTTAGGACATATAGAAATCACCCACACATCAATCTGATACACGATGTTCCTGATATGACTCAAAGTATCCATTATCAGTTTTAAAATTGACATTTTAGTTCAAAAAGTGACACTCACTAAAAACTGAGGAAAAATGATCATATTGTATTGATAATTTATGAAAATGATTAATAATTAATTTTTTATGTTTATGAACCATTCACATAAAATAGACACATGATGTGACTAGTATGACTCAAAGTGTGCGTTTTCAGTTTAAAATGACATTTTAGTAAAAAAACAAGTGATGTACTCAAAACTGAGAAAAAACATTCATATTGTTTTTATAGTTTAGGAAAATGATCCATAATTCATTTTGGATGTGTAGGAATTAGCTACACCTCAATCCGACATACAGTGTGACCGGTATGACTCAAAGTGCATCTTTTTATTTAAAATTGACATTAATTTTAATAAAAAGACATATGACATACTAAAAACTAAGCAAACACATTTGGATTGTTTTTATAGTTTATAAAAATGATCCACAAGTCATTTGGGACATGTAGGAATAAATAAAACCACAATAAGAAACATGATGTGCTCACTATGACTCAAAGTGTCTGTTATCAGTTTAAAACTGACATTTTAGTTCAAAAAGTGTCACTCAATGAAAACTGATCAAACATGATCATAGTGTCTTAATAATTTAGGAAAATGATTCATAAGTCATCTTTTGATGTGTAGGAATTAGTCTCATATAAAAACGACACACTATATGACCGGTATGAGTCAAATTTTGCGTTTCTAATCTAAAATGACATTTTAGTAAAAAACACAAGTGATGTACTCAAAACCAAACAAACACATTCATATTATTTTTGATAATTTAGGAAAATGATCCATAAGTCATTTGGGATGTGTAGGAATTAGCATCACCTTGATTTGACACACAGTGTGACCTATATTACTCCAAGTGCAGCTTTTCAATATATAAGTTTCATTTTAGTTTAAAATGTGCATCACATCACCAAAAACTAAGCTAACAAGACCAGATTGTTTTCTCATCATTCTATATGCTATTAATTAATTAATTTACTTATCATTTTTATCTTATACTTATTTAGTTAATTTTCATAGAGATAATTATTGAAGATGAACAAGAAATGGTGTGATGTGTAAGAATCAATGACAACTCAATCTGTTACATAATGTTCTTGGTATGAATCAAATCTTGGTTTAAAATCAACACTTTATATTTAATTTATTTATTTATATTATTACCAACATAATATTTTTTTCTTATATAGATGCATTCTTTTTCTATAGCATAGGTGGTTTCTCTGACAATAGTATGAGTCAGGGTCAGGGGAAAAAGATAAATGAACATTGATGTTTTTGAATGTATGTGATAATTTGTCCTTACTCATGTAATTTTATAAACCAATTTTTTAAATGTCTATAATATCGTATTTTTTTCTTGTATTTGTATTGTAAATTTTATTTCATTTTATTTTTTTATTTGTACCTAATTTTTCTGCTTTCTGGTGTTACGATGTGTTGTAACAACACACTGCAGTATGCCCCTTTATTAGTGCTTTTTTAGCACTGATAAAAGCCTAGGGATTTTAATAATGCTCCAGTAGTCAGTGCTTTTTTAGCACTGATAAAGGAAAATTCTAATTCTGTTAAAGGCCTATTTTTTAGTAGTGATAATACATCGGTTGGGGGAGAATCAACCCCATGGATAGGGGATCTATACCCCAATCATATGGGGGAGTACCAAACCCTATCTGTGGTATGTGGGGGACCTACACCTCATCAATAATAATGGAGTAATGACCCCATGTCAATCTGGAGGACCCACACTCTAAGTATGTGGGGAAGTAATTAACCCTATAATGAATGAATATATGGGGACATGCACCCTACCACAACAAGCTGCTAGGGGAGTACATACCTCAAGAATGCTATGATCGTCCTGTATGATCCCCATCATTGACCTTATGGAACTAAATCCAAAATCTATATATATTTCCTTGAAAATAGAATCATATAGTTGAAAAAACAACACCATTGTAATCTACATGAAAACAAATACTTAGGATAGACTATTTATTTGTCCCAAATGGACATTTAGTGAAAAATTCATGAAAAATACACCACATAAGTGAATAAAGGTCCATTTGGTGGCCCCTAGATGCACCATGTAGTGTGATGGGTAGTGAGATGTGAATATTCCCCATGAATTCCTTATAATGTGAGCATGTGCACCCATTCCTTCCCAAATTTATTTGGGAGAACCTGACCCGAGGGCCACCATTTGAACCGCTTCGTGTACGGGACAACGCACTTGGGATGGCCTGACCGACTGACTCATGCCCCCAGCCCATTGGGGCCAGGATGGTTGGGACCTTCCACCCATCACATGGAAAGTGAGGAATCCATTCGATTCCCTAGGGATTAGATGGCTAGGGGGAATAACCTAGACACCACTTTCCCCTTTGCTAGCACCACGATGGCCACACAAGACACTACCTCCAACTTCTATTGGTCGCTACTACATTCAAGCTTATTGTCACTAATAAGGTTGACCCTATTTCCATATCCCTACTCTTCATCTAGATTCCTCATGCCACCATTGATGAGCCACTTCATGAAATTTACAAGCACCTCACAATCTGTATCAAGCCTCCCCCTCGTGTTGCTTCTACCATACCACCTCGCGCATCACCCCAACCTCCCTTCATCATGGCACCATAAGCAAAGGATAGTTGGTCAGAGCCGTTCTAAGGAGGTATGTGGCTCAACCATGGGGGGAATAAATCTTCCATAGAAATCACTAAAAAAACAATCCAAAATTAAGGAAATAAAATTTCTACCCTAAATTCATGCCACAAGGATCAACATAAAATAATAAAAAATAAATCCCAAATCCAAAATTGAATTTACACAATAAAAGATCTAAAATAATAATGACATTTTCCTTATATTTGGATCATTCGTTGATGAAGATCACATCTATACTAATCTTCATTGAAAATTCCTCCACGACGATCACACTCATGCCTCCTAAATCCTCCCTCAAACACCCTATCTAATTATATAATTTATAATAACTAACCCTATAATTAGAGATAACTAGGTTTATATATAAAAAAACTAGGTTTTGTAATATTTTATAAAATATGTGAAACTGGGGTTGGTCCTAGGAACTATTGAGGTAAACTCAAGTTATAGTTCTATTATGGTAAAAATCTTGTCTTGGGAACAACTACAACATCAGATTTTCAATTAGAGACTCCATTTTTAAGGGAAATCATTTTTCATTAAAAAACACTCACATGGGCTAAAAATAACATATTATTGTCAATATATCAATATCAGGGATTTGAGACACCCACAAATTTGTACCAACTTTTTAATAATTTCCAAATATATTATTAAATTATTCTAAAGGTTAAATAGTAAAAACTAGATTTGATACATCCTCCCCTTATTTATATATTTTCACCCTGAAAAAATCAACCTACTCAAAAAGATAAGGGTACTATGAACACATATGGGTCTCACGCTCCCATGAGCACTCTTGAAGGTTCACATGCTACCAAAGGATGCACACCAGTGGAATAGATCGTCCATAAAGAGTCTTCTCATATTGGTACTCAATCACCATTAGTTATTATGAGAAAATAACTATATATAACTCTCCCTAATCAATGAATTGCAATGGTTTGTTCACATATCTCCTCAACTATGACATGTGGAAGATGTTTTGTACCCAATCCATATGTGGGAGAAACATCTGGAAATAGAAAACCTCACCAACCCTATATAGGATATGGTATAGACTGATGAATCTTATGAAAAAATTTCCTCCTCGACCAATCTTCAAAAACACAAATTATAGAGAGACCTTATGTAATATGTGATCTACCTTATCGAACTCCAAAATCCTCCATCATTAGTATACATAGGACTTCTAGCAGCTCTGAGCAGTCCATATCCACTCTCGAATCAACTGCACCTTCTCTATCATCACTTTCACCAACTGTAATCCCATCAGTTAATACTCCCCTATATCCATCCAACAAATGGGTAGCTCGCTTGGCCTCCTATAAAAGGTCTCAAAATGTGTTATTCCAATGGTGGAGTGTTAATTATTTTTTATGTGAAATCCACCAAAGGAAATTGATCCTCTCTACTCCAGCCAAAATCCACCTTGAAATCCCTTAACATATCTTTCAGAAACTGAATTGATCACTTGGTCTGACCATCAGTCTAAGAGTGGAACAATGGGATCATCTACAGCTGAGTTCTAAATTAATCCTATAATAATCTCCACAATCAGGATGTGAATCAATAATATTATTCAAAAATTATTTTTTAGGTTACTCTTTGCAATCATATGACCTCCTCCATGTACAAGTGTCCCAAGCTCTCCACTGAACTCTATTTCTAAATAGTAAGGAATTGGTATGATTGTTTAAATGTTAAATGATCAGATAGATAATGTCATGGCTTATCACTGATCACAGAAGACCCATAATGAATCCTATCGACATGTTATCCTACTTCTAGTCTAGAACCATATGGGGTTGGGCCAAACCTTTTGGGTCCTCATGCTCCGCCTTCACCTACTTACCCGTGAGGCATTAAGAAATAAACTTGGAAACACTCCACTTCATTCTTACCCACCAAAACTGGTGATTAATCTCTTGGTAAATCTTTATTACTACAATATGTATCACCAAAGGTAAAGTATGGAACTCCCATAACTCCTCACACAATGCTATTAGTACCACTAACCACCTTAAAAAAAGGTTGACATGCTATCCACCTTTGAAAAATCTATTCAGTGCATCTTTTGAGAATATATTATAATGAATAAACTCATAATTAATGTATCCAAACTGAACCTTTCTCATGAATAAGATAATTATTGGGATCACCACCATTGATCAAAGATAGGCCACTGGTCCCTCATCCACTAAGGATAGCTGAAATGAGGCAAGATACTTGGAAACCTTTCCCAATAACTAGGAATAAGAATTCTTGATAAGGGCATCAACTTCCACATTTACCTTTTCAGAAGTTTAGAAAATCTTGGATTCATAATTCTATATTAATTCTAACCAGTTCATATAATTTAGGATAATATCTCTCTGAGTAAAGATATAATTTAGACTTTGGTGGTTTATATAGACTATGAATCGCTCAGGAAGAAGATAGTTCCTATAATTATTCATGGAGAACACTATAATTATCAACTTCTAATCATGGATCACATAGTTTTACTTGTGAGATGTCAACTACTAGGACCCATAGGCAATCACCACATGCCTCTATATCAGCACATAATCAAGTCCAGATTTAAAGGCATCATAGAACACCACATACTTAACTCCCTCCTTTGATAATCTCAAAATAAGGGCACTCATCAATATGCACTTCAACTTGACAAAATTCCTTTGGAATTACTCACACTAGATTAATGGTTTCCCCTTTTGAGTAAGGGTAGTAATGGGACCTATAATATTGGATAATTATTCCCCAAACCTCTGATAGTACTCCAACAACCTAAGAAAAATCTGTTCCTCGAACACACTATTGTGGGTCTGGAAAGATAACACTGTATTGATCTTTACAAAGTCTATAGATACTCTTACCTATGAGAGAATATATCTCTAGAAGTGAAACTCTCTGATCTTGAACTAACACTCTGAGATATTTTGATACAATTTGTTCTCTTAAAGTAAGTCCAAAACTATCCTTAGGTCCTCTACATGACTGACCTGCAATGTTTGATATATGATAATGTAATCAATGAATAAAACCAAAAAACAGTTTAAGAAATCCTAAAATATTTGATTTATATAGACTATGAACATATCCAAGTAATTTTTCACACCAAATGGAATCTAAAAAAAACTCAAATTGGTCATATTAGAATCATAATGTCACCTTCATAATATAATACTCAGTAACCCAAAGCTGGTGGTAGTCGGACCTAAAATCAATCTTTTAAAACAACTTTGCTCCCTTAAACTAGTCGAAGAGGTCATTAATCCTTAGAAAAGGGTGATTGTTCTTGACCATCACATTATTAAAGCGGTGATAGTTAACCCAGAGCCTCATGGTCTCATCCAACTTCTTAGAAAACAAAATCGAGGCTACCCAGGGGGACATATTAGATTTTTTGAAACATTTATTTATAAGGTCCTTTAACTACATATTCATCTCTATGATATCAGAGTGGTCTCATAGTAGAGATCAATGCAAAATTAAACCTCTATACAAGTGGTAAATCATTTTATATCCTCAAGAAAAACATCCATATACTCTTCCATCACTACTGAAAACTGATCAGCTAGGGTGTTCACTACCCAAAGAGACAAAATATTCAATTTATGGGTGATCAGTTGTATATTCTCACATAAAGTCCTTGGTCATCTCATTTGAAAGCACCACTCACCCAAAAAAGAGAATCTAATTCCATCAGCTCAGAAGTATGCCACTCTCTGATGGTATCAATCTATCCAGGCATGTACTGTAGATAGACAATCCACACCTTGGATGATGTTATATGAATTCATCATAGCCACCAAGAGGTCCCATGAAAACATCTCTCCATTGAGAGTGAGTTTAAATTTTCAGTAGATGTGAGTTATCATGGGATTGCTCCTAGTTAGAGCCTCTAGTCACATGGGATGGGCTAGGGGTTCCACTAGAATCTTTGGCCCTCGAATTAGAGATGTATCAATCAAAGAATGACTTTTTATAGTGTCAAATAGTATGAGTTCTAGAGTATAGTAAACATAGATTGAACCTTAAATCATGTTAGTCGTGACATGATCATAGACCTACATTCCCTAAATTTGGACATGTGCCTGACCACTAGCCCCATGAGCATAGAAATGACTACCTAGGGGTGGCAGTGGTGGGAGGAAGGTCGTAGCATTGTCCACATCCAATTCCTCTTCTCGATGCACCGTTAGATCCTCTGTCAAAACTGCCTCCCCGAGGTCCCTCTTGACCACATCAAGGAGGCCCCTGGTCATGCCACTACTTTTGACATAGGGGCTTATCCATTGCTTGACTTCCCTCTGTAGCATGTCATATCAAACAATCATATTCCATATGACCTCATCCCTCATATACATAAGAAAACCCATCTCCTAGATGATTGAATTCTCTGCGCGAGCCTTTACCTATTGATACTATGTTCTAAGAATTCACATCTAAATTCCTTATATGTTAGGAATTTGATATGTGGCATCAACCAACTATAGTTAATGACTCTTCTTATAGGTTTCCATTGTCAAAACTTATCACATGATTCCCCTTTTACAAGAATATCTCCATCACTAAGGCTCACTCTAGCACCCCGAAATAGGTGGGGATATATAGGGGATAATGATCGATCAAATATATCTATAGGGGCCTCACTAAAACTTATATTCTTAGAATAATACCTAACATACCATTTTGAGGGAGTACCTCATGATATTAGTGAATCTTGATGTGTACTCTACAACTGGAATGCTATACTACTGAGACTTCAACAACTCCTGAATTCGTATAGACCTCAACATCACTGGAAATTACTCCTCATGGAAGAGATACTCAAACACTATCCAAGAAAGTGTATCTGCATCATGAGTTTGGATGATCAAAAACCACTAACAACTCACTAAACCCTAGAGGACACTGGCTAAAAAAAATATCATCTGGTCAGTATGAGTTTGAACAAAATAGAATACTCAAACTACCATCTCTATCCAAACCTATATCACTTGGGGGCCAGTCTCACCTCAAAATCAAGGTAGCCTATGATGCTGAAACTCATGAAACATGATAAACCTATGTGAATTTTTTTCTTTACTCACTGGG
Source organism: Viscum album (assembly GCA_963277665.1). NCBI lineage: Eukaryota > Viridiplantae > Streptophyta > Magnoliopsida > Santalales > Viscaceae > Viscum > Viscum album. The sequence continues at coordinate 493,487,181 of OY728139.1, forward strand.
ATAATCAACTGTGCAATAGGTTCAATAACATCCACCTGAACTATAGGAGGTGGGTCTACTAGCTACACAATGGGTGGAGGTACTACTCCATGCACACCCGGTGGAAACACCTAATGAATTAGAAACAATATGTAAGTATTGGTTCCTAGTTGGTTAGTGAAAAGATGCTTAATCACTAGAACATTAATTCCAAAACCCTACCTCAAAACCCTAGTTGGCTGTTTATGTGGTGACATCCTGTAGTTTGATAAGATGGATCACAATAAATAAAGCATATATGGGGAGATGAATTGAAAAGGATATGGAAAATCAAAGACCCATTCCTCTATGATGCATGTACCATTACTAGTTCCATACAACTAATGTCTCAATATTTTGAGTTGACAAGAAAGTTATCAGAGTCCTGGTTAAGGGATACATTAGCTGTCAGACCAACATTGTGCTAATTTTCTTAAAATCTAAACTCAATACCCTTTAACATTGTTGCCTTAATTTTAAAAAATAACCCTCACGAGAAATATAACTCCAAAATCCATACCTAGGTTAAACCCACTTTAATACCACTCTTTCACAACCTAACCCACTAGGACCCATCTTTGGTGGAGGTGAGACGTGTGTACTCTGATAGGCTAGGGGATGGTAACTAACAACAAATATGCGTATACCACATAATAGGAGGCCTTATTATAATAGAAATGTACACAACACACACCTCAAAATAGGATATAATAATGCAGGATAAAATAAAAGGATACTAAGCGTAATATATAATGCATGTGACAAACTCTAAAATCCATAAATTATATAATCAAAACATAAAAAATAAAATATAAGGGGAAAGATAAATGACCAAAAAACAATGAGGAAGACTAACATAATTGGTAGAAGTGATAGAATCCCTATAACGAAAAACCTCCCAACGTGAACATCAACCACCACCACTTCCAATAAGAACTATTAAGCTCCACCAAAACCACATCCACTAAGATCTCTACTCTATCTTTCGTATGTATAAGTCAAGACATGTTTAGGAAAAGACTTCCATATAGGGGTGACTATATAAATATCCAGTAGGATGCCCCATAAACCACAAAGGAATAAAAAAAGAACAGTAATATTAGATCACAAGTCAAGAAAGAAGGATTAACCCCAATGAATAACCCAAATATGATTTATTGGACAGGAAATAGGATAGATCCCCTCTCTTCACAACTAGTTACAAGTGAAATAAATATAAATATCCAAGAATATGAACTCCCCAAAACTAGAAACCCATGTAACCTCTATTGAAATATAGTGGGGAATCCAAACCTCATTTAGGAATAATATATTGATCAAGGTATTTCCAAACCCATGAATAGAGGATTCATTCACCAAGCATGTGGGAGAGTATTGAACCCTATCTATAGTGTGTGTGGGGATCTCACCTCATCGACATTGAGGGAGTACCAACCCCATGCCACTTTGGAGGAACGAAACCCCGAGTATATGGGTGAGTGAAAACCCCTAGGATAAATAAATATAAGAGACCCATGCCCTACCACAATAAGCCTCCAAGGGAGTACCAACCCTAAAAACACTCTGATCCTTGTGTATGATCCTCGTCATTGGTCCTACATAGATAAATCCAAAATATTCATATCTACACTTTAAAACAACCTTATATGAGTGAGAAAACCATAACATTTTGATCTAGGTGAAAAAAATACTTAGTATAGGTTATTTATTTATTTGTCTGGAATGGACATATAGTGAAGAAGTTGTGAATAAAATATGCCACATATATGAATATAAGACCATGTGGAAGCCTTGAGGCATGTGACCCTTGTGCATCGGTTCATCCCACACGCTCCGTGGAATGTGGGTACATGGATCCCACACGTGCCTTGTCACATGGGCACATGGAACCCACACCCCCCCCATTGTGGTCGGTTTAGACAGACCTAACCTGGTTTCCCAGCCCACGCTGCCCAACTTAGTGAGGCCAGGCCGGTTGGGCCCACCAAACTACTATGTGTAAGGTGGGAAATCATCTGATATTTGGGGGATCATATGTATATGGAATGTAACCTAGACTCCCTTCCCCTTTCATTAGTATCATAGTGGCTACATAGACCACTAACTCAAACTCATATCGGCCGTGATATGACCATCCTTGTCAACACGACCCTTCCCTTCACTGAGATTCCTCACACTCACTATATAGATACATTTAAAACTTCATAGACACATTGAAATCTCCATTGACCCTCTATCCACATCACCGTGATCATACCACCCAACACACCGACTTAGCCTTCCTTTTTCATCGTGCAATTGATTGAGGCCTATAGCTCTGAGAAAAAGCATGGAGGATCAATAATCGACCATGGGAGGAATAAATCCTCCATAAAAATCACAAAAAAACTAACTAAAATTATGAAAATAAAATTTATCTCCTAAAATAATGATAAAGGGATTAGAATCCAAGAAAAGGAAATAAATCATAAATTTGGGATTGAATTTACATAATAACAGAACCAAAAATAAAATAACGTGCCCCACCTCATAGTTTGATTGTTTTTTGGTGAATATTTCATCTAAACCAACCGCTTTTGATGATTCCTTCATGTCGATCATGCCTACAGCTCCCAAATCCTACTCAAAAACCCTCTCCGATTCTAAGATTTATGGTGGGTTACCCAATAATTATAGATAAGTAGGTTTATATAGAAAAACACTAGGTTTTTATATATTTATTATAATATGTGTATTTAGGGTTGGTCTTGATAATTATCAAAGTAAACCCATGTTATAGAACTCATAGGGTAAAACCCCCACCACAGACACAACCATGGCCTCAGATTTTCTATATGAGGCTCTGTTTTTAAGGGAATGAATTTTTACTAAAAAAATGATTGGTTGAGATAAAAATAGTATATTATTATTAATATATTAATATCAGGGATTCAAGATGTTTGAAACTTTTCACCAAATATATAATAATTCAAAAATATATTATTAAGTATTCTAAGAGTTCAATAATAAAAACTTTAATCGCTATAATGGATGTCTACTATTTTATCAATAAATTGATGCTTATGTATACTTGTATCAATATTACTCATTATATTTGATCCTAGATGAACTAAATAATAATATAATGCATTTAATGTGTGAATATCAGTAAATTTTTACTTTACCATAATTGATTCAATTTTATATAGAAAAAAAATCTTAACAAATTTTTTAGAATTAATATTTGTCTATTAGGAATGATTTTTATATATAAAGGTATTTGACACCTCCTTTATCCGATGTATATATATGATATTTGGTTTCAAGAATATAATTAATGATAAATATATTTCACCAAGACTTTATATATAAAAAATAATTATTTATTAAAATATTTTTACCACCACGTAGAAATATATTCACTCTTCTAGAGACTTAGATTATTTTTCAATACCATTTAATGTACCTACATAAGCATAAACTAACTCTTATATATATTTTGACTAAATATAAGAATATATGATTTCTTTTAAATCATATAATCAAAATAATATTTATAAAATTTTGGATTCAAGTTTGAAATATATAAGTTATTCAGTATCTTCCATTGTGTATATTTAACACATTCATAGTATGTAATGAAGAACTAAAATACTAACATTTATTATTATTATTATAATTTCTATTTTTGGTGGTTGATCATCAACTAATAAATACATAATAGAATCATATTGGGTTTGAACCTTCACTTAGCAGATATTTCATCCATTGAAACTTATGGCCCAAATATTTTTAAAATATATCTATGAGGGTGAAAAATACCCACATATTTTAAGGGTGGTGAATATGGTAGTGAGAAGCAATATAGAAAAGACTTCTCGATTCACAACACACACCTCATCACAACTGTAATTATAATTCAAAGAAATTTTTTTATAAAAACATTCACTTTAAAAAATGAAGAATATACTATTTGATCAAATTTTATAACTTTTTAAATATTCAAGATAAATATTCAAATACGAATAACAAAAATTATATTAGTTTTTATGAATAATTTAATTATCTTAAATAAATAAAATAAAATAATTAAAATTACATTCACATAAGGGGATGAGTTCATTCATTGTATTTCATGATTCATGAATGATAAATCATTATTTATCTACAATTATCATATTATAAAAAAATACTAATTTTATTTATCATGATAATCTATGTTTAACAAAATCACGTGGTAAAATTATTTTCATAAAATTTATTGGATTATAAAATTTATACAATTCTATAATCTCATCCAGTGGAAAGTCCCATGACTGATTGGAACTCAGCTACTGGCCTCCACATCCAGGAGGTCTTGGGTGTAGGTACTATTACAAACTATATAAGTGGTGATGCTGATGATGACATAGGTAGGTGGTGGTGTTGGTATGCTTCATGATTCAAGGAGGTGGTGATTCAGGAATGGTGACCTAGGAATAATGATGTAAGAATGATGTTGTACTAGGCTTTTCAAAAAATGGACTTTGGCCCATGTAATGGGCTTCATAACCATTGGGTCTTAAAAAAAATAACTTAATAGAGGATAATTGGATGGGTTATCCCTGGGGGTGGGAGGGTGGGGGGTCTATGACCTATTCTAGTTTATGGGTGTGCATGTGTGTCTTTGTATTACACCCCCAATAAACTACCTATTATCTTATCATCTATGAACTACAAAAATAATAGCATCCACTTTAGGAGATAATATTGAATGAATTACATGTGATGATATTGATAATCGATAAGCACACAATAAATGATAACTTTTTTTTGATATTGTTTCTATATGAGAAAAAATGATAAATGAAAATATTATTTAACATAATATCAAATGAAAATATTTTCATATCATCCTTCAAGCATATAATATTTTATAAATTTTAATAAAATACATTATTTCCTTTAAATAATTTTTTTACCAAAAACCACTTTTGGTTGTTTTATTTTTTTTCAATATAAAAAAATAAGGCATAATAATCCACAAAAAATTTTATATTAACCAAGAAATTGGATTAAAATAAAATCATGTATATTTACATTCACTTTTTGGAATGAAATATAATTATTTTAATAAACATTATAATTAAATTTAGGGAACAAAATAAAATTATTTGATTGGGTTTTATGATGTCTTTAAGAAAATAACATGAATATTCAATTTTACATTTTCATCTACTTCAGGTGATAGATTTCAATAAAATATAATTATTTTTTTCTTCATGAATGCTTAATTTATTTCATATATTTTACATAAAAGACATAAAATAGAAGAGAAAGGAAAGAAACTTATAAAATATCAATTAAAAAATATATAAAAATAAACATCATCTTTTTTTAAAAATAGGTTGGGGTTGTTTCCCCTTTTTATTAAAGAAAGAAATATTTATTTTCAACTGGGTTTAGAGGTAACCCTTACATGAACCGATGGCCCAGTGGATTCAAGTCCCATTGAAATTTTATAGCTTGAATTTCCTATGGCTTGAAAGTTAAAGGAGTTAATCCAAAATCCCAATATGAGCATCCAAACTTCATTTCATGATCCCAATCATCTCACTACGATTCCCACTTACTTGTAACCATTTCATTGAACTAACCCACTATAAAGTCATGAAAGAGAACCTATCTTTAATCTACATTTAGGAAAAGTTCTAGATGATAGGAGTCAGTGCACCCATCACTCTTTCGAGCTACCCGCCTAGTAACACATGCATATATCCATGACAAAATAAAGTTATTGGGGTGCACAATAGAGGCATATGGGCCTAGGATTTACAATATTTCACTATTGATCAACGTAACTAAATCATAATTGGTGAAGTAAAACCTTTTACAAATGCCCAAGGATCCCACATAATGGTTTTAAGAATAAAAATTAAATAAAAAATTACCACTTTTGATCTGATGCCATGCATGACATACCTTCATCACTGGAGATCATTTCTCGAAGGAACTAGAGCCAATTACATCTAGATAGTTCATATGCACTTTGAAAGTCAGTGAGAGCACTGATCTTCAATTTTTGGGTGCTGTCACATAGAACCAATAAACCCTTCAAGATGTTGATGATCACCACTATACCAATCCTTTAATCTATGAAGATAAACTTTTATCAAAGACTTGGATATGGTGCTTCTCTCTCCAGGAAGTAGGAGAGATTGACCAACAAACATGATCAACGCCTTTAAGTACCATTATTATCCTCCGATACTATGTCCACCAAAGTCACTAACGATCTATATATATTCCACATATGACATGACACATGATGGAAAAACCCATGCAGGGGTGAGTATAAACATACTTTATAGGACACCCAAAAAACCAAGAGGGAAACAATAAAGAAAAATAGAAATCTCAAACCATATTCATAGAAGAAAAAAACTCAACATCAGACATAATCATACTAAAATACCAGTCATAAAAAGAGAGAATCCTCAATATCCACATATATATAAGGATAATGACAAGTCTACCTATATCTCTAAAGATCATTTCTCTGATTCCAATCACTACATGAAACCTCAAAATAATTAGAGTGGAGGGACAACTCCTTGCTACTGCGGTCCACTGTTGAGGGAGAACTATCTCTAATGGAGGACTCTCTCATCATTGGATCTCGATGGAAGAAGAGTACCACTCTATAGATAGAGAACCAATTCCCTATATAGAGTGGGGTAGTACTGAATCAACCTATATAAGAGTATGAGATACTAGTTCCCTAGTGAAAGAGGGGAGTACCGACCCCAACATCTCTATGATAATCAAACCTAATCACTATCATTAGTAAAGCATCAATGAAATAATCATATCACTTGTGACACCTCATGTTGTATCTCTAATTCCAAAATGAAGGCTACGATTGTGCTCTACATGGAAAACTACTCAAGATAGGCTACTCATAGTCCCAAATCTAAGTCCCAAAGGAGATATGTAAGTTAAAAGTTTTTGGGAAAAGTACATGATCTATACATGGGGTTACATGGTATGTGAATTCATCCAAAGGCCTGGGTGTGTCCTTCCCTATACATGGCTCGACCATCCATTTAGCTCTACATGGAATATCCATATGGGGACATGATGTGTCTATTCAATCGGGGTACTTATTGCATGATCTCGACATATGGATCGACTACCCAAGTAGTGTCACACAACGCGTGGGCCCATCCACATGGTGTGTGATACTTAACTTGGGAAAAAACCCTAGATGTTGCGAGATTCAAAGAAACAAAATGTGTATTCCTTTAGAGTATATGGAGTGTACCCATGTTTTTCATATTCATAATCTCTAATCTTTACACAGTCACCAAATCTACCCATTTTTTCATCTTTCTAGCCATTTGAATCACTTGAATCCATACAAATATTATGGTAAGGTCCCGATCATAAATTTATGTTCTTAGGTGGTTAAACAAAAACATCGATCTTTTTGAGAAGTATCATTTATGCCTATCGCCCCTGATCTAGATCTCAATCCATGAATCCAACACCCACATTTCAAAAATATACCTCAATCCATCTAAAAACCGTCGATCCCTAGGTAATTCATACATCCTCTATGTTTTTGGGGGTTTTATCACACTAGAACTAGCCTAATAATGATGAATCACCAACCCCATGGGAAAACGATGAAGAATGTGAAGAATAGTGGTTGAAAAAGGCATAAGAATGAAGTGAGATCAATATTAGTCAATGACATCATGGCCAATGATCAATTATTACAGAAACAAAATGGGTGAGATATTGGCACAATGAAATATATATATAATTAAGTTCAAGAATAATAATTAATTACTTGTATCAAATGAAGAACAAAAATCAAATAAATAAAGAAGATATGCAGTACATGCTCATAAATGAATAAAATGGGTGGAAATTCAAAAAATAATGAGCCCTACCTCAATAATGGATTGATCATTAATAAAGAACATGTTTACTAGTGATGTAGATTAAGGTCCCATTATGTTTGTCATTCATCTCATGATTCCCTTGATCATTCATAGTCAATACACATTCTTGAGTTGTCAACCCCAACAAAGCTCTCCCTTTATCCTCTATAATCTCCCAGGGTTATGCGACCAACCTTGGACATTTTCCATAATGGAATATTTAAAGAGAGAATATTATGTTTTGGTCATTAAATAAAATAAATAAATAAATAAACTATTTTTTTAACGCACCCACTAATTTCCTCCTCCCCTGAAACATCCTATGTAGACCAAACTTGTTTCACACCTAGGGTAAACCCCATATTCTAAAAACAATCATGGTCTCAAAATTTCCATATGAGGTTCTGACATAAGGGGAAAACATTTATGCAAAAAATATGAAAGTATATGATTTAGTATATACTAATATTTTTAATATATTATTTCCAGTTTTCCGCAACATCTAATAAAAAGTTAAAAATCTGAGGAGAAATCTAGAGATATACTAGAAAATATTCAAAGGATAAAACTATGGAAATTAAATTTGTTACCTTATCCTATACTTCAAGTATTTTTAACCCAAAAAGAACAAGATACACAAAAGGCAGGGGGTAGTGGGCCCGCATCTAGCTCTCACACTCCCAGGAGCTCTCCTAAACACTCTAGTGCAGCCAAATCACTCAAAATAGAGGAATAGCCCATCCATATAGGATATTATCCTATCAATCCTTGATTTTCGCCAACTACTCTGAGAATCTGGATCCATCCTTGATTTCCAGCTCACCCTATTCAATAATTCATGTTGGGTCATGCATGTATCTCCTAAGATACAACACATGGAATATGTCATGCACTAGACCCAATTATGGGGGTAAGGACAATCGATAAGCAACCTCGCCAACCCTCCATAGGATCTAGAATGACCCAATGAACCTCAAGGATAACTTACTTCCCTGAATAAAACTCTACAATTCTCATCTTGGGTATAATTTTAGGAAAATATAGTATCCCTACTCAAAATCCAAAGGTCTATGACATTGGCCTATGTAAGATTTCTATTGACTGTAGGATATCCTCACACGCTTGGGATCACCTGAACATTATTTATCATTTCCTACAACAGTTCTAGCCCAATAAGGGATATCTCACCAATCTCAATCCTATATAAGGGTAACATACAGGGTCTCCCATATAATTCATCTAAAGGTTCCATACTAATAATGGAGTGATAGATATTATTATAGTAAAAATCCACCAATGGAAAGTAATCCGCTTTTCTCCCAAGAAATTAAAACATACAACCTCGCAACATATCCTCTAAAACCTAGATGGTCCACTCGGTTTGGCTGTCCCTATAAGGGTGAAACACCATACTCATATGTAACTGGGTCCCAAAGGCCTCTTGCATGCCTCTCCAAAACTGTGAAATGAATATAGTATCACATTCATAGATGATCATCATGGGTAACCCATGAATCCAGATGATCTCATGTATGTAAAAATTCCCCAAACTCTCAATCGAACTCTACTCCCAGATGAAAAGAAAGTGTGATGACTTGGTAAGTCGGTCAATACTGACCTAGATAGCATCATAACCTATCACCGTACATGTAATATCTATCAAAAAATACATCAACATGATATTACACTACCATTCAGGGATCTCAATAGGTTGAGTCAAACTTGGTAGAACATAATGCTCAACCTTTACCTACTGACATGTGAGGCATCAAGAAATAAAATTGGAAACAGTCCACCTTATTCCAAACCACCAAAACTTTGGCCAAAGGTTTTTAAATATTTTCCACACCAATATGTACAACCAAGGGGGAGGAATGAAACTCCCTGAAACCTTCTCATGTAACATAATCAAAACTACCTCCCATCCCTGAAAAGGGAGTATGTGCTTCCCACCTTCATAAAATCAATAAAATGCATCTTCTGAGGATATCTGGCCACATAGAACAACACAATATATGTTTCCAAATTGAGACTCTCTTACTTGACAAAGAATTAGTAGATTCACCACCATCAATTGTAGGTAAGATTCACCTCTCTCCTCCACTAGGTCCAACTTCAATGAGGTCAACTGCTCAGATGCATCCTCCACCAAGTGAGAACGTGGTTTCCTACTAAGGGAATCTACCATTATATTTCCATTACCTAGAATTTAGACTATCTATAAGTCATATTCCTATAGTAAATCTAACCAATTTATCTATCTTAGGGTACGATCTCTCCGGGTGAAGATATACCTAATCCACTGGTGGTATGAGTAAATAATGAAATTATCACTGAGAAGATAATTCCTCCACATATTTAAGGAGAAGAAAAACATAGCTAACTCAAGTCATGGGTTATGTATTTCTACTCATGGGGTCTCAAATTCCTTAACACATAATAAATAATTGTCTTTCTATGCATCAAAACTTATCTGGGACTAACTCCACAGGAATCAAAAAACACCACATACTTGAATCCCTCATTTGGTAGTCTTAACATAGGAGCATGGGCAAACCTATTCCTCATCTCCTCTAAGGATCTCTAACACTAATCCTTCTAGGAAAACAACTGCCTTTTTTGCATCAAGGAAGTATAAGGATCTATAATTCCAAAAAATTCTTCCATGAACCTCCAATAGTACCCTACTAAACCAAGGAAACTCCATACTTCCAACACACTCTTGGGTGGTTCCTAAGTGAGAACCACATCAATATTCACTAACTCCATAACTACACTATGCTCAAATATAACATGCCCTAAAAGTTAAAATCTCAAATATGAAACTAACACTATGAGAGATTACTATATAATCGCTTACCCCAAAGTAAGTCAAGGACCATCCTCAAATACTCAGTATGATTCTACTTAAAAACAGAGGATAAGGGAATGTCACTGATAAAGAAAAACATGAATTGGTCCAAGTATGGGGTATAAGATCCTATTAATAATTTACATGAACATAGTGGGGGAATTAGTCACACAGAAAGGCATCACTGAGAACTCATAATGCTCGTATCGACATCATAATTCTATATTCAGAATATCATCCTTCTAAACTCTAAACTAATGGTAGTTAAATCTGAGATCAATTTTTGAAAACCAAACTTCACCTTTTAATTATTAGAAAAGATCATCAATCCTTGAAAAGGGGTAATTTTTCTTAATCTTTAACCAACCCAAGAAATGGTAATCAATACAAACTCCCAAGCTCCCACCCACCTTTTTCACGAACAATATTGGATCTACCTAGGGGTACACCGGGTCTAATAAAACCTTTATCTCAAAGGTATTACAACTATATCCTAAACTCTCAAATCTAGGTAGGGTCCATTAGATATTTTATAGAATATATTAGTGTGGTATTAGGGTGAAATTCGATACAGAAGTCAATCTACACCTCAGAGATAGTCCCAAAACATCTTTAGGAAAGACATTTGTATAATTATCTACTACCATTAAAATCTAGATGTATGAAGAGATTGCTGCACTAAAAGAAAAACTTTCTAGTTAATGGGTGATAGGTTTCTAATTACTACTATCAAGTCCCACTTACTCAACCATATGATCATTCTCACCCATTAAGGATAATATTTCCCACTCTTCTCAAAGGCATCTAACTCTCCTGTGATGAAATTTTATCTACTCACACACTGTATACAACCATTAAATACCTAGAATGACATCATAAGGTTTAATTTTAATGACTAATAGATCCCATAAAAAAATCTCTACATGATGTTCCAACCCATACTACAAATATATGTGTGATTTAAAAGAATCTCTCCCTGTAGGGACCTCTAGCCACAACTGATGGTACAAATACTCTACTAGAAGATCTATCTTTCTCACAAGGGATATGTGGATGAAGGAATGAGTCATGCATATGTTTATAAGTACTAGATATAAAGTAGATCATATAAAAATCACACCTCAAATCATATCATGAGAAGCCTAACCATATCTCTCCATAGCCAGCAACTGTCTATGTCCTCAAACACCATCCCTCTAGTCCCAGCATGGTCCACCTGTTGGTAGTGGTGAGATTAAGTCATAACATTATCCTCCATATAAAAATCCTTCCTCTAGGGATTCTCCAATACCTCTATCAACACTTCCTCCCTGTGTTCCACCCTGAACACACCTGAGTGATCCCTAATCACAACACTACCTCTACTATGGAGGTATATCCATAGTATGTCCACCCTCTATAGAACCTTGGGCCAAGAAATCATGATCCATGTGACCTTTCCTATTATAATTATAGAATCTCCCCTCTTTTGGATGTTTGGATCCTCTGCCCAAACCCTACACTGAAGATTTATGTGTCTAATTTTGAGCGTGAGTATACCTTCTACACCGAGACCCTGATGATTGAAACATACTATCTTATGCAGATGACTCATCCCCACGATGTCCATTATCAGCCCCAACTTCCTAACATACCTTAACTAGAAAGTTATCTATCACCAAGTCCCACTCTAGTACATTGACATAAGTGGAAACAAATAAGGAGTCCATGCTATCTCATATGTCTCTAAAAATCCCCTACTCTAATATCCATGACCAGAAGTATCTATCCCACACCATATCAAGAGAAAAAATTTCAAGGTTAGTAAACCTTGATGAATAATCATAAAATAATATATCACACTAATGTAGCTCAAGAAGATCCTAGATCCACACAAAGAACAAAATAAAAGGATAATAATCATTACAAAATAACTGTTGTAAGTATGTCCTTGAGAGTATCATCTCATCATGAGTTTGAGTGATCAAAATCCCACCAGCGCCCTACTGATCTATGAAGAAGACCATTTAAAAGTGAAAACATCTAATTGTTCGGGGTTGGTACAAGTCGAAATACCCTAAGGGTCATGTTATCATAGAAACCTAAGTAGTATTTATCACTAGAACTCACATAATTTTCTAATTCTGTTTGCATCGTCATCCTGACCTGCTGGAGCTATTGACTACAAAATGAGTAGTCAATCATATGCTTGGACCACTAGAGGTGGATCTATAAACTACTCATCAAGTGGAACCACTAATATATGCTCTCCTAGAGGGAAAACATCATGAATAGGTCCTTGCACTAAGGAATAATCACTCAAATAGTCATCATCATGACCATATATTGGAATCTTAGTCAGATATCGTCATGGAGGCATCCTAAAAGTTAAAAATACATACCATATTTAGATGAGAATATCTAGGGAGATGACTCAAGAAGGAAATTAAATCCAAAAGGCCCAATCCTATATGATTTAGGTACTATTATTTTCCTTGAAACTAATGCCTTAGAAATCCTATTAAACAAATAGGTAGTCAAAGTCCTGATGTATAGATATGTCACCCACTGCACCATCACTGGGTTCCCTAGTTTGGGAGATGAACTCAAGACACTCTGAAACCATTGAACTAAGTTCCCAAACCAATACTAATGAAAAATATATCTCCAAATTCCAACCATAGTAAAAACCACCATTGATACCACTCTATCACGACCCGACCACCAGAGCCCCTCTTGGGCTGACAATAGGCTGAGAGTAACACCTCAATCCAATCTCCAATAAGTTAGGGGCTAGCAACAATTAGTGAGTATGAATATCACTAAAATGGGATGCCTTATCCTAATATACCTATACACACTCACACACACACATGGATCCATACAATAGTGTAGAGATATATAATAACTGAAACATCTTGAGTGTAATTAATGCATGGAACAAACTCCAGGAAATACATCAAAGTGAAGCACGGTAATATATAAAATATACAAAGGAAAAAATACACACCCAACCAAAAGAGAGGTCCCCACCTGAAAGAAATTGAAAATGGGGGAAATTAAAGAGATCCCCACTCATAATTTTTGAGAATAACCACAAAAAATGGGCAATACCTCTAAGTACTGCCATGATCCTCTGATACCAGGCCCACAAAAGTCACCGTTTATCTACCTGACATCTTCATAATATACAACACATTCAGGCATATCCCATGTAGGGATGAGTATAAACATACTCAGTAGGAAACCCCAAAACCTAATAGGGAAACGATTAAGTAAAATATTCAGCTCAAACCCTAGTTATAGAGGGAAAATAAACTCAACATCAGACATGATCATACCAAAACACCATTCATAAAAAATATAGAATCCTTAATCTCCACAACACCACGTGAAACCTCACAAGAATCAATGTAGAGGTCCCACTTCTCACTATTATGATCCAAAACCGAGGGAGCACTATCTCTAGTGGAGGAACCAATCACTAATGGAGATTAATTAATGGAGAGAAACATTTCATAGATAGAGTAACCATACCCTCTATAGAGTGGGGGAGTACAGAATCTACCTATATAAGAGTATGGGGGACCCGCACCCTGGTGCGATAGTGGAGTACCGACCCCAAAATCTCTCTGATGATCAAACTCGATCACTTTCATCCATCAATAATCACTATAAGAATAATATATATTGTAACACTTTGATCCACATATTTAATACCAAAACAGAATCTACCATTGAATCCTATGAAGAAAACTACTCAAGATAGGCAACCCGTGGACCCAAATCTGAGTCCTAAAGAAAGAGATATGTAAGGGAGAAGTTTATGGGAAAAGTACATGGGATGTACATGGGGTCACATTGTGTGTGACTTTTTCTAAAGTCCTGGGTGTTTCCTTCCCTAGACATGGTTTGGCCAACCATGTATCTCTACACAACATGTCCTTATAGGGACACAACATGTATGTTCACTCGAGGTCCTGAGTGTGTGATCTTGGCATACAACTCAACTATCTAGGTAGTGTCACATGACATGTGGGACTAGATACATGATATGTGATACTTAACTTGGTCTAAAACCCTTAACGTCGTAATATTTTGAGGAACACAGTGTGTGTTCCTCCAGATCACATGGAGTGTACTCGTGTTTTTTTTCCATCAGAATCTTTGGTCTTCACCTGGTAACTAAATCCACTCATTCCACCACCTTTATCACCATTATATTTTAATTAATCCATAAAAATAATAGTTTAAGGTCCCTAATCATTGATTTTTAGCCTCTGGTGGTCGGAAAATGGAACTTTGATCTCCCAAGTGGTAGCTTTCACACCTACCATCATCTTTTAGGGTCCCAATCCATGAATCCAAAACCCGTATTTCAAAAATACACCTTGATCCATCCAAAAAACATCAATACCTAGGTCTTTCACATATCAAACATGATTCTGTGGGTTTGATTATGCTTGATCCGGCCCAACAATCTCAAATATTTGACCCCATGGTCCAACAATGAAGAATATGATGAATGGTGGTGGGAAAAAAGGTACAAGAATGAAGTGAGATCATCATTGGCTAATGTATATTAGCTAAAATTAAAAAATTATGGATAAATGGGTGAAATATGGGCATAATGAAATATATATAATTAGTTTCAAGAACACTAATCAATTCCTTGGCTCATACAAAGAACGTAAATTGAATAAATAAAGATGATATGTAATCCATGCTCATAAATCGAATAAAAAGGGAATAATTTCATTAAATAATGATCCCTAACTCAAGAATAGACCAATCATTTATGAAGAACATGTTTTCTAGTAATGAATGTGAAGATCTCACTATGTTCATCATTCGTATCATGATTCCCTAGATCATTCATAGTCGATCCAAATTCCAAAGTTTTTAATGCCAATGGAGAACTACCTTCATACTATCTAATATACCAAGGTTATATAGATAACCCGGAATATTTTACATAATAGAATATTTATATAGATTAGATTAGGTTTTGGTCATTAAATAAAATATATAATTTAATCATTTATTTTATTTAATGCACTCACCAACATCTTCCACCCATGAAACATCTGATGCCTATTAACCTTACATCGTATATAAGGTAAACACCATGTTCCATAAACAAACGTGGTCTTAGATTTCCCATATGAGGTCCCGACCAATAGGAAAACAATTTATTCCAAAAATATGCATACACATGATTTAATATGAATTAATATTTTTAATATATTAATTATGGGGTCCTATGACTTATAAAACATAACGTAAACTCTGAGAAAAAATCCATATATATAATTATAAATATTCAAAGTATCAGACTATGGAAAACAAAGTTGTTACAAAACCTTTCTTTGGATTTTTTAGTGGTTTTCACTCCTCTAGATCGCATATATTTTCTTCTCCTCTTGATATTATTCCTTGCCCTAGGTATTTGTCTCAAGGGTTTCATATAAGTATATATAAACCTTTAAAATTGATGTAAATTTTTTTAGGATGAATAGATATGGATTGGATGATGATTTCACATGTTTTTGGAAGATATTTTGATGTTGGGTAAGTTCTAGATGAGTTTTTATTCATTTTTATCTTATTTCATTTGGTTCTTCCGAAGTTATCATTTATAAAATTTGGGTATTTTACTTAGTATAATATCATATGAGGATAGGTTTCCTAAGATTTATCATAGTAAATTTATTGAAGTGATATGAGGTTTGGGGTCCAATTATTTCCTATTTTGTGTTGAAACCTTGTTTTCTTGGTTAAATGTTTTTGGTAATTGAACCGATATCTTCTTTCCATGTCCCCAAAGACTCCAAAATTACAATAGTTACCATAAAATGTATAATTTAATTTGTATAATACTTATTTTTTGGAATTATATTCTAGTTTTTCTTTCACTCATAGACCATTAAACTTGGATCCATTCACTGAACCAAAATTATGGTAGAATTCCAACACCTATTTCTTCATTCTATACTTATTTTTTGATACCTTCTGATCATTATTTACAATAGATTTCATATTCAAATTGGTGTTTAATTTTTTTTAGATTTCTAAGAATTAGTATTCTTTGAAAAATTTTCCACATTCTACACTTGCATATTTTCATTAACCATTTTAACCAATTTATTATTAGAAATTTCTCCATCCTCTTGAATTGAATTCTAAAATTTGTATTTGATTTTTTCCAACTATCTTTTAGCTTATATAAATTTATATTGAATAAATTCTAGCTATTTCACCATTTATTTGACCTTAATTTCCTTATCAATATTAAAATTCTTCTCTTTAACAAGTAACTTATTCAATTTATCAATCCCATTTGTAAAATTTAATGTAAACTATCATTGTTTACATATAATTGATAATCCATGTTTAATTTTTTTCCCTCATTTTCTATTCAAGAGATATTAATATTTTTATCTTTTCTACTTTCATTACTAGTGAATTATTAATCATTCACTTTTTAAATTGATATTTTTTCAGAAAATTCACAATAATTATCATCTTTATCTAAATCCCTATAGTTATCATAATATTTAAGATTAGATAATAAATTTATCTATTTAAATTTTGAGAAATTTTTACCTTTTCCTTTTGAAGCATATTTTTAAGTTTTTCTATAAGAACTTGTTGGATTATAATCCTCATCATCACAAGATTAATCTCCATTCAATTTTGGATAATTTTATATTAAATATAAAATATATCTACACTTGAAACATTTAATTATAAGATTCCATAAAAAAATTCCTTTACCTCTTCTCACACTTCTTAAAATGAATGAAATTAGTTTTTAAAATTTCATTTCCATATTTTATTTTTCAATAGATTCTTCCTATTTTTCATCAATTTCTTTTTTATGTTCTCATTATTCATGAATTTAAAGTAAATTTACCAATTATCCTTTATCTTCTTCTTGAATCCACTTCCCTAAAATATTTCACAAGTAATTAAAATTCTTTATAAATCATCTGTTGAAAGTGTACCCAAATCATGGTCATAGAGTACCAAAACATTTTAATCAAATATATATAAAAATATATATATCATCTTATCAACAACCAAAGAATATTCTATTTTTTTACAAAAATCTCTAATAGTATTAAAAAATTCATTAACTTTAGTAAATAAGACATACACTCTTTTGTCATCATTTATCTTGATTTCTTCATAATTTAATATCCAAACATGTAGATTAGCTTGTTTTACCTTTATGTTTCTTTCATAAATATTTTCCAACTTATACCAAATTTATTTCACTCTCTTGATTATTTTAAACTTGATAAACTCTTTTTATAAAATATATAGAAATATGGAATTTTAGGAACAACTACCATTCTCCAAATTCCTTCTATCTACTGTCTTCATCAAAAAAATTTAGTATGGGGAACACAAGTATTGGTGGAAGCCTAAAAAATATACAGTCTGATTAAAAAAATAAATGGTAGCATATGATATTTCTAGATATAATAATTCTTCCCATATAAGTGGGAATCACCTTTCTTTTCACTAAATTAACATCGTTTATGATCACAAAAAAATTCATAACCCAAAATTCCTAACAAAAAGGAATAACTTCTCTTAAACAGATTATCTACTTTGAAGGAAACCTAGGATGAACTGATATCACTTGTGATGGACCTACAATATGATGTTGGTTCACTTAGATGGAGGTGTATTAGGGAAAAATATTCTATTTTTATTTTTATAATTTATTATGAAATCAACGTCTGTCACTTGTTAGAGTGAATAATCTCACTACTAAACTTCTCACACACCATAGAAAGAAAAGAAATAAAGAACACCCAAAGTAAAAGGTTCTCCACTCGAAATGAGTAGCTACATTATTGGCATGATCTAGAAAACATAAAATCAAACAGTCCACTATAATCACCATGTGTATACAATGAAAAAGACTCATCCTTGAACTTATGTTACAATAATGTAACACAATATATTATTGATATAATAATAAATGATTCTTCCTTGATCAATATTTTTTATCACATTGTCTGGTCTTCACTGAGTTAGGGATTATAATTTTCATCTAAATGACTGTCTACTAATAATGTAAAATTATCCCAAAATTCTTCATAATGCAAAATAGGTTTGAAACTCCTTATTCCTCAGCACACAACATAGTTGTGATGATCATACAAAAACCAAGTATACACCCTTCTTATTATTTTTATTATTCTCTATTTTTCTATACATACTTCTATATCATACTCTCATTTCTCTATATATTTTCCAAATTTGTACAATACCCCTATTCAAATAGTCTCACACAATAAAAATCCAAGTAATCATTAAAATTTCAAATTCAAATTCACACATTACTTTAAATTATTATACTTATTTTTGAGCCTTTGGATCATCTAAGATCTCTTAGTCACTATTTATTTTTTAATATTGATTTGAAGATCAAGTATGGGTATCCATTGAGTTAGAAAATGATCCATGTCATAAAATACACTCAAAATGTGGAATTATTTGTGGACCATGGAATATTCAACTTCACTATAGTGAATTGTATGTATTTTAAGTTCAAATTACTCTGAAGTACTTTAAAAACACCTTCCAAAATCCATGTTCGATGGAAAGTTATCCACTTTATATTTCAAATAGGTATTTTACTCTCACATCCTAGAAAGTTCTCCGATGTAGGGTTTCCCATTTTTAGCTTCAAACAACAATAATGAATTAACTAATTCATTTCATTTACTTTTGTATAAGACTCATTGACATATCAAAACAACCAATATAGGTGGATTACAATGTATTCAACACCATTTTGATTATTATAAATTCAATTTATCATTTTCACTATCCATTTCACCATCATACCATTTTGATCTTCCTACAGGTTAATCAAACAAAAATTACTTTTCCTCCAAGTCAATCAAATGAAAGACACCACTAAATTTATCTTCCTTCAAAATAATCCTATGCGAGACACCACAAATTAAACCATGTAATATAAAATCCTCATTATTTATCACAAGAAAATTTATTAATTTAAACACCTTCTAAAATTCATGTTTCAAATATGATATCCCTAATTTACTTACTATGAATTCTACTTTACTGCACCCTGATGTAGTCAGGTCTTATTTATTTGCATATGACTAACCAAAAATAACTATTTACTAAAAATACATATTGTTTGAATTCCCATACTAACACCACACCCATTTTTTTGACCATGGAATATTGATGTCAACTTCACTTAAAATAACTTTATAAACTACTCTCCAATATAAAAAATCATCCCATGTTCTTTTAATCACTATAAAAAATTGGAATAAACTTCACCTTAAATGAAACACCATTAAACACTTAAGTTTTATCATGATTTATGTGTTAAAAACAAAATATAATATAGGAAACATATACAATTCATCTATTATCAAGTTTTTCTCCCTAGAAAAACACCATAATGCAGGGGAATTATTCTTCAACTCCTAATATCAGTAAAATCCCCCTAGATCAAAAAAATCTCCCCATGGTCATAACCAATATTTATCTCAAAATATGCTTTATTCTTGGTCAAAACACATTTAAAATACTAGTTAAATATTTCCTTTATAAATCTGTTTAAAGGCATATCATGATGTTTTACTTACCCATGACCCTTGACTAAAAAACAAATGATTTTTTTAAAATTAACTAATTTTCTTTTAAATCATATTTTATCCATTCATTTCAAATAACTTATATTTCCTTGAAAACCCATTTCAAAATTATTATTATTTAAAATTTAATTTTAAAGATAAAATCACTTCCTTTTAATAAAACCGAGTCAAGCATCAACTCACACCACTATATAATCCATAATATGGGAAACCAATACTTATTCGACCAAGTAGCACTAAAAAATTGTTTAGAAAGTTATGAAACCCTTTTGTGACTATTAGGAATATGTGGATTCATCCCATTTATGGAATGATATCTTGTAATATAGTCATTATAACTATAATAATAATAGTAACATGAATAAAAAATAACTAGTCAATAAGATGATGAAAGCCATGATGATCAATATACTTAATAATTAAAAACCTAATACCTCAATCATGCTTCCCATTTGTTAATTATGGATTTTACCATAATTCCTTGAATCCATATCACCAGAAAAACAATTTATCATCCAAAAAAACATTTAATATAAAATTTAATAATTGAAAAAAATTAAAAATACTCACCACATGTTGTAGTGACACCAAAACTTCAAGAAATGGGGTGAAAATGATTCACACTATATATTCAGGCTAACTTCAAACAAAATCCCCAATTATTTAAAACTGTTCAATTATAATTTTTTCCAAAAGTTGAATAAATACCTATAAAATGTCACTAGGAGACTATGAATTAATAATATGTGGTGACACCTAAATTTACCCTACAGGTATAAGTAATTTTTAGTACAACTAGGAATCAAATCCACATGGACTGAAGAATTATCATTGAGACACTTAGATTTGTTGGGATAATTGTCTATGATGTGTATAAATTTGGTATTGATTTCAATTGGGATAAAAGAATAATGATGTACCTAATATAATGTATTGAATTTAAGAATGAAACACTAAATATTTGAATAGAATCAATTAAATAATATGAGTTTATCCTAGTTTTTCCCTAGGGCTAGATTAGAAGTATTTTTTTTCTTAGAAAATTTCATATCACTAATTCAAGATGTATCCGAATGATGAGATAATTCTCCAACATAATTAACCAATTTAATCCCTAAAAAATTCCAAGTATAATCACTAATTCAATTATAGAATCTCTTTAATTAGCAGTCAAAGTAATTTGATCATACTAGCACTCAAAATGTGTCATTGTAAAAGTTATAAAAGATGATGAGGAAAATAACTCATCAAATGGAAATATTAAAATAATGAACTAATTTAAATATTAAATAAAATGAAATAAAATCAAATCCATCCCCATGAAACTCTCTAGGATAGAACCATAAAATTATTATCCTTAAATTTATGTAAATTTCTCAATGGAAGATGGAATTCGACTTAATGAAGTGATATTGAAGAATTTAAAACAGTGGAATAAAGAACACTCCACCATTGTGTGAGGAAATTCACAATTTTTGGGGTGAATAAATTAACAATTTTATTCAAATGTATAAATGTGATATTTAAAAAAGTAAAATTATATAAGAATGATAAGAACTTTTATTAATAAGTTAGTACGAATCAAACAACTTATTTTAGAAAAATGACTTGCGATTATAAAATGACAACTTAACAATACAATTAAAAGAACAAAACATACACCCAAAATTAATTCACCACCACCAACTTAAATATTATTATTTGGATCCCAGGGTAGATCCATCATCATTTAATTTCATCCCAATTAATTAGGATAGTAAAAGGTGGGTAGAAAAAATGGAAAGAAGACTTTTCAACTTTGACCACAAAAAATCAAACAAGATTCATGACCCTTTTTGAAATAAAAATATAGATTTGAAGATGGCCTAATATGGGATGGTATTATAAGAGAAATATATTATTACATATCTCCTTTTATTTATGTATAAATTTCCTCCCAATTGGGTATTCCATTCGTAAGTTATGATGAAATTGTTGGGCTGAATTTATGAGCCTTCAAATTTGGGCCATAATTCAAACTTCAAATTGGGCCACCGAGATCACCTTGAAAATTTCCAAATTAGCTCTCTTAATAGTTTAACTAAATTTTCCCCATAATTTTCTCTATCTAAAATTAAAATTTTAGATTCATTGGGCTTTAATTTTGGGCTCCACTTTTATTTGATGGGTGTAAGGCCCATTTTTTGTTGTCTAGAAAATTCTACATCCGTTCCCAAAAATGTCCATCTTACCATATGAATAAATAATTACTTTTAAAAGAAAAAAATTCACACTAAAATTGATAAATAATATACCAAATATAAAATTAAAATAATGAAAATAATTTAATCCATAAGCTGATGATTTATTAGGCCTGAATTGACACAATCTAAACATGAATTGCACATGTGATTAGAAAATGAAGTTCAATTTATAAAATGAACTAAAACCAGTGTTTATGGACATTGAATCACATGAATATTCAAATTTAAATAATGAATATTATCCTATTTCAGTGGATAATCACACCCCTTATCTTAACTAGAAATCAAATATTTTTATTAAAGAAGAGCACAATACACCAGGTTATCAGGGGGGGTCTATAGAAATGGAGGCCCAGAGTATCACCAATGGAAATGTCCACACCCCCAGGGGGAAGGGAACAAAAACTATCAACCACCATGAGGGGGACCTTCTGGGAAGCCTTTAAAGCCAAAATTCAGCCAACTGATTGCCTTGTTGCTACGTATGTGAAAGCCCGATATCCTGGGAGAGATAATGTTTGCATTTCTGGACCAAATAGGTGATATCCCAAGTAATGGGAGTGAAAACATTGAGATTGCTCCATATAATCATTGAATCTATCTCAATCACTGATAAAGAAGTCTTATTGGAGGAGTATAACACCAAGACACTAAATAAGGCCTCCGCTTCAGCCTAAAACGAGTTTCCAGCCCCGTAAAAGGAGCTGAATCCAAGAACCATCGATCCCATTTGGTCACGGACCACACCGCCACCCCGCATGATCCCTTGGATATATGAGCCGTCATTATTAAGATTAAACTAGAGAGTGGGGGGCATCCATTTCTCCCAATGGCCCACTGAGTGGGGACTGGGAGTAGCAAAGCGCTGCCTTCTGTTCACGAAGTGTCTGAGAGAAGAGGAACCCTCTCATTGATCCTTATTGCTGGAAAGGACTACCACAAGGAATTTAGTTCTCTCCATCTGGCCAATGTCTAAGGAAGGGTCTGTGTGGTGGGAGTGGTTTCTCACCTCCCAGATACACCAGCAGCCCGCGGCGAGGAGGACCCATGCACGCACCTCTTGGTTATTACCATTCATTCCACTAAACCACTACGAAAAAAAATCCTTAGTCAATTCCACAGATGTGTTAAAACCAGAATACTCACCCAGCATTCTCCACACCATCCCAGTCTACTCACTTTGGAAGAAGTGGTGGGTTGTAGTTTCCTCCTTCAGATACTTGTAGTAGGAGCACTGTGTCACGGGCTGAGCATCTCAGCACAGCAGTTCACCCATGAAGCACCCCAGCCCCCTCCAAGGCGGGCGGGGTTCAGCCGTCCAACTCTTCATATGTGAGGTTCACTGGTTTCATCCTACCATGGACTCATCATGAGAGTGGCCCCAACTCCCAACCAGTGGTGTCATGGTTGAAACGCACCATCCTCCTCTTTGTCGGGGCGACTCTCATCTCTTCGATAAGGACAAACCAGATGAACCGTAGCTTTGATGTTCTTGCTGGTGTGGTACAGGACCCCCATGATTGGGTCGTGACATTCTGCCACCACCATTCCATGCAAATCCTCGTGCATGCAGGATTGTGGCCTTCTGTGTGTCCGCAACTACTTCCAACTAACCAGCTACCAAGCATGGCCTCAGGGGACACTCCTTCCTTGTCATTGGCATCAATGGCCCACCCACTATCTGGGTCGCAAACCACAATGGTCCACCCTCTCTCTCAGGGTCGAAAACCACCTCAATGAGACCCACCCTTCATAGTGGAATCTCTGCCTCTGAATTCTCTCGAGCGCGACCTTCTCTATTGTGTCACCTCAGCATGACACCCAAGACTCCGCTCCCGCCACCAAGGTCTGTCTGGAAGCATTCCACAACACCACGAGGCACATTCCCTCTGATACCACTTGTCACGGACTGAGCATCTCAACACAGAAGTTCACCCGTGCGGCACCCCAGCCCTCTCCAAGGCGGGTGAGGTTCAGTCATCCAGCTCTTCATATGTGAGGTTCACTAGTTTCGTCCTGCCATGGACTCATCAGGAAAGTGGCCCCAACTCCCAAACAGTGGTGTCAAGGTTGACACGCACCATCCTCCTCTTTGTCGGGGCGACTCTCATCTCTTCGATAAGGACAAACCAGATGAACCGCAACTTTGATGTTATTGCTGGTGTGGGAAAGGACCCCCATGATTGGGTCGTGACAACCGGGAGGCCAAGCAGATCCCTTTACATTGGATTGCCACTTCCATAGGTATAACAACATTCCGAATCCTCTAAATAAGGAAGTTGAATTTCATAGGGATGGTTTTACACCATAAAATATCACCCCATAAATCACTAACCTGATACAAAGAAGTTGAATACCTATAGGATTTAGCTGAAAAATCACCCGACGAAGCTCCAGTGAAGCTGCATACATCAGGAGTGTCCTCTATTCTAATGTCGTTAAAGACCTTCCTTTGGGTGGGATCAATAATTGCTTGAATAAAAGAAGGGAAGGAGTAGGTCTTCTTGAAAGTAATTTTTGAGGTGGGGCAGCCTGGAAAACCTAAGACATCACCCACCTAGTTGCAATACCAAAAACTAAAGTCTCCCTAACTAGAAATCCAATGAGAGTGACCAAGAAGAACCAGAAAATGGGCCTACAAGGACTTCCATAAAGAGGAGGGGTGAACCTTGTAATTTCTCAGAACACCCCCTAACTTGAGTTTTTCTCTTCCCAAGTAATAAGTATCTCAAAAATATGAAATTGAATTCCATTTTTCAAAAACATTTTAACACAAAATGATCATAAAAATACATCATTACAAACAATCATGAAACCTATCAAAATCATTTAACACAATATAGGTTTACAAGCATATCCCAAGACCAAGACCATTCCTTTGTTCAAATTCACCACCACATTTTATTCAATTTCAATTAAGCATGAAGATGTACTGTGCATCACACTAGACATGGAGGATTATTGTAATGTTCAAGGAAAAAAATAAATAGAAGAACTAGGTGGGAATATAATTCAACCTTAAGGTAAGTATCCATCTTTTTTTCAATTTTTATTCTTTTTTCATGATGCCGTTTTTTGTTTTTTACCACAATATAGATGAAAAGACCAACTCTGAGAAAGACAACTATGGAGTCACAATCCCCAAGTTTTGGATGCCACACATGTTTTCAATTATATGCTATACAATAGAGATATAAAGACAAAATATAGGAAATAAAATTTTGGAGTCATAATACCCAAGTTTCAAAGTACACACATTTGGGAAAAACATTTCTCTATATGGTCACTATTTTTTTTCATTTTTTTATTTTTTTGTTGGATACTAAAATTAAACTCAATTGGACCCCAAAACCCATGCTATGAGAAATGGACCCCAGGAACTCAAAATCAAACCCCAAAATCAGAAGGACATGAATTGTGACATTTTTATTAAAAGTATAAAAATGTTAATACTGAAAAATTACATCAGACAACCACACTTTCTAAAAATTATTCTCATGAACTTAAAATTTAATTAAAATCAAAATCAAGGTATGAAGAATTATTTGATACTCTGTTTTAATGTTTCAAAATATACATTAATTAATGAAAGGATAATAAATTGAAATTATCCATGTATGCCAATTTTTTTTCTCAAAATATCAGATTTTCACTCCCCCGACATAGATTGACACTACACTTACTTTTGAAATATAAGATAAGAGAGAGTTAATAATTGGTAAAGAAGAGGTGGAGAATTCGATTTAAAATGAAATCATTGAATAAAATCACCTAGTTTTAATTTGATGACCCATCAATATAAAATTGAACACTTTAGATTCATGTCACATGTAGACTCATTAGGGATGCTTGAAGGTTAGGTTTAAACTCTAAAAGGAATGTTTTTAATTTGAAAATATGAAATTTCTTCGATTGTTAAATCTTATAAACACAAGAAACATTATATCACATTGGAAACCCTGAAGGGGATCCCTTAAAAAACACACACAAAATAAAATAAAATAAAATAAATGAAAAAACCAGGTTGTCTCATGAAAAGAGATTAGTTTAAAGTTATTAGCTCAAATTGGACACCAAATCTATCAATTTTTTTGGTTCATAGTTTGGATCGGTTAACTCTTCCATTTTTCATGTTTATTGAATGATTCGATGAATTTTTTTACCCTATGACCATTTACTTTGAAGATATAAACACTAGTGGGATATTGAATCTCTACCACCCCATGGGGGTACCCATGATGCACCGTGTTAGGACATGACTACATCAACCTTAACTTTCCTGGGTGTAAGTGATGTTTGGAACTATATAGAAGCATAAATTTTCTCAGTTCAAAGTGTTTAACTTTAAGATTCCAAGATTTGTAGGCTTTAAATATAGATTTATTGATCCTTTAATTTTAATAAGTATCCATCCTAATTTACTCTAGTTTATTAAGGTCTAATTTCCTCTTTGATTCAGCCAATGAATTGTTAAAATTCATTTTTTTTATTGAAAAAAGGTATTATGCTCAATTTAAATAGGTAAATGGAAAGATTTTATATAAACCAACCTATATGGTGACATTATTAGGATGATTTTGAATATAATACGATGTTCCCAAAGAGAATCCAAGAGTTTCTCATACCAATATTTCCTTGAGGGATTGAAATCTTTTTCAATAATTTGATTAATTTTCCTATTTTCCAATTTAACTTGATCATTTGTTTGAGGATGGTAGTTAGTGTAAACTTTGTGAGAAATCAAATACTTAGACATGACTACTGGCAAGGAACGATTCAAAAAATGGGTTCCATGACCACTGATGATAGCCCTAGGAATTCCAAATCTAGAAAAGATGTGTTCTTTCAGGAATTAGACCACAACATGATGATCATTAAACTTAGTGGGAATAGAATCAACCCATTTAGGGACATAATCAATATCTAATAGGATGTAGAGATATCTCCTAGATATTGGGAATAGTCCCTTGAAATAAATTCACCAATAATAAAAGATTTGGACAACCAGAATGTGAGTAAGGGGAATTTTATTTCTTTTGGTAATGGATCCTAATTGCTGACATCAATGACAACTTTGAAATAATGAATAAGAATCCTTATTGAGGTTATACCAAAATAAACCACTTTGGATGACCATTTTAGATGTTTTATTTGTATAAAATTTGCCTCTATATGCCTCTCCATGATATAATTTAAGGATGGAATTTTTCTTGGAATCAGGAACACATATTCTAATGACTTGATCGGGACAGAACTTGAAGAGGTATGGATCATTAAACACATATTATTTGAAATCATAAAGGATTTTTCTCTTATCTTGGTTCCTTAATAATTTTTAATAACTTTATATATCATCATACCATGTGAAATCACTAAAAAAACAGAGTTTCTCATCAGGAAATGAATCAAATACAAAAATGTGATGTGATTTGTCTTTGAATTCCATCCTAGGGAGGTGGACAACTTCAACATTTTGAATACCCTTTTTATCCTTAATATTTATATCAAAATATTGAAGAATAAGGACCCACCTAATCAATCTAACCTTGATATCTTGTTTTTAGAATAGCTATTTCATACTGTGAAGGAAATGATGGGGGATCCTAAGAGATAAGACCTAAATTTTTCTAAGGAAAATACAACAACAAGAAAATATTTCTCAGTGGTGGTGTAGTTTATTTGGGAATAATTTAATTATTTAATTTCATAAGCAATGAAACATTGAGTTTTATCATAATGTTGTCCTATGATAGATCCTATAGCAAAGTCCCTCACATCACATATGAGTTTGAATGGAAGTTTATATTTGGGATATTTCAAGATAGGTGGAGAGATAAGAGATTAATTGAGTGTTGAGAATGAATACTCACATCTTTCTATCCATAAATATAGAGTATATTTCACCAAAAAAGCACAAAGTGGTTGATAAATGGAGTTTAAATTCCTATTGAACCTTTTATAGAAAACAACATGTCCTAAGAAGGACCTAACTTCCTTGATATTTTTAGAGAGGGAAGGTGGTGAATGATATCAACCTTTTATTTATCAAGTTCAATACCTCTACTAGAGACCATATGAATCAGAAAAATTCCTTTTACCCTGAAATGTCATTTTCCCAGTTTGAATTATTTTCTTATCCTCACATATAGAAAAAACACTTTCAAAATTTATTATGCATCCCTAAAATGTATCCTTGAATATGGAGAAGTCATCCCTAAATAAATCTAAATACCCCCCTAATATGTTATAGAATATTACCATCATGCACTGCTGAAAGGTAATAGGGGCATTACATAACCCAAAGGGTATATGCTTGAAGGAAAAATTTCCAAATGGAAAGGTGGAGGTTATTTTCCCTTGATCTTCTAAAGAGACCTAAATTTTATTATACCCTCAAAATCCATTTAGGAAGTATTAGAAATGATGAATCACCACTCTCTCTTGGACTTGATAAATGAATGGAAATAGAAAATGGTCTTTCTTGGTGTATGATTTTAACTTCCTATAGTCAATACACACTCTCCATCCACTACTCACCCTTTTCAGGAGAATATTACCATCCTCATTGGTGATCACAATGATTTTATCCTTCTTTTAAATAACTTGAATTGGGCTTACCCACTTACTCTCAAAAGTGGGGTAGATGATACCCACTTTCAACAACTTTGGAAGTTATTTCCTTACCACATCCATAAGATTGGGATTAAGTCTCTACTGAGGTTTAGGACATGGTTTGGAGTCAGATTCTAAATCAATACTATGATTTACAATGAGTGGTCTAATCCCATGAATATGAGCTAGGGTCCATCCAATTGCTTTTTTGTGCTTTACCAGGACACATAGAAGCATCCTATCTTGATTGGATTCAAGAGAAAAAGAAATAAAAATGGGGAAGGTTTTATTTTACCCTAAGAATTCATACTTGAGTGATGAAGTTAGGACCTTAAATTTGATATCAGGTTGGTTAAAACTTTCAAAAGAAGAATGGGACTTCACATTAGGCCCAATTTATATTTCCAAATTTCATGATAGAATTGGTTCTATTTGAATAGAAGTTTCATCCACCATAGTGGCTAGATTAGTGTTAGGAATGAGTATGGGCTCTATGTATTTGAATTATCCAATGGTTTCTATAATTGGTGATCCTTAAAAATCATCAAAGTATACATTTGAAAGAGACTCAATCCAAAGAGAAAAATTTACCTCATGTGAAAAAAGGAAATCAATCTCGTCTTGACTTATGAATCCTTCAAAAATTACTTAATATTCCTATAGTTCCCTATCAACATTATCTACCAAATTGAACTCATTTATCTCTTCATCATCCACAATTTGAGAGTTTTATTTATAAATTTTCATATTGAGGCTCATGTTTTTTAAGGTTATTGGCATGTTCCCATTCCAAA
This sequence comes from Viscum album, assembly GCA_963277665.1. Taxonomy (NCBI): domain Eukaryota; kingdom Viridiplantae; phylum Streptophyta; class Magnoliopsida; order Santalales; family Viscaceae; genus Viscum; species Viscum album. The sequence goes on from OY728139.1 coordinate 493,517,241, forward strand.
ATCAGATGAATGAGTCGGTTGTTGCTAATAAGGGATGACCAAGGATGATGGGGGTTTGAACGCTATTACCTAAGCTTGGGTGATTCTTAAGGAAAATGGAGTTATTTGGGTAAATAAAATTCATAACATTCCATAAAACATCCTTTATGATCCCCTTAGGAACTCGAACACTACAATATGAAAGTTAGAGTGTGATAGATGTTGGTTAGAGATCTTCAAGTCCTAATTGACAATAAATGTTATATGGAATGAGATTCACACTAGCTCCTAGATCACAAAAGGATGTGAAAAATTTGTTCTCTCCTAAATCAATGTTGATGTATGGACATTGTTTCCCTCTGGAATTGGGGATGATCTCATTTATTTAAGATTCAAACATTCCAAGCGGTTTCTAACAGGTTTGTTCATAGAACTAGAAACATACAATGATTCCATATCCATTTAAACCTACTTTCCAAAGGTAGGCGCTCATTAGTTGTGAATTGATGAGGCTTAGGAATTTTCATTGGTCGAGAGGATGGGAGGTCGGACTCATCACACCTTTTTTGAGGGGAATTATTGTCTACTCCGAGACTCTCTTTATAGATTTAAGTTATGTTTGTGAATCCTTATTACATTACCAAGTATAAAATGATATTTCCTTTAGATCTGACAATCAATGATTAATATGTAGGAAATTTAGAGAATCTTTTATATGTATTCAAGGTTCTTCATCGATAGAGAATCATTTGTATTTGTTAGATATTCTTATTCAATGGTATCCTTCAATATATAAAAGTCTCTTGGTCATTATGATGACCATACTGGTTTTAAGGCAACTCCGTGGGGCACTTGAAGTTTATTTTCATTCAGAAGGACATTCATTATTTCCGAGTTGGGATCGTACCCGTATATGGGCTACCTACGTATCCTTTGTTTAGAAAAGGAATCAGAACCCACGTAGTTCGAGTAAGGGAGTATGATGTTTATGCATGATTGATGTTTCAAAGAAAGATGTCATGATTACTTTTACACTCTAAGCTCACGTGAGTCATGCTCGGTGTGAGAAACAAGAGGTATTGGTGAAACCAGACAATTGTGCCATGCAATGATGTAATGATGTGGGGATTATGTATGTATGACTACCCAAATAGATGAGGATTAATATTTACTTCAGGGAAGAAATCTTGGAATAGGGTCCATAAAGGTATATGTGCTTCATGGAGATTTAGATACTCTAATCTTGGGGATTTCTACTAAGGAAGATTCCTAGTTAGGAGGGGACTTATGATTGGGTTTTACTCTTGAGAAGGAAACCCAGATCAAAAGGAATTATGACTAGTTAAGAGAAATTAAGACTGGGGCTTATTCCTAAGGAGGACTCCCAGGTTCAAGGGATTTGAAAATTAAGGGACTTGGGGCTTACTCCTAAAGAGGATGCCCATATTTGAGACTGGGGCTTACTCCTAAAAAGGAATCCCATATTTGGGAACTTTAAGACTGGGGATTATTCCTAAGGAGGACGCCCAGATTAGGTGATTTGGACTGGGGATTACTCCTAAAAAGGAGGCCCAGATTAATGAGGACTTGGGGCTTACTCCTAAGGAGGATTCCCATGAATAGGGTTCTCTCATCTTAAAGGATGAGGTTGAATTAATGAAATCTCTAATTTTAGTGACATAAAGATGTGTAAATAACTAGATTTTGAGAGATGTTCCACAGAACTCATTTCAGATAAGGAAGTAAATCTAGAGAACATGCTATAAATGGATTTGAAGAGTGTCTTGAAGACAGAATATTGAATATGAGAGGTGGAAATGGCATAAGAGGGGTTAAATGAGCATGAAGGGCCCCAAAAACTAGGAAGGGCACGCAAGTCCTGGCAGGAGCGCAGGTCCTGCATGGGCGCGCAAGTCCTGGATGCGCAGGTATACCTACGCAACACATGGGTACTTGTGCGATTGCTATCCAGTAGGGTAATACTTGGGGGCAATCCTTGACCAAAGACTTTAGAATTATCCTGAGGTACTTCCAGAAGAGTGGAACGCAAGTTTCAATGAGTAGGTAAGGAGGCGTGCAAGTGTGTTCATTTCCCTCAAGGGGAAAAACACTTAGGCGCGCAAGTGTTAGTGATTTTTAACACTTAGACCTTATTCCTCCTATTTAGACCTTACATTCTAGGTAAAGAATTACCTTAGAAGTGTTCGGAAGGATTGAAGAAGAGACTTGGGCGTTCAGAGCTCTGTATCTGAATTCTGGAAAAAAATCCTCTCGAAATGGGGGTCCACCGGGGGTATTTATAGGCTGGAGAAGACCCTGGGCGGTTTTCAAAGAGGGTGCGCAAGTCACTTGTATAACCATTAGGCGGCGCACAAGTGTACTTGCACGACAGTGAGGGAACTTGCTCGGTGCATGTGCATTTGAAGCCTTGTTCATGCCTTTGTCGATTTTTGATGTTTTATTCAAAATCTGAATCAATTTTTGCTAAGTCATTTCCCTTTCCATTCATTTAGATAATGTGACGAAAAGGAGCATCAACAGACGTCCTGAGTCTTTAGACTTAGGGGGAATGGTACCTTTAATGGTGGTACTCCTATTATCATCCAAAAGGACTTAGTTTTTATGTGAAAATTTCCTTTTAAAAGTGAATAAGTATTTAAGGTACTTCGAGTAGGCAGTAATGGTTTGGATTGAATCAATAAGGTGAATTCATCTTAACCTAATAGAATAAAACCCTCACTGTTTCATTCAGTTTAATTTTATATTTTCCTCTCAAATATTGTGGGAATGGAGAATATTTTTTGATTTTTTGGTGAGGTTTTGGTTCTTTCACATTATTATTTTATTTTTTAGAATTTTAGGGTTTTTATTCGATATATTCATGTGAAATTAAAGATTTTAATGGTTACATAATGGTTTGTTCAGGTTTTTCATTGGAAATTTGACTTTTAGGATAGTCACTACTTTTAGTTTTTCATGAGTGGTTTGTGTGTGACTATATTATCTTATTAATGTTGGGGATGGGACAAACTGAGTAGGCATGGGTGCCTTGCCAATTTTTATGGTTTTTAATTTATGTTTAAGTGACGAGACTTAGGAGTTCATTTTCTCCATTTTTTATACAACTTTTCAAGTATTGGTATATGGACAAATTGGGCCGAGGCTTGTGATGGTTGGTTTATCCAAGGAGAATACTTCGGTTATTGGATTGTCTTTTGATAGGGTTACTGGAAGGGTTGTTGGTATTGGAAAGTAAGATGTTTTTGTTGGACTAGTTATGGTTAAAAATGATTATGGGTTTAAAAATTCTATTAAGGGAAGGGGTTGAGACATTTTTATTGTATTGGTTATTTATTTTATTTATAATAGAAGACTATATGGTCATTATAACTTTGAATTAAAGTGTTTTAGTACTATAGATTTTAAAAGTTCAATGAATTGACCTCTTCTGGTGGTACTCCTAAAATAACATCCTTTATAGAAGTAATGTTTTGGTAGATTTGGTATTTTTGGTCATGTTTGTCACAAATTGTACAAATAAGATCAAATTTTTTGGATTTCATAGAACTTCCTAATATTGATCTCCTTGATATTCCTAGTAAGTACACCAAGTTTTACTCTAATATTTTATTCTTCTCTAATATTTTTTATTCCACCATATTTGGGTGTCTTCTCATAGCATGGTGATGTTTCCCATGCTTAGTTCTATTCATCAAGATTTAAAAATACTTGTAACAATCATTTGGTGATTTGTTTTTGAATGTTCCATTACACATCATTTCAATAAACTTTTTCTTACCTGGACCTAACCCTTCGTAGAAAATTATAACTTGTTATGGGATTAATAAACCATGGCGTGTTACCAAATCCTTTAGAATTATCCTGAGGTACTTCCAGAAGAGTGGCATGCAAGTTTCAATGAGTAGGTAAGGAGGTACGCAAGTGTGTTCATTTCCCTGAATGGAAAAAACACTTAGGCACACAAGTGTTAGTGATTTCTAACACTTAGACCTTATTCCTCTTGTTTAGGACTTCCATTCTAGGTAAAGAATTACCTTAGAAGTGTTCAGAAGGCTTGAAGAAGAGACTTGGGATTTCAGAACTCTGTATCTGAATTCTGGAAAAAATTCCTCTCGAAATGGGGGCCCACTGGGGGTATTTATAGGCTGGAGAAGACCCCGGGCGGTTTTCAAAGAGGGCGCGCAAGTCACTTGCGCGACCATTAGGCTGCACGAAAGTGTACTTGCGCGACAGTGAGGGAACTTGTGCGGTGCATGTTCATTTGAATCCTTGTTCATGCCTTTATTGATTTTTGACATTTTTTCAAAGGACGAATCAATTTGTGCTAAGTCATTTCCCTTTCCATTCCTCTAGATAATGTGACAAAAAGGAGCGTCAACAAAAGTCCCCCCCCTCAAAGTTGGATCCGGAAGAATAAGGATGTGACTCTGAGGTAAAGAAGAAAACCAAAGGGAAAGAGGCACAAAAGTTTTCAGCGTGCAACACTCATCGTGCAGGTGAGAGCCGCGCAGGTTGGAGCACGCCGTCTGTAGGTGCGCAGGTGGCCGACCTGGCCTATAAATTTGAGCTCATATATCACGCATTTCATAGAACTTCGGATTTTTGAGCTCTCGCCGCGTAGGTCATCTCCGCCATGCAAGTTTCTCTCTTTTCTTCTTTTCCTTTGCTGTTGCGCTGCTGTCAAGGTATCTGCACCTGCACGATGATACTTGCACGCCAAATACTTGTGCGGCATGTAATACTTGCGCAACACATCCACACTTTCACACCAAGTTTAGTCTTGTGCGCCTTAATTCCTTTGCCATTTTTTTGATTTCTTTCATAAATTTTATGAAAAATCAACTTCTTCAAGAGTTAATTATTCAACTTTTGTGCAGATTCAATGGCTCAAAAAATAATCAGAACGGCTGATGAATTGGCAAGAAAACATCTAGATGATATGATGGACATCGTTGGCCACGATTACTATACTGTCTGCGACAACACTCTCCCAGATTTGGCTAAGTATCTGAAGAAATATCACTTTAATTTCCCACAAAGCACTTATCTACCTTTGTACGGTTATGGTCATCTACGAGAAGTCACTATTCCAGAAGCAAAGAACTATCTCCCATTTTCGTGGTTTCGGAATTACACCAACTTTGCTTCAGCAAATATCTCATGTGGAGGAGGATTTATAAATGCTGGAACAGTGGAGAAGGCCCACATGATGCATCATAGACCTTGTACGCCAGATATGAAACCTCATAAGCCTGAGCTGCAACCACATTGACATATTTCAATCTTACGAAATTCTCAGATGGATCAATCCAAAGGCTGGAAGAAAAGTTGGGACTTTCATCCTGGGGGAGGTGTGAAGCCAGATTGGATGTGGGCATACTGGGTAAGACAAACCTATGTAGAGTTTGTCAAAGATCTGAAAGGAGTTGCGATATACGAAGCTGTCTGGGTTGGGCAAACATATGTTTACAAACATGATAACTTTGTGCCAGAGATACTCAGCCACTGAAGCCCAAAAACCAATTTTTTCCATTTGACTCATGGAGAAGTAGGCATTAGTTTGTGGGATGTCAATAGGATATCAGTGGTTCTAGTTTTGGGTGACATGTATGATGAATTCATTCCTCCCATGGTGACTTAGAATGATTCAGAGAAGACTTCTGCTTTGGCTCGGGAATTATTTAAAATCTTCCACAGGCTCAAGAGTTTAAAGACCTCCTTAACTCATTCTAGAAAGGATATTCATCCAAAGGAGTTGATGAATATATTTATTATTGATAAGAAATAGAAGGATCCAAAGGAGAAGGATCTGAAGGAGAAAGGATCCAAGAAAAAGAAATCCAAGGATAAGAGGCCCACCCATCCTACCACGTGCCCAAAACCTGAGAAGAGGGGTGATCTTGGAACATTCTGGCCAACTCTAGAAGCAGGAGAGTTTGAGAAATGGGGATATGAGGTTAATAAAAGGATGCCAAAGAAGACTCGTCTGGAGGGCTTCTTGACTTTGTGGCTCAGCGTTTATCTCTTGCCAGTTAGGGATTCAAAGGGAGGCGTCAGGCCAAGGACCTTTGTTATTACGACAAAGTTGTCTGAGGGAAAAATGGTTGGGTTCGGTACCCCCATTTTAGCAAAGATTCACAGGAGTTTACTTCATGTATTCATGGGTAAATCTACTTTAAGAATAGTGGGACCATTCCAAGTTTTATGGGGATGGATCGACACTCACTTCAGGACTTATAATGTACAGAATGGATTAAAAATTCCTAGAAGTTCTTTCAGGCTATCAGTGCAAGAATTCTCTGGAGTTTCTCTATTAGATCTTAATGCCTATGACATGAAAGTGAGGATGAGCATGTTTAAGGAATTAAACTTCTTTCTCTATGGAAATATGACAACTAGATGGTTTTCTGATGATGGAACAACCCACTTGGATTTGAGGGCATACATTCTAGCTTACAGAGATGGTGTGCTAGTTGCCAAGATTGACAGAGAAATTATATGCGAGGCCTATGATCCATATAGATTTGCACGTCAATTAAAGTGTCTACAAAAGATTTCTATATCTCTCCCAGTACATGTCAGGTTAGAGAAACATCCAATGGTTGCTTGGAAAATGTGGTTGTTGACGTCAAGAGAGAAGACTGGGGTGGTATTTGACCTACTAGTTGAAAAAGCAGCACATAACTTGACCACATGGTTTGCCGAGCACTGGATAGAATCATACCCTAAAGGGGTGATGAATCACCCAGTTTATCAGGTGGGGAAAATGAAGAGGACTCTAGAGAAAGGAACCCTTCCTCATGAAGGTGATGCTCCCCACCTGAAGCTGATTCTCCAGATTCCTCATCAGGGAATCACTCACCAGATTCCCAAGATGGGGATGATGAGGCACAACAAACGGCAAAGCGGCCTCGTGCCCGATATAATCCTCCGGTTAGAATCAAAAGACCTACTTTATCAACTCCTGGTGAGTTACTTCATTGTGGTAATTTAATCACCATCACTTTATAAATCAATAAGTCTTATTTTCTTATTCTCTATCGATAGGTGCAGGAGCTGAGAAGAAATTGAAGTCGAAGATTGTAGGAACTTCCTCGCAGCCTTCTGGTACACGTACTGAATATCTACGACCAGAGGTTTTCCAGACATGGTAGAGTCTATATTGTGGTAATGAGACCGCCTGGTTGGATTTGTGTGAGGGTCTACAACTCCCTGGAATAGGGAATCTTGTGGATTCTATAGATATCCAATACGAGGATAACCCCAATGAAGTGCGGGCTTACATCAGAGAGCTGGAAACGCTCATATATGCCACTGACGATTCCATTCCTATCACCAAGCAGGTGAAGGAAATGATAGATCGTGGTGCTGCTGAGGGGACTGATGAAGAGTAGCACGATTATGTGTCCCCTAAAGATGTAAGTTTTTCTTTCCTTGTTTTTCTTGCAACTTGATTTCAGTCAAAGATTTGTTAATTAAGGAAATTATTTTCTTCATCCTACATCTCGCAAAGAAAGGAACTTCTGAAGTTCCTTCACCACAGTATAGCCCTGGTGGTACTTCCATTGGGGCTACTGCTGAATCTGCTCGTGAGTCGGGTGAGATATCTCCAGGTCAGCAGGCCATGAATGAAGAGTTGGACATGGCCTTCCATTCTCCAATTCAAGTGCCAATAAGGGAGACTGCCGACAGTCCCAAAAAGCCAAAGAAGCAAAGGCATCAGAGGAAGAAGTCCACAGCTAAACTCTTCATTAGTAGCATTAAGTCCTTTAGATATTAATGAATCTATACTCGTGAAAAGATTTCTTATTTTCCTTTGGATTGCAGGGTCTTCTTCAATTTTCCCCTTAAGGGAGAGGACTCACCCTCTTGTGAGGACCACAAAGGATGCTGTGGAACAATCACAAGTTCAGACTGACTTGGCTGCTTCTGGAAAAGAGCCAGCAGCTGTTCCTAGTATCCCTCCTGCTACTGTTGAAATAAGAGAAGAACCTGCTACTGGTAAGTTAACAATGATTCATAAAATGTTGAATGAAACATCTACTGACTTCCATTCCATGATACTTCAGGTTCAACCCCTAAATTATAGCTTTTGGAAGATATTGAAACTGATGCTGCGATTTTATCCAAAGATGCTGCCCAGGGTCAGGGACCGTAGGATGAAGGTCACCAAGAAGACACATCAAATGCTCCTACTGGTGAGACTAACCAGGATTCTAAGATGACATTAAATGAAATGATGGAACTTGACACATCTTTTGGAGATTTTATAAATCATGTTAAATTACCATGTAATTTAGAATATTATGGACGTGAGTGTTATCCTTTTTCCAATTAAGAATAACTTCGTATTACATGTCTAATCATGATTGGTTCGAATGTGTAGTTTTGTCTGCTCAAGCTGCTGAACTACCCATGCCTGAAGGGGGTACAAAAAACCCTACCATTGCAGAAAAATTAGCATAAGTGGAGCTGAACCCAGTAGAGATTCCTTAAACTCATCCTAAAAATCCTATCAAAGCTAGGAAATATGGGGAGGAGCCTTCTTAGGCTACTGATATACCGTTGGGTAAGGAATAACAATATTTTTGATTATACTTAATTTTCAAGACAACCGATTATTTTATTATCCTTTGAAACTAACCAAAGATTTCAATTAATTATGCAGGGACATCAATTGCAGTGGCTAGATCTGGAGGTGAGGCCTCAGCCTCCACCCCAACGGGAATTGAAAGTGAAGAAGCTCAGGTCATGGGGGAAGGAGCAGAACATGGCACTTCCCTGAGTGCATTAATACCAGATTACATTCCCCCCCTGTGATGATGATTTCGAATCAGACCCGGAGGTCCTTAAGGCACTCAGCTTTTCACGACGCAAGGCATGGAAAAACATATGGAAAATCATATCTGAGGTGCCTTTAGAAGATCTATCATCGAAGATCCCTCGATTTTCATCCCATGTTTGAGGTCTTTCTTTAATAGAGAAGACTTCCTCATCAGGGAGTTCAATATCTGAAGATGTGTCTTCCACTGAAGGGTGTTCATCCAGGAAATCAGCCAGAGCTTGGACTTTTATTGCCTTTTGAGACACATATTGAAAATCAAATTGCTGCAAGATAACTGTCCACCTTGACAGACGTCCTGTAAGCATCAGACGACTAAGGATGAATTTGAGCAGGTTATTGCGAGATACCAATTGGACCTCGTGATGTTGCACATAGTGTCTCAACTTCGGAACTGCAAAGATTAATTCTAGGAAACACTTCTCAATACTTGAACATCGAGTTTCTGCTTCAAGCATAGTCTGACTAAGATAGTAGAGGCTGTTTGCATTCCCAGCATCATTCTTCTGAGTAAGAAAGGCACCCAATGATTACTCTAGAGCTGTCACATAGAGGATTAGTGGTATTCTTACAACAGGTGGCATAAGTACCGGTGGACTCAAGTGGTATTTATTGAGAATATCGAATGCTTCTTGACATTATTCAGTCCACTGGTAAGTGACTCCCTTTTTCATCAATTTGGTGAAGGGTAAGCTTTTTCCTAGAAAATTGGCGATGAAATGCCGAATATAGGCTAAGTGTCCTTGAAGTCCCCTCAATTCTTTCAAATTTTGAGGAGGTGACATACCAAGGATTGACTTTGTCTTCTTAGGATCGACTTCGATACCACGATAACATACAACAATGCTGATAAATTTCCCTAAGGTTACCCCAAAAGCACATTTTAAGGGGTTCATCTTCAAATTATGTTGACGAAGTTTGTGGAATATGACTTCCAAATCTGCCAAGTGATTAGGACGTTTCCTGGATTTTACCACCAAATCATCCACATAACATTCAACAAAATTACATAAAAAGGGTTTGGAGATACGATGCATGGAACATTGATATGTTGCACCTGCATTCTTTAGGCCAAAGGGCATTACCCAATAGCAAAGAACACCCTGAGGGGGTACGAAAGCTGTAGATTTCTCATCTTCTGGAGCCATTCGGATTTGATTATATCCGGAATATCCATCCATGAAGGAAAGTGCTTCATAGCCAGCTGTTGAATCGATTAAAAGTTCTGTAATCAGAACTGGAAAATCATCCTTAGGACAATGCCGATTAAGATATCTGAAATCGATGCAAACTCTAATTTTCCCATTCTTCTTTTTCACTGGGAAAATATCAGCCAACCACTTGGGATATTGAACTTCTCTGACGAAGTTACCTTTGATGAACTTATCCACTTCAGCCTCAATTTTGGAAGCATAGGTTGGGTGTGTTCTTCTAGCAGCTTGTTTGAATCCTCAATGTTCTTCTGGAAAACCCAAATGATGAGTGGCAACATCAGGATCAAGCCCTGGCATCTCTGTATATTTCCAAGCAAATATATCTCGATTTTTCTTTAGAAAGGAAATATACATATCTTGTTCTTCAAGAGTCACGGCCACACTGATTAAAGTGGGGTGTGGATCTTCTTTTGTACCTAGATTGATTTCTATGAGTTCATCCACAGTGGTAGAGATACCCTCTTCAAATGCTGGAGAAGTATCCCTGAGATCTTCCTCTTCTTGTTTAGCATGTGTTACTTCTTCTATTTCTACTTTCATAGTATATGATGAAGCAGAATTTCCATGATCAGAAGAGATGTCAAAATTTGCAAATCTTGAAGAAGAAGCTTCCATTTCTGACCCGATTGATGATGAAGGGTCTTCTTTGGGTAATAAAGAGGAGATGATGGATTGAGAATCAACATAATCGTTTACCTATGACATTGCTATAACTTGCCCAGGCCTGATTGGCGAAGTATAGACTTGTTGGATTTCAGCAGATGAAATGAAGACATCTCCATTTAAGCTTTCATCATTGCCTGGTGGATCACCAATTTCTACCATGTTGTCTGGATCGATTTCCGTAATTGACATTATAGATATTTCCATAAGAGTATTTTGATTTGGGTCTATCCTGTCAATTTGACTGATAGGCAACACATAATCTGTACTCACATGCGCAAATGGATTTACTGGAATCTTTTCCAAACCATATGGAGCATTAACTTTGGTAATCTTCTTTGTTGTGGATTTCTTCTTTCCCTTCATGTGATATAATTCTGCCTCAATTTATTGAGATTCACATGTTTTGAACGGGTCCTTATCACCATATAATATCCCAACTTGACCATCAAAACAAAACTTGAGACATTGATGGTATGATGAAGGGATAGCCGCATGTCGATGTAGCCAGGGTCTTCCAAGAAAGATGTTGAAGGCTGAGTCTTGATCAACAACCATGAAATCTGAATTGGACACAAGATCTCCAAACTGAGTTCTGAGTGTAATCTTGCCCAGTGGTTCTTATTCATTTTTATCATATCCTTGTAACATCATGGTAGGAGGAGATAAATCAGATTCCGTGAGGTCCAATCGACGAAGTGTACGAATGAGCATGAGGTTGACTCCTGAAGCATTATCAATGAAAACTCTTTGGATTTCTACTCTATTGACCTTGCCAGATAAGTAAAAAGGTCTAATATGTCCATGTATGACATCATCTTCATCTTCATCAGTAAAAGATATTACTGCATGGCATTCCGCAGGATTATTCTCTACATGGTAGACTTCAGCTGCAGTAATTTCAGTCTCAAACTCTTGAGGACTTGAGAAAGCCTCAATGAGTGCCTCCCGAAGATCCTTTGATAAATTCAAGGCATCCAGAATTGATAACTTGGCCGGTACTTGGGCCAGGTGTTTCAATATATCATACTTTTGATCCAAAGGTTTGCGTTTCCCAATAGGAACATGTGGTTTAACAGGCGCTTTGGAAGTTGATGCTTTGGAATTTAATGCATCTTATACTGGGATAGGAGTTGGTAATAATCTTAGCTTTGTAAAATTAGACCAATTAGGTCTATTTACTTGCTGAGAGGAAGAAGATGGAACCTTCAACTGATCTTCTAGAATAATTGTGCTAGGGATGAGTCTGCCTTGTGTGGAAGAACTTTCTTGTTCTTGTTGAGCTCGTTGAAGGCCTCTACCACAAGTTTCTGCCACATACACAGTTCTAGAAGGGGTAGAATTGGAATAGTGGCCTCTGAATGATCCATGTCTTCCCCTGCATCTTGAGCCTCTGGAAATTTCTCTGATTCCTCTATTTTATATAGGGAATTCGGGCTCATCAAAATTGAAACTACGACTGACATATGGATCTGTTAATTGAATCATATTAACAGAACCGAAGATCAACTCTTCATCTGATGAAGACTCTTCCTGATTAACATGTTTAGGCTGTACCGTTTGGTGGGGCAGTGCCCATGGCTTTGAAGTAGATGACATGAAGTCTTCCAGAGTCAAAGAAAATTTAGGCTTTGACACATACTCATCTTCTTCTGATTCCTTTTCTTTCTTTGAACTATGCCACTCTTTGGAGGATTTTCCCTTTGATGAAGAGGGTTTTACTGCGGCATTTATGTCAGAATGCACAATTGGTTTCTTCAATTGTGTTCGAAAAAATAGCATGAGTTCGGTTGATCATTTTTTTGACCATCCAATCATCATATTTCTGCGCATTTTTGCTTTTAACTTCTTTCCATTCACCTTCTTCCTCTAAAACTGTAGCAGTAACACATGCTACCTGAGCTGAAGAGCCTTTTAGTTTGACTTGTCTCGAGTCGACCATATTTTGCAGGAGGTCTTTGAAGAAAAAACACTCCTGGATGGGATGCCCCAACATTTGATGAAAGGGGAAATAATTTAGACGGTCTTCATCTCCTTACTTGTTTGGCCTCTTGGGCCTTGGAAATTGAACCAAATTATTTTCCAGAGATGAAATGAAGTATCCAGGAACTTGTTCATTTTGAAAAGAGTAAACTTTGATCTTCAGATCCTCAAATTGTTTTCATATTTGATCTCTTTGATCATATTAAAGAAACAGCCTCTTTTGTTGGCTCTCAGGAGGTGGAGCCCTCCGAGAAGATGAAGGTTTTGAAGTAAAAGTGGGTACAGGTGCTTGTTTAAGCATAACTGTAGCAGTCTCTACTTTACCCATTCTCCTTCCTGAAGCTGATGGAATTACATGAGCTTTACCATTAGTCTTTATAAGAGAATATTCAATCTGTTGAGCGATTTAAGTAAGGTCTTGAAACCCTCCTGTGTATTTCACAGGGATCAGCTGTGTACGAAACTCATCATGTAAATTTGCCACATAGATTGGCAACAATTCTTCTTGAGGGAGTGCTAAGGTTTGGGAATATGTTAATCCCCTCCAGTGAGCAATGAAATATGAGACCCTTTCATTCTCCCTTTGATTACAGTTTGTAAGATCAAAAACTGTTGTCTTTGGCAACGTTGAGCTGAATTGGAGAAGGAATTTTTGGCGAAGATACCCCCATTCGATAATTGACCGGGACTGCAAGCTTGTATACCAAACAAAAGCTGGTCCTTACAAGGTTCGCACGAATCATCTGAGTTTCACTGCTTCTTTCTGTTCCAGAGTTCCCATCACAGGATCACAACAAGACACGTAATGTATCAAATGCTGTTTAGGATCACCTGATCCATTGAAAATAGGGAATACAGGGTTCCCAAAACTTGATGGGGGAGAGATTGAATCTACCCATTCAAGGTAAGCTCTCTTTTCTGGTTGAACCTGCACACGCTTTCCTTCCATAGTCTCTAACTGAGCTGTTAATGACTCAATGCTAGTTATTAACTTTTTAGAAACATCCGGTTGAACTTGGACTTGGGAAGGTGAAATAATTGGAGCTGGTACAGATGTGGTGGCTGGTGCTGCAACTGATGGTAGCACCGCCAATTGTTGTTTCACTTGACCTGTAGGATTATACTTGTGAGGGTGTACTGATAGAGGAGGATATTCTTGATCCATCTCAATAACTGAAACAAACTCACTTGGCTGACTGACTCCAACACGCTAAAGAGGAAGACTACCCTGAAGTAGTTCTGCATTAATCCTTCTTAATTCCTTCATTTCTTCCTCTTGTTACGCAAACCTTTTCTCTAGTGAGAGTGATTGGACTTCTCCAGAGGAAGGGTATGTAACCTGATTCTTTCTTTTCCCCTTGTTAGCTCCTTTTCGAAGAGGGGGAAGTGAGTTATTTGAAGGATTCCCTAGATTCTGGGTAAGCCTTTGATTTTGTGTACACACACCTTCTTCATTTGTGTCTGTGTGTACAACTTCTTGAGTAGGAACCTCTTCATCTGAGCCCCCTGAGTGAGGCTCATCTGGTGGATCAGCAACAACGACATTGATGACATTAATTTATGCATAACACATCACATCCCTTCTATCAGCATTTCTGTGATATTGTCTTCTGCCATGCCCCTGACGAGATATTTCCTTTTGTTGATTTGATCCCTCAGGAACTTCATGGAGAACCGTAATTTGGAGAGAATATCCTGATAATTTGGATCTTCGTTCCTCTTGTGGATTCTTCTCCAATCAAGAGAAAAATGACTTTCACTGAGGAGGGGATTGATGATTTGAAAAAGTCCCCAGTACGGTGGACTGGGGCTGTTCCTGCTGTCTTTGCTCAACTCCTCGAATCCTATTTGTTGATTTTGTGGGTTGGGTTAAAAGAGTCCCCAGTCTGGCAAGCTGGGGTGGCTCTTGACATGCTATGTCTGAGAATTTCTTAAAAGCTCTCATGATCTTGCAGAACTTAGTCCGAAAATTAGTTGGATGAATCAATCGACATCCACTTTTATCACCCGGTTCAAAAGACCGTTGGATGATTTCTAACACTTCTATCACTTGATGATGTGCTTGCTCTATACGAGAGGCCTGTTCAATATTCTCGTTTGCTTGATGCTGGAGTAATTCTACAACTTTTTCTCTGTATTCTTGAATTTGAGAAGAACTAGTTGAGGCCTGTTCTTGGGAAAGCTTTTGATTACAAACAAAACCCATTGACTGTGGCCAGCCACAAGAAATAACATTGCATGAAACCATTTTCGGCGGGCTTTACTGACTGGAGAGTACAATGAAATGTAGTGCTCCATGAACACCCCATCTTATGACATGAATACCCGATGGGTCATTGGAAATTAACTGACACGATCTTCTTAGTGTGCTAAGGCATGAACGTTGAATGGATCTCTGCTGCTTTTCAGCCTTCAGATATCGAGAGACTAATAGAGATGCCAAATCAATCTGACATTGTAACCCTTCTATTATCTTAACATGATTTTCATATTCATCATAATATAATACTTTATTTTTCAACTGACAAAGAGTTTTCCATATGTTGAGATGAATATCATGAATTCCATCTTCTGTCAACATCTCTGGAATGTCATACTGAGAGTCAGCCAGAGGCCAAAACATGACTGGAAGTTCACCTTTCTCCAGTTGTTTTCTCATGTTCATCATTTCCTCTTTATCATTTAATGAATATTCTTCTACCTGTTTTGACTAAAGCTGGTGATTCCTTGTTGGTTCATCAGATTCACCAAGATTCGTAGAGAATACACTGATCAAACTAGGATATGCATGACTTAGGGGTGGTTCGGAGAATGAACTAAACCTTGGGCTATCTTCTGGTTGAGAAAGGATTTCACTTGATTATGGTAAAGCATCAGACATGACTGGCTTTACTTTTGCAAGTTCCTCAAGATAAGAGGGATTTCTCGTCACTGCATTGTCTTCTGAAGAATTTTCCAGACAATGCGCATCACTACTGTGGAGAAAACTTTCACAGAGAAATTCATCATCATGAGGAGGACCACCATGGTGGGTTACAACAAAAGATGAGATCTCTTGCTCCTTGGTCTTCTGGACACACAGAGGGTTATTGTAGCTCTCATCTGAAGATGAAACTTCAAGATCGACCGAACTGTCATGAAGAAAGACTTCATGAGGAAGTGTCTGTTGAAGACCTTTCGAATTAATGTTCCCACTATTGGGAAATGAGGGAGTAGAATCTTGGATTCCAACAGATAATTGCCTGAGGGCATCAAGGACTCCAGCATCGAGCAAGGCCTTGTTACAGATTGGCCCTTTATTTCTTGACTGTGCTGGGCTGGTCTTCTTCTTAGACGCCTTCTTACTTGCCTTAGAAACCACTTGTTGATGAAAGTGGCTACTCTGAGCAGGTGTATGTGCCTGATCAAGAGAGATGGCCAGGTTAAGCTGACAATCTCTACTCAAATCATGTGTATATTCCAGACTTGGTTTTCCGTATGATATGAGGGAATACTCCCCACAACCCTCTTTGACTGGAACAAATGTGTGTGTCTGTTCTGGAGTGAACTGTTGATTTGTCACTCCACTGGTAGGGATAGATTTATGTGTCTTTCCCTGAGATGCTTCTGAAGCTGTTATAATATCCTGGAAAGCATCCAGAATATGAGCTGGGATTTTCTTTTTCTCTCTCACCATTGATAGAATATTCTTGGTGACTTCAGCTGCCAGAAGGGGGATACACATCCATTCCGTGCTTGGAGTAGGAGTGTGTTTTTGATCCTGTCCTCCTTTTCCTGTTAGTGAATCCTGACAGTACTCAAGTGTGGGGGCAGAGAGTTGAGTCTGTCTCTTATTTGTCACTGGAGCTTTCCGATTGACTTCTCCGAGTGCTATGAAGCGAGACTGTTGGTAGTATTGATCAATACTAGTAGGTGTATGTGCCTGCTGATTGTACTTCACCGAACGTGGTTGACGAGCTCCATCATATATAGTCAGATGAGCCTGCTGACTAGATGATGACGTATAAACAGGTGTATGTTCCTGCCTATAGTACTCTGGCAGAATTGCCTAGCGGGATTGACGTGATGCTTCTAGACGATTCTGCTGGACAACAGAATTAAAACGGATGGGTGTATGTGCCCGCTTGTTGCTTGCCACCAAGTTAGGTTGGTGGAATTCTTTGGAGATGGAGGAGATGATAACCTACTCACTGTTGAACGGATTTCGCCTCTGGTGATTCATCTTGCCTGCTGGGGTTCGAGGAACCTGAGCCGAACGCCTGGAGTCGATACCCTCATCATGTTGAGGGCGCACTGCCGCATGAGTCTGACGACAATTATTGATGGGAGCCTTAGGGAAGGACTCTTGTCTCTTTGAATTAAGGCCCTGAGGGACCTGCTCATTCACCTCCTCAGAATATGAGAGTGAATGGTGATTGCGTTTCAGGTATAACGACCCGAAACAGTTGGAGACGGTGGTTAGCACTTCCTGCTTCTTGATCGCTGGTCATCGCTATCCGAACGACTAGGTTGAATTGTTCACTTGGAGGTCTTGTCGGGCAGCCTCCAGAGTTGGAATGGTACCGTGTTGACGGTACTCCTTAACCAACGCATTTGATACCAAGCGTTGAAGACACTGAGTAGGTGATGTCATCCTCAGAGCGGACGACAATCCAACAGAAGTAGCAGTAGTGACATTTGCAGCAGAGGTTTTCACAACAGAGGTATTCACAGATGTGAACTTAAGAGAAGCCATTCTGGAAATGCAGAAAATCTTGGAAAAGAGTTCCTGTTTGATATAACAGACGTAATCAAGATAAGTCCAGCCACTATATCTTTTGGATAAGCACATATGTTATTGATTGCTTTGTTGGCCCTCTCATTGAGTTTAAATAGGGGCCTAACAAATAAGAAAAGCATCATTTTAACTTGGTTAAAGATTCACGTTGGGTTCACCATTTTTTGTTTCCCTATGGAATTGGGTATGATCTCATTGATTTAAGATTCAAGCATTCCAAGCGGTTTCTAACGGGTTTGTTTGTAGAACCGGAAACACCCAATAATTCCATATCCATTTGAACCTACTTTCCAAAGGTAGATGCTCATTAGTTATGAATTGATGAGGCTTATGAATTTGCATTGGTCGAGAGGATGGGAGTTCAGACTCATCACACCTTTTTTGAGGGGAATTATTGTCTACTATGGGACTCTCTTTATAGATTTAAGTTATGTTCGTGAATCCTTATTACATTACCAAGTATAAAATGAGCTTTCCTTTAGATCTTACAATCAATTATTAATATGTAGGAAGTTTAGAGAATATTTTATATGTATTCGAGGTTCTTCATCAATAGAAAATCATGTGTATTTGTTAAATATTCTTATTCAATGGTATCCTTTAATATATTAAAGTATCTTGGTCATTATGATGAGCATACTGGTTTTAAATCCACTCAGTGGGGCACTTGAAGTTTATTGTCGTTCATAAGGACATTGATTATTTCAGGGTTGGGATCGTACCCGCAGATGGGCTACCTACGTATCCTTTGTTTAGAAAAGGAATCAGAACCCACATAGTTCGAGTAAGGGAGTATGATGTTTATGCATGATTGATGGCTCAAAGAAAGATTTCATGATTAATTTTACACTCTAAGCTCATGTGAGTCGTGCTCGGTGTGAGAAACAAGAGGTATTGGTGAAAACAGACAATTGTGCCATGCAATGATGTAATGATGTGGGGCTTATGTATATATGACTGCCCAAATAGATGAAGATTAAGATTTACTTCAGGGAAGAAATCTAGGAACATGGTCTATAAAGGTATATGTGCTTCATGGAGATTTAGATACTCTAATCTTGGGGCTTACTTCTAAGGAAGATGCCCAAGTTAGGAGGGGACTTATGATTGGGTTTTACTCCTGAGAAGGAAGCCCAAATCAAAAGGAATTATGATTGGTTAAGAGAAATTAAGACTGGGGATTATTCCTAAGGAGGAGGCCCAGGTTAAAGGGATTTGAAAATTAAGGGACTTGGGGCTTACTCCTAAAGAGGATTCCCATATTTGAGACTGGGGTTTACTCCTGAAAAGGAAGTCCATATTTGGGAACTTTAACACTGGGGCTTATACCTAAGGAGGACGCCCAGATTAGGGGATTTGGACTGGGGCTTACTCCTGAAAAGAAGGCCTGTATTAATGAGGACTTGGGGATTACTCCTAAGGAGGATGCCCATGAATATGGTTCTCTCATCTTAAAGGATGAGGTTGAATGAATGAAATCTCTAATTTTAGTGACACAAAGATGTGTAAATCACTAGGTTTTGAGAGATGTTCCACGGAACTCCTTTCAGATAAGGGAGTCAATCAAGAAAACATGCCATAAATGGATTTGAAGAGTGTCTTGAAGACGGAATCTTGAATATGAGAGGTGGAAATGGCATAAGAGGGGTTAAATGAGCAGGAAGGGCACCAAAAAATAGGAAGGGTGCGCAAGTCCTGGCAGGTGTGCAGGTCCTGTGTGGGCGCGCAAGTCCTGGGCGCGCAGGTATACCTGCACGACACATGGTTACTTGCGCGATTGCTAACCAGTAGGGTAATACTTGGGCGATCCTTGACCAAATGCTTTAGAATTATCACGAGGTACTTCCAGAAGAGTGGCACGCAAGTTTCAATGAGTAGGTAAGGAGGCGTGCAAGTGTGTTCATTTCCCTTAAAGGAAAAAACACTTAGGCGTGCAAGTGTTAGTGATTTATTACACTTAGACCATATTACTCTTGTTTAGACCTTCCATTCTAGGAAAAGAATTACCTTATAAGTGTTTGGAAGGCTTGAAGAAGAGACTTGGGCGTTTAGAGCTCTGTATCTGAATTCTGGAAAAAATTCCTCTCGAAATGGGGGCCCCACCGGGGGTATTTATAGGCCAGAGAAGACCCTGGGTGGTTTTCAAAGAGGGAGCGCAAGTCACTTGCGCGACCATTAGGTGGCACGAAAGTGTACTTGCCCGACAGTGAGGGAACTTGCGCGGTGCATGTTCATTTGAAGCCTTCTTCATGCCTTTGTCGATTTTTGATATTTTTTTCAAAGGCTGAATCAATTTCTACTAAGTCATTTGCCTTTCCATTCCTTTAGACAATGTGATGAAAAGGAGCGTAAAAAAAAGTTCCCACTCAGAGTTGGATCCGGAAGAATAAGGATGTGACTCCGAGGAAAAGAAGAAAACCAAAGGAAAAGAGGAACACAAGTTTTCAGTACACAATAATCATCGCGTAGGTGAGAGTCACACAGGCTAGAGCGCGCCGTCTGTAGGCACGCAGGTGGCTGGCCTGGCCTATAAATATGCGCTCATATGTCGCGCATTGCACAGAACTTCAGATTTTTGAGCTCTCACCGCGCAGGTTATCTCCGTCGCGCAAGTTGCTCTCTTTTCCGCATTTCCTTTGCTATCGTGCTGATGTCAAGGTATCTGGACCTGCACGGTGATACTTGCATGCCAAATACTTGCGTTTCATGTTATACTTGCGTGACACATCCACACTTGCGCAACAAGTTTAGACTTGCGTGCCTTAATGCCTTCGTCATTTTTTTCGAATTCTTTCATAAATTTTATGAAAAATCAACTTCTTCAAGAGTTAATTATTCAACTTTTGTGCAGATTCAATGGCTCCAAAAATAATCGGAACGACTGATGAATTGTCAAGAAAACGTCTTGATGATATGATGGACATCGTTGGACACGATTACTATACTGTCTACGATAGCACTCTCCCAGATTTGGATAAGTATCTGAAGAAATATCTCTTTGATTTCCCACAAAGCACTTATCTGCCTTTGTACGGTTATAGTCATCTACGAGAAGTCACTATTCCAGAAGAAAAGAACTATCTCCCGTTTTTGTGGTTTCATAATTACACCAACTTTGCTTCAGCAAATATCTCATGTGGAGGAGGATTTATAAATTCTGGAACAGTGGAGAAGGCCCACATGATGCATCATAGCCCTTGTACGCCAGATATGAAACCTCATAAGCCTGAGCTGCAACCACATTGTCATCTTTCAATCTTCCAAAATGCTCAGATGGATCAATCCAAAGGCTGGAAGAAAAGTTGGGACTTCCGTCCTGGGGGAGGTTTGAAGCCAGCTTGGATGTGGGAATACTAGGTACGACAAACCTGTGTAGTGTTTGTCGAAGATCTAAAAGGAGTTGCAATATACGAAGCTGTCTGGGTTGGGAAAACATATGTTTATAGACATGATAACTTCATGCCGGAGATACTCAGCCACTGGAGCCCAGAAAACAATTCTTTCCATTTGACTCATGTAGAAGTAGACATCAGTCCGTGGGATGTCCACAGGATCTCAGGTGTTCCAATTTTGGGCGACATGTATGATGAATTCATTCCTCCCAAGGATGACTTGGAATGATTCAGAGAAGATTCCTGCTTTGGCTTGAGAATTATTTAAAATCTTCCATAGGTTCAAGAGTTCAGAGACCTCCTTAACTCATTCTAGAAAGGATATTCATCCAGAGGAGTTAATGAATATATTTCTTATTGATAAGAAAGAGAAGGAGCCAAAGGAGAAGGAGATGAAAAAGAAAGGATCCAAGAAAAAGAAATCCAATGATAAGAGGCTCACCCATCCTACCACCCGCCCAAAACCTGAGAAGAAGGGTGATCCTAGAACATTCTGGCCAACTCTAGAATAAGAAGAGTTTGAGAAGTGGGGATATGAGGTGAATCAAAGGATCCCAAAGAAGACTCGTCTGGCAGGCTTCTTGGCCTTGTGGCTTAGCATTTATCTCTTACCAGTCAGGGATTCGAAGGGAGTCGTCAGGCCAGGGACCTTCATTATCACGACAAAGTTTGCTGAGGAAAAAATGGTTGGGTTGGCTACCCCCATTTTATCAAATATTCACAGGAGTGTTTACTTCATGTCTTCATGGGTAAATCTCCTTTAAGAATAGTGGGACCATTCCATGTTTTATGGGGATGGATCGCCACTCACTTCAGGACTTATAATGTATAGAATGGATTACAAATTCCTGGAAGTTCTTTCTGGCCGTCAGTGAAAGCATTCTATGGAGTTTCTCCATTAGATATTAATTCCTATGAAATGAAAGTGAGGCTGAGCATGTTTAAGGAATTCCACTTCTTTCCCTATGGAAATCCGCCAACCGGACGGTTTGTTGATGATTGAACAACCCACTTGGATTTGAGGGCATATATTCTAGAATGCAGAGATGGTGTGCTAGTTGCCAGGATTGACAGAGAAATTATATGTGAGGCCTATGCTCCATATAGATTTGCATGTCAATTCAAGTGTCTGAAACAGATTGCTGTGTCTCCCCCAGTACATGTCTGGTTAGAGTAACATCCGATGGTTGCTCGGAAACTGTGGCTGATGACGTTAAGGGAGAAGACTGGGGTGGTATTTGATCTGCCAGTTGAAAAAGCGACACATAACTTGAACACATGGTATGCCGAGCACTGGATAGCATCATACCCTATAGGGGTGATGAATCACCCAGTTTATCAGGTGGGGAAAAGGAAGAGGACCGTAGAGAAAGGAACCCTTCCTCATGAAGGTGATGCTTCTCCACCTGAAGCTGATTCACTAGATTCCTCATCAAGGACTAGCTCACCGTATTCCCAAGATGGGGATGATGAGGCACACCAAATGGAAAAGAGGCCTCGTGCCCGATATAATCCTCCGATTAGAATCAAAAGACCTACTCCATCAAATCCTGGTGAGTTATTTCATTGTGGTAATTTAATCACCATCACTTTATAAAGCAATAAGTCTTATTTTCTTATTCTCTATCGATAGGTTCAGGATATGGGAAGAAATTGAAGTCGAAGATTGTAGGACCTTCCTCACAGCCTTCTGGTACACGCACTAAATATCTACGACCAGAGGCTGTCCAGACATGGAAGAGTCTATATTATGGTACTGAGACCGCCTAGATGGATTTTTGTGAGGGTCTACAACTCCATGGAATAGGGAATATTGTGGCTTATACAAATATCCAATATGAGGATAACCCCAATGAAATGTGGGATTACCTCAGAGAGCTATAAATTCTCATATATTCCACTGACGATTCCATTCCTGTCACCAAGCGGGTGAAGGAAATGATATATCTTGGTGCCGCTGAGGGGACTGATGATGAGTGGAACTATTATGTGGCCCTTAAAGATGTAAGTTTTTCTTTCCTTATTTTCATTGAAACTTGATTTCAATCAAAGCTTTGTTAATTAAGGAAATTATTTTCTTCATCCTACAGCTCGCAAAGAAAGGAACTACTGAAGTTACTTCACCACAGTATAGCCCTGGTGGTACTACCATTGGGGATGCTTCTGAATCTGCTCGCGAGTCAGGTGAGATATATCTAGGTTAGTAGGCCATGAATGAAGAGTTGGACATGGCCTTCCATTCTCCAATTCAAGTGCCAATAAGGGAGACTGCTGACACTCCCAAAAAGCCAAAGAAGCAAAGGCATTGGAGGAAGAAGTCCACATCTAAATGCTTCATTAGTAGCAGTAAGTCCTTAAGATAATAATGAATCTATACTCATGAAAAGATTGCTTATTTTCCTTGGGATTGCAGGGGCTTCTTCAATTTCCCCCTTAAGGGAGAGGACTGACCCTTCTGTGAGGACCACAGAGGATGCTACGGAACAATCACAAGTTCAGACTGACCTGGATGCTTCTGGAAAAGAGCCAGCATCTGTTTCTAGTATCCCTCCTGCTACTATTGAAAGAAGAGAAGAACCTGCTACTAGTAAGTTAACAATGCTTCATAAAATGTTGAATGAAACATCGACTGACTTCCATTCCGTGATACTTCAGGTTCAACCCCTGAATTAGAGCTTTTGGCGGCTATTGCAACTGATGCCGCAATTTTATCCAAAGATTCTGCCCAGGGTCAGGGACCACAGGATGAAGGTCACCAAGAAGACATATCAAATGCTCCCCCTAGTGAGACTAACCAGGATTCTGATATGACATTAGATGAAATGATGGAACTTGGCGCATCTTTCGAAGATTTTATAAATCATGTTAAATTACCATGTAATTTAGAAGATTATGGACGTGAGTGTTATCCTTCGTCTTATTAAGAATAAATTTATATTACATGTCTAATCATGATTGGTTCAAATGTGCAGTTTTGTCCGAGCAAGCTGCTGAACTACCCATGCCTGAAGGGGGTACAGAAAACCCTACCATTGCAGAAAAATTAGTACAAGTGGAGCTGAACCCAATAGAGCTTCCTCAAACTCATCATGAAAATCCTGTCAAAGCTAGGAAAGATGGGGAGGAGACTTCTCAGGCTACTGATCTACCGTTGGGTAAGGAATAACAATATTTGTGATTGTACTTAATTTGCAAGACAACCGATTCTTTTGTTATCCTTTGAAACTAACCAAAGCTTTCAATTAATTATGCAGGGCCATCAATTGTAGTGGCTAGCTCTGGAGGTGAGGCCTCAGCCTCCACCCCAACGGGAATTGAAAGTGAAGAAGCTTAGGTCAGGGGGGAAGGAGAAGAACATGGCAGTTCCCGAAGTGCATTAATCCCAGATTTCATGCCCCTCTGTGACGATGATGTCGAATCAGAACCGGAGGTACTTAAGGCTCTCATCTTTTCACGACACAAGGCATGGAACAACATATGGAAAATCATATCTGAGGTTCCTTTAGAAGATCTATCATCGAAGATCCTTCTATTATCGTCCCTGTTCTTCATGCTAGGACTTGGCGGTTTTGGATATGAAAAGATCCATGCCGTAGTGAAACATGTCATTTTCAGGAGGGAGCAGGAGAAAAAGTTTCACAAAGACTTGACCAGGGTGAAACTGTCAGTCAACATTGGCAAATTTGAAGCTGCAGTATCCCGAGCTGAGGCTGACTATGCTACCAAGATGAAGGAGCTAAAGCATAAGATCAAAGATAAAGTCATCCAGAAGATGCACCTCCAGCAACAGTTAGATGCTGTTACTGGGGAACTTGACCAACTCAATAATTCATTGGAGGGAGCTCAAACAAATGGTATGAAGGCCATCACGGATGCCAAGAAAGCACTCTATCAGGCTGCAAAGAGTGAAGTTGGTTGGGTGCATGAGCTTCAAATAGCTGCTGATGAAGCTCGGGATGCTGTTCATCAAGTGAAGACTTATATTGATAGCCTCTTGTAATTTCCTGAAAAATAGAAGAGACTCCAATATGTGGATGTCCTTCTAATTCTTTTGCATCAAATGGAAAGAATGTTTTCATCTTCAATCACTTGTGCATGTATTTTTCTGCTACCTACTTTAAATTTTACCTAAGCCAATGGGCCTAGTAAGCATAGTTTGATTTTTACTAGGATTATTATAAATAACCCTACAAACTTTGAATCTTTTAATTGCTCAATATTACCTAAATCATAAAAAATGTATGTTTAGTAAGCTGGAACTTGACTTTAATTCAGAGTTCCCTTGTCTTTTGTGGGAAGTTTAAAGTCATGAACATCGGAAAAAAAGAGGCTAATGTTTAAGGTCGAAATAGGTTTGACCGAAGGAATTAGAATTGACTCAATTATTTGACAATTTATCTGAAAACATATTACCATACTCAAGTATGAGGGAAAATATGTAAACTATGACTTAAGAAAATTTGAATATGAGGAATGATATGAAAAAGAGATAAAAGGAATTAGAAGAAGTAGTTCCCAAGAATGAAGTTTCCAATATTTAACAAACCCGTTAGGGGGTTGAATTATATAGGGCCACCTAAGGGCATTGGCTGTATAGTCAAATAATAGCATCTTTTGGCTGACTGGTCCGTTGTGTAGACTACTTATGCAAGGCCGCCTAAGGGCATGTGCTGCATAGTCAGGCAAAATAACTCTCATAAATTTACTTTTCTACTACTAAGAAGCTTAGTGAAATTTTATGGGGATTCAACTTTTCCAAAGTATAGAGTTTGCTGTATGGAGAGAGGTACTTGAATATGGAGAAGATATTTCCAAACAGGATTGTCTAAAAATTGGATGACTATTACTCCTACGAAGGTCTGGCTCAAACGTGGGGAAGGAAAATATAAACCATGGACTTGAATACTTTCATATCATGAAAAGGAATATGGGACAAATATGTTAAGGATGGATGATTTTATAGATCCCTACATATTAATACAAATAAGAACAAAAGAGGTTTTCCTCCCAAGAATGAAGTTACCACTATTTAACAAACCCATTAGGGGGTTGAATTATGCAGGGACGCCTAAGGGAATTGGCTGCATAGTCAAATAATAGCATCTTTTGGCTGACACGTCTGTTATGTAGACTGTTTATGCAAGGCCGCCTAAGGGAACATGCTGCATGGTCAAGCAAAAGAATTCTCAGAAATTGGATCATTTTGTGACCAGAAGTCAAGAAAAGGGTTATGAATATCTAGAAGTATTCAAGACTAGGATTATGACACATAAATATGGGTATTGTCCAATGTATGCAGAGATACACGGATCAATGATAACCATAATCATGTTGTGGCCGGATCCTGAATTGAAATGTTGGACATCACTATGTATCCCATAAGGATAGGAATCAAGCCATACATAGTTCTTAAACTACAGTTTAACATCATGCGGGACGAAAATATAGGAGATCTTAGTTTAGGGTCATAGAGCTTGGACTATTATAAGAAATACACAATGTGTGTTTTCATGGGGACTTTTCAGCCAAGGGACTGAAATTGGAATTTGGGGTTAGGCCCAAAAGACTTGGGGTTGGATTCGAGGGACAATCGAACGTTCCTAAGTATCCCATAAGGATGGGAATCAAGCCCACGTAGTTCTAGAAATACCCTTTGTAAAAATTTGGTTCATACATGTGAAGGGTGAAAAAGGGACTTTAACGCAATGATGGTTTAACCCAAGATAAAAGGTTCAGACATTGCCATGTATGCACATAGTCTTTGGAATGAAACATGATTGAAAAATCAATGTAAATAATGATTCCCTCTCAGGTGAGGGTATCAAAGAATATTTTAGTTTATTGTCATACATGAAAAAAAGTGTTGTACAGTTTAACGTCATATATCAAGGACATAAGTGAACCAATGTAAAGATATTGATTCTGGGGAGGGTTTCACGAATCAAAATCGTATGAGATGGAGGTGAACCGATGTGAAGAGATTGGTTTTGAGCTTGAACCTTGGGAGGCTGCCTACGTACCCAACCTGGAAGTCAAGGATCAAAGTCCGCGTAGTTCAATTAAAGAATGAATTAATGATCAAGTTGTTCTTGGGGACAACGACCTAAAAAAATGATGTTGGGACTTACACGTGGTTAGCGGCCCAAAGAGGGTATTATGGTTGAAATTTTCTCTAAGATCACGTGAGTCATACTCGGTGTGAGAAACAAGAGGTAACAACAACCTTAACGATGCACAGTTTAATGTCATGTAGGACATATGAAGGGACTATGAAATTTAAAGTCTTACAGTTAGGACTATTGGTGCTGCACAGTTTAATGTCATGTAGAAGGGACAAAATATAGTTTAATGTCATGTAAGACATATTAAATGACTTTTGTACAGTTTAGCGTCATGTAGCTAGGACGATGGGGATAATATAGTTTAATGTCATGTTAGATGAAAGGGGGACTGTGTAGTTTAATGTCATGCATTAAGGACAAAAAGAGGACACAGTTTAACGTCATGTTGGACGTATTAGGGACTTTTTCATAGTTTAACGTCATGTTGGATGAAAAAGGGATGATACAGTTTAGTGTCATGTTGGACGAAAGTGAAAACAATTTAAGGTCATATGCATGGACCATGGGTGGTGCAGTTTAACGTCGTGTTGGACGTAAGGGACTTCTGCACAGTTTAACATCATGTAGTCTGGACGTCATAGTTTAACATCATGTTGGACGTAAATACCAATAGTTTAAAGTCATATGCATCGACCCCGGATGGTGCAGTTTAACGTCGTGCTAGACGTAAGGGACTTGCAAATAGTTTAAGGTCATTTGCATGGACCCTTAATGGTGTATTTTGTGTTTATACAAAATACTTCTTCAGAAATCTGTCATTGGTTGAGTAGTGATGAGTTCTCCATCCATTGAGATTAATGAATAAGCTCCATTGGAATAGACCTTATGTATTGAATAAGGTCCTTCCCACTTTGGATCAAGTTTGGGAGGTTTATTTCCTAGTATAATTGGAGTTCTAATAACTAATACCAATTATCCCTAAACGAATGAATGAAGACAAACTTTCTTGTTGAAAGATCATACTATTCGATTCTGATAGACTTCCAAGTGGTGTAGAGTACACAATCTTTTCTCATCTAACCATTCCAATTCATTTAATAACTTTTGAGATTGTTCATCTATGGATGACTGATCACAAATGGCTACCCTAAGCAAGGGTAGTTGAACCTCAATTGGCAAGGCTGCTTCCGTTCCGTATACCAATGAATATGGAGTTGACCGTGTTGCAGTGCGGGTGGTAGTTTGATAAGCTCGTAAAGCATGAAAAAGTTTATCAGGACATGACCTCTTATCTTTATCCACCATATTTTGCAGTATATTTGACAGAGTCTTATTGAAGGCTTCTATCTGGCCATTGTCCGCTGCATGATACCGAGATGAATGATTGGATTTGATGTTGTATTCTTGATACAACTTCTTCACCTTGGATAAACAGAAGTTGGTGCCATTATTCATCAATATGGTATGAGGGACACCAAATCTAGTAATTATGTTAGACTTGATGAAGCTAACAATGCATTTAGAACTGATTTCCTTGAGAGGTATTGCCTCTGTCCATTTTGAAAAGAAATTAATAGCAGTAAGAATATACTTAAGCTGCTTGGCCGTAGCTGAAGGATAAGGTCCCACCACATCCATTCCCCATGTGGTAAATGGCCACGAGTATTTAGCTATATGAAGCAACTCTGGATATTGATGAATGAAGTTGGAATGTACTTGGCATGAATGACATTTCATTGTGAAATCAACAAAATCTTGTATCATTGAAGGCCAAAAGTATCCAAGCCTTCAAATCTGATCAGACAGTCTCTGTCCAGACAGGTGGGCACCACAGACTCCTGCATGCACTTCTTTCATGACAGCCATTGTCTCTTCACCAGCAATGCATCTGAAGAGAACTCCATCAAAACCATGCTTGTAGAGAATTTTCTCTAGGTGATCTGGGCCATCATAAAGAGTAAAATTGACCACACATCACCAGATTTGTTCTTTTCCGACTCTATCAGGTGGAAGTATTCCATTTTGAAGGTATTCCCTGATAGGTGTCATCCATCCTATAGTATGACCATATGGTTCAGGAATGGGACTAATTTCATTAATTTCCTCTGTTCTGGTTCGAACATAAGGTGAAATTGCATGACGGTGGGCAATACTAATGGTTGTCTCATCCCGATCTGGATCTGCCAGAGCTGTGGCTATATTAGCCAGTGCATCAGCTTGGGCATTTTTTGATCGCGGGAAATAAGAAAATGTCGGTTCTGAAGGGAATTCCGCCATTAACTCTCTGAAGTAATCATACAAAGGGTTTAGTTCTTCTTTTTTGATTGCATAATCTCCATTGACTTGTTTGATTACTAGATCTGAATCACTTTTCACCTTTAAGTGATTCACTTGTGCCTAAAGCGCCAACTCCAAGCCTGCGATGAGATCTTGGTATTCTACTTTATTATTGGTACCACCTTCCCATAATAATAAGGAATAAGGTAGCAATGCCTTTTCCGGGGAAATGAGTACAATTCGTAAACCAACCTTGTTGAATTTAGGATTTTCCATTTTCCTCCCTTTTGGACTTCTGGAAGCACCATCAAAGTACATTTCCCATGTTTGAAGACTTTCTTAAATAGAGAAGAATTCCTCATCAGGGAGTTCAATATCTGAAGATGTGTCTTCCACTGAAGGGTGTTCAGCCAGGAAATCAGCCAGAGCTTGGCCTTTTATTGCCTTTTGAGACACATATTGAATATCAAATTGCTGCAAGATAACTGCCCACATTTCCAAACGTCTTGTAAGCATCGAACGACTAAGGATGAATTTGAGCGGGTTATTGCGAGATACCAATTGGACCTCGTGATGTTGTAGGTAGTGTATCAACTTCTAAAATACAAAGATTAATGCTAGGCAACACTTCTCAATACTTGAACATCAGGTTTCTTCTTCAAGCATAGTCTGGATGAGATAGTAGAGGCTGTTTTCATTCCCAGCATCATTCTTCTGAGCAAGAAAGGCACCCAATGATCGCTCTAGAGCTGTCACGTAGAGGATAAGTGGTCTTCCTTCAATAGGTGGCATAAGTATCGGTGGAATCAAGAGGTATTTTCTGAGAATATATAATGCTTCTTGACATTCTTCAGTCCACTGTCAAGTGACTCCCTTTTTCATCAATTTGGTGAAGGGTAAGCTTTTGCCTGACAAATTGGCGATGAAACGCCGAATATAGGCTAAGTGTCCTTGAAGTCCCCTCAATTATTTCAAATTTCAATGAGGTGACATACCAAGTATTGACTTTGTATTCTCAAGATCGACTTCGATACCACGATGGCGTACAACAAAGTCGATAAATTTCCCTGAGGTTACCCCAAAAGCACATTTTAAGGGGTTCATCTTCAAATTATGTTGCCGAAGTTTGTGGAATATGACTTCCAAATCAGCCAAGTGATTAAGACTTTTCCTGGATTTGACCACCAAATCGTCCACATAACATTAAAATAACTTCCCTAAAAAGGGTTTGAAGATACGATGCAT
The DNA here is from genome assembly GCA_963277665.1 of Viscum album. Taxonomy (NCBI): domain Eukaryota; kingdom Viridiplantae; phylum Streptophyta; class Magnoliopsida; order Santalales; family Viscaceae; genus Viscum; species Viscum album. Next base: position 493,547,696 of record OY728139.1, read on the forward strand.
GGAACGCTGATATGTTGCACCTGCATTCTTTAGGCCAAAGGGAATTACCCGATAGCAAAACACACCCTGAGGGGCTCTGAAAGCTATAGATTCCTCATCTTCTGGAGCCATTCAAATTTGATTATATCCAAAATATCCATCCATGAAGGAAAGTGCTTCATAGCCAGCTGTTGAATCGATTAAAAGTTCTGTAATCAGAGCTGGAAAATCATCCTTAGGACAATGCCGATTAAGATCTCTGAAATCGATGAAAACTCTAATTTTGCCATTATTCTTTTTCACAGGGACAATATTAGCTAACCAATTGGGATATTGAACTTCTCTGAAGAAGTTATCTTTGATGATCTTATCCACTTTAGCCTCAATTTTGGAAGCATAGGTTGGGTCTGTTCTTCTAGCAGCTTGTTTGAATCCTCGATGTTCTTCTGGCAAACCCAAATGATGAGTGGAAACATCAGGATCAAGCCCTGGAATCTCTGTATAGTTCCAACCAAATATATCTAGATTTTTCTTTAGAAAGGAAATATACATCTCTTTTTCTTCAAGAGTCATGGCCGCACTGATAAAAGTGGGACGTGGATCTTCTTTTGTACCCAGATTGATTTCTCTGAGTTCATCCACGGTGGTAGAGATACCCTCTTCAAATGCTGGAGGAGCATCCCTGAGATCTTCCTCTTCTTCTTCAGCATGTGTTACTTCTTCTATTTCTACTTTCATAGTAGATGATGAAGCAGAATTTCCATGATCAGAAGAGATGTCAAAATTTGCACATCTTGAAGAAGAAGCATCCATTTCTGACCCGATTGATGATGAAGGGTCTTCTTTGGATAATAAAGAGGAAACGATGGATTGAGAATCGACATCATCATTTACCTCTGACATTGCTATAACTTTCCCCAGCCTGATTGGTGAAGTATATGCTTTTTGGATTTCAGTAGATGAAATGAAGACATCTCCATTTAAGATTTCATCATTGCCTGGTGGATCACCAATTTCTCCCATGTTTTATCGGTCAATTGCCATAATTGACATTATTTATCTTTCCATAAGATTATTTTGATTTGGGTTTATCCTGTCAATTTGACTGATAGGCAACACATAATCTGTACTCACATGCACAAATGGATTTACAGGAATCTTTTCCAAACCATATAGAGCATTAACTTTGGTAATCTCTTTTGTTGTGGATTACTCCTTTCCCTTCATGTGATAGAATTCCGCCTCAATTTATTGAGATTCACATGTTTTGAACGGGGCCTTATCACCATATAATGTCCCAACTTGACCATCAAAAAAAAACTTGAGACATTGATGGTATGATGAAGGGATAGCCGCATGTTGATGTTGCCAGGATCTTCCAAGCAAGATGTTGAAGGCTGAGTCTTGATCAACAACCCTGAAATATAAATTGGACACAAGATCACCAAACTAAGTTCTAAGTGTAATCTCGACCAGTGGTTCTTGTTCATTTTTATCATATCCTTGTAACATCTTGGTAGAAGGAGATAAATCAGATTCCTTGAGCCCCAATCAACGAAGTGTACGAATGGGCATGAGGTTGACTCCTGAACCATTATCAATGAAAACTCTTCAGATGTCTACGCCATTGACCTTTCCAGATAAGTACAAAGGTCTAATATGTCCATGCATGACATCATCTTCATCTTTATTAGTAAAAGATATTACTTCATGGAATTCTGCAGGTTTATTCTCTACATGGTAGACTTCACCTGCATCAATTTCAGTCTCAAACTCCTGAGGACTTGACAAAGCCTCGATGAGTGCCTCCCGAATATCCTTTGATAAATTCAAGGCATCCAGAATTGATAACTTGGCCGGTACTTGGGCCAGGTGTTTCAATATATCATAATTTTGATCCAAAGGTCTGCGTTTCCCAACAGGAACATGTGGTTTATCAGGGGATTTGGAAGTTTATGCTTTGGAATTTGATGCATCTTGTACCGGGATAGGAGTTGGTAATACTCCTGGCTTTGGAAGATTAGACCGATTAGGTCTATTTACTTGCTGGGAGGAATAATATGGAACCTTCAACCGATCTTCCAAAATAATTGTGCTAGGGCTGAGTCTGCCTTGTGTGGAAGAACTTTCTTGTTCTTGTTGAGCTCATTGAAGGTCTCTACCATGAGTTTCTACCACATACACAGTTCTACCAGGGGTAGAATTGGAATAGTGGCCTTTGAAAGGTCCACATCTTTCCCTATATCCTGGGCCTCTGGAACTTTCTCTAATTCCTCTATTTGATATAGGGAATTCAGGCTCATCAAAATCGAAACTACGACTGGCATATGGATCTGTTAATTGAATCATATTAACAGAACCAAAGATCAACTCTTCATCCGATGAAGACACTTCCTGATTAACCTGTTTAGGCTGTGCCGTTTGGTGGGGCGGTGGCCATGGATTTGAATTAAATGGCATGAAGTCTGCCAGAGTCAAAGACAATTTAGGCTTTGACACATACTCATCGTCTTCTGATTCCTTTTCTTTCTTTGAACTATGCTTCTCTTTTGAGTATTTTCCCTCTGATGAAGAGGGTTTTGCTGCGGCATTTATGGCAGAAGGCACAATTGGTTTCTTCAATTTTGTTCACAAAATAGCATGAGTTCGATTGATCGTTTTTCTGACCATCCAATCATCATATTTCTGCGCATTTTTTCTTTTGACTTCTTTCCATTCACCTTATTCCTCTAGAACTGTAGTAGTAACACATGATACCTGAGATGAAGAGCCTTTTAGTTTGACTTGTCCCGAGCCGACCATCTTTTGTAGGAGGTCTTTGAAGACAAAACACTCCTGGATGGGATGCCCCAACATTTGATGAAAGGGGCAATAATTGGGACGGTATTCATCTCCTTCCTTGTTTGGCCTCTTGGGCCTTGGCAATTGAACCAAATTATTTTCCAGAGATGAAATGAAGTAGGCAGGAACTTGTTCATTTTGGAAAGAGTAAACTTTGATCTTTAGATCCTCAAATTGTTTTCGTCTTTGATCTCTTTGATCATCTTGATGAAACAGCCTCTGTTGTTGGTTCTCAGGAGGTGGATCCCTCCGAGAAGATGAAGGTTTTGAAGTAGAAGCAGGTACAAGTGCTTGTTTAAGAATAACTGCAGCAGTCTCTGCTTTACCCATTATCCTTCCTGAAGCTGATGGAATTACATGAGCTTTATCCTTAGTCTTTATAAGAGAATCTTCAATCTGTTGAGCGATTAAAGTAAGGTCTCGAAACCCTCCTGTGTATTTCACATGGATCTGCGGTGTACGCAACTCATCACATAAATTTTCCACACAGATTGGAAACAGTTCTTATTGGTGGAGTTCTAAGCTTAGGGAATATGTTAATCCCCTCCAGCGAGCAATGAAATATGATACCCTTTCATTATCCCTTTGCTTACAGTTTGTAAGAACAAAAACTGTTGTCTTTAGCAACGTTGAACTGAATTGGAGAAGGAATTTTTGGCAAAGATCCTCCCATTCGATAATTGACCGGGATTGCAAGATTGTATACCAAACAAAAGTTGGTCCTTGTAAGGTTCTCATGAAGCATATGAGTTTCACTGCTTCTTGCTGTTCTAGAGTTCCCATCATAGGATCGCAACAAGACACGTAATGCGTCAAATGCTGTTCAGGATTGCCTGATCCATTGAAAATAGGGAATACATGGTTCCCAAAACTTGATAGGGGAGAGATCGAATCTACCCATTCAATGTAACCTCTCTTTTCAGGTTGAACCTACACATGATTCCCTTCTATAGTCTCTAACCGAGCTGTTAATGACTCAATGGTAGTTATTAACTTTTTAGAAACTTCCAGTTGAACTTGGACTTGGGTAGGTGAAATAATTGGAGCTGGTACTGATGTGGTGGCTGGTGCTACAATTGATGGTAGCACCGCCAATTGTTGTTTCACTTGACCCATAGTATTAGACCTGTGAGGGTGTACTGATAGAGGAGGATATTCTTGATCCATCTCAGTAACTGCAACAAACTCCCTTGGCTGACTGACTCCAGCACACTTAAGAGGAAGACTACCCTGAAGTAGTTCTGCATTCATCCTTCTTAATTACTTAATTTCTTCCTCTTGTTGCGCAAACCTTTGCTCTAGTGAGAGAGGTTGGACTTCTCCAGAGGAAGGGTATGTAACCTGATTCTTTCCTTTCCCCTTGTTAGCTCCTTTTCAGAGAGGGGGAAGTGAGTTATTTGAAGGATTACCTAGATTCTGGTTAAACCTTTGATTTCGTGTACACACACCTTCTTCATTTGTGTATGTGCGTACAACTTCTTGAGCAAGAACCTCTTCATCTGAGTCCCCTGAGTGAGCCTCATCTGGTGGATCAGCAACAACAACATTGATGACATTAATTGATACATAATGCATCACATCCCTTCTATCAACATTTCTGTGATATTGTCTTCTGCCATGCCCCTGACGAGACATTGCCTTTTGTTGATTTGACCCCTCAGGAACTTCTTGGAGAATCGTAATTTGGAGAGAATATCCTGATGATTTGGATCTTCGTTCCTCTTGTGGCTTCTTCCCCAATCGAGAGAAAACCGAATTTCACTGAGGAGGGGATTGATGATTTGAAAAATTCCCCAGTCCGGTGGACTGGGGATGTTCTTGTTGTCTTTGCTCAACTCCTAGAATCATATTTGTTGATTCCGAGGGTTGGGTTAAAAGAGTCCCCAGTCTGGAAAGATGGGGTGGATCTTGACATGCTATGTCTGAGACTTTCTTAAAAGCTCTCCTGATCTTGCAAGCCTTAGTCTGGAAATTAGCTGGATGAATCAATCGACATCCACTTTTATCACTCAGTTCAAAAGACCGTTGGATGATTTCTGACACTTCTGTCACTTGATGATGTGCTTGCTCTATACGATAGGCCTATTGAATATTCTTGTTTTCTTGATACAGGAGTAATTCAACAACTTGTTCTCTGTATTCTTGATTTTGAGAAGAACTAGTTGAGGCCTATTCTTGGGAAATCTTTTGATTACAAACAAAACCCATTGACTGTGGCTGGCCACGGACAATAACATTGCATGAAACCATTTTCGGTGGGCTTTGCTGACTGGAGAGTACAGTGAAATGTAGCGCTCCATGAACACCCAATCCTCTAACATGAATACTAGATGGGGCATTGGAAATTAACTGACACAATCTTCTTAGTGCTCCAAGGCATGAATGTTGAAGGGATCTCTGCTGCTTTTCAGCCTTCGGATATCAAGAGACTGATAGAGATTTCAAATCAATATGACATTGTAACCCTTCTATTATCTTAACATGATTTTCATATTCATCATAAGATAATACTTTATTTTTCATCTGACAAAGAGTTTTCCATATGTTGAGATGAATATCATGAATTCCATCTTCTGTCAACATCTCTGGAATGTTATACTGAGAGTCATCCAGAGGCCAAAACATGACTGGAACTTCACCTTTCTCCAGTTGTTTTCTCATGTTCATCATTTCATCTTTATCATTTAATGAAGATTCTTCTACTTTTTTTTACCAAATCTGGTGCTTCCTTATTGGTTCATCAGATTCAACAAGATTGGTAGAGAACCCACTGATCAAACTAGAAGATGCATGACTTAGGGGTGGTTCGGAGAATGACCTCCACCCTGGGATATCTTCTGGTTGAGAAAGGATTTCACTTGCTGATGGTAAAGCATCAGACATGACTGGATTTAATTTTACAAGTGCATCAAGATAAGAGGGCTTTCTCATCACTATATTGTCTTTTGAAGAATTTTCCAAACAATGCGCATCACTACTGCAGAGAGGACTTTCGCAGTGAAATTCATCATCATGGGGAGGACCACCATGGTGGGTTACAGAAAAAGATGAGATCTCTTGCTCCTTGGTCTTCTGGCCACACAGAGGGTTATTATATCTCTCATCTGAAGATGAAACTTCAAGATCGACCGAACTGTCATGAAGCAAGCCTTCATGAGGAAGTGTCTGTTGAAGACCTTATGAATTAATGTTCCCACTATTGGGAAATAAGGGAGTAGAATCTTGGATTCCAACAGATAATTGCCTGAGGGCTTCAAGAACTCCAGCATCGAGCAAAGCCTTGTTATAGACTGGCCCTTGATTTCTTGACTGTGCTGGGTGGGTCTTCTTCTTAGATGCCTTCTTACTCACCTTGGAAACCATTTGTTTATGAAAGTGGCTTCTCTGAGAAGGTGTATGTGCCTGATCAGAAGAGATGACCAGGTTAGGATAATGATATTTACTCAAATCAGGTGTATGTTCCTGACTTGGTTGTCTGTATGATATGGGGGAATACACCCCACAACCCTCTTGGACTGGAACAGATGTGTGTGTCTGTTCCGGAGTGAACTTTTGATTTTTCACTCCACTGGTAGGGATATATTTATGTGTCTTTCCCTGAGATGATGCTAAAGCTGTTATAATATCCTGGCACGCTTCCAGAATATGAGCAGGGATTTTCTTCTGATCTCCCACCATTGATAGAATATTCTTGGTGACTTCATCTGCCGGAACAGGGATATACGTCCATTACGTGCTTGGATTAGGTGTGTGTTCCTGCTCCTGTCCACATTTTCCTTTCAGTGAATCCTGACAGTACTCATGTGTGGGGGAAGAGAGTTGAGTCTGCATCCTATTTGTCACCGGAGCTTTCCAACTGACTTCTCTGAGTGCTACCAAGCGAGACTGTTGGTAGTCTTGATAAATACTAGTAGGTGTATGTGCCTGCTGACTGTACTTCGCTGAACGTAGTTGACAAGCTCCATCACATGTAGTCAGACAAGCCTGCTGACTAGCTGATGATGTATAAACAGGTGTATGTTCTTGCCTATAGTACTCTGCCGGAATTGCTTGGCAGGATTGACGTGATGCTTCCAGATGAGTCCGCTAGACAGAAAAATTAAAACGGATGGGTGTATGTGCCCGCTCATTTCTTTCCACCAAGTTAGGTTGGTGGACTTTTCCGGAGATATCAGAGATGAGAAACTACTCACTGTTGACTAGATTTCACCTCTGGAAATTCTTCTTGCCTGCTTGGGTTCGAGGAACCTGAGCCGAACTCCTGGAGTTGATACCCTCATCATGTTGAGGGCACACTGCCGCATGAGTCTGGCGGCGATTGTTGATGAGAGCCCTCGGGAAGGACTCTTGTCTCCTTGAATTAAGGCCCTTAGGGACCTGCTCATTCTCCTCCTCAGAAAATGGGAGTGAATGGTGATTGCATTCCGGGGATAATGACCCCAAATGATGGGAGACGGTGGTTAGAACTGCCTGCTTCTTGATCACTGGTCGTCGCTTTCTAGACGACCAGGTTGAATTGTTCACTTGGAGGGCTTGTCGAGCAGCCTCCAAAGTTGGAATGGTACCATGTTGACAGTACTCTTTAACCAGCGAATTTGATACCTAGCGTTGAAGACGCTGAGTAGGTGATGTCATCCTCAGAGCGGACGACGATCTAGCAGGAGTAGCAGCAGTGGCATTTGCAGCAGAGGTTTTCAAAGAAGAGTTATTCACAAATGTGAACTTAAGAGAATCCATTCTGGAAATGCAGAAGATCTTTGAAAAGAGTACCTGTTTGATATAACAGACGTAATCAAGATAAGTCCAGCCACTACATCTTTTGGATAAGCACATATATTATTGATTGCTTTGTTGGCCCTCTCATTGAGTTTAAATAGGGGCCTAACAAATAAGTAAAGCATCATTTTAACATGGTTAAAGATTCACGTCGGGTTCACCATTTTTTTCCCTCTGGAATTGGGGATGATCTCATTGATTTAAGATTCAAACATTCCAAGCGGTTTCTAACGGGTTTGTTTGTAGAACCGGAAACATCCAATGATTCCATATCCATTTGAACCTACTTTCCAAAGGTAGGTTCTCATTAGTAGTGAATTCATGAGGCTTAGGAATTTGCATTGGTTGAGAGGATGGGAGGTCAGACTCATCACACCTTTTTTGAGGGGAATTATTGTCTAATCCGGGACTCTATTTATAGATTTAAGTTATGTTCATGAATACTTATTACATTACCAAGTATAAAATGAGATTTCCTTTAGATATGACAATCAATGATTAATATGTAGGAAATTTACAGAATCTTTTATATGTATTCGAGGTTCTTCATCAATAGAGAATCATCTGTATTTGTTAGAGATTATTATTCAATGGTATCCTTCAATATATAAAAGTCTCTTGGTCATTATGATGACCATACTGGTTTTAAGGCCACTCTGTGGGGCACTTGAAGTTTATTGTCATTTAGAAGGACATTGATTATTTCCGAGTTGGGATCGTACCCGTATATGGGCTACCTATGTATCCTTTGTTTAGAAAAGGAATCCGAACCCACGTAGTTCGAGTAAGGGAGTATGATGTTTATGCATGATTGATGTTTCAAAGAAAGATGTCATGATTACTTTTACACTCTAAGCTCACGTGAGTCATGCTCGGTGTGAGAAACAAGAGGTATTGGTGAAACCAGACAATTGTTCCATGAAATGATGTAATGATGTGGGGCTTATGTATGTATGACTACCCAAATAGATGAGGATTAAGATTTACTTCAGGGAAGAAATCTAGGAATAGGGTCCATAAAGGTATATGTGCTTCATGGAGATTTAGATACTCTAATCTTGGGGATTTCTCCTAAGGAAGATGCCCAGTTAGGAGGGGACTTATGATTGGGTTTTACTCTTGAGAAGGAAACCCAGATCAAAAGGAATTATGACTAGTTAAGAGAAATTAAGACTGGGTCTTATTCCTAAGGAGGAGTCCCAGGTTAAAGGGATTTGAAAATTAAGGGACTTGGGGATTACTCCTAAAGAGGATGAACATATTTGAGACTAGGGCTTACTCCTAAAAAGGAATCCCATATTTGGAAACTTTAAGACTGGGGATTATTCCTAAGGAGGACGCCCAGATTAGGGGATTTGGACTGGGGATTACTCCTAAAAAGGAGGCCCAGATTAATGAGGACTTGGGGCTTACTCCTAAGGAGGATGCCCATGAATAGGGTTCTCTCATCTTAAAGGATGAGGTTGAATGAATGAAATCTCTAATTTTAGTGACATAAAGATGTGTAAATCACTAGATTTTGAGAGATGTTCCACAGAACTCATTTCAGATAAGGAAGTAAATCTAGAGAACATGCTATAAATGGATTTGAAGAGTGTCTTGAAGACCGAATCTTGAATAGGAGAGGTGGAAATGGCATAAGAGAGGTTAAATGAGCAGGAAGGGCACCAAAAAATAGGAAGGGCACACAAGTCCTGGCAAGCGCGCAGGTCCTGCGTGGGCGCGCAAGTCCTGGATGCGCAAGTATACCTACGCAGCACATGGGTACTTGTGAGATTGCTATCCAATAGGGTAATACTTGGGAAATCCTTGACCAAATCCTTTAGAATTATCCTGAGGTACTTCCAGAAGAGTGGCGCACAAGTTTCAATGAGTAGGTAAGGAGGCGTGCAAGTGTGTTCATTTCCCTTAAGGGAAAAAACACTTAGGCGCGCAAGTGTTAGTGATTTCTAACACTTAGACCTTATTCCTCTTATTTAGACCTTACATTCTAGGTAAAGAATTAACTTATAAGTGTTCGGAAGGATTGAAGAAGAGACTTGGGCGTTCAGAGCTCTGTATCTGAATTCTGGAAAAAATTCCTCTCGAAATGGGGGTCCACCGGGGGTATTTATAGGTTGGAGAAGACCCTGGGCAGTTTTCAAAGAGGGCGTGCAAGTCACTTGCATGACCATTAGGCGGCGCGCAAGTGTACTTGCACGACAGGGAGGGAACTTGCTCGGTGCATGTGCATTTGAAGCCTTGTTCATGCCTTTGTCAATTTTTGATGTTTTCTTCAAAGTCTGAATGAATTTTTGCTAAGTAATTTCCCTTTCCATTCCTTTAGACAATGTGACGAAAAGGAGCATCAACAGACATCCTGAGTCTTTATACTTATGGGGAATGGTACCTTTAATGGTGGTACTCCTATTATCATCCAAAAGGACTTAGTTTTTATGTGAAAATTTCCTTTTAAAAGTGAAAAAGTATTTAAGGTACTTCGAGTAGGCAGTAATGGTTTGGATTGAATCAATAAGGGGAATTCATCTTAACCTAATAGAATAAAACCCTCAATGTTTCATTCAGTTTAATTTTATATTTTCCTCTCAAATATTGTGGGAATGAAGAATATTTTTTGATTGTTTGGTGAGGTTTTGGTTCTTTCACATTATTATTTTATTTTTTAGAATTTTAGGGTTTTTATTCGATAAATTCTTGTGAAATTAAAGATTTTAATGGTTACATAATGGTTTGTTCAGGTTTTTCATTGGACATTTGACTTTTAGGATAGTCACTACTTTTAGTTTTTCATGAGTGTTTTGTGTGTGACTATATTATCTTATTAATGTTGGGGATGGGAAAAACTGAGTAGGCATGGGTGCCTTGCCAATTTTTATGGTTTTTAATTTATGTTTAAGTGACGAGACTTAGGAGTTAATTTTCTCCATTTTTTATACAACTTTTCATGTATTGGGATATGGACAAATTGGGCCGGGGCTTGTGATGGTTGGTTTATCCAAGGAGAATACTTCGGTTATTGGATTGTCTTTTGATTGGGTTACTAGAAGGGTTGTTGGTATTGGAAAGTAAGATGTTTTTGTTGGACTAGTTATGGTTAAAAATGATTATGGGTTTAAAAATTCTATTAAGGGAAGGGGTTGAGACATTGTTATTGTATTGGTTATTGATTTTATTTATAATAGAAGACTAGATGGTCATTATAACTTTGAATTAAAGTGTTTTAGTACTATAGATTTTAAAAGTTCAATGCATTGAACTCTTCTGGTGGTAATCCTAAAATAACATCCTTTATAGAAGTAATGTTTTGGTAGATTTGGTATTTTTGGTCATGTTTGTCACAAATTGTACAAATAAGATCATAATTTTTGGATTTCATGGAACTTCCTAATATTGATCTCCTTGATATTCCTAGTAAGTACACCAAGTTTTACTCTAATATTTTATTCTTCTCTAATATTTTTCATTCCACCATATTTGGGTGTCTTCTCATAGCATGGTGATGTTTCCCATGTTTAGTTCTATTCATCAAGATTTAAAAATACTTGTAACAATCATTTGGTGATTTGTTTTTGAATGTTCCATTACACACCATGTCAATAAACGTTTTCTTACCTGGACCTAACCCTTCGTAGAAAATTATAACTTGGTATGGGATTAATAAACCATGGCGTGTTACCATGTTTAACGTGTCTTTGAACCTTTCCCATTTTTCATAGAATTTTTCTCCCTCATTTTAAAAAAAATCAGATTCTATTTTTAAGTGCAATTGTTTTTAAATGGTGGGATATTTTTTTGTAGAATTATCTTTTTACCTAGTCCTAAGAGTGAATGTATGGAAGTAAAAAATTATTAATGAAATTCTTTGCTAAATAATTCATATAAAAATTAAGGATTATCATTTTATTTGATTCAATTTTATTTGGTGGGAATATGGTTTCAACAATGTCACTAAATTATTTAACGTGAAGGTAAGCCATCTTAGACTCCATCCCATGAAAGGTTGGAAGGTGGTTCAGGACATGGCGTTTGGAGACATATTGGTCTTATCCTATTGAAACATGATTGATGCATGGGGGGACATTGGACCATGTAAGAATAATGTAATCATTCAGGGTTTGTTCTACAACATTTCGAAAGTTACATGCTTGATTATTTTGGTTTCCTTTTGGGTTCCCACCGTGGTTTATGATTTGGTTTTGTGGATGATTATCCATTGTATTGAAATAAATTTTAGAATAAAAATTATTATTAATACTATGATATATGTGAAGGATTACACTATATTCAATGAACACCTCACCCCTCAATTTTTCCATACTAATAAGTCTATTTTTGTTTCCATGAGTGTAGGCAGACATGTGGTAGAAAAGAAGGGAAAAAGGAAAGGGTTAAGGATAAAGAAATGAAATGAGAATAGAACAATAAAATCTAAGGTTACTTACTTGGTTCCCTAAAAATAGAGACAAAATTTGTTGACACCAAAATTCACCCTACTAGTAGAAGGAGTTTTTGCAGTATAAGTAGGGATCTAATCCACATGGACCAAACAAGTGTCCTTGAGACACTTAGATTTGTTGGGAGGGCTTGGCTATAAAGTGGAAAAAATTGGTATTAATTTTAATTGGGATAAAATAATACTAACATAATTAATATAATGGATTTAATTCAATAATTAAACAATAAATATTTTAAATGAAACAATTAAATAAGATGAGTCGATTCTATGTTGTCTCTAGGGCTAGATTAGATGTTTTTGTTTTTTGAAAAAATTTCATATCACTAATTCAAGATGTATCCAAAAGATGATATAATTCTCCAACATCATTCACCAATTTTATCCCTATAAAATTATAATTCTAATCAATAACTCACTTATAGGATCACTTTAATGAGCTCTGAAAGGTATTGGGTCTTACTAGCAATTAAAATGTGTCATCATAAAAGTTGGCAAAGATGGAGAAGAAAACAACTCATCAAATGGAACTATTAAAATAATGGAATAATTTAATTATTAAATAAAATGAAATAAAATTCAATAAATACCCATTAAACTCTCAAGGACAAACCTATAAAAGGATTATCCTTCCATTCATGCAATGCTCTCAATGTAAGATGAAAGTCGACTTAATAAAGTTGGATTGAAGAAGTGAAAACAATGAAATTATGAACACTCCACTATTGTGTAAGGAATTTCAAAATTTTTTGGTGTGAATAATTAAAAGGTTTCAACATGATATTGAAAATATTAAAATTAGATAAGAATAAGAACTTTTATTAAGAATCAAGTGTGAATTAAACAACTTACTTGGGAAAAATGACTTATTTACAAAATGACAGTGTACCAATAAAATTGAAAGAGAAAAATATCCACCAAAAATTACTTAACCAAAACCACATTAAATAATAATTTTTGGGTCCTAGGGTCTACACACCATCATTTAATGTTATACCAATTAATTAGGACAATAAAATGTGGGTGGAAAAAGTAAGGAAAGTAGACTTTTCAACTTTGACCACAAAAATCAAACCAGATTCATCCCCCTTTTGACATAGAAATATGAATTTAAAGATGGTAGAATATGGGATGATCATTGAATATAAATATATTCTTCCATATTTCCTCTAATTTATGTTGAAATTTCAGCCCAATTGGATTTTCCATTCAGAAGTTATGATGAAATTGGTGGTTCGACTTTATGAGCCTACAAATTTGGTCCATAATTTAATCTTGAACTTGGGATGCCTGGATCACCTTGAAAATGTACAAATTATCTCTTATCATAGTTGAATTAAATTTTCCACATAATTTTACCTATCTCCATTTAAAATTTTAGCTTCATTGGTATTGAATTTTGGGATCCAATTTTATTTTAATGGCCTAAGTCACATGCTAGTTTTTATAGGAATTTTTGCATCCATGGAAAAAATGTTCATCTTCCCAAACGAATCATCAATTAATCATAAAAGAAAAAGTTAACACTCAAATTAATTAATCATATCCCAAATTATCAAATTAAAATAATTAAAATAACTTAATATACAATATTATGATTGATTGGGCCTAAATTGGCACACTCTAAACCTGAATTGCACTTGTGATAAGAAAATGAAGTTCAATTTATAAAATTCACTAAAACTGGTGTTTATGGATATGAAATCACATGAATATTAAAATGTAAATAATGAATATTATCCTCTTTAAATGGATAATCAATATATAATTTCACCATGATTTGATGGAATCACAATCGAAATCCTTTTCTCCATCCAACTAAAATTAGGGAAAACAAGGAGCAATGAGAAATTAGAGAGGATGAGACTATCTCACCTAAATTCACCATGTGAAACCGATCTAAATCAACCCATGATCAGGGGGGAATAAAGTGACATCAATGGGAATATGGGAACTAGGATAGTCTAAATAAAATAGCCTCTCCTAAGCTTATTCTCATGCAGAGGAAGTGGGGTCCCTAAAATTGGTCCCAATGGACAACTTAAGAGGGGATTAATTGAGTTTCCAATAAAAAATTCTATTTAAAAACAAATCAATTTTTTTTTCAATTTATGAAATATCCGACAAAACTAAAATAGTAGAAATATATAATTCACTATTTTTGAGATATTTCTAAAAATTCTGATCACAACCTAGTTAAAATAATTTTAAAATCACTTTAACATTGAACAAAATACAATCACATGAAACATGGTATATAAAACCCTTATTAAAGCTAACTATCAAAGTACTATTTTGTTAATGAGTTTTGAAAAACTAAAACAAGTTTTTTCTTAAAAAAATAGTATACACAACCAAGAAAAACATAGTAAAATAAATAAAATAGATTCAATATAAAATCACGACATAATCTTATCCACTTGAGATTCAACCACTAATAATAATTTTTTTAAATAATAAACTTGATCCAAAACTTGGATCAGGTTTTTGTATAAAATAATTTGGAAGGTAGTCTAGGATACACACAACCTATTCTGAAGTTATTCATGGGATAAAAATTATGAAATAAATATGAAGATAGTATCAGAGTACTCTCTAATACTATATAGAAGATTGTGATAAAAGAATATGTAGTTACAAAAATACAAACTCGAATGAAAATAAAACAGAGTAGATTAAAGAAAGATTATAGAAGTGTTTGTATAGTTCTTTGTCCAATCAATCAAGAGATAATTAGGAATATTCTTCTTCTTCTATTGGTTTTTATTTAAATATATCCTTGAATATAGATCATTCATTATTCTCAAAGATTTTTTTTTGTGTGAAAAATAGAGTGTCATATACAAAACTGGATAACCCTCTATCTTTTCAATAAGAAGTAAAAGACTGTCATTTAGTCAATAGTTGGAAGTGATCGATCAGTCAGCTAACGTTTATGTACAAGGGGTTACTCTGATTTTATATATTTTCAAAATATCTAATTAACCATTATATTATAATAATAAAATGAGATAATTCCTTATACTTAGTGGAAAATATGAAAAGTCTAACTTTTCATTTAATGAATCGAGTATCCATTTTAAGAATAATCAGTCTTAAATTCATGTGAATTTTGATTTCATTAAATACCATAAACTAGTAATTATGATGATTAATTTGAATTTTAATTCTATAAAGTTATGGTAGTAGATATTTAACTAGTGGTAGCAACTTCAAATGGTGGTAGAAACTTCTAAATTAATAGTAAACGATCTCTACTAGCGGTAGCAGATCTGAACTAATAGTAGTGGTAACAAAACAAGCCTAGCGGAACAAGTTTATATTGATGGTATAAAACTTCAACTAACAGTAGAATATTGTTATAGTGATACAAAATTTGTACTAGTGGTAGTATACTTTACCATAATTAGAATATTTTGAACTAACATTCACATAGGTGAACTAGAGGTAGCATAATTTCTCTGGCAATAGCATAATTGCACCGATGGTATGAGACTTGTACTAGTAGTTGCACAAATACTCTGGTGGTAGCACAAATTTTTTGGTGGTGGTAGATGTCAGCTAGAGGTGGGATTCTATAACTGATAGTAGCATATTTGAACTAGCTATAACAACTTAGACTTAGAGAAATTTTGAGTTAGATCCATTTGTAATAAACCTTTCATAAGAGTAAAAACAAACCTTTTAATATGCTGTGTAAGGGTTATATAAGAGTTGTGAAAGGGTAAAAAAAATTTACATACACTATGTAAGCGTAAGAAAAATTTGTATATAATGTGTAAAGGTAAGTAGATACATATGTAAACGTAAAACATAATTTATAAATCATGTGTAAGGGTAATAAAATTCATACGTAAGGGTAAACTAAAATTACATAAGGGTAAGGAATAAATTATAAAGCTTATGTAAGGGTAGATATTTTTTTTGTAAGGGTATATTGAGCTTGTGTAAGTGTTGAATCAATGTTAAATCACTCAAATAAGGGAAAAATAAACTTAATAGAGTTACATAAAGGTAAAAGAAACATTAAATCTTAATAAAAGAAATATGATTTAGGAAACATGATTTAGAAAACATGATTTGTGATCATTAAAGAAAGGAATTTATAGAGTTATATAACATATAACTATAAAATTAAGACCCTTCCCCACTTTAAAAATCAAGATAGACCACCATAGGGTACTTAGTGGACTTCCGTCATGACATAGTAGTTAAGTAGGGGAATATTAGAAGATCACAGATCACTCAACAACCAAACTAGTGGGAAAACCCTCACTTGTTTCTCCACCAAGAACTCAATGGAAATATACCGGTCACTCAGTGGATTCTATAGCCCCTTATCAATCCTTTTTAATTATACAACACCCCAAGTACTTTTTAAGGTATTTTAATCCCATATATCCACCTCCAAAACCTCCAATTATATATTAAAATCACACCCATAATATATCCTCCTCGATCTAAGTTCCACAATTTTAAAATCAACATGGATATATCTATACTAGGGTCTAAATTTTATCCAATTATATTGATACCTAATGACGCATTTCATTATAAAATACCCATTATAAAATTTTGTTTATGAAAATCCTAACTAGTATTTCACCAATAAATCTTGACCTATATCTCTCTTAAATTCACCACCATATTATCATGACCTATCCCATAATTATTATCATACTTACATTTCATGAATCTAAATAACTAAGCATGATTCTATCTAAAATCTATGTCACCCAATCACCAATACACCCACTAATTTCTTAGTGATCTCTATCACATTGATGATACCATTTTACTCAATATAATCTATACATTCTCATGGAAAATTTTTAATAACATGATCACCCTACTCATACTCACCACCAAAATTACAATATAGTTCATGAATGTACCCTCTAGTCCCAATTCACTAATAATCAATCAATTTCCAACCCTATAGAGATTCTCACTCTAAATCTTCCTAATTATGCTTCTCACCATTGGATTTTCCCATCTAAAAACATGGATCACATAGTCTAATAGATGAAATTGATAATTCTTAACTTTTCATACCCAATAACTACTTTAAATGACCATTCCTTATACCTAAATCATATGGGTATCTTAATTCAGTCACAACACACACCTAAAAAAACATAATCCAAAACACTTGGGGCCACTATCATTAAAATTATTAAAAATTATCCAACCATATTACACACACATAGGTTTCCTATTTTGAAACCTATAAAATCATTTTATTCATACCAAATCTCACCTATTTTTTTTTGATAAACCCCCTTGGTTTCAAAGGATTTTATGTTAAAACTAAAAATCTTGAAATCTACACCCCCATAAATCCTTTTCCCAAAAGAATTTATATTTATAAAACCCATTTTTAAATTTATTTATAAAATCAATTACCTCAATTTTATTAAAAAAATCCTAAAACCCATGGTTACACTAGTTTTACTATAAAAAAACTACATCATGAAACCATTCTACAAACACTATAAAATCACACAAAACACCCCTTTTTAAAAATTAGATTTTTCTCAATAATTCAAATCACCAAAATCATTTCCCTATAGAATCTAAAAAATTACAGGAAATAGGGAAACCATATGATCCAAATTCATTAACTCACCCCTAATAGTCTATTTTAGAAAACATGAAATAGATTATTATTTTCTTTTTATTAATATCAGACCCTATCGAGGTATTATGTCAATTATCATCACCCATAGGAATGTGTACCATTCCTTAAGAATTACACTATCATTATGTATGAAAAAATAAAATACAATTCTCCTTGTTTATCACCATAAAAAATCCCACGTCCTTCCTATTTCATACATCAATCAAATCCTTACTCATTCCTAGAGAACCTACTCCCATCACAGGGAATCCTATGGAAGTTCGGGTTTCAATTGAATCCATGTTGGCCAAATATACTAGAAATGTACTTCCCAAGTTCTAAAATCTTATCTAAACCTCTAATTAACTTTTTATCAACCAAAAACATGCTCTAATACCATTATATAACATACCCATCCCAATCGATCTAAAAGATGCCCGATTTGGTTATCTATGTGGCCTCAAGTGTGATTCTCCATCTGAAAAATGGTTCCAACCAGTGAATAAGGTAAAATCAAAATGCGGGAGACTATGAATTCAAATAAATCCTTCAATTTCATGCCTTAATCTTCTAAAAAAAAATTCATTACCTTCCCATATATTTGACATACCCAAAACAAATAGGAATAAAAATGGAAACCAAATGTGGTATCCCATTGTCCAGTATATTAATGTAAAACAATTTATATGCTATGAAATATCTATAAAATGTAAAAATACAACACCAACACACAATATAAATTGTCAAAATATAAATATTCTATCACCTTTTCTGATACATATTTTTTAAATAAATTAAATGATGAAAAATAGTCTACGGCCCAACTCACTAGAAAATCAACTATTGAAAAACAAAATTCCACACACTGATTATACCAAGACATAAGTCCCAATAAAATATGATACCTATACCTGTAATGAAATATAAGGTCTACCATGTATATCACACAAGTATAAAGATTGTTTAAAATAAATCTTTTTTAACATTGATTTTCTCAAAGTGATGTTAAAAAGGTTTTCTAACATCGGTTTGTTATAACCGATGTTAAAAACCAATATCATTGTTTTTTTACAACGATTATAAAATAAATTACATAAAAAATCAGTTCAATACATTAATTATTAACATAATTGATGTATAAACCATTAAAAAACTAAGGATTTTTTTTCTTTTATTTTTTCTTTCAATCCAACCAACATTTCTAATGCCAACCCTAAATTTTTCTATTAGGGTGACCCTCCCCATCAATTCATATCATTATCTACCACCATTAATCACCATATACTATTTTCTTCCTTGGTATACCATTTCTACCTTACCTTATCTAGTGGTTTCTTCTATTTTCATGTTAAATAATCTAAATCAACAACATATTCAGTAGTTTTCTCATTATATTTTTTATAAGATTAATCTATATATGAATATCTATTATTATGTAGACTATTTATAGATTTATTTTATATAATTATTCCTATAATAACTATCTAAAATTGATGTCTTTTGTTTGATTAGTGATCTTCCATCAATGATGTCATTCTTATTTCTTTTTATTTTTTGAAATTTTAGATATATATTGTTTCTTTATGATTAACTTGATATTCTTGTTATTATAGACTTGTATATTTTTTTAAAAATATTCTTTGATATTTCTATATGTAATTTTTAATGCATTTATCATTTAAATTTTGAATTTTTTTTGGTAATTAAAAATTATATACATTATTTCTTTATGTTTTACTTAATTTATACGTATAAAAAATTATTATCATTTCTTTTAATATTGTTGTTATATTTATAAAAAATATTAAATTATTCCTAAAATATATATATATATATATTAGTATATATTATATATAGGAATATATATATATATATATATTTATATATATATATGTGTGTGTGTGTGTGTGTGTGTGTGTATGTATTCTTTCATAATCTATATTTAAACTTAAAATGTCTATGTTTTCATTTTATTACACTATATATATAAAGATATAAATATTTAATTAGTTTATTTATCATTTAATAAATAAATATGAATAATAAATTATTATTTAAATTATCAACAATAATATTAATAATAATATGAGTGTAAATATTATTAATTTTAGTGTTAATATTATTAATAGTCATTTTAATATTATTAATAATAGTTCCACTGTTAATAATAATAATATTATTATTAATTTCAGTTGGGGTTTTGGATGGGTGTTAAGGTATCCTGTTAGACTACATGAGGTTAGGGGTTCAATCCCTAATAGCCCCCAATTTTGGGTTGAATTTCTCAAGAAAATAATTTCTGCATTGGTCTGCAGCTAAAAGCCATTGGATTGGAATAAGCAAGGGTAGATGCTTTCGATGATAGCGGATCTGGTGCGCAAGGGGGAAGATTCTTCTTCTGATGATGGCATGGGTGTAATGTGTGTGTGTGTGGGGTGGGGGTGGCTTCCATTGATGGAGGCACAAGTGTAGAAGGCGAGCCAGGGCATAGATGTAGGCGGGCACATAAAGAGCATGGTGCTAGCCAGGTGGTAGCATGATCTAGGCGATGAAGTGAGCATGGCGATGGTATAGTGGGCTATGGATATATCATCCTATGGTCCATGGGTCCTTTGGACCATGCTAAAGTCCCTATGGTCTAGGTTTCGCTTATTTTTTTGTGTTACTGGGCCAATGAACCATGTACTGGGTTCCCCCCACCTTAGAAAGAAATAGGGGCTTCCATTGTTTGATAATAAAAGAGGCTTCAATGCCACCTTTAATTTTTTTTATTGTTAATATTATTCATATTAATATTATTGTTAATATTAATAATATCATCATTAACTTTAATATTATTAATACCAATATTACTTTTCAATATTATTAATATTATTATTTATATAAATATTTATAAACATTTAATGAATTTGTAATTTATAAAATATTTTTAAAACTAGAAGTTATTTATGTAGTATAGAAGATGCAAATTTTTATTATATATGATTCTTGTTAAAATTATTAGAATTATTATTATTATCATTGTTTTTATCATTAAAGCTATATATTTTTTCAAATTATTATTTTTTATTTTTATTTATAAAAGTAAATTTGAATATAAAATTTCAAAATACATTAACTTATATTAAATACTTAAAAGTTGTCATAGGTGATAATGAATCATAGTTAGATTATTCAATGATAAACAAGTGATGAATATTATGGAGGGGTTGATATTTTTTTAGAATTTTCCAAACGAAATGTTCCAAATAGTGACCTATTTTTTTATCAATTCGTGAAGTGTTTAAATATGAGAAATCTATGAAGTAGAGGGATCAAAGATCATTTAATTTTCAATGGTTTTAATTCAAGATATCATATTTGGATTTGATATGGAGAAATTGGGAAGAATTTAAGATCTAATAATGATGGATATTTTCAAAATAATAATTCTAATCAAATTGAAGAAATGATTCATGATATTGAAGTGAAAGAAATTGATAAAAAATAAATTATTGAGAACTTACATGGTGATGTTAAAAAAACACTATATCAATGCTATATAAAATTTATGATTTTATCAATAATGTTTGGATTGTTTAACTTAAAATTCAGGAATGGATAAAGTGACAAGAGTATTATAGAATTTCTAAAGTTATTGAAAGACATAATTCTTGAAGACAATGATATACCATATTCAAATTATAATGTAAAAAAAATATTATTTCCAATGGGATTAACATACAAGAAGATACATGTCTTCCACAATGACTATATGTTATATAGAAAGGAATATGAAGGTCTGTTAGAGTGATTAAAATGTGAGACATAAATTTTAGTGAATTTTTAATAGAAAATTACATTATCCAACCGACTAACCACAACAGATGAAAATAGATAAAAAATTTCCTATATTTTAAAATGAATTTCTAAATTTTATACTTGGATTGTGCATGAATAGAATGAATACACACCGAATCCTTATTAAAAAATATAGTTAATAGCCTATTTTATTGGTAATTTACAACTTAACTCCAAAAATTTGTATGAATTAGAAATATATCATATTGTGTTTAATGATTTATGAACCAAAATATCCTAGAAATGATATTGATGGTTACTTGTTAGAATTAATTGAAGATTTGAAAATCTTATGAGTAGAAGGTATCAGATTGTGGGATTCTTATAAAAAACATCATTTTCAATTATATGTGATGATTATGTTCACTATAAAAAAATTCACAACTTATGTAAATTTATTTCAATATAGTGTTAAGGGGCATAAATCTTATCCAATTTGTGATGTGGGAAATACATGTTATCAAATACAACATGGGAGAAAAATAGTGTACATGGGTCATCAATGGTTTTTGTCTATGTATCATTCTTATCAAAGATTGAAAAGGGAATTCAATGGATCATAGAAATTTTATATTAATCCAAATTATTTTTTAACCGATTAATATTTTCAGAGGTTGAAAAAATTTATGTCACATTTGGAATGACACAAAGATCTGGTAATGAAATAGATATATTAAATAAATGATCAATATTTTTTGAGCTTCCATACTAGATATATTATTAGATAAATCATAACAATTATGTGACAAATGTGGAGAAGAATATTTATGATAGTTTTATTGGAATATTGTCAAATATTATATGAAATACTATGAATGGTTTGAATACAATATTGGACTTACTATCAATGGGAATGCATTTTTGATTTAACTATCACTCTTAACAGAAAAAGAACATACTTTCCTCCATCTTTTCATACATTATATTCGAGGGAGAAAATAAGGTTTTTTTAGTGCATGCATGGAATCAAAGTGCCTCAGGGTTATTCATCAAATGTAAAAAAATATCATGACATTAAAATATTTGAAGTTAATAGGAATAAAATATCATGTCTATCATGTTATGATGTAAAAAATCATACCATTTTCATTACATGGAATATTATCTATCTATGTTAAATATACTATAATAAAGGTGTGTTATTTCTTAAATTTAATATATAAAAAATTGATGAGCCTAAATTCCTTGAACAATTTGGATAATGGAACAATCATTATACTTTTTCAATCGGAAATGTACTTTCCACCATTTTTTATGTGATGAAACATTTAATGGTTTATTTGGTGTGAAAAATAAAGTTATGTGGACCCGTATAATTACATTGGATGTGTCCTTTTGAAAGGTATATGATGATATTAAAGGGGTATGTTGAGAATCCATATTGAAAAAAATCATGAATTATTGAGAAGTATATTTATAAGGAGGTGACATGGTTTTGTATATATAATTGCCTATAATGGATCACATAGGTTTGCCTATATCTGACCATGAACTAATCAGTTTTGGGTGAAAGAGGATATATGTCTTGAAAATAAATCCACTAAAAGGTGAGAAAATAACGAAGACACGTTTATATGTATTAAATTACATAGATGATGATCATTTATATATGACATCACATATTAATGTGTTAAAAAAACATTATATGAAGAATAATGATATGTGGGTACTGAACATGTATAAGAAAACTTTTTTTAAGGGTGTAAAGAGACCGTGCGTAGTAGATTTGATGCATCAGAAACATTAAGATAGTTTTTAGGAGGCCTAAGTTTAAATGTGATAACATAGTATTGGTATTAAATTAATGAATATATATTTTATATCAAAATCTAGGATAACATAAGTACAGTTTATAATAGTGGTGAATTTTTTTTCTAAAGCAATGAATTTTTCAAGTATAAAAACAAAAAACTAATCTCCAATTCAAAAGTATATTATAGTGTTACTAAGATATATAAGAGATATATTACATTAAATTTATAATTATTGTGTTAAAATATAAATGGGTTGTTTGATGGAGATAGTAGAGAACATTCCCTATGTTCCCCCAGGAATATTTAATTTTTTGAATTTTTCTTCTCTAGTGTCCTCTCCACTTGTCCCTTCGACACCATCGCTCCCATTTGGTGGTGAGAAGGGTTCTATGCCTTTGTCTTCACTGGGATGGTTTTTGTAAGGTCCTGATATTACTATCTCCACTCCATAGGAAGGGTTATATCTTTCAATAGTGGGTATTTTGGATGTCTCAAAGGTCTACAGGGGTAGCCCATCCAATATTTCTTTATAGGATTCTTTGGTCAGATCAATGTACCCTCAGTATGAAACACTGGTTCCCTTGATCTTGACAATATCAGTTGTTACTCTAACCTCTTCAATAGTCAGTGAAAGAACTTATCTCTTCATCTTGTTGTATGGGATAGAGAAAGTGGTAAATTATCATTAATGGTCTCTTATAGATAAGTTTGGCATAGAGATACTAAATTTTCTGGTCTTCCTATATTTTATTAACTTTTGGGGGATCTCTTCTCTGATGGCAATGTTAGTTATCAATATTAAGGATTTTTGTATCCATTTTTTTATCAAGATTATTTTTTGAAGGTTTAGTAGAGAGAAGTTTAAACTTATAGAAGATGGAAGTTCCTTCTCCTTAGATGTTCTATGGATGCTCATTCTGAATGGGACTACATTTCAGTAGCTATGTGTATAGGATTTATAGATCTTCCTCTCTTGTTTCAAAAACATTACTTGATGAAGGTAATTTTGATACACTCTTGGAAATTTCCATTTTTCTGATAAAGGGAAAATTAATCTTGAAAAACACCACAATGAATCTTATTTTTGGATGATCCGGTTTTACTGTCATAGGCTATATAGATTCTGATTTTTTATGTGATTATTATTGAAGGAAATCCTCTAATGGTTATATGTTTAATCTTTTAAGATGATCTGTGATCTAGATTCAAAGTTACAGTTTGTTGTGGCTTTATATATGATGGTGGCTGAGTTCATAGATTTTACATAGGCTTATAGAGACACAATTTAGATGAGAAGGTTTTTAGAGTATCTCAAGTATAGAAATAAGTATATTCCATTGTTTTGTGATAGTAAGAGTGCATTTCACATTACAAGTAATCTATATTTTCATTCTAGAAAGAAAAAAATTGGGGTAAAGTATTACTTTTTTCGAGATGTGGTGGAGGAAGGAAGTGTGGAAATGAATAAAATTCATAGAAAATAAAATCTGTAAGATTTCTTGCTTAATGGTATTGACTCTGATAAGTTTATATGGTTCAGATCTGCGACCATCCTCGTAGAGACATGAGAAGTATAATTTGGTTGATAGAAAGGATGTGTGGAGATGTGATTGGTTCTCAATTAATCTCCAAGTGGGAGATGTGTCAGCAGTATTTTATAAAAGATAGTAGACACTCCCTTTCTTTGTCAAGGGAGGTAGCTAGTGCTAGAAATTGGTAGGTGGTTGGTAGCCAGCTCCACCAAACCCACCAATAGATGGATGGGGTAATAGGGGATGACATAGGCCTATAAAAGGGGGCTCTCTCCTCTTTTGAATCTCATCACCTCAAACAATCAGGGGAATCATCTCCTATTAGTTTGTGGTATTTTGTGAGGTGGTTTCCCTACATATTTAATAAATATACTTATGAGGATTTTCTATTTGTGATAACGAGGGAGTGTGTACCCACTTTTACCCATAGTGAGATTCTTCTATTTTCCATGGTTTTTTACCCATTTAATTTTGGGGGAGTTTCCACATTACATTTGGTGTCATTTATTTCCACATTTTTTTCACTTTATTTTATCTATCAATTATCATTTCCCTAGTGGGATAATCATTTTTGGTCCTAAAAGTGATATCAAAGGTAGGTTCTGTCTTGATGTTGTTCAATTTTTTGGGTATTAATAATTCTCATTAATTTGAGTATGTCTGTGATTACAAATGTGGTTGTTATTTAACATCAGAAAAAATTTATTAGGATTATTAAATACACCTTTTTGGAATAGGGGAGGTTATAGACTAATGGTGTGTCCAGATGGAAATGAGATCCAAGATCAAGAAATTCTATGGGAATAATTTTCCATTATGTAAAATGAAGATACAAATAGTGTTGTGGAAAGATAATTGTCTACTAGAAATTGGAAAAAGACTAATAGATGTGATGATGGAGAATGGTTCCAGTGGGATCTAGAATCATGAAATGGATGAAAATGTGGTTCTTATTTCAAGAAATGGAGATATAATAGTAAGTGAAGTAGCAATGACTATTGTAAGTAGGAAGAATCTCAATGATGCATGGATAATTAACTCAGAAGCAAAATGGAACATGGTGTCTCGACGAGAATGGGTTGATCAGTAAAAAACTATCCTTAAAGGACTTGTATAAATGGAAGGTGATCATAACTCAAAGCTCATTGGAGTTGGTACCATCAAATTGAATATGCATGATGGTATTGTTTGAACCATCCAAAGAGTATGCCATGTAAAGGGATTGGATAATAACATATTGTCTTTGGTACAATTTGATGATATCAGATGAAATACTTTCACCGAGAAAAGAGTGATGAGAATTGTGGAGGGTAAATTTGTAGTGATGAAGGTATAGAAGATATCAAAGAACCTATTAATGCTTCTGGGTGAAATGTACAAGTATAGAGAGATATTTATCTCATCAATTACCTCAATGAAAGTGTTGATGTCATTATGGAATTTTAAGCTTGGACATATGTCAGAACGAGGAATAACGATTCTTGCTGATAATAAGTTGTTGGATGGGATTAAAAAGGAATCCTCACAATTTTGTGAATATTGTGTTTTGAGCAAGAAATATAGATTAAAAATTGGTATGATAACAAGAACAAGAAAGGATATCTTAGAGTTGATCCATTCCAACATTTAGAAATTACCAGTTATATCCCTAAGAGTGGCAAGGTACTTTGCATCCTTAGTTGATGATTATTCCAGGAGATGCTGGGTGTACACAATAAAGAGTAAGGTATATGTTTTTAAATAATTTATAACATTCAAAGCACTGAAGGAACTTAAATCTAGAAATAGGATCAAGTATATGAGGACTGATAATGGTGGAGAATTTTCAAGCGAGGAGTTTGATAATTTTTTTTCAATAGGAAGGCATCAAGAGACAGTTCACGGTGCTGTAGACTCCTTAGTAGAATGGAGTGTTAGAGTGGATAAAAAAACCCTAGTTGGATAGAATAAGTTATATGTTCATGATTTCAAGAATTTTCAAAACATTTTGGACAGAAGTAGTGAATACTTCTTGTCATGTCATAAATTAATCTCCTTCAATGGAAATTGATCTTAAGGCACTGATGAAGATGTGGAATGATAAAAACACTAACTATTCTCAGTTACATCCTTTTGGAAGTCATGTACATTCATTTTTTAATGACCAAGAAATATTAAAGTTGGATTCATGATCTAAAAAATGTATCTTCTTGGGGTACGCAGAGGGTGTGAAGGGGTATCATTTGTGGGACCCCACTGCCTTCAAACTTATCCTCAGAAGAGATGTCATTTTTTTATAAATACAAGGTTCAAATGAAAATTAATGGAGACATGGAGAAATAAAATATATAAACTACAATAGTTGAAGTGGAAGAAAAATACAAGTAAGAACCTATTTCCTCTGAGGCATTACCAGAGCACGATGATCAAGTATCAGTTAAGTGATGGTTAACTCAGGATAAAAGAGAACCGGTATAGAACTCAAATGATTTCATTAAAAGAAATATTTTATACTACTTATTGATATAGTATGGATATCCATATTATTTTTTGAAGGTAACTCTGATTCCAGATTTATCCTCATGGACGACAGTGATGTAGGAGGAACTTGAAGCCCTATACAAGAACATGACTTGGAATCTTATTTCATTAACTGATGGAAGGATGGAAATCGAAAAAATTGGTATTTAAGAACAAGAGGGATAGAAAATACTGAGTGAAAATATATCATGAGAGGCTAGTGGTAAAAGATATACTCAGAATAAAGGTATTGATTTCAATGAAATATTTTCTCTTGTTGTTAGACTGATGAATGTTCGGATAGTTCTGGAAATGTGTGTAACATAAAATTTTCATTTAGATTAGCTAGATGTAAATATTTCTTTGTCTCCATAGTGAACTTAATACATATATATATATATATTCTCTAACAGAATGGTTTTGCATAAGAAGGAAAAGATAACTTGTTTTACAAGTTGAATAAATCTATATATGGTCTCAAGAAAGTGATGTGGTGTTGTTATAAGATATTCGATTCTTATATCACAAGCCTTAAATACAACAGAATTCATTCATATCCTTGTGTATATTTAAAAGGTTTAAATGAAAATGATTTCATAATTATTCTATTTTATATGGATGAAATGTTGGTTATAGGCCCCAAAAATTATTAGATCCAAGAGACGAAGGCACAATTTGATAGGGAGTTTGATATGAAGGACTTGGGACTGGTAAATAATATTCTTGGGATACATATTTTCTGAGACATAAATAATGGGAATATTTGGCTATCATAGAATGATTACTTAGAAAAATTCTTGTAATTATTCAACATGAAAGAATGTAAGGAAATATCTACCCTACTTACTATTAATTTCAAGTTATCCTTTATAATGACTCCTAAAAGTGAAGTAGAGAGGGTGAAGATGTATCAAATACCATATGCATTAATGATGGGGTGTTTGATGTTCACTGTGTTTTTTACTAGACCAGACATTACAAATGCATTGGGAGAAGTTAGTCAGTACATGGAGAATCTAGAATGGTAGAATTGGAATATAGTGAAGTGGATATTGAGATACATCATGGAGACCTCAGATACTGCATTATATTTTAGAGTATTAGATTTTACTATCAGAGGCTATATTGATTCATATTTTTCAAGTTATTTTGACTGAATAAAATCCTCTACTGGTTATGTGTTTATTATTATAGGAGGATCTATGAGATATATTTTAAAGTTACAATCATTGTGTCTTTATCTATGATGGAGGTGGAGTACATTCCTACTACATATTCTTGTAAAGAGGTGATTTGGTTGAGAAGGTTGTTGGATGAGATTGCACACAGAAAGAAGAAGAATCCATAATTTTGTGATAGTCATAGCACCTTTCATGTTACAAGGAATCCATATTTTTATTTGAGGATGAATCACATTGGGGTATAATATCACTTTGTCTGAGATATGGAAGAAGAAGGAAGTGTATACAAGAATAAAATTCACAGTAAAGAAAATTTGGAAGATTTCCTAATGAATTCAATTGACTCTGATAAGTTTAGATAGTGTATATCCTCTAGAGGCCTCGTAGATATTTGAGAAGTATAATTTTGAAGATAGAGAGGTTGTGTGGAGATGTGATTGGTTCTCAATCAATATCTAAGTGAGATATGTGTTGGAAGTATTTTATACAAGATGGTGGCGGCCCGCTTTCTTTGTTAAGGGAGGAAGGAAGTGGTTGGCAGTGGTAGGTGGTTGGTGTAAAGCACCACCAAACCCAACAATGGATGGATGGGGAAATAGGGGATGTTAGAGGCTTATAAAAGGAGGTTCTCCCCTATGTCGATCTCATCATCTCCAATAATCAACAACATCATCTCCCATTGGTTTTTGGTATTTTATGAGGTGGTTTTCCACATATTTAGGAAATATATTTATTTGGATTTTCTTATTATAATTGTGATGGAGTATGTACCCACTTTTACCCATAGTTAGATCCATCTATTTACCCATGGGTTTTTACCCCTTTTATTTTGGGGATTTTTTCATATTATATCTGGGGTCATTTATTTCCACATTTTTCTACTTTATTTTATCTCTCAATTATTTATACACCATTGGGCCAATAATTTTTAGAACCGACACTCATTTCAATCCCAACTGAGGGGGATCCAATAGTACTTAAGGCTATGAATGATACATGTTATTCTGAGGGAGCTCTGGGTAGGGAAGGGGCTCAGTCCCCAGGTGTTTCTTACTTGGATCCTCAAATCATGTCAGCTTTCCTAGGGGTATATTTCCTAGTTGAAGATTTCTCCACAATAACCTATTATAAATTTGATCATGGTTCTAAGTTGGTTGTATCCCATAATTTCCAAGTTTTCACTCAATATATCTCTCTTGGGTCAGTTCTCTATAGTTGTCTTGGAGCTAATGTAGTTGATGGTCTCTCTATTTGGGAGGATCCTTGATTTTTGGTTATCTATCTATAAATTTAATTCTACTTATATTGGTTTGTAATTTAGAATTTATTCTCTTCCTTTTTCACTTCCTCCTAGCCCCATTATCATCTCCTTTTCAGAACCTGTTCCCCTTTCCCTAGAAGACGTTTTGATCCCTACTTTCAACTCTTTTTGAGTCCTAACATAAATTTATGATATACTATAATACAATCCTATTTTATAGAAAAGAATATAAAAATGGTCTTTTTAATCCTCTCTTAAATTTCATGGAGTTAGAACTAGCTTTAAGACTGAGTTTATTTTAGAAGGTTTGATATCTTCTATGTAAAGTTTAAATATCAAGGTGGACAAGTCCACCTATATTACTTAAAATGGTGTCTATTTTAATATAGAATATTAGGTTTCTAGAGTATATTGGGATGAATGAATTTATCCTATTTGGAACCAAGAAATCTAAGGCCACCTTAATGGGATTTTTGGAACTGAAGCACATTTCTAGGTACATCCAATCCTTTTCCTCCAAACTTCAAGTCAATAAATTCTTACAAGATATTCCCTACCAATTAACATGTCTAGATCTTTTAGAGAGAATATTATTATTGATATTTTCTATTATTCTACCAAAAATACTATTTTCAAGGTAACCTTTACCAATCAATCTATTTTATTTTCCTTTATGTATGATAAATGTGAAGAAAAGGATTATAAAGAACTCTAGGAAGATATTTCCTCTTTCAATCCAAGTGAAGTTTCGTTGTTTATTGGTGGGGACTTCAAAAATATCCTTAAAAATTATGATAAGATAGGTGTATGTAACTATTCTAGAAAATCCATGTAATATTTTAATAGATTTTTGGATTATAATAATTTGAAGGACTTGGGATTCTAGGGTAACTATTTTACTTGGTGTAATTATAATCAAGAAATCAATAGGATTTGGATCCATCTTTATGAGTGCATGTATAATATGAAATATATATCTTTATTTTTAAAATATTTATTCTATCGCTTGACTTGGTATTCTTAAGTCTATTCCTATATTCTTCTTTCACTAGAAAGACATTATGGCGATGACATAAGGTTTTTTCTCTAAGTCTTGGACTTATTAAGAAGCATTCTTACCAATGGTGAAATTATCCTAGAATTTTACCATGTATAGATACCTATGGGATATTCTGTAAATTAATATCATGTTTCTTAAAGTATTCTTTTAGGTTTGGTCCTCTTGGGAAGAATCCACTACGCAAGGAATCAAATATTTATGAAATAGAATCAATATTCTGGATGGTTTCATCAAGAAAGTTAGGATATTGAGGCCACAAAAGAATTACTCCAACTTAACTAGTCCTCCAATAATAAGATTGGATAGAAAAGGTTACCTTTTAAGAATAAATCCTATATTTCTGTTGATTATCCAAAGAAGCCAGATATTCCCCCCCTTACTCCTGAAGCAAGTAAGTACGAGGGGCCAAAAACCGTGGATACTCATGTTGACATGGAATTTATGGAAGGATGTGAAAAAGAGTATGTGGAATAAGAAATAATTCAACATATTATCCTTTATTATAATGAATATATGCTCAAGGATTCCTTTTGGATCAACATCTCAGAGGAATATTCTCATAGAATGTTTTAAAGACCTATGCGAGTGGATTTGAATGAAGAACAAAATGCTTGGATTGATAAACAAAATCTTATTTTGATCTGTGGTTTCAATGAGGGGAAAACAAGCTTAAAGGAATGTGTTCAAATCTTGCACAAAAATGGAATACCACTTTGAGGACTTTATCAAAGAAAATCCAGAATTGAAGGTTGACTCCATCGAATGGCATTTATACAGGTCAAACAATTCCAACTCCTTTAAAATTTTCCAGAATGGTCTATTTATCTCATATGTAGTTTGAACTCCATTTTATCTTTTTATGTTTATCAGTTTCCCACTTTTCCTTACAAGTGCTTGAAATAAAAAATTTATTTTTTGTGTGTGGATAGAAGTTTGTAAAACTCATGGAATGATATTTTTTTTCTTATGGATAAACAAAAGACTTATGAAAAAATTACATGAGGTGGAAACAAAACCGCTTGAAAGATCTTGGATTTAATGGATTAAGTATAGAGAAAAAATTACCTTGTTAGTCAGAGACAGATGTTGCAAAGAATCAAGAGGGGGGGGGGGGTGAATTGAGTTCTTGAAACTTTCTTCAATAAAACCACCCTTTTATGGTATGATATATTTTGATATTTTCTCAACATAAGAAACTAGAATAAATAAAAGTAGTTCAAAAATTATCAGACGCAAGATATTTATAATGGTTTGGGGATTAAATATCCCCTAGTCTATTCCACCAATTATCAACTCTTAGAGCTTGGTGATTTCACTAGTACCAATACTTTTCCCAAGGACTGCCCGATTGAGTGCAAGTAGTTGTCACTTGGTAAAAACATGATCTTTTTCCATTCTATTACAAGTATTTACAAAACAACAGCCTTATGCACTTAGTAAAATGAGTGCCCACTTCCAACAGTAGGAATGAATAATGAAATATTACAAATGAATCACCCCATTTTAAAAGGTGAAACTAATAAGATATGTGACCTCCAAGAGAGATAATGAGAACAAAGTATATCTCTAGGAGAGTTCAAGAATACAATAAGATTGATATTTGAATCATAGCTATATAAAATATGAAACTTCTTCTTCTTATTCTGCTTCACATGGAGAAGTATCACAAAAATCTTCGTGAGAGAGAGAGAGTTAGTTCCTTCTTCTACTCTTGTTACTTATATATTTTGTCTTGTTCAAATGATATTTCTTATATTATCAATTATTATTGTACAAAATGATATCCCATAAAATATGGCCTCAAGGTAAAAAATAATATGTCCCTTTTTCAAAAATTCCTTAGTGAAAAGGAATGAGAAATAAATTAATCTATAATATTATATTTTCTCAATACTTGAAACATTTTGGAAATTAATTTTATCATAAAAAAATAGTCCCATATTTAATGCATAAATGTTAGAATTAATTTCCACTTAAATTTCACCAATGGTAATAAATATGTGAGTTTCTAAAACCTGTAGCTAATTTTGGATCACTACATAGCTGAACTACTTGCATTTGAATTCATGTTTCTGAATTGATCTATTTAACCATTATTTACTTAGCTGATTTATTCAAATAGCCAAATTATGTATCCCTCTTGCTAAAGTAGATGAATTTCACATTGTTGACTAAAAAAACACATACGATTGGAATCACATAGTTGAATATTCTACTGATCCAAATCTCTTAGCCGATTCTACATGTATCCAATCACATAATTGTTCCATCGCATAGCTATTTTCTTACATAAGAGATTCATCTACATAGATTATTTTCACATATCTATTTCTATAATGTATCTAGTTTATATAGACGATTCCTTCATGTAGTCAATTTTACGATAGATATGAATATACATGTAGCTAAAGTCCTCACATAGCTTAATTTTATAAACTTAGTAAAATTTCAAAAAACATCTAGAATTTTAGAATTAATTAAATAATGTTAAAAAACCTAATGAACACACTTAAAAACCATTAGAAACATATGAAGGTGTTTTGAGATCATAAAAACTTAAATTACATGGGATATGATGGAATAAAATTAATAGTCCAATAATATCCCCCTTTTTGATGATCATAAAACTCATTATATATTAAACATGAAATTTTAAAGGATTTAATTATTTTTTCAAAAAAATATAAAATGTATAATACTTTTAAAAAATCGTGTCTATAATTTCTTATTCCCCTTTATATATCTAATCTATATTCTCACCCTTTTTGTTTCATTAAAAAGGAAGGTTAAAGGGAGTAAAAATCATTTAAGATATCACATTGAGCTATGAATAGTTAAGATATATTGATAATACTCGATGTGAATTATAAAAGGACATAAATTCTAAAAATTATAGAAAATAAAAAATTCAAAAAGAGATAAAGGAATTGTGTTAATGATGAAAAATTATTTAAAAATAAAACCACTCAATGGATAAAAAATACATTATTCATATGAACCAGGTTTATGGATGAGATCAAATTTGGATGGATGTTTGGGTAGAGGTTTTTTGAAGGAAGGAGTAGAGGAAGAGGTAGTTGGAGGATCAACTACTATAAGTAAGACTACTTTTCCAAGATTTATGTAAGTGTATTCAGTATTAAAAAATAATATGTCTTTCTGTATCTAATATAACATGTTCATGACTCTGTAAATATTTTTAGAAGAAATACTAAATTATAATGATCTATAACTCATAAATGTCATCTTCTTGGAAATCTCTAAAGATTTAGCTTCCTTATTAGTATATTTTGTAGCAAAAGAATCACCAAAATTTTATTGTTCTTTATTTTAAATGATGGATGGATCAAATATGTCTAATATCTTCCAAGAAGCTCTCTATGTAACTGAAGGTGCTGGTATGAGGATCCTTCTTCCTCTAAGAAAAAAGAGTTCATCAACACACATATCAATCCACTTGATGATATTTGATTTTTAGAAATATAAAATTATAGTGCAAGATTTTATATTTATATGAGAAACAGAAGATAAACCATTATTGAGTAGCCCTTTAAAAGTTTTAATCTGGATTGAGAAAAATATCTAAGAAGCAATAGGAATTATAGCTTACAGCTGAGAACTTGATGAATATTTAGGAGGTTCTAAATTCACATAGAATGAATCATGTCACCTAAAAGTTTTACCCTAATTATGCTTATTTACAAACAAGTCAAATTATGATTCACATGGGCTAGATGATCTACATGAACTTGAACAATCTCATGCATATAACTAGATGGTTCTTCAGAAACTATAACACTGGTAGCAACAAGAATAGAAAAAATTGGATAGAGAGGTCTATACACTATAATCTCTTTTCCTTGATATGTATCTAGTATAACAGAAGTTTCCTTAGACTTTAAGGAACTAGAACCCTCTTAAAAAGAGCTAGTGTATATATCTTTAACCCCTTCATAAATTTTATCTTACATAGTTTCAAAATTTTATTGATTTCTACTGATAGGATCAATGGAAGAGGAAACCATGCATCTGATGTGTCTTGATACCTTTAAGCTTTCATCTATCTTCATAGAAACATATGGAATATATTCTTAAATATAGATAACTATTTCATTAAGGAAAAAATGTATCCCAAGACCCAGTTTTCTAATAACTTCTCTAGTTTTCCAAAGCTCTGCTAATAGATCCTTTTTAAATGATTCCATAAGCATAGGGGTAAACAAGTCAAATTAGAGTGACTGAAACTATGATGAAACATAATTTATATCTATATATAGTTGATCAAATCGTGTCTATAATTTAGGAACTATTGAAGTTTTATAGGTAGTAGAACTTGGATGAAACCTCTTAAGGAATTCAAACAAACTTATAACAATAATTTTTAGAGTGTACAAGATCTCCTTCATGTCTATCTTAAAAATATGATTCATATCAGGAGAATCCATTGAAAGATATATTTGGAATATTGTAAAGTTTTGAATCAAGTCCCTTTGAGATTCTATCACAAATCCAGGTTTATTTACCTTAGGATTGGTGGAAAATATTCCTCTAATATCATTAACCTGATATCTCATAACCTCAACATCATTAGTTTTCACACCAGTGGAAATTGGTTTTATAGGTTTGAGATTTTTGTGCAATTTGGTTTGGGAAGACACCATCCCAACCATACTATAAAAATTAGATTTAGTCATATAATTATCTCTTAGTTTTCTAATCTCATATTTGGAAGATATCATCTCTTTATTCAGATCATCATAATCTCCTTTGAGATTATCAAACTCTTTCATGACTACCAAGTCAAATGTCTACATGTGTATCTCAACATTAGATCCTTATGATATTTTTCTCACCGAAGGTGCATCCTCTTACACATTAGGTAGAGATGGAATGGATACTCGGGTATGTGAATGATAAAGGACCTCCAAAGCCACATTTTTATCTCTACTATTAATAGGTTATCTAAGGAGTGGATCAAAATTAGTGTGCTCAGCCCCAGATTCAATTATAACTTTAGAAAAAGATACACTAGGAACAATCTTAACTAACCTTTACTCTTGAGATCCAATAGTTATCTCAAAAATAGGCACAACTGGATGAACATACTCAACTATAATAATACTTATAGCTCCCTGACTCTAAAATCCTTTCACTAATGGTCTTACATCTGATACAACAGGCTCAGATCTAGTAACCACAGCTTTCTCCTCCACTTCCTGAGCAGGAACCACCTCAATAATTGTTGCATCCCTAGGAGGTAAGGTAGTGGATGACTACCCTTGAGTTAGTACTATGGGTGGTATAACCACCTGAGAATAAGCTTCATGTCCAATAGGTCTTAAAGAGTTAGAGGTAGCATCCCAATTGTAACCAAATGTCTTTATAAGAACTCCTAAAAGAGTGTTTCTATTATGGCACTTAATAACTTCTCCTTCATTTAATTCCACTTATTTCTTATTCATGACTAAAAAATAAGCTTTCCATAAGGATAATAATACAACTTCCATTTACCTTAAAATTAGTGGAGCATAAATATCATCATGTACCATGAGAGATTCAACTTCACATTATTGATCAGGAAATATAAAATATACATGTCTATAAACAATACATTTTCAATATATCCTACTCTATGAGTAATTCCAATCTGAATAAACTTACATGAAACCTTCCATTATACTTGAAAATCATTCACAAAATTTTTCTTAAAAGTATAAAAACCAAATAGGAATAATTCAGTG
The DNA here is from genome assembly GCA_963277665.1 of Viscum album. NCBI lineage: Eukaryota > Viridiplantae > Streptophyta > Magnoliopsida > Santalales > Viscaceae > Viscum > Viscum album. The sequence goes on from OY728139.1 coordinate 493,584,233, forward strand.
GGTTCTACAAAGCTCATTCCCACTAGAGTATGATTAAAACTATACTCACCTTGATGAGGAAAATGCTTAATCTCTACCATCTCCATATAGGAAACTAGAAAAGTCTTCCCTTTTTAATTAGTTGAAAGCATATAAATTATTTATCTAAATTGAAACTCTACATTACTTTTGAACTCATTTACTTCTTCTTCAAATAGAAATTATGATTTTCCTCATCAAACACGAATTCCCATATCTAGAACTGAAAACATTTCACCAACAACAAATTTGTTCCTTTTCACTAATACATGTCCACAACCATTCCTACAAGCACCCAGAAAGACACACCGTAAACCATGGATTTATTTGATGATCTGGAACCATTATTGTCTCCAAATTTCAAATTTCTTATCTCTATAAGATCAATTATAGGTTGAGAGAATCTAATATGCTAGTTTAGTTTTAGAGGATAAGGGACAAAAGAGAATGATAAGGGCACTGAGGGTCAATTTTCAAGATTAGGTCATATATCTGATTTAGATGAGGGTAACATAGCTAATTTAGGTTTGGGGGTTGACCTGAATTAAAAATAATAATAATATAAAATAGAAGAAAAAATAAAACAAAAAAATATTCCTCCCCATTTTTTAATACAAAAGTATAAATAATTAAAAAAAATAAATTATGTAAAATTAAATTAAAAAGCAGAGTAAATTCATTTAACTTTTAAAATACATTAAAAAATACAAATAAATTAACAATAAATGCAAAATTTAAAATATAATAAAAATAAAAATAAATAGAATAAATTAAAATCATTTAAATTAAAATAACCCTAGTTCCAACTAAATAAATTCAAGACGTTCACAAGTAAGGGGTATAGTAAAAATATACACCAACCGATTCTTAGTATAGATAAATTTAGGAGATATATCTCTTTTTTTGAGCATGATCTCTTAAGAAACGATTCCTTTGATATATATGCTCTATTCTTCAATTATTTATTATATTTTTGGGAATGATGATATCACTAGTGTTATCAAATTTAATTGACACTTGATTGAAGTGGAATAAAAAATCCAACAAGGTGTGCTTCATCCATTCCACTGGTGCACAAAAAACTACTAACAGTAATGTATTCTGCTTCAGTAGTAGATAATGAAACTGAGTATTATTTATTTCTAGACCAGTATACCAGATATTTACCTAGAATGTGACATGTTCTTAAAGTTCTCTTCCTATATAATCTACAACCACCTAAGTCATCATCTGAATATGAAGTCAAATTAAAGATATAAGTTTTAATAAAAAGTAAAGAAAGAGAGAAGGTTCCTTTCAAATACCTCAAAAATTATTTTGGAAACTTTTAAGTGATATTCTTTAGAATTTTCTTGCAATTTATCACATAAGAATACTTACAACATAATTTCTAGTCTACTATTAGTCAAATATAGTAGACTCCTTAATATTATTTTGTACAACTTATTGTTTAAAATTTTTCCAACTTCATCCAAATCAAATTTTTCATTAGAATTCATAGGAGTTGAATGCACCATACCATTTTTAAGTCCAAACCTCTTAATTAAAGTATGTAATTTCTTTGATTTATCACATTTATAAATTATTTTTGATAAATTTGAAAACCTAGAAAGAAATTTAGTCTCCCCATTATGTTCATTTCAATTTTTTTCATGAGTTTTGAAAATTCTTTAAACAATATTTTTTTGTAGAACCAAAAATCACATCATCAATACATATTTAAACTATAAAAATGTTTTAAGATGAAGTATTATTAAAAAAGTTAGGATATTTCACTCCCACTAAAAATATATTTGATAAAAAAACTTAAATGCTCATACCAAGCTATTAGTGCATGTTTAATTCCCTAAATATCTTTAGTAAGTTTGAAAATAGAATTTGTAAATTGATAATTTTCAAAACTAGGAGGTTGTTTAACATAAAATTACTCAATAATAAAACCATTTAAAAATGAATATTTTACATCCATTGATATAATTTGAAATCCTTGTGCAATGAATTGGATAAAATAATCATAATCTATTTATGGGTGAAAAGGTCTCTTCATAGCCTATCCCTTCCTATTGGTTGAAACCTTTATCCAATAATCTAGATTTTTTCATAGTAATCACACCATGATCATCCTATTTATTTTTAAAACCCATTTTATTCCTATAATATTGTAATAAGAGGGTCTATCAACTAAATCAAATACCTTTCTCATCTTAAACTGGTTTAACTATTCTTACATAGCTAAAACTCATCTTTAATAAACTAAGGATTCTTATAAGGTTTTAGGTTTATATTTAGATAAAAAGGAATAGAATTATAAAGGATTACTACACTTCTTTTATTCCTAAATCCTTCATCTAATCTTCCAATAACAGTTCCTAAGGGATGATTTTTCAAGAATCTAGGCTGTTTAGGAAGTACACTTTTAGGTTCACTAATATTCATCCTTTCAAGAATGGGTTTACAAAAATCAAGTTCCAAATCACAATACTTTCTATTTTCAAAGTGTGGTTTATGTCTCATTCTTTTCTAAATAATCACTAAAATCATCAAATTAAGTCATTTTATGATCAACCAAATCACTTTCATTAAATTTTACATGATTTTATTCTTCAAAAATCGTTTACCTTTTGTTAAAAACACTAAAATCCTTTGAATTATTAGAATTACCAAGAAATATTACTTCACCATCCTTGGATCAAATTTACCAAGATTTTCCATGGTATTTAAAATGTGAAATTTTCATCCAAAAACTTTAAAGTATAAATTTTTTGGTTTTCTATTGTTCAATAACTCATAGGGTTTTTTATTCTAAATAAGACTAATTAAAACTATATTAATGACATAACATGTTTTATATACAACTTCATCCCAAAAGTGAGTGGGAATGTTATATTCGCAAAATATTTTCCTAGTAATTTGTTGAAATGTATTATTATTCCTTTCAACAGCACCATTTTGTTGAGGTGTTTTAGTGGTAGAAAAATATGTTTAATACCATGTTTTGAAGAATAATAATAATTGAATTCATGGTTTTCAAATTCTCCCCCACGTCACTTATCAAATAAATAATCTTCATATATTTAACTTTTTGAACAAATTTACAAAAACTTATAAAAAAAAACAAGATTCACTTTTAAGACTCAAAAATAAAACCCAATTAAATCTAAAAAAATCATCAAATTACTATTAGGATTTTTATTCTATATGGTTCAAAAAAATCCATGTGAATGAGTTACAGAGGATTAGATATAGAAAACTATCTAATTGATTTAATATATGACCTTTTTTATTTCCCATTTGGAATTAATCACATATTTTCTTCTTGTTAAATTTAAGTTGTCTTAGATCTAAAATTAAATTTTTATTATAGAAATTTCGCAAAGAATAAACATTACAATGTTGAAGTATTCTATTCAAAATCCAAGATTCATTTGTTTTTTCATTTAAACAGTTCCCCTTTTGTCCACACAAATAATTAAGATCTAGATTATAGACATTTTCAGATCTATGTTCTTTAAACTTAAGAAGTTTATCTTTTAAAATAAAAAAAATATTATTTGAAAAATCTATAGAATAAAATTTATCATAAAGTTTAGAAATACTTATCTGGTTTTATTTTAATCCTTCCACATAAATATTTTTTTGATGATAATCAAGATTATATTTTCAAATAATCAAACTCCCATATTTTTTTTCTTCAGCATTATCATTGAATGTGACATAACCTTTATCAATTTTGGATAAGGAATGAAAATTTTAGAAATATCCACTCATATTCCTATATCATCTACTATACATATACCATTTTTCATTAATGATCCTAAATTTTTTACCTAAAATATAAATCAAACCAAAATTATTCTTATTACCCATATTCTCTTGGGTCCTAAAATGTTAGGAACCAAATATTTGGAAACCAAAATCTTCTCATACTATCAAGAAAATCCAGAACTGATTTTTTATAAACCCCTTGGAATAAAAGTATGCTTTATACCCCAAAACTGATGGTTTCTTAAAATAAAACTGTTATCATAATTTCCAGGATCTCCACAATGAAAACAAATAATATTGGATAAGTGTTTATTCTTTGATTTGGGAACAAAATAATTTGTATATATCTTTGGTTTTTCACTATTGCTTCATATTACAAACTTATCTTTCTAGAATTTTTTATTAGAAAGAATTTGGTTTAGGTAATTTTTTCCTTTTGTAAAAACACTAGAAATATATTTAATGTATTGAACTTATTTTTGCAGACTTTCAATTTTATTACTATGTTCAGCATAAGATGCAACAAAATTTTCCATCTTTGTTTTCAGGTCAGGATTTTTTTTAATTATTCTTTTTCACTTAAAAAAAATTATAATAATTTTTAAGGTATTTATTTTTATTTTTAAAGTTTTAATATTTATTTTATTCTATGGTACAATATTCATTAAATTCTTCAAAATATAAAATTTCAATTTCAGAATCAGATTCATGTGGAAAGCAATAAAATCACTCTATCTCATCAAAGTATGTCATAAACCACATATTGGCCTTTCTATTTGAATTTTTATCTTCTGATCTAGAAGATGTGCATCACTAGACTCCTTAGAAGCACTCAATGTGGGATTAATAGTTCTTTAACTCATTTTCTTAACTTTTGGTTTCCATTTATACTTTTTTAGATTTCTTTTTTATTTTGAAGTTATAGAAAATCATGTTTTATATTTCCAATGTATTGCACTCATAACACCTGAATTATTTAGAACTTCCATCATAATTTTTGTACTTATTGAAGGATTTATTAAATCCTCCTCTTATTGGATAAATTTTTGAGAGTCTTTGATAATTGATAAATCTAACTCTCATAAGAAGAAATGTATGAATTATGTTCATCATATGATTCATAATTTTTTTTCCATTACTATTTTATCCTCTTTGAAAATAGAAACTTTGAAAGTAGAATTTTCCTTTTTAACTATTTTGTGTTCACTAACTTCAAGAAACATTTCTACCACATACATCGTGAGAGTTCCGATGAGATTTTTTTATTTTTAAATCTTTCAAATTAGTGGATTGACTAATGGAAGATAAGATTCCACTTCACCTAGATTGTAAAACTATAAGAATTTTTAGAGATTGATCAAGTTCAGTAGTTGGTCATCCTTGAGAAGCAACATTTTTGAAAATCTATATTAACCTTCCATTCATATATATTATTGTTTCTATATAAATCATTTTGAATGTCTCAAACTTCAACTTCATAGTGTTTTAACCGAGCTTCCTTACATTATCAGTACCTTCATAAACTACTGATATAGTAGCTCACATCTCATGTTCTGTAGCACATTGTAAAACTATATTGAACTAATCTGGATCAAGTCCAAAAATTATAGCATTCATAGTTTTGGATTTCAGATTATATTATCCTTATATAGTAGAATCCCATTTTTAGATCTTCTCCAAGAATAGTGTAAGTCTTAATGGATTTTAGGTATACTTTTATACCAACATTCTTAAAATAGATAATCATTGATTCCTTCCAAAAACCATTGTTTTCTCCATTGAATTAAGGTGATCTAACTATAGATGTACCTTAAATATTTTCATCCATAATAGAAATTTGAAAATGATATTTAAGACATAAACCTTTTAGAGTTGAATAATCAAAAGTCAAAACCTCCCTTTGATACCAATTTTTTATTATAGACAAATTTAGTAGACTCAAGATGGGGGTGAATTGACTTCTACAAATTTTCTTCACATAAAAAACCCTCTTCAAGGAATGATAGATTCTGATATTTTTTTAATACAAAAAATCTATTGAAATAAAATTAGTAAGAAAAAAAACTAGATATAAAATATTTATAGTGGTTTGGGGAATAGATATCCCCTAGTCCACTCCACCAATGATCAACTCATAGAGATTGGTGATTTCACTAGTACCCATCCTTTTCATAGGGACTATCCAACTGAGTGAAACCATCCGTCACTTAACATAAAAACATGAGAATTTTCCAAGATCCTATAATTATTTACAAAAATTCATATTTCAATACCAGTGAAATTATTTCTCATTTACAGTAGTAGGAAAGAAAAATCAAATGTTACAAATGAGGCACATAGTTGCAAGGTTCAACTAACAGAATAGAAGAGATATCCAAGAAAGACAATGAGAATGAAGTATAGATCAAGGAGAGTATTCAATAACAAAATATTATTAATCTTTAAAGCATAACTATAAAAATTGATACTTCTTCTTAATTTTATTAGCACTAATAAGTATCATAACTATTCTCTTTTATGCATACTTTCAACCTTTTGGAAATTTATTTTGTTATAAATAAATATTACAATATTTAATACATTTATAGAAGCATTAATTTACAATTAATGTACACCAAAAGTAATAAATATGTGAGTTACATAACCACATAGATGATTTTGGATCACTATATAGCTAAATTACATGCATTTGAAATTACATAGCCAAATTGATCCACATAGTAATTCTTCATGTATCTGATTTCTACATATAGTTGAATTACATAGAAATATTTCTAATGTAGCTAAAATTTATATAGATAACTAAAAAAACATAATATATTGGAATCACATAACTTAATATTCCATAAATAAAAATCACGTAGTCGATTAATCTATACAGTTGATTTTCATATAGCCATTTCTATGATGTAGCCAATTTATGCAGGGTTTTTATTCATGAAGTCAATTTACATAGTCAACCACATGACATATCTAAATATCCATATATACAAATTCCTCACATAGAAAAATTTTATAGACTTTTGGTAATTTCATAAAACTTCTAGAATTGCATAATTGGCTAAATATTATTAAAAAAAATGATCAAAACAATTAAAAACATAACCATTAGAAACACAGTAAGGGTGTTTTATATCACCAAAACAAAAATTACTTGAGATATGTGGAAACGACATTAGTATTCTAACATGCCTAACCTCATGTGTGCATCAAAGAAAAAAGGTTTATCAGTAACCTCAACTTGCAAATGGGGGGTGACTAATTCTCTAGTTATTTCAATACCTTTGTTCTTATGGAAGCAAACAATATTTCTAAACTCCACACTAGACCATATAATTGAGGTGGATATCCTAGATAGGAGTCTAATAAGTAATTTTTCAATAGGATTCTTTCTCATTGATGCGTAAACAAATGCATGGATTGAAACACCTCATGATTCATGGAAATTATTAATGATACTAGATCTCTTAATTATGAACGTTCTATAGGGAAAGATAGATTTCCATATTTATTATTTGTATAATCTTGGGACATAATCAAGGAGGACCTCATAAGAGTTACCCAAGATTACTTCTTGGGTGAAATTTTTCTAATAGAATCTTGTACTACCACTCTTGTTCTCATAAAAAAAGTGAAACATCCTTCACCATTTGATAAATTCTTATCAATCATATTATATAATTTCTTTTACAATGTTATGAATAAAATAATCAATGAAAAAAATTTCATATCTCCTTATTTATATGGTATCAATTGAAAAACATGGATTTATCAATAATAAAATAAAAAAAGTGTCATTTCATTGGAAAATGAAGTAGTTTATGATATCAAACAAAACGTTTTTGGTTCCAACAAAATAGTATAAGTGGATATTGAAAAATAATATATTATAATAGAGTGTAGTTTCATCATCAAGATAATATAGCACTGAGGATCCTAAAAAAGGTTATTTGATTTATGATTATATATTTTCTTATCTCTTTGGTTCTCAGTCTCATTGATGAGAGGAAAATTTAGTTTCTTTAAATTTTTTAGAGGTCTTCGACAAGGAGACCCTATCTATACCAGTTTATTTGTTCTTTATAAATAATTTATTAGTATTAGAATAAAAAATTATCACTTATCTGGACTTTTTCATAATTTAAAATACAAGTTCATCACCCTTGGAATCTCTCAATTATTTCTTTATGAAGACATAATATTTTTTCAGAATTGAAATCATATTTAAGTCCTTGTATTTAAAGGAATTATTGATGAAGATGAAAAATTAAGTGGAAAATGTGTTGGTATGTCAAAGAGTAATGTGAATATTTATAATTTCTGTATGGAAACTCATGTCATTTAGATTGAGTACTAGATGGGTTTAAGTGTAGATCCATTCTTTTTAGTTTATGTAGGTGATCCTATTTCTATAGGTTTTATCAAAATTCATCATTTAGAAAACATGGTTTAACGAATTGTGGGAAGAATAATTAACTGGAAGATTTATATCCTCTATTTTTGTGGATGAATCACTCTTATTAATTCCATTCTGACATCCATGCTCATACATATTATCTCACTCATCAGAGTGCCCAAGTCTATTCTCTGACTCATTGAAAACACCATCAATACATTCTTATGGGATTCATATCATGAAGGTAAAACTCATTATGTTAGTTATAACCATCTCTATAAACCCATTTAAGGAGGGACAATAATTAGGAGAATTGGTATTTCCATGCAATCAATTAATGATAATCTAGAATGGAAAGTGATTTTTGATGATTCCCATTTGGTATAAGTTCACAATAATCAAATATGGAATTGTATTAGATATTAATTTTCAGGATCATTCTTTCCCATATTCACTATGTAAAAGCCTCTAGGTCCATCTCAACATCCTCTTTGAGAATACATGATGGGTTATTTTTCATGAATAGATTTTATATTCTCAATAGATAATTGGGTAGAAAATTCTATTTTATATCCATCCTTTCCAATTCCTTATATATGTTTCAAAAGGGATAACATTTTTCATAACTTCACCGATAAATTTATTAATAAAGACCAAAGTGATATCTGAAATAGTATCTCACTAGTGGATGATAATGATCAATGTTATTTCACTTCCTATAGTATGGGAACTATAAGCACTAAATACTGCTAATACTTTTACACTCGTCTCAAGGGTCTCCTCTATTAGTTTAGTTCTACTTAGAAATAGTCATCCCTACCAAGTTAAAATTCTTATTTTTCATGCGTGTTATCATGAAATCTCTATAGATAATTATGTATAACATCATAAAGTATATTTGGATTCAAAATTTTGTTATTTAATTAATCCAAAAATTGAAATGGAGGATCACTAGTTCTTAATAAAAAAATGGGAATCCCATGTTTAGTATTTTCTTAGAAATCAAATAGGTATCAACCTCATATTTGGTTAATTTGACCAGTTCATGTATTCTTGGTTTTTAAGTATCGAGTATCTCTTTATATCATAGAAAAATGTGAAAGGTTTATCTTGTCACTAGATTCTAGATATCTAGGAACTTCAGAATAGTTACAGACCCCATAGAAAGTGATTCACTCCTCAAAGTCTAAAATTAAAATTTATCTTAAAGTTTCATTATTTTTTTATCTTATTTAATGGTAAAACCCTATATACCTACTTATTTGTATTTAATTAGTTCTATCAAAATGACCATTATATTCTAGGACATTGGGTTTATTGGGTCCCTCTTATATCTAGATTAAATCATAACACCAATGTTTTTTACAATTAGGTAGTTATGTGTGGCATAGGAATTATTTGGGAGAATTATGGATTGGTCATTATAGCTTAAAATTTATTTTATAGTGAATATAATATGCTTAAAATGGAATCAAGGCCTTAAATAGAGGTCTTTATATCTATAGTGAGAGGAGTGTTTAATTATTGTTGGTAGAATATAACTAAGATTTGATCATTGAATTTATGTAAGGAACCAACCCATCCCATGGTATAGTATTTATATCATTAAAGAATAAAAAAACCTATTTTATCAAAATTCAATGATCCATCATACCTAGCATTAGAGAAACAAGGAAACAAATGCTTTAGTTTCAAAAGGAAATTAATACAGTCATATTTTTTATTCTCTAGGTTCCTTGAATTATGATTATAATTTGGTGATGGTTAAGGATACTCTTGATCTCTACAATTTTAGACTACCTTGACTAATATTTGTGTTTTTCTTTTAATAAAAATTCAGTTTTTAGTCATTTAAATAGTTTTTTATTAGAGTATTGTTAAGCATAATGAATTTCAAATGACACAAGTTAATCTAAATAGATTTGGATACACGAATGAAATTTTCATCATAGAAACACATGAAAAATAAATTTTTTATGTTCTTGATCCATAAAATGTTTAGTTGTATATAATTTTCCAAGGGAAAATAGTATTTTAGTGATGAAAAAGTTTATGATAATGATGAATTATGAGAGATACATACTTATATGGAAATATTATCAGAGCATATTGACGAGGCCGATATTAACATGGTTCATTCCAAAAAAAAAAAAATTAAGAAGGAATGTAATGTCTCAGAAATTCCATGTAATTTGTTTTATTTATATGGAATTATTATGAGACCACGTGCTCTGACGATACGTGATTCTAAGGCCTGGAGAGCCCGTAATGGAATTTTGAACTTTTTTCTGGTTTATTCAGTAAAAGCATGAGTGGGGTTTTTAAACTTTTGAACCAGTGTTTGAATCAAAAATACAAGGACAAAATTGAATTCAGAACACTGGGATTCACCTAGAATGGACTTAACTTCATCCGGTAAGGGCCGAATAAAAAAGTTCATTTTTGGACTTTTTGAGAAAAATAATAAAATAACCTAAAAAGTTAATTTTATATTATTTCTCATCCATTGAGAGGTGGACGATGACGGTGTGGTGCGGTGATGGCACGACGATGTAGTGTATTAATGAGGCTAATTAATGGCCCATATCATGCAACATAATTATGCAATAAAGGTAGTGTAACAGCGATGCTGTTTCCTAAATGAAACAGTGTATCGACACGACGTCGCAGTATAACTAAAATGATGTGACATGTTTCGTTTAATTATTTAGCACGTTGGAGATGATGGAATTAAACCTCATCAACTCTCTAAAGAATATCCAATGGAATTACTCTCCAATGAAGAATGACGAAGAATGTTAGTGAGACTTCACCGACGATGAATAACCTTGAATAACATAACTGAAAGTGATGATGTTGACACCTTGAACTCTCGAGGATGAAAATTCTGGCATCAATCATCAAAGAGGTAGGGGTTTTATTTTTATTTCAATGTTTTTGTAGAGACCCGAAGCTTGACGTACATGGAAATTACATTAATTTTTCAGAATACTTAATACATAATAAAAACAGACACACAAGGACCGTAATAGTTTAGTGTCTTTGGAAACTTGGAATGTAATCTTATAATCGTGGTGAAAGATCCTCATCATCTCCCATAAAGATCTTCCCCTTTTTTTTCTTACCTAAAACCTTTCTTTATATCCTGGGGAAAAGAAAACATAAAAAGGGTGAGCTCAAATGATCAGTAAGGGTAAGCATGGATAAAATAAAACATACCATATACATTTGAACTTAAAAACATGAACATAATGTTTAAACATCAAAAGCTTGAGCAATGACGTAAAACATGGAAGTACGTAAGGCATAGATCATAAAGAAAGATTAAGCATGATAAAATAGAATGGGAATAAAACATGTAATTGTGGTAACCATTAAGCACATGATATGATTTCCATATTAGCCAAGGCATTAATGCCAAGACCATCTTAGTGGACAAAGTCCCTTTTTTAATCGCGTTCACTCCTCGTTCCAGTCCTGTATTACTGAACCGGTTTAACTTTTCATTCCAGCCATGTCTATATCATGAGATATAAATCTTTACCCAATGCATTTAAGGGAGATATAGGTCCCACCCATCTCATAATGAAATCATTCTTACTTGTGCCACAAAATAAACATACATCATTCATAATAACCCAATAAATAAAAAGGGTTTCATAAACATCATCCCATTATCACATAATCCATATAAAAGAAATGGATATCATTTCATAATAATAAAAGTGAAACCATGTAAATCTTAGAGACATGATACTTGAAACATACACATATGAAATAATGTCATCTTAGATGAAAAATAGTTTTGATAAAACACTTGAAATGAATTCTTGAGGAAAATATCATTTCTTCTTCAAAATAATTCTATTTTCACAAAATGTCATGAAATTTTAAAAGAAAAGTATTTTTTTGAAAATATTCATGAAATATTTTGGAGGAAGATTCATGAAAATAAGGCTTTATAAAACTGTAAAAATCCTTTCATGCAATATACGTTAAAAAAAACATTCTTCTCGTACTTTTGTCGGAAAAGTCAAAAAGTACCTTGTAGGGTAAATAAAACAAAGATTCCTTCCATACCATGGGGTAAAAGTAAAAATGGGTAAAAATAACTTTAAACATAGATGAATACACTTTTATAATACCTGGACCTAGATGATAGCAATAACCCCAGTAAATACTTATGAATAAGAAATCTCGGATAAAAATGAGATTTGCAAAATTATCCCTTACCTTATGTCCGATATGCTTCGTATGTATCCGAACCTCCTGTATAATAATTTAAATAATGTCATTGACTTATTACAGAATCATATTCATTGTTATGATATCATATATAGTTCAATTATAACTTTATATTACCCGTTCTTTTGTAAATTCCATGTTAAAGAGCGTTTTGGGTAAAATCGTTTCATTTATCGTATGTGTTTCGACTCGTCGTTCTTGATATTATTACTTATATCTTGATTTACATAATTCCAGAATGTAAAACATGATTTATATATAATATATATTCATTATATACATATATATTATAGACCAATAAAAGGAATGAAATACACCGTTCCTGGAGAGGGTAGGCCGTACGTACGCATGAACACTGTTTTCGTTTCCTTATTGAATTGAATGGAATTGAGTATATGACATACATATATATATATAAATAAATCCAGTAGCATTATTATGTCATATATTTCATTATTATTCATTATATATACTTTATAATCATTCTTGAATGGTTAATCATTGAAAAGGAATCTCATCGCGTTCGTGGAGACGGTATTCCGTACGTACGCACGCGTGGTGATTTTGTTTTCCGTAGGATGGATAGATGGTGAAATATGGTTGGTTAATAATTATAATAACATATCAGTATATGAGTGATACTGATGTTATTACTTCATAATGAAACAACTAAATAAGAATAAGTGAAAGAAGAAATAAAGTTGAAAGAATCGGTAACAAACATTACCTCTTCTTTGAAGCGCCTTTTTGAAACCTCCTCTTAGGGCACTAATATTGGTATTTGGAGAAGAAACGAACCTCTAGGATGTTTCTAGGGAAGTGGAGAAGAGAAATTTTCAGGGGTTGTCCAAGATTTAAGGCTCAAAGTGGTTTGAGGAAGAGAGGGAGGAGGTGCCCTTTTATAAGGGAGGAGAGGTGCACCTTTGGAAAAACTAAAAATATTATTTTATTATAAAGTCATATTCGGTTTTAAAAAGCTCCAAATTGATTTATTTTGAATCTAAGGTGGGTATGGGTCGAAATAATCTCATCCAATAGAATTTAGACAGGTTTAGGTTCCTATTTTAACCTTATAATTTAGATTTAACTTTAAGTTAGATAATTTTACTTTTACCATGTATTTTTGTGTTCTTACACTATAAGGTTAATAAACTTACTATAACAAGCCAAAATAACCCCAAGTTGTTTATTATTAATATATATAACCTTATCTAAGTCATTTGGCCAAACCTTAGATTTTTAGGAATAAAATAACAATCAATAATATAATATTTGTTTTAAAAACTATTTTATGTCAATTTTGAAACTATTTAGTAATTGATTTTTTTGAAAATCATAACATAATTATTAATTCAGAAAAAGTTAATTAAATCGATACTAACATGTCATATTAACCTTTAATATTATTTTAATTCATAAAAAGTCTCAAATTACATTTATTTGGGTATTTATAACATCAATTATGTCAATATTTCATTAATAAGATAATTACTGCATCATCTTTGTGTCATAAATAAATTAAATTATTTAATGTCTAAAAATTACAAATAAAATATAATTCTGTATGAAATATTTTTATCTTTCTAATGAATATTTATAGTATAATTTATCTTATGTATTACCCTATATTAAAAATGATTTACTTATTAAACTTTGATTTTAACTATTTTAACCCTTCTTTAAATAAATTAATAATAAATGTCCAAATCTAATACAAGTGGGCCTAAATGATCATATTTTATTCCTAAGGTTGTTTTTGGTCGAATTACATTTATCCAATATAATTATGACATGTGTTATGGTAATAATAATATCATTTTTACCCTTAATTACCCTATTTACTTTTAACCGTGGTAAATAAAAGTAAAAAGTTTCTATTCACCAAAAATTATTTTCATATCATTGAACCAAATTTTACTTACTGAAATCAGCCTTGTCTCTTGGATTTTTGAAATTCCATTCACAAAAGCGGTAAAATTACGTTTTATGTAAATTTGCAAATTCTCCTAGGAGATGGGTAAAAGACGGTCAAAAGTTCAATAAAATTTTTATATATCTAAAATTATTAAAAAATGAATCCAATGAATTACATTGAACTTATACAGGTATTATGTATCAATTTTTACCTAAAATAAATTTAAATAAAATAAATAATTATTTAAATAAAAAGTCGGGTTTTAAATAGTAACTCAGTGTTTTCACTATTCATCAAAAATTGAAAGTTTTCAGAAAAATACCAAAATTTCACCCTAGGATAATTTCGATATTACGAATCCAAAAATGAAGTCCATTTTCAAAAATAAAATTTATAAAATTTCAAAAGGTGGGTATTACTATTCATAACTGCTAGTTTTAATAATATTTTAATATCATATCATTTTTTAGCGAAACTCGGTATTGCGTACAACACACACTATCGTGGATGGTCGCACTTACGTGTAATGAAATCCAAGTCAGGGATGCGTGTTGTGCAAGCTACTTTTGGTGTAGCGTACAACACAAGACATTAATGAAATTAAAAAGAATATTTTTCATAAAAGCTTGGGGTGTTACAATTTTCCCCGCTCTTCTTTTTCTAGAAACAACGAATACGAATCAACCCGTGAACAGGTTGATCCGCGATTCGTGCGTTTATGTGGGAGGGTGAATTTTCATGGGAATTTATTATCCTAGATTCAAACCTTTCATGAAATGTTTGAACTTCAATCCCCAAACCCCATTGATTTAAACCTCTAACGTGGAGGGATCGAGCCGACACAAACAAGGCCCGAGCACCTCCACTCGTGCGTTCTTGGTGGTTGCATTCTCAAAGTGCCATAAATTTGATTTCAGGTCCTGAGCAGGGCTGGTGGCGACCTGAGAGGTCCGTAGGCACATATGGATCGGAAAACGGACCACCAGAGAAACTTCAGTGGCCCATGGAAGGTGATACCGGTGCGGCGGATAACCCACACTGGCTACGTGAAGGGGGTGGCGCCAACTGATGCCACAACAGTAGTAGAGGTGGATGACCCTCATTGATCACGCTGGAAGGCAGTGGAATGCTATGACTACAGGAGAGCGAGGCCAACCGGCCGCGGCGGCGAGAGTCGCGGTGCCAGGTGGGCGTTGCAAGTAGGGGGTGGCCTGCGTCCATGCCACCTGGGTAGTGCAGGTCACGGTATGTCGACCGTGGCTAGAGGGGCCCCACGTCTGTGGGGTCAGCTCAATCCTAACATGGATCAGCTCCGCATCCCGGTCGGGCTGTGCAGCACCGGTCCACCCACCTGGCGGACTGGGCTAAGGCTGGTAGGCCAGACCCACACCGGTGGGCTGGACCTACACCCAGCGGGCCAGACCCGCACCGGTAGGCTGGACCGATGCCCTTCATGTTGGGATGGAATAGACTGGGTTGTCGGGCGAATCGGTGAGGTGGAACTTTGGCCAAATCGGGTCAGGTCTGGTGAGGCTTATTGGGATTGACCCATTGGCCATGCCAGACCAGACCAACCTCGACCCAAACCAGGCCAGGTTGAGTCCGTCTAATTAAATCAGGGTATATGGGACCTCCGAGCTGGGTTGGTTGGATCAGTCCCATCGGGTCGGGCCAAGTCCCATCGCAATCACTCCCCTATTTTCTAAACATCCATATTTTGTAAACCACACATCCAATTGATGGGCTATTTGCGGTTTTGGGACCTTCTTGATGAGGCAGATCTTTTGGAATGATTTCTGGTGACTTTAATGGACATTGAGATTCGATGAATGTATTGAGGAGTGGTTCTACCAAGCGTGCTACGTATGGAACCATGCAGTTGGATAAGACCTAAATACTTCTCGATGACAACCCATTGGGAAGCGACTCTGTGTGACCCGGTAGGTCCATGGTGAGGAGTGGATCTATGTGACCCAGAAGACCCAGGGTACTCGACATGAGGAGTACCTCAGTTCGACCATGGTGGGAAGCAGCTCTGTGTGACCCAGCAGACCCACCGTGAGGAACGACTCTCTGTGACCAAGCATAACAACGATACTCATTAGGGATGAGTAAC
The DNA here is from genome assembly GCA_963277665.1 of Viscum album. Taxonomy (NCBI): domain Eukaryota; kingdom Viridiplantae; phylum Streptophyta; class Magnoliopsida; order Santalales; family Viscaceae; genus Viscum; species Viscum album. The sequence continues at coordinate 493,600,688 of OY728139.1, forward strand.
ACAATAGTCTAAATTAAGTGGGAAGCAGATTTTGTGTGACTTGGCAATCCCACTGTACTCGATAGAGGAGGAGTTCTCCCGCAGCCAAAGAGTTTGATGATGTGACCGAAAAAGCTACTATCACTGACCTAGAATATCCTTGGTGTGAGCTGCCTTGTGCTATGTGATTTTACTTAATTTTATGCTTTGAGGATTGTTGTGTGGTCTTTAATTTTTGTTTTGGGGTCCCTACTGAGTTTCATGTTACTCACCCCTATATGGGCCCCTCCCATGCGTGTCGTGTCCTGTGCAGACAATCGACGCTTCGATAGAGACCATAGTGGATCGGGACCTAGTGGAGCCCAATGAGATAGGATTGACCAACTCTTTGATGGTGGGCTTGGTGACCTAGGACCAGGTGGGGCCCAGTAGGACCGGTCATACAAGACATTCTACTTCGGATTCCAATAGCCTCACTACTCTTACGATCAGGTTGAGTTTTCTGCAGATGGCTACCCGATCTCAATTTTCTACTTTTCTATTTTAGTTCTTTTTTTTGGGTTTTTATTCTGGTCCACTTTCTGTCAGATGTAATTTGTACTCAGTTTGGTTTTAGTATACTTGTTTTCTTCTTTCACTATGTTTGGATGTGGTTGGACGTGTGTGTGCGTATGGGTGCTCAGGAAAATGCCTCCCATTTGTAGGTTGACACCTTCAACGCTAGTCTCCATCCCCTGGCCTTTGGGATATGGGTTTGGGGTAGTCATAGCATGGGCCCCAAGGGATGGGTCGTGACAAAGTGGTATTAGAGGGAGTTCAGTCCTACCACAAAGACCGAGTGTCTGTGTTTTGTTTTGGGGAAACAATGTTAGGTGTTGTGATTCCGACTTTCATATTCGAGGAGTCTAGTGTTGGTGCAGCGGCCGATGTATCCATACACGAGGAACTTGAATTATTCTTTTTGGCTTAACAAATGAAGACATTGGTTGCATAAGTGTCTCTTAATGTTCTTTTGAATAAAAGTCAGCTCACCAAGTATAACCTTATAACTGTGGTACATCTTGATCTATCTCGGGATTCCTCCATGAGGATGACCAACCAGGATCCCGATATGAGGTCATGAGGACAACCTGACTAGCAATGAGGCATCCATTCAGGGACCAATTATAGATATGGCCCCACCGGGTCGTGCACCGGTGCTACCACCACCTGATGGTCAACGTCTACTGTCGGCGGTTCTGGTAGAGGACGTTCATAGGCTCGGTGACCTACATGATTTTTAGAGGTAGAGACCACCCAGGTTCCGGGGAGAGACAGATCCTCAGGTCACTAAGGACTGGCTGGAGGCTATGACGTGGGTCTTCTACTTAGTGAGGACACTGCCTAACTAGATGGAGATCTTGGTAGCGAGCCTTCTATAGGGCTCAGCAGGGATATGGTGAAGTTTGACCACCCATACATACGATGAGGCGACCCTCGCATGGTCATAATTTGAACGTCTTTTCCTATAGGAGTTTTCCCCATAGCCATATGCTCTGTGCACATTCAAGAGCTACTTCACCTTCAGTAGGGCAGCATGACGGTATCTGAGTACTCAGTGAGGTTCACTGAGCTATCTCGATAATCCATATACAGGGTGGGAGACCCTTTATTCATGGCTTGAGCCTTTGAGCATGGAATCAGGTGGGAGACCAGGGTATCAGTGTGGTCTCTCAACATACCTACCTAGGCCGAGGTGAAAGATAGATCCCTTCTTATGGAGAGCTTCTTGGTGGAGGAAGTGCTGACAGCTAGATCTGCCAGTAGACCCCAGGTAGTGGAATCTTCAGCATGTAGCAGATAGCACACACGTGGGCCCAAGTGGGCCAGGTCTTTTAGAGGCTGACCCTAGGACTCAAGGTTGGTAGTGCAGGGCTCCCAGTCTAGGGGGAGCCAGCAGGGAGCCAGGTAGTGCTTCGCGTGTGGCGGGCAGGGACACATGGCACATGACTGCACAAACGGTCGTACAGATGACCATTATAAGGTCAAGGGGTTGCTAAGGCTGCAACAATAATTTGAGTGAGGAGGTCCTCAGGTCGGTGAGCATGGTAGGGGAGTTGGTCGAGCGGTAGGTGGTGGGTGATAGTTTGAGGTGTTACTGTAACCACCCCCAGGTGGTCCACCCCGACCTCCAAGAGTAGGCTAACAGGGGAAACCTCAGCTCCAGGAAATAGAGGCTTATGAACACAACACTCCAAAGATAATCCGAGGTATGATCTGTGTCTTCTCCAACCTAGATAAAGTACTTATAGACATAGGTTCTAGTCACTTGTTCCTTACCACAACTTTCGTTCGGAGCTCAGAGATTCCGGTGGAGCTATTGGCTTGATCCTTACGGCTATAGGCTCCTACAAGAGATGAATCAACAATTATACACTAGTTCCGGTAGTGTGAGATCACCCTAGGAGGCGATATCTTTGGCTGAGATCTCCTAGTAGTGGTGTTGAGGCCTTATGATGTCATCTTGGGTATGGACTGGTTATCCACAACCCATGCTTAGATCAACTGTTTTAGGTGTACAGTACAGTGTGTCAGTGGAGTTGGGAATTGGTTTTCCTTCACTGGTGAGAAATAAACCCTTGCAGCATAGGACAGACTCTCTCGGAGGAGAGTACAGATGATCACTCACTAGTTGGATAGCCTCACCCTCAGTGCAGTGGATGAGAGGATTCCAAGATTACCTATAGTGGTGGATGAGTATGGGGATTTTTTTCCTAAGGATGTTCTGCGACTCCCTCTTTATAGGGAGGTAGACTTTTGCATCAACCAGTACCCCGGGTCAACATCGATATCCACACTGACATATCCGATGTATCCCATAGAGCTTCATGAGATGAGGGTATATCTAGAGGACTTGTAGGAGAAGGGGTTGGTAAGGCCCAACATTTCACCTTGGGAAGCCCCAGTGCTTTTTGCCAAGAATGGATATGGGAGTTTGAGTTTGTGCGTGACTTCCTGCGCCTAAACTAGTTGAGCATGAAGAACAAGTATCCACTTCCAAGAATCTATGACCTCTTTGACCAGCTAAAGGGAGTAAAGTGGTTCTCAAAGATAGATCTCATATCAGGCTATCACCAGCTTTAGGTATGAGATGAGGATGTACTGAAGACAACCTTCAGGTGATGGTATAACCACTATGAGTTCTTGGTGATTCCTTTAGGCATGACCAACGCCCCATTAGTGTTCATGGGCTTCATGAATAGGATCTTCCAACCTTACGTTGACCGATTTGTCATGGGCTTCATTGATGACATCTTGGTGTACTCAGTTTCGGAGGAGGAGCATGATACACACATGCAGATAGTCCTTGATACACTCTGAGAGAACCATATTTATGGCATGTTCTTGAATTTCTAGCTATGGATTCGGGATGTCCACTTTCTAGGGAACGTTATCTTAGAGGTTGGAGTTATAGTGGATCAAGATAAGACAGAGGCGGTGCTTTCTTGGGAGCCGCCCATGAGCTTAACTATGGTGTAGAGCTTCTTGGGGTTGGATGGTTAGTATCAGAGGTTCTTTCTTGACTTCTTCAGAGTAGCAACAACCTTATCACCTTTGACATAGAAGAGACAACCCTTCATGTGGATGGAGAAATGTCAGCAGAGTTTCTAGGAGCTGAGGCGGAGACTGACTAGTGCCCCCATCCTGAGACTACCAAGGAGGGAGTTATATATTCAGTTTACTTCAACGTATTAGGGACTGGACTGGGTTGTGTCCTAATGCCGGAGAAAATAGGTATCACCTATGACTCACACTAGTTGAGGCAACATGAGTAGAACTACATGACCCATGCCTTGGAGTTAGCATCAGTGGTATTTTCCTTGAATATGTGGAGAAACTACTTGATGGGTGAGTGACTTATAGTTTACTCCAACCACAAGAGTCTTAGGTATATCTTCTCCCAGAAGGGCCTAAACCTATGATAATAGAGATGGATAGAGTTACTCTAGGACTAAAACTTTGAGATTTTATATACTCCTAGGAAGGGGAACGTGGTGGAAGACGCGCTCAGTAGGAGGACAGGTTTGCATCTACTGAGTGAGGCAACAGAACAGTTAACCGCGATGCATATATACTTTGTGGATGATGGTGGAGCAACTTATCTTTGGTTGATTAATGTTACTCCCCCACTCTTATAGTGAATCAGGGAGGCATAGCTGGTGGATGTTGACTGCAAGGCCCTATGTGCTCAGTTATCCTCAGGATGGGCTCTTGATGAATTTTCTATAGGTGGGGGAGGGGGGGGGGCACACCATCCTTTTCATAGGGTGCACTGCAGTACCAGTGATGTTGCGAGGGGAGGTGTTGAGGGAGTTACATATGCCCCCTTTGGAGGTATGTCCTAGAGGGGAGAAAATGTACCAGGACCTCCTACATCAGTACTGGTGGTCGGGGATGAAGAAAGTGGTGGCTGAGTTTGTTTCATGATGCCTCACTTGTTAGCAAGTGAAGGATGAGAATCAGGTTCCAGTAGTCTTAGCGCAACCACTTGAGGTACCAGAGTGGAAGTGGGATGATATCTTTATGGAATTCATTACGGGGTTACCATGTATGTCCAGAGGCCATGATTCTATTTGGGTGATCATTGAATGACTCTCTAAGTCAGCTCACTTCCTACCCATCTGGGAGTAGGGACCAATTGAGGGCTTGGGATGCCTTTGCATCCACGAGATAGTGCAACTTCACTGGGTGACTTCGATGATTGTATCAGATCATGATGTCCACTTTACATAATGGTCATGGAAGGGATCACATGAGGCATTCAGGATGCAACTACATTTGAGCACAACTTTTCATCCTCAAACAGATAGTCAGACAGAGTAGACCATACAGACCCTGGAGGACATGCTTCGTGCTTGTGTACTTTAATTTGCTCATATTTTGGAGGACCACCTGCCACTGGTGGAGTTTACGTACAACAAAAAATTACACTTCAATATTGGCATGGAACCGTTTGAGGCCTTGTAGGTGCGACCTTGCAGATCACCCTTATGCTAGAGAGACCTAGGGGAGTCGGCACTCACGGGTCTGGAGTTAGTACAGGCTATCACTGAGAAGGTGAAGATCATCTAGGATAGGATGAGGACTTCACATATCTAGAAGAAGTCTTATGCCAACAGGATATAGAGACCCTTGGAGTTTGAGGAGGGAGACCATGTGTTCCTTCAGGTCTCACCCTGAAGAGGGTTATGGAGATTTGGCTGGGGTGGTAAGCTATCTTCGAGGTTTATAAAACCCTTTCAGATATTAAGCAGAGTTGGCAAGGTGGTGTATTGCCTAACCCTTCCCCTATAGATTCTCCAGGTGCATGATGTTTTCCACATGTCACAGTTGAGGAGGTATGTGCATGACCCATCACATGTTATCGAATAGGGCGATCTGAACATTGATGATGGGTCGACGTTTGTGGAGTTCCCGATGGAGATAGAGGATCAACATGAGTAGATTCTATGTGGGTGGTTGATTCCTCTTGTGCGAGGTTGGTGGAAGGACCATAATATCTAGGATAGCACATGAGAGCGAGAGGCTTAGATTCGTACTCAGTACCCCCATCTGTTTGTTTAGTTTTTGTTTTAGCTTCTTGGGATGTAAGACCCTAAGGTGGTGAGAATGTAATGCCTTGGAAATTCTGTGTAAATTTATTTATTTATTTATATGGAATTATTCTGAGACTGTGCGCTCTAATGGTATGTGATTTTGAGGCCCGGTGAGTGCAGAATGGAATTTGGAACTTTTCTTTAAGGTAAGTTCAATAAACATGCGAGCTGGTTTTTCTAACTATTGAACTGGTGTTCGGATCTAAAATACAAGGAAACCATTGAATTTAGAATTATGAGATTCTTCTAGAATGGACTTAACTTCGGTCAGCAAGGGCTGAACAGAAAAGTTTATTTTCCCACTTTTTGAGAAAATTAATAAAATAACTTAAAAATTTATTTTATATTCTTTCTCATACATTGAGCGGAAGATGATGATGCTACGGTGCGGTAATAAAGTGGTGACTAGGCATATTAATGAGGCTCATTAATGGCCTATATCATGCAGCATAATGATGCAATAAAGGGAGCATAACAACGATGTTGTTTCATAAATGAAACAGCGTAACGAGGTGACGTCACAGCGTAACTGAAATGCTGTGACATGTTTCCTTTAATTATTTAGAACATTGGAGATGATGGAATTAAAACTTGGAGAATCTATAACAAATATCCAATATAATTCCTCTCTAACAAAGAATGATGAATAACGTCGGCGATACTTCACCGATATCGACAAACCTTGAAGAATGGAGCCGGAAGTGACAACGTTGATGCCTTAAACTCTCGAGGATGAACATTTCGGCATCGAACACCAAAGTGGCGGGGGTTTGATTTTTATTTCAAAGTTATTTCCCATTATTATTTTTCTAGAAACGATGAACATGGATAAACCCATGAACAGGTTGATCTGTGATTCATGAGTTTATGTGGGAGGGTGACTTTTCTTTGGGATTTATTAACCAGGATTCAAACCTTGCATGAAATGGTTGAAATTCAATCCCCGAACCTCCCCTTGATTTAAACCTCTAATGCATAGGTCCCAGGCTGACACGAACAAGGCCTGAGCTCCTCCTATCTTGCGTTATTGGTGGACACATTATCTAATTGGTGGAAATTTGATTTTGGGGCCTCAGTGGGGATGGCGGTGACTCGAGAGCTTCGTAGGCGTAGACAGATCGGAAAACGGACCACCAGAGTAACTCTGGTGGCCCACGAAAGGTTCCACCGGCCACGTGAAGGGGGAGGCGCACTCGTTGGTGCTCTGCAACAGCAGGAGGCTGCAGTCAACTGGCTCTGATAATGAGAGCTGTGGTAGCAGGAGTCACGGTGCTAGGTGAGCACCACATGGAGGGGGTGGCCCACATCTAGGCCACCCGGGCAGTGCGGGCTATGGTCCGTCTACCAAGGATGGAGGGGCCCCATGTCCATGGGGCCAGCTGGAGTAGGATGTGGCTCAGCTTCCACATCCCAACCTAGCGACACATTACTGATCCACCCACCTAGTGAACCGGGATAAGGCTGGCGGGCCTCGCCCCAAGCACAGCGGGCCGGGCCGGTCCTAAGCCCAACAGGATGGACCCACACCAGCATGACTGAACTGCACCCAGTGGTCTGTACCTGCACCGGTAGGCCGTAACGACACCCTTCTGGCCGGGCCGGACTAGACCGAGTCATCGGGCAACCCGGCGGGCTGGACACTTGGCCAAACCAGGCCGGGTCCAGGGAGGCTTATTGGGCTTGATCCATTGGCTAGGCCAGACCAAACCGAACCCGACCTGAACTAGGTCATTTTGAGTCCATATAATTATACCAGGGTATGTGGGACCCCCAGGCAGGGTTGGTTTGGTCGATCCGACCGGTTCAGATGGAGTCCCATCGCAACCGAGCCCCTGTTTACTAAAACACCCATATCTTGCAAACCGCGTGTCTGGTTGATATTACGTTTGCTATATTGGGGCCCTCTTGATGAGAAAAATCTATTGTAATGCTTTTTGGTAACTTTAATGGACATCGAGTTGTGAATAATGACTAGATGAGCGGTTATTCCAAGCACGCTATGTACAGAACCCTGTGGTTGGATGAGACCTGAAGACTGCTCGACGACAACCCATTGGGAAGATGCTCTGTGTGACTCGGCAGACCCATGGTGGGGAGAATCTCTATGTGACCTAGCATACCCACAATACTCGATAGGAGGAGTACCTTAGTTTGACCAAGTTGGGAAGTGACTCTGTCTGACCCAACATACCTACTGTGGGGAGCGGCTCGGTGTGACCCAACATTCCCATGGTACTTATCAGGGATGAGTACCACAATAGTCCAAGTTTAGTAGGAAGAATATTCTATGTGACCCGGAAGGCCCATTTTACTCGATAGAGGAGGATTTCTCTAGCAGCTGAGGAGTTCGATGATGTGACTGACGAAGCTACTATCACTACCCTAGAATATACCTATTATGAGCTGCCTTGTGCTATGTGATTTTGCTTCATGCTATGATTTGAAGACTTCTGTGTGATATTTCCTTTTTGTTTTGGGTTACCTACTGAGTTTCGTGTTACTCACCCCTACACGGGCCCCTCCCATGCGTGTCATGTCTTGTGCAGATGATCAACACATCGATAGAGACCTTGGTGGACTGGGACCCAATGGAGCCCAGTGAGACATGACCGATCGACACTTTGACATTGGACTTGGTGACCGAGGACTAGGTGGGGCCCAGTAGGACCTAGAAAATAAGACATACTACTTCGGATTCTAGTATCCTCACTACTCTTACGATATGGTGGAGTTTTCCGCGGATAGCCACCTGTGCTCCTTTTTTTACTTTGTTGTTTCTGTTCTTTTTTTGTTGGGTTTCTATTCTGGCCTACTTTCTTTTAGTTGTACTTTATACTAACTCTATTTTTAGTATACTTGTTTTCCCCCTTTCAGTGTGTTGGGATGTGGTTGGGCGTGTGTGCGTGTACAAGTACTCAGGAAAATGCCTCCCTCTTGTAGGTTGATGAATTCGACATAAGTCACTAGCCCCTATATTTTGGGAGGTGGGCTTGGGGGAGTCATGGAATGGGCCCCGGGGGATAGGTCATGACAAGGAATATGGTAAAATAATCCTTTAGTAATCTCCTAATATTATAGATACTATATATTTTTTTCCTGTTTAACTTTTCAAAATTTTCAAAATATTAGATATGTTATTTTTAATTATATTTTTTACTTACGCATATATTTTAAAAAAATTGATATTTTTTTCATTAATAGCCCAAAAATATGTTACATATAAATATTAAATTTTTTATGATATGTATTTCATTTTAAATATTACATAAGTTTTTTTCTTTTTATACCATTTCATGTATCCTAAATGTTACCAATTTTTTTAGAATTTTAGTTTATTTCTTTAATTAATATGATAAAAAACTTGTTTAGTTTAGTTTTATTTGTATTATTTTTCAATTTTTGTTCAATTTTATATGTCAATAGTTAGATATGTATCATATTTTCCAATTATTTTTAATTTTATTTGTAAGAACATATTATATAAAATATATGAGTCATCTTTATCTTATCGATAAGATCCTCCACAAACTTTTTTTGAGGAGCCTATTTATTCCTATGTATAGGATCATCCTAATTTTATAGGGAAAGAGATGGCTTCCAAGGTTAGTGAACTTGGTGGCACATGTTTATTAAAATCATCACTTTATTATAGAATGGAGTTGAGGGCACCTATCATGTTTAATGGTAATGGTAATCCTAATGTCCAAATTTGAAAAAAATTAAGAGTTTTGTGTCTTTGAAAGGTCAATAAAAATAAGTATTTTTATTTTTGATCGTAGAAGTGTCGACCATATGAAACTAGTTCGAACATGGGATACCATTTTGATAATATCA